>JAHDVF020000074.1:0-631216 GCA_022606425.2 Lepidostoma basale | reverse complement strand
CAGTAATGAATCTTAGGACCTTCATCTCAGATGTTTTTAGCAGATCCTTGGTTAGTACAGTGTTGGCCCGCGTTTAAACAGCATAAGTTAATCTATTTTACAATAATATTGTAAAAAAATATGACCATAAAGCCATTGAATATTCCATGGAGTAAATTTTGAGATTTTTCTTCTCTGTAATAATCGAAGATGGATATATTTTTGTTAGAGTTCACTAGAAATCGGTCATTATTTTTTTTCCTACGCATAAAAATATACATACTTGTGCGATGATATGATAATGAGGTCTATGAAAACCATTTGAGTAAAATACATTTTGCAATTTTTTTTCTGGTATAATTTACTTCCTGTGTTTTCTTATAAATTTAATAGACAAATATTCAATAAATGAATTTAAGGCAATGAATCAATGGCCATTAAGAGAAAGATGAGATGAGAATCTATAAAGCATGCGTAATACCAATAAAAACATATGGCGTCGAAGCAAGGGCAGACACAGTAAGGACCAAACAAGTTTCGAGGACTTCCGAGATGATGACACTGAGGACGATAGCAGGCAAGAAACTGAGAGATCGCGCGAGGAACACCAGAATAAGAGAGATATTTGAAGTTGAGGATATTAGAAGATGGAGCAGACAGTGAAAAAGGGACTGGTGCGGTCATGTTCAAAGAATGGACACTACCAGACTCCCCCATATTGCATTGCATAATCAAACTCATGGGACTCGTCCTCGTGGAAGACCTCCTTAAAGATGGAAGGGCAGCTGGAAACCTACCTCACAGGAGAAGCAGCACTCTGGAGAAGAGACCGCATAGGTCTACAATAAGGAAGAAGAAGAAGAAGAAGAATAAGGAAAACGAAGTGTCGGGAAAAACATAAAACCCTGGCTAGAAACATTTCGAGAATGGTTTAGTTGCAGCAAAACATTCATTTTTAGAGTTGTTGTACCAAGGGTAGAAATAACCATAACCCTCGATAGGAGAGAAACAACAACAATAATAATATTACAATAAAAAAAATGTTAAATATTATTTTAAAGCATGAAAAGGTGTAAAAATGCGCAATTTATTGACCATAACGTTTTTTTTAAGAAAGTAATTTTATAAGTTTTAAATGAATCGAGTAACCAAAAGTTTCAAAAACTTCGGATTGAGCTGCACATCCTTTGGAGTTCAGACCGTCTTCCAAGTTTTCTGCAAACAGACTTCCTCTATTTGTGTATCTATTTCAGATTTCAATAAAAGTTTCCCTGCCAACTGATAGTAACTACATAGCATCCTCGGTAATAAATATCCAGATCCGAGGAGCTCTATCACAAAGGAGAAAGGTAAGGAACTCAAAATGAGCAACATCTTGCATTTTACTCAAAGACGATCTACTGTTTTATTTAAATTCAGAATATGACAGTCTATAGAGAATCGCTTGAAAAGAACGGGACATTTCACATAATATACGAGTACGAGTAGAAAAAACAGCGAGTTACGAACATGCGGCTAAACCGGTGATGATATAAATAATATAATGATAAAAGTTAACTTTTATCATTATAAAATTTATAATGATAAAAGTTATAATGATAATAATAATTATAACAATAATGAAAAATAATAATTATGATAATGATAATAGTAAGAATAATTATTATAATTAGCACTTAATTTGAGGTGTGGCATTGTTAAATATAATAGTTATATAATTTTATTTTTTAACATACTTTATTTTGTTATAACTAACCGGTTTCGCTCCTGCCAGAGCTTCGTAAGGGTTACAAAAGTCGCGTGTCTTTTGTAGCCCTGACGAAGCTCCGGCGGGAGTGTAACCGGTTGGTTGAACCAAAATATTATAAATTGGTGACAAAACAAATTAAAAGTGCATAAATATTATTATTATCGATTGTTGATGGTTGCGGTATTAGTTTTGTAAAACTCCATTATAAATTTATAATAGTAAACACGATTGTTTAATGGTTTTACTTGGATTTAATTTAAATAAATTGTGACAAATTTGTTTCGTCTGCAGAGGCATTCTCAAACTGAACCTAATAGCCAAACAGTGTGTCATATATTGAATTTAGAAACCATAATGGTGGAAAAGAAAGTACATAATGCAAAATTTTGAGTTGTGAAATAAAACAATTTTAAGGTTTTTCTTAGAACTAATGATGAGTGATATTAGGTTCAACTTTCTCACAATTTATATAATTTATATAAATTAAATCCAAGAAAAACCACTGAACAATCGTGATTACTATTATAAATTATTATTATGATTTTTATTAGTAATATATAAAAATCTTTTTATCAATTATTATATTTCAAAAATAGTATTTGGTGTCAAAGTATTTAAGTATAAATTTATTTTATAAATTTATATTAAATGAATCATACTGTACCCTACAATCTGGATAAGAATAATATTATGTCTTATTTATGACTAAAATAAAAAATATTGTATTAAATCTCTAGCTGCAAGAATAATGCAAACATGAGTGTCTAGTGACGAGCGCGAGGACCAAAATAAACTTGGCTTTGAGCGTCGGACGTTGAACCATCGCGACTGTCACATTTGATCACGGATTATGAATATCCCTACCGGTGACGTATGACACCACGTGGCGACTTTTGAGATGCACATCGTCGTAATTCACATGTCATATTTCTAACATTAACAACGGCTAGGGAGTATACGAATACCCAGTCTATCATGTAAGTATAGTAATTATGCTATTAGCTGTTGTAGTCGTATTTAGTGATCCCGGTAAGAAGCAATCAAGCTGATGAAAATTATCGTTTTGAAATTGAAATTTTTTTGTTGATGAAACAAGTTCAAAGGGAAAACACTCTTAATATTAGAAAGCCACACTAGCATCGTACTGGTTCAGGTTTTACTACTTTGCTGCATTATTCGAAATCCTTCTTCGATGGCCCTACAGCCCATATCGAGCCTTAGCCTCCAGTATTCTTCGCCTCCAACTACTCCTGTCCTCCGCTTCGACCCTCCAATCTAACACTCGTAACAATCTTGCCCCATCTCTTCCAACTTCATCCTCCCATCGCAGCCTTGGTCGTCCAATTGGTCTTCTACCATCTGGGTGCCCCTCCAGAAATCTTTTTGGGGTTCGCTATGACGGCATCCTCTGCACGTGACCGGCCCATCTCAGTCCATTCAGTCTGACCTGTGTGGAGAGTTGTAAATACGGTACAGCTCGTCATTATGCCATACTCTCCATCCTTCACCGTCATTCACAGGTCCCAGAATTCTGCGCCGCACCCTTCTCTAAAAAGTATCCACGCTCTGCGGATTTCACTATCATTGTCCACGCCTCACATCCATAAGTCAATACTGTTCAGATGATTATTTTATACAGGATGATGCATTATTTGAAATCAGCTTCTTAAACCTATTCATGTTTTTAATGTCTATATGCAAATTAATTAATTGGTATTTAAATTTTAATGTGAGGGAAGTTTCAATGTAGCCCCTATAAAACAAAAGTTGTCAGAAACAAGGCTCCGATGATATGGTCACGTGATGAGGAGACCTCACGACCATGTCGTGAAAAAAGTGTCTTCCTGTGTCTAGTAGGAGTGGGAGAGGAAGACCTCAAACTACCTGGCTGACGAATGAGCAGAGAGATATGAAAGCCCTAGGCCTTAAGGAGGAAGCTGCCTACGAAAGTAATACCTGGCGCCAAATGATGAAAAGACGCTGGGAAAGAAGAAGGTGTTTCAAATTCAATTTGTTGAATAATGAGAATATCGAATAAATGCCATATTTTCAAATCATATATTATATGATAATGAAAAAATATTTTTTTTAAATATATATTTTTTTTAACTACTTCAAGTGTTTTAATTTATCTTGATGGATTTTTATTAATAAAATATGCCCCACATTCGGTTTGAAGTAAAGCGTATAAATTTTTTGGGTTCTTGGGATGCCACCTGTGTCATTAATTTTGTAGTTTCTCGTTACTTTTCACATTTGTATATGTTAGATTATTTGAACCTATTTACTTTATACATTTTTTTAGCTATTGATTTTCATGACTTGTAATATGTAGCTAATCTATCGTCATTTTATTGTCACGTGAATTCTTCACCAGACCAAAGATTGTGTGACAATCACACTGCCATCGTCGGGAATCGAACCCAAGATCTTCGGCATGGCAGTCATAGCTACTGACATTCTGCCACGAATGTTGCCTTTGCCGGCATAAAAAATTTTCTTACCTATTTTATTCGATATAATGAATACATCAGAAGGCAAATCTATTAGTGATTAGATTTCTGTAAGTTTCAAAGCATTTTATGTAAACTTTAACATAAAGAACAAACTATAATTTAGAACAGATGGAAAATACGTGCTTTGTGCGAACATTAAAATAAGCCGATTCAATAAAAGTTTAAATTGCCTTCATTAGAGGATGCGGGTTCTGGATTTCATATCACGAACGCGGAGGCATTTATAAAATGACGAATCTCCATCGCGCCCGATTCCCGAAAACTCATTACAGTATTCCCTAAATACTTGTTTGGAGATCCTATCCGCTATTGTTCGGAGTACATTTCCATACCTTTGGTGTAATCAAGATCACCGGCGGGAACAATGGGATGCCCGGGATGACAAAGGCCCGCAGAACAAGATAGAATCAATAAGCGCCACAAAGGTGGAAAACAACTGGCAAGGAAATCCAAACGATTCGAAAGATGGATTCTATGAATTTTAAAACTCGATTAAGACCAAAATGGTACCTATCAAGCACTTGTATTTTTAAAATTAAAATCTTCAATTTGATACGCAACTTCCCTTATAACATATTCACCATCACTTTAGGCTGTGAATTCACAACTGAATATTTATTAACGAATTTTTTATGAATTTAAACACTGTTTTTCTACTTTTGAGTTTATTTTTCTCGACATGTTTCTAAGGCTTACACCTTCATCATCGGGAGAACAATATTAAATAACCAAAGTTTATATAGTTCTCCCAATGATGAAGGTGTAAGCCTTAGAAACATGTCGAGAAAATAAACTTTAAAATGTGTGATAGTATGGAACCATCGTGGAGAGATACGTATTTCAAGTTTACGACAAAATATTCGATCTACTAGATAGATATAATGGGAAGTAATAAGTCATACAGTATTATTCTTAGACGATCATGAAGGCCAACTCGGGTAAGGTAAAACGTAAAAAAAGCTTCGTACAGGAGGATGAGGAGGGAATGACTGGAAGAAGCTCCACAATTCGCGGATGAAAGTTAGGTTCCTCACGGAGGAGGGATTCCATCACAATTGGAATAAACAGTGTTTAATTTCATAAAAATATTCGTCATTATGGAATTCCACAGTGTTAACGTCTTTAGTATATCTAAAATTAATATTTATTATAAGACACTTTTTTACGCTTTACGCAAACATGACCCCCTACTTTTGTGTAGATTTTTTTATACACCGTAGAAGGACGTTTATGGCTCGAAACATGTTTGTGAAAAGTGCAATAAACTGTTGTGAAAATAAAATGTTTTAAAAAAAGAAAACACACAGGGTAGGCCATGTCGTTTGCAGCTTTGACAATAAATGGACAAAACGCCTCTTTTTCTGGTGTCCTATAACTGCGGCCTGAAACCCAGATCACTTCAATGGAGGAACGACAATCAATTGTGCCCTTGCGGTGAGTTATTCACGAAAACGGCGCTATACAAATTAGTCTAATTATTATTATTATTATTATTATTAAAGAGACCGCCGGTACGACATGGATACGACGGCGACGTGTTGCCCAGGATAGACAGACATGGAAGCAGGTGGAAGAGGCCTACGTCCAGGAGTGGACGGATATAGGCTGATGATGATGATGAAATACACATTTTTTGGCACCAGAATACCTGTCCATTTAAGTCAAATTATGTGTTCTAAATACATTATTTTCAATATAATATTATAGTATCTTATGAATGTAA
Source organism: Lepidostoma basale (assembly GCA_022606425.2). Classification (NCBI taxonomy): domain Eukaryota; kingdom Metazoa; phylum Arthropoda; class Insecta; order Trichoptera; family Lepidostomatidae; genus Lepidostoma; species Lepidostoma basale. The sequence goes on along the minus strand of JAHDVF020000074.1, from coordinate 625,248 downwards.
AGATAAGGTAGTGAGTTTTTATCTCTCTCTCTCTCTCCGGTCTCAATATAGCGATTGGTCTGCAGCAAGGCGACGTAGCTCCTCTTCCACTCTGATTGGCCCTCGGCAACTCTCTTCAACTCCGCATAAGAGTCGTATATATTGTTGCTAAAATATCTGTTATTTCCATCGTATCCGTGTATAGAATATTCATAATTATTTTATGAAATATTTTTAATAAAGCAAACTTAATTCTGTACATTGAATAATCATCCTCAAATTGTTTCTCAACGTTTTAAAATCTATCAAAATTAATAGTTTACATAAAACAATTACTTTACTGGTAATGAAAACAGGACATATTGAAAAGAAAACGATATTTTTAAGTAATAGTAAAATGCTCATTAGAAGTATAACCCGAAAAAATAAACTGTTCTTTATTTAAATGAGTTTTTTTCGCTCTCTTCTTAATACACGTAGGTAATAAAATTATGTACTTATTTTGGATGTCAAAAAATAAACTAAGTTTGATTGGTATAAATAAGTTACGAACCTTTTTATCTCATAATGTATCAGTAGGAACGTAGAGTACGCATATTTATTGAGGCATTTTTTTGGGAATGGGAACCACTGCAGTTTCGAAGAGATGGGCAACTCATCAAAACCCATTTCTTTAGGAGATATTTAAAGAACTCGGCCGTGATGGAGGATGTTGGTCCTTTTGTCCTTGATAGATATCTCCGACAGCGACAGTATACTCATAGATTGGTTACCTTTCGGCTGTCAGAACAAACCAGTCTCTTGTGATACCAACGCGGTCTCCTTGGAGATCGACGTCTTTTATATTAGTGAAAGTACGTTCAGAAGATAAATACTCTAGACTTTAGAGAGTATCTTGTCTTTCTAACGTCGAACCATATCTTAAGTTTTCCTGTTATTCTAATTTCTTTTTTAAAGGTTCTTAAAAGATGCCTTAAACATTAATTTTGCTTATAATGTCTGTTGAGAAAATAAACTGATTTGATTGATTGATTGATTGATCAACATATAAAGCCAACAAAAAAAATCGATGGATAAAAATACTAAAAAAAATCATCAGGTTACATATTTAAGATGTATATAAGATCAAATATTTGAGCTATAAATCATCATATCGTCATATTTTTCTGACGCTTAAACTTAATTTAAACCTTAATGTTATATTAATCGATTTTGAACGTCTCAGGCGAAAATTTGTCAAAGCTAATCCGAAGATATGAGTGATGCCGATTTAATACCAGTTACTTAATCAGCAAATTGGGTAATGTCTAATGGAAATGGATATTTAAAGGGACATACATATGGATGCCTTCGCTTGTTACGTCTCTAAGGGGCGAATTAATTCGACTTGTGCTCAACGCTTTACATTGAGAGATTCCTACTTACACAAGAGAATAGGGAGTGAAATCCCTCAAAGGAATATCCATTATCTTATATTATTATACGCTTTAACATATAATGATTTATAATTGTTATTCAGGGTTATTGGTTATTGAATACATTCATTTAAGAAAGCTGTAGGGCAGGTTATTTCCGATGAATTGTGTCATGTAAGGCAGTATGCAAAAATGAACCATTATTGAGATAAATCGAATTTAAGTTTTTTTAAATTTATTGAGGTCAGATCATCAAATTTAAAAATATCTGTTGGTCATAATCTAACTTATTTTTAAAATTAATTTGTGAATATAACAGGCATTTATTATCAATACAAAAACTTGAAGTCTCCGTACACATTAGAAAATACCAGACAGAAATACTCGTATTATACATTTTGATTATTTTTATTGACAAATTCCAAAAGAAAAGCGATTTAAAAAAAATCACTTGTACAATTTTCGCAAAAATTATTTTGAAACCATCAACATATTTTTAAGCTTTCAAACGAGGTATTAAAACTAAATATCGGTTTTAAGATTACAGAGAAATCAACATTACACAAGAAGTAAGTAGAAAATCGTCTTATTATACAAATCATCAAAACCGACCCTTATGTATGGAAGTAAAACATGGAAAAGCTAAAGAAGGATTAGAGTATTATAAATAATGCAGTAGAAATTAGATATCTTACGCGAATATATTGTTCAAATGTGTGATATATTTTCAAATGCAAATATAGTTAGTAAATTCAGTGCGATTCAAAGTTTCTACGAACAAAATATAAAAAAAACATTGTACGAATCTCTTGGTTGCTCATATTCCTCCAAGATCACATTACATGACCAAGTTTAAGTATCAGAATTGTTTTTAGGATCCTGTTATCAAACCAGTAGAATATTTGTAATTATTTAAGAGTCATTGTCCAAATTCAGAACCATATGTCGCCATTGACTTAGCTGACTGGATGATGTCAGTTAGGGAACACCGTGTATTTTAAATAAAGGTAAAAAGGAACAATAAAATATATTCAAAAATCATAAATATTTATTTTTTAATTAAGAAATTATTACCAACAAAGAACCTGGGTCATTGAAAAAATAAAAGAATCGCATGAAACAATCGAATTACATTTTGAAAATACCTTAAAACTTCATTGAAAGGGCTGAAATGCCGAAACCCTATACAAATGAAATAAAAAAATGAACGAAGGAAGAAATAAAAGCAATGGCGGAATTGGTTCTTAAAAAATATTTTGCCGGAATATTAAATTCGTCAGCAGACCCCTAGTACTTAAATCTATTAAAGAAAGCTCATTAAGTATTCTTTCATCAAACCAATTTTCCGGACGCCACTCAATTATCTTTTGTGTTTTCTTAATTATCAATTTTCACAGGTTTCACGTTCCTTCTCTTTACTTTGGAATTGAAAACAGAGTAACCCGAAGCAATAGAATAAGTTATTTATGCAAATTTTATGGTTATCATGCCTAGAAAAATACGTTAGCTGTATTTTGTTAATAATATATTTTTACTAAGCCATAAATTCTATGAAAACATATCACCATTAAAATATTGTAGAATGTGTGGAAAATCTGTGTATGATAGAGTGTCGCATGAAAATTTAAGAATTGAATGCGGTGCGAATAATGGTGTTATGAACAAAATAATGAAAGTATCATTAAAATAAACAAAATAAAGAAAGTATCATTAAAACGACCTTCGTGGCAGAGTGGTAAGAGCTCTGACTTCCATGCCGAAGGTCCTGGGTTCGATTCCCGGGGATGGCAGTGTGATTGTCCCGCTTTCTTTGGTCTGGTGTAGAATCCACGTGACAATAAAATGGCGATAGGATTGGCTACCTATCACATGTCACGAGAATCAATATAATAGCTAAAAAATATACAGTAATTGGGTCCAAACGACCTGTTGTGTACTTAAAAAAAAAAGATGGTTTGAACACATGGAAAGAATGGTAAAAATAGTAAATGTTAACGATGTTTATGGAACTACAAATGGAGAAAGGCCGAGGGAAACGTTGCACGATAAATTAAATCATACATATATTGAATGTCGGCTACGTGAGCAGTCGAAGAAATCGGCTTGCGTGCATAACACGATTATGAATGTTGAGGAAGCGAAAGAGATATGTCAGGAGAGAAAAGTGTGGCAGTTTATTCTTCCTGCCTAGCCCTCTGGGAAACGGTGTGATGGTTAGTTTGTTAGTTAGTTTATAACATCAATCAACGCCGTTTTTATTTGTATCATCGTCATGATGAAGATATGTATACGAGTACATATAAAGTATCGAGACCGATCGGTATTTAAAAGTGATTAAAATATGATGTTATATAAATCTATGTGAACTTTTAGTATTTTATTTGTAAGCAAAGTTAATGGTAATAAAAATAATGTATGTAAGCTATATTAAAGTATAAATAAATTAAATACGTTCATACTTTGCTTTAACAGCACTTAATTTCCTTTTCAAAATATCGACCGGTTTGGATTTAAGCAGTTAACATAAAATCATGGTATCAGGATAACAAAAAAATATATTTGTTTTATTTATTTCTAAAAATGTCAAAACACAAATTAAGTGTTGAAGTGTTAACATATATTTTGATACATACAAAATGTTTTGCGATAGATAGTACTAAAAGTAATGTTATTGGAGAAAAAATAAACACAGAAATAGCTTGTTCTGAAATAGCGATAAGAAAAGCGATCCAGCTGTCTTACCCAAAATATGGTATGACAGCTGGACATCTACATCCCAAAAACAGGCTCCGAGAAATAACGGGATACAATTCTAAAAAATGCAAAAGAAGAAGGCAACAACAACAATAACAAACTAGGCAGAGAGAATGGATCGCCACACTACTCGATTCTGACACAAGTCTCTAGCTTCCTTTAAATTCATACAGCGAATCATACACGCACGTCGATTTGTCCGACTTCTAATATGGTCGATCTTTAAAATTTGATTTGTCTAATTATCTATTATAAAATTTGACTCTGTCCTCCAATCACACCGTTAATGTATACTTTCTTAATCATTCTTCCTCCACCAATGCGTTTCATATGTCCAAACCAACGCAGTGATCCTTTCATAATACTTTCTTCCTCTCACATTCCTTCCTTATCAGCATTTGAAATTCTGTCTGTCACACACACACATCTCAGGAATCTCATCTCTACTGGATTTATTTTGCTCTCATAATATTTCTGCTAGTTTCAAGATTCAATTGCATACACCAGGGCAGCAGAATAAGCATCGCAAGAAGAGCAAGGCGAAGTTATTTTTATTTTTATTTTAACTAGTAAATCAAGATTGTTTTATATACTGTGAAATTATTTATTTCCGTAGTAGTGTTAACTCATTAAATATTAAAAAAAAAATCCATACAGTTAAGATTTATTATGAATGGAGAATCTTAAAGAAGAGACGTGGATTTAGCTTATGTTATGTGCGCTGACATGTTTACGATCGCATGTGTCAGCGGTTCTCTAAAATACTTTATTGGGAACAACTTAAACCCCACTCCAAATTTTATAAGAACCAGTAAGTGCCTCTGTAATCAAAGAAAATTTAAACAACAAAATGGTCGCCCAAATAACAGTGGGCAGAATATTTTTTTTCGGTTTGAGTCTTTATTTAGAAATTCATATTTAGGTGAACGCTAAGAAAAACAAAAATTTCTACCAAAAACTCGTCAAGTAAATAAAATATTTATGGAAGTAATCAAAAGGATTTCGTTAAAAGTCTAAGAATTTGTATATATTTGTATTTATATTATATAAAAACACAAGTATAATGATTCTAAGAATTTCGTTTTTTTATATTAAAAGTAAAATAAAATATCAGGCGAATAAATCTATAGATAATTAATTAGATAGTGTTCAAAAGACCTGTAAATAAAAAAATAAAAAAAAACAATAAAAAAAATGAAATGAGAAATACTTTTCCTCATAAAACGACAACAAATGAAAATTAATATTTTATAAAGGAAATCTCTTTATAGTCCAATCAAATCAGCAGAAAAAAGGTATTGAGTAAAACGGTTAAAGTAAAAATATCTCAAATGTGGCAAAATATGTGTTTTAATTAATAAAAAAAATCAACTGTTATGCGTTGAAAGCAAAAAGCTGATTATATTTAGTTGATGTTTTATGCATGACCAGTTTCGGGAAAGAACTGCTTCTATAATCAAGTTGAGTTAAACTTAAAATATTGATGTTGTTAATTGAAGATTCTGAACAAATATTTAATAAAAACATATTTCTCATGTGTTCAACTTCATGGTAACAAAACATTATTCTCTCTACTACCAGCGATCAAATTAAGAAACGTACACTGGAAAACCAAAATCACCCTGTATAAAACAATCATCCGAACAGTAGTGACCTATGGGTGTGAGGCGTGGACAATGACAGCGAAATCTGCAGAGCGACTGGATACTTTTGAGAGAAGGGTGCTGCGCAGAATTCTGGGGCCTGTGAATGACGGTGAAGGCTGGAGAGTGCGGCATAATGACGAGCTGTACAATATTTACAAAGCTCCCAGTCTCTCCACACAGGTCAGACTGAATAGACCGAGATGGGCCGGTCACTTGCAGAGGATGCCGTCATCGCGAACCCCAAAAAGATTGCTGGAGTGGCACCCAGGTGGTAGAAGACCAATTGGTCGACCAGGGCTGCGATGGGAGGATGAAGTTGGGAGAGATGGAGCAAGATTGTTAAGAGTGTCAGATTGGAGGGTCGAAGCGGAGGACAGGAGGAGTTGGAGGCGAAGAATACTGGAGGCTAAGGCTCGATATGGGCTGTAGGGCCATTGAAGAAGAAGAAGAAGAAGAAGTGTTCAACTTTATAGTTCTAGATATGTTATTACTCATATAAATGAGTAAAAGTCTAGAGAAAAAAATAAACAAACGAATCCTTTTTTTTAGTAATTGTCAATTATTTTTTTATAATTATGTTCTATAAAAATACTAGTAAATAATTTTTAGTACTTGTATGTATAACGATTCAATAAAAATAACACTCGGAATTCGTATGTAAAGCGGATAGCATTGTTATCTTATGGGTATAATATTACCAACATGTTAGAGCCAGTAGAATTCTGAATTCTTTCTTTTATATCTCCCTACGGACACAACGCGATGTTTAATTCCGAATAAAAGTTTATTGTATGGTGCAATTACCACTCCAAACTATTATTGCCAAAGGCGGCTCGTTCTTGTAAGTGAATTAGGCATAAAACCCCTGATAAAAATAACGCCGCTTCCTCTAGAAAATAAATCAATTTCATTTGAAAGCACTGAAAAATATAATATGTACTAGCGCAAGAAATTATTTTTAGACGTGACAATGTACGATATGTGATGCATAGATTAATGCCAGTATCTGATTTATGCCAAGTACTGCGATCGTGCCAGCGCCAGCGTCTAGCAGCTGGTCGGGTGTCCTAACTATTCTCATTCATTTTAATAAAACCCATCTGCCTAGTACGTGGTACAATTAAATTGATAATAATGTTCACGTCGAGATTTAACGTGATGAATTTTATAAGCACCTATCACATAACTTAAGCACTGTGTACTAATAATATATACATTAATCATTCCATTATATATAAATGAAGAGGGTATAAACGATGTCAGTAAATTTCTGATGACTCTGAATTTGTAATATTGAAACTGTGAAGGGTTGTTTAAAATTTAAATTTTCATTGTTTAAAAAATATAACAATATACACAATTTAAAAACTCATCAGACTCATTTGAATAACATTTTTAAATCATTGTATTTTCAGAACATATATTTTTTCACTTCACACAAACGTGTTTTGGACTGTATAGTCCTTCGTTTTTCGGTGAAATTTTAGAATATATTTTTAAATAAACGTTTTTATAAAATTTTAATTATTATATAATAATTATTACAATAGTTTTAGGAAGATGTTTGTACCATATTATAAATTTCAATACACTAAATTACTATCAAATTCCTTTTTTCTTACGTGTAACACTTGCTAAATAGTAAGCTATCCAGATAGTTTTTAAGTAACGAAAAAAAAATATTAAAGAAAAAAAAAATAAACTCTGATTGAAGTACGTTTTTTTGAATGGCAGATATTTCTCATAACTTTTACAACATAGAAACTATGAGCTTTAACGTTGATTTACCATTTATGCTGTGAAAAATTTATAAAAAAATATTTTGAATTTAAATGCTACTGTTTATATATCACATGTTTAGGTATTAGCTTAAATACCGCGCCATGTTTTGTTACCATCATCAGAATAAAACAGTCACACATCATAAAATAATGCTTTTCAAATGTTATAACACAAATAAAAAAAGTAAATAACCTACTATTTTGTTTAAAAGGGAATATGACTTTTTTCCATTTTTAGTACAAATACATTTTACTAATCTTTTATTTTTATTTTAACCCTTTAAAATATTACTTTACATTTGTTCGAATTAATTTAACTTCAACATCGATTTCACTTCATTAGATTGAACTGTTAACTCTTCTTATCGTATATATTTGTAGTAGCATGTAATTGACATTTTTTTTATTACTTATATGTATTTTTATATATGAATTATTAATTGTGTTTGTTACCCCTCAATAAATAAAACGAAATTATAATAAAATAAAATATACCGTTTGCACGTACTGTATTTTAAAACTTAAAAGCATGAGCCATGACAAAGCTTAATTGCTTAATAATTGTATAATTCCAATAAAAAAGCAATATTAACGAGTGTAAATAAAGGGCTAGAGTAAAACTAGCATAAAACAAGTTTATTACATTCATGTTTTGAATTAAGCGATGTGGGACGCGGAGTATCTTGAATATTTCAAAGGCGAGAACATAACATTTTACCTCTTTGACAGTCTTACACATCATAACCCCGGGAAGTTAAACAGGTGATGGGTTTAAGGAGCAGCAGAACTAAAATGAGTGAGTAAGTGAGAATTCAGCCAAGTCGACAGTTATAGGCCCCAGCCCTAGACACGGCCGCTACATAATGTAGCTGGATCTGCTAACCGGGGCTTAAGTGGGGTCATGGATTTTAATTAATTTATGAAGCGTCGTGCACTGCCGAGTGAAAGGTGAAGGAACAGGAAATTAAATAAATCATAAACGGATATAACATGTTCATTAAGTTTATAGTCAGGGTTGCTAGGCCCACGGAGTCAAGCGTGCTATAAATCATAAGAGGGGCACGTTCTATATTATACAAGCGTACGTTTTACTTTAGTACTCTCGAACCTTCATGATTTATTTAAAAAGAAAAGAATACATGCGTAACATATTTCGGCATCAATTTTATCTTCTTTTTTTGTCATAATTTGTCTTAATAACATGACCTTTTCAGATATTCTCATCATATTCGATGTATATTCTCTTCCTTGAAGTTCTGGCTGGAGTTGGATTGTTTTAAGTACCTTCTTCTTGGATTAATTTTATCTCAATAGAGACGAAGATGCAAACTAGAAACTGAATATGGTGATCGAGGTGTTTACAGGATTTATGACCTGTCATTGGTTGGGTTAAGCGCACGCTTTATGTAATTACAACACTCCCCATTCCACCTTTCTTATGACCACCATGTCTGACAACCTTCCTTCCTCTTCTTCTTCGTTCTTCCCTACCTACCTTCTTCTTCGTTCTCGGCGAACCTGTCCCTGTCCTGCGCCGCTCGGAACAGCTCCTCCACACTTTGGATGCCGGTCCACTCCCTCTCGTTTTGCAGCCAGGACATTTGTCTCCTACCGGGCCCTCGGCGTCCCTCAATTTTCCCCTCCAATATCAGTTGGAGAAGGTGGTACTTTTCCCCACGCAGTATATGACCCAGATGTGAAATTTTCCGAACCTTGATAGTTGATAACAGTTCCTTGTCAACTATAGCTCGTCTCAGGACTTCGGTATTGGTAACCATATCTGTCCAGGGAATTCTGAGCATTCGGCGATGGAGCCACATTTCAAATGCTTCTAGTCCGTTCATTAAGTTAACTTTCAAGGTCCAAGTTTCACACCCGTACAATAAAATAGACCACACATAGCATTTGATCATTCTCTGGCGGAGCTAACCACATATCTTATGAAAATACTAAATAATTGCAAGGTTTATTTTATTATGTAAAGAAGATGTGGTTACACGTGATTTTTTAGTTGCTGTATATTTTCTGTTAATAGTGGTAATAATGCAATGATCATTCGGTAAACCATATGTTTATGTACAAATAAAACATATTTGAAATTTATTCCCAAGATAATAAACGTTCGAATTTAAAATTTAAAACGAAAGTGCTCTAAACAAGCATTGCTTTAATGCGAAGTTAACTCGGCACTTATTCTTTCATCACCAGGCGAAGAACGGACGCAGTGAGAAAATAAGTGTAAGTTTTTCTACGCGAAGACAAATAGGTGACAAATTGTTCGCTGGGTGTATAAAGCCGTTAGTGAAAATAAAAATATTATAATATACGCTCACTGGAATGGAAAAAGTCTCGTATGTTGGAATATTTATGAAGTAAAAGGTCCACATGGCGCATAAATTATTAACTTTACACCAGTATTAGAACTGAAATATAAAATCAACATTTTGTATTTTTAAATTGTGACTAGAAACACAACACTGAATATTTTCCACTAAGTTTATCCAAACTAACTTACTCATTAACTAACCATCACGTCGTCTCCCCGAAGGTTTCTTTCTTGACATATTTCTCTCGCTTCTTCAACATTCATACATCGTGTCATGTACGCGCTTCGATTTATCTGACTCCTCACGTGGCCGGCATTCAATATTTGATTTATTTGACCTTAAGACGTTTTTCTCGGTCTTCCTCTATTTCTAGTTCCATTTATATCGTTAACATTTATTTTTTACCATTATTTCTTAATTCATTTCATGAATCAAAATCATCTTAATAATCGTTTCATTATTTTATTCATAACAACATCATTATCCGCACCGCATTCACTTCTTATATTCGACATTCTATCATACACAGAGTATCCATACATTCGTCTAAGAGATCTCATTTCTACTGCATTAATTCTACTTTCATCCATATTTTGCCAGTTCTATGCTTCGATTTCATACATAAGCATCGGTACAAGAACCATTATCCTTATCCCTATAATATGATTTACCACAGAACCATTTTTTTATTATCGATATTAATAATCCGCTATTTATTTAATTAGTTAACGCTATGATACACTCTTAAATAGCTTGATTTTTAATAAATATAATTTTTTTGTTCATCCACATTAATTTATTAAATTTTCGTATTAAGTAAAAAATATTGTCATTTCAAACGTGTTTTCTGTTCTAGTTCTATTTTCAAGTATTTGATTTCTACGAAATAATTTTCTATAGATCCGATTTCCGATTTACAATACAATTCATTTTACAATATCTGCTGTAATAACAGAATATGACCTAGAGAATTCAGGCTGCTGAAACTAAGCCAATTACAGAAACGTTGCTATTTGTGTCGAACAATACAATATTATAATTATTTGACTGTGTGGAAGTTACCTGAGGTTCTTAGGATTACGTAATCCTGTATCACTTTCATATTGGTATAATTTTCTCGTAATTACATAAGACCTCCATTATTTGTATTTGTTAACTTATTTTGTGAGTATTTTTTTGGACGTTACGTAGGTTTGGGTCTCGTGGTATACTTTTCGAATGAACGCTGTAGAAGGAGTCTGCGTCATCCAAAATTTGTTATATTTCTCTGACTAATCATTAAGATCATTATTTCATAAGTAAGTCTTAAACAGTAAACTTGGACATACCAAAGATCTATGACAATAGATTATTTCCAACAGTGACAATCTCTCACAAATTGTTATAGGTTACAGAGTATTTTAAAGTGGTTATACGCATTGATATTTGTGATGAAAATATTAAAGGCTTAAATAGCAAAGATAATGCTCTGTAGGAAGAAGAAGGATGAAAGTAGAATAAATGCAGTAGAAATGAGATCTCTTAGACGAATGTGTGGATACTCTGTGTATGATAGCGTGTCGAATGAAAATATAATAAGTGAACGCGGTGCGAATGATGGTGTTATGAACAAAATAATGAAAGGATCATTAAGATGGTCTGGACATATGGAAAGAATGAACGAAGAAAGAATGGTAAAAAATTATATGTTAACGATGTAAATGGAATAAGAAATAGAGGAAGACCGAGGAAAACGTGGCACGATCAAATAAATCAAATATTGAATGTCGGCCATGTGAGGAGTCAGAGAAATCGACGCGCGTGCATGACACGATGCATGAATGTTGAGGAATCGAGAGAAATATGTCAGGAAAGAAAAAGTGTGGCAGGCCATTCTATCTGCCTACCCCTTCGGGGAGACGACGTGATGGTTAGTTAGTTAGTTAGTTTTTTATGCTCTGGCTTGTGATATGCCATTATTATGTTTAATTTCTATGTTCTATTTCTCTGACTAAGCATTAAGAGTTTTCATTAAATCCTTATTTTTATCTTCATTACGCCACTATCGATAATTAAACAATTAATATGTTGTCGATTGCAAAAAACTAATATTGAGTAGGAATGATCCTAAATAGAGCTCCCTCATCTGATATTATGTAAGAAGTTTTGGGAGACTTTGTGTCGTTTTCAGGCGTCAATCTTCGCTAGTTTCAATCCAAGAGATTGGTTTGCAGTAATGTGTAACATTTTTGCTTGTTATTGGAATGCCATCTGGGCCTTTCAATGTGGTAGTTTCCAATTTGAGAAAATTTTCAGCGAAAATTTAAGAATTTAAATAATTTTTTTCGATTTTCAACTCCCCTCCCGGAGCACGTGTAAATTTGAAATAAAAATTACAAACACCTTACCAGTTACTTACAAGCCCTTAATGAAAAGAATTGGGGGTGGAGACGTTTTAGATTTGAAACAAAATTAATAAAATAGATTTTACAAAAATTGAAGAATTTAACTATTATAATTTTATTCAATTTTCACTTCCTTTGGGGCACTTGTTATTGTAAAATAAAAAATTAAAAAAAATTCCAGTTACTTGTTATCCCTAAAGAAAAAAATAATGGGGTGAGACTTATAAAAATATTTTATTGTTGTTGTCATATAGCTAAGGGCCACCCAAATATACACATATATATTGTCGTGATTGTATGTTTTATTATTAAATTATATTTCGTCTGAATGATTATTATTAAGGAGAGAAAGCAGAAAATAAATTGATATTGTTTTTCTGGCAACATTTTGCAAATGCGGTAAGAGATTGACCGATATTGCTAGTAAACGGCTCTATGAGATAATCTTGCGCAGGAAATTAATTTCCTGCCAATCTGCACACGTTCAAGAAGCTTTTGCCAACAGAAACCTTGATTCGAGTGGTGATCAAAACATTCGAGGGTTTTTGAATTTATTTTTGGAGTTGAAACAAAATTTTAGAACGTTTTTTTATGACTAAATGTAATTTTTTTAAAGAATATTAAATATAAAAACAGTTTTTTAATGAAAAATGTAACTTAACGGTCAAAGTTATAGAATAACTTTAAAATAACTATGATTAAAAATGTACTAAAACCAAATAACGTTTTTAGTCCACATTTTGTGAAATTAACTTATAAAAATTTAAACTAAAACGTATTTCGGTACATAGGTTCAATTTGATTTATTAAAAAACGCATTTTAACAATATTTAACGTAAATTGTATTTATACAGATAAAATATTTCTTCAGTTTGATAATATTATTTTTAAACGATATGGCCCTTAAAAAAATAACACAATCTTAAATATAACATTCTAGATAAATACAAAATTGTTCAAATATGTAAAAGTTATGAAAAATGATACCATCCAAAAAATGAACCAGAACAATAAATAATAATAAATAAAAATTATGCTTCATAAGTATAATAATATTATACAGTGCCCCATTTGGTAAAAAATATGTAACAGATGGTTATTTTTTTTAATTGTCTGAAACGTATATTTTTTAATATTATCCGTGTCTTTTCAGGTTTCTTGCTCGACTTTATAGACCTCCCCTGAGGCATACGGCTGTTTACCTTCCACTGAAGACACAAAGGCAAAAAGGAATATCCCCTTTGATAGAGTTATCGAGAAAATCGAATGGAAAGACGTTTAACTTTAGAAACTGGTGCACTTAGTAGGTGGGTCTCTTTAACTGAACTTTCTAAAAACATGATAAGTCTTCCGTCTTGAAAATAGTAATTTTTCAGCATCCGGAATTTTAAACAAAAAAACAATTAATAACACTAATAACATTTCCGAATAATAAAAAAACTTATAACCTGCTGAAAATTTTAAAACAAAGAAGAATAGAAAGATGGTTTGGAAACGTTGTAAGAATGCACGAAGAAAGATTGGGGAAATTGACATGCAAGCCTGACATGACGTATGAATGTAGAGGAAGCGAGTGAAGTATATCAGGAAAACATATTGTGGAGTTGAATTCTTTTTGCATACTTGAGAATATGTGACGACGCTGTGATGGTTAGTTAGTTAGTTTACAAAGGAAAAATAAAACCAAATATTTATCTGATACAGGAACTCTTTAGAGAATAGAATCTATGAAATTAAAAGTTTCATAGTTTAATCTAAATTAATAAAAACGTCTGTTATCTAGAAATTTAAAAAAATATATTTTAATAATACGGGAATGTCATGTTTCGCATTACTAAGATATTTATATCAAATTTGATAACGACTTAGTAAACATGTCATTTCCTTAATATATTTTAAAACTTCTAGAAATCAAACGTTTTCATGCAAATTAATTATTCATTACGTTTTTTTGTTTTTTGAACATCCTTGTTCAAGAAACAAAAAATACTTATTATCTGCTTTCCCAAATTTGCTGTAAAACTGTATTCTCTAACAAACCATATGTGTTACACAAACCTGTTATAATCAAATCATTTTTCAAACGCCTTAAATTGATAACTGATTTCCATTAGTGATGTACCATAATGTTGACGATAGTGATAACACATGTTCAAATCAAATTTTTCATTTTGAAGTGAGTGTGAAAAAAATTAAGTAAAACTGATAACTGAGTGTGAGACAAATTAAGTACAACTAATAACTGAGTGCGAGACAAGTTATGTTAAAATCATTGCACTTCACGTTCAGTACTTCGTACTTAGAATATATTCTGAAAAAACTAAATCATTCTAACCAAGCATTATGTTGTGCTAACATAAAAATCACTTTTCTACAACGATAACGTAAACTTGAAACTCCTCCAGAGAATGATCAAATGCTATGTGTGGTCTGTTTTATTGTACGGGTGTGAAACGTGGATCTTGAAAGTTAACTCAATGAACAGACTGGAAGCATTTGAAATGTGGCTCCATCGCCGAATGCTCAGAGTTCCCTGGACAGACATGGTTACCAATACCGAAGTCCTGAGGCGAGCTAGAGTTGACAGGGAACTGTTATCAACTATCAAGGTTCGAAAGATCTCACATCTGGGTCATATAGTGCGTGGGGAAAAGTACCACCTTCTTCAACTGACATTGGAGGGGAAAATTGAGAAACGCCAAGGGCACGGAAGGAGACAAATGTCCTGGCTGCGAAACGTGAGGGAGTGGACCGGCATCCGAAGTGTGGAGGAGCTGTTCCGAGCGGCGTAGGACAGGGACAGGTTCGCCGAGGTGATCGCCAACGTTGGGGGAACCCGACAGGGCACTCGAAGAAGAAGAAGAATATACAAATGTTAAAAAAAAACGTTATTGAATAAAACGTTAAAAAAATTGTTTGTCCAGCATTGTTGTGGTGTAAAAACGCTCGAAGATTATTTTTATTCTCTTGTTTGGTTTTATTGCTCTTGTATGAAATAAGGATTCGTTTATTATCACAAAACTTCTTACTTGGCCCAACTTATAGCTTTGATAAGTCAGTAAAACAATAGCTTTGTAAAATAACAAATGAAAATACTTTAGATAGAGTTACTTTACGCAAGCAGAGAGCAAGCGAGACTAGCATCAAAGGTATTCGTTATTAAATAACGTCAAAACTTTTCCCAATACATAATCTCATTTAAAATGTTAAAAGCTTAAAACTCGATTGTTTCCATCAGTCAAAAGATTCTGAAAGTCTACTTAACATTTTTTTTCGTGACCAGCTTTTTTGTATAATGAATTTTCCCTTTAGGTAAGATGTTATTTTTTATGAAAACTTTTGTATTTGAGCGGTTTAATGTATTTCTTTTAAAAACAAATTAATGAAAACAAAACACTTTTCTTTTCCTGTTTTTACTTAAGCAATGACGTAAAACTTAATTTAACATTTGTAATTGAAATTTTATACCAGAGGTTCATCGCAATTTATGCGCAGGACTGAGATGCTTTCGTTTCGGTGATTGTCAACGTTAGGAGAACCTAACACGGCACTAGAAGATGCTCCTATTGGTATTTACATCCATTAGTTCATGTCTAGGTTGTATAGTTCAAGACGAAATTACCAATAGGATTAGCCAACCGGCAGACTAAAATATATAACATATTTTTTCTAAATTTAGTAATATAAACTTTTATTTATTTAAAATTAGAATTAAACACTTTTAAAACGCTGTAAAAAACCACTTCATTTTGAGTCAGGTTTTGTATAGCCCTGACGAAGCTCGTTACAGAGTGAAACAGGTTGGACTCAATATAAAGTGGTTTTATACAACGTTTTAAAAGTGTTTAATTCTAATTTTAAATATATCAAACCACCAAGTAATAGCTTCTTTCCAAAGTTTATTTTTATTTTTTCAAACATTGTTTATATAAATGTCCACCGTTATCAGTTTCATTTTTTTAGTATTGAAAAAATAATGCTCTAAACAACTTTAATAGCAATATTTAAATAAATTAAATTTTATATATATATTTTTTGTATGGAATCATATATACCACCCCTGATCTCTATGTATATAAAATAGTAAGTTTATAACAGTGTCACCAGTCTGTTGATGCCAGCAAGTCTAGCGAAACCGGTTGCTGTCGAAATTATTATTATTTTGTTGAATATGTATTTACATCATTACAGCGCAAGCCAAATCAATGTAAAGGGTATAATAGCTATCATTTTGATTTTCGTGACATATGATAGGTATAATCTATCACCATTTTATTGTCACGTGAATTCTGAACCAGATCAAAGACAGTGTGACAATCACACTGCCATCACCGGGAATGGAACCCGGAACCTTCGGGGTGGCAGTTAAAGCACTTACCATTCGGCCACGAAGGTCATCATAAAGTGAAGTAGTTAAAAAAGTCGTTTTATATATTTAATTTTGTTATGTCTTATTTCGTAAGGCTTAAACATATTATCGTAACCCACACTCAAATACGATATAATATACGTATTCATATTAATCGGAGGAATAACTCTCAAAGTTAGCATTAAAACTAATACTGAAGGTACCTGGATCCGTACGCTGTAGCCAAGTTTCCCCCATCTGTGCACCAACTCAAATATTTGAATTTCAAGACGAACATATTGAAATTTATTAGTTTTCCCCTCCAATGGTAGTTAGAATAGAAAGTTGTCCCGAGTGTCGATGTCGACTGCTTATCTGAACCGCAGTCGGTATTGAAAACGTGCTTTAGTGGACCAGCCGCCTCGTATTTCGTACTAAGTTTTTCCAATATTGACTCCGACGCCGTCTTAAGTGACGATTTTCACGTCACCACGATTTGAGAAAGCGATTTCGGAATTGGAAATTGCATGCAAACTGCGAATTTTTTCGACATAAAGATCTACATTTCGATATTTGTATGCCAGATAAAAATACAACAGAGGGTTGAGGTTTCTTCAACTTAAATTGAACTGAATGAAAAATAACCGAGGTAAAAAAATATGATAACGCTTATAGATTTATAATTATTTTTCTGCGTTCATTATGCTTGAACGTTGGTCAGTCAAATCGAATCATATAAATAGATGTTTTCAGATAATCGAATGATTTTATTGAAGTTTCTTGATGGAAGTTCATTTGAAATAATAATGAAATAAAAAAATGCTTTTGAACTGTTTACTTTTGTCTTTATTTGGATAGCGACCGATTTCGCCTGGGTCGCTGGCATCGATAAACTGGTTTATTAACTGACTCTTTTTACTACATACAGATCAAGTGTTAACATGATTCTATGCAAAACTATTAATATTGACATTAAAGTTATTTAAGATCTTTCTGTTTTCAATACAATAGTAAATATTTAATATAATTGAAATTTAATGATATATTTAATATAATGTAAATATTATAATATATTTAATATAATTTAAGTACAATATGTTATATGTTTTGGTCCATTAGTTAATGTTTGAGTTGTAAAGGTCTGAATTCATAACAAAACAATTTTTCGTTAGCAATTGATTCTTGGAATAATTTTTATTCATCGTTAAGAATTATTGGTTTAGGGGTGTTTATTTTTTATCTGTATTCGGCTAAAATATATAAGAAAATTAGTTATATCACAAGCGCGTTTGATTTATACCATCTTTTAGCCTATCCTTAAAGAAAGCTGTAATGTTATCAATGTTATTTACATATCATTTATATATTTATTCAAATAAAGTAAATGTACGAAAAAATAAAAAAAGGATCCCTTAGTCATATGGATGCACAATAGTTAAAAAGCTTACAAGCGTGAGTAGAAAGATAAGCCTTGAACGACTCAAGAAAGCATGGAATCTCAAAATAAATAATTTGTTTAAAGACGGCTACATTCAAACTCAGAATAATCGACGAGCATTTAACGGTGTATAAATGTAGAAAAATCTCGAAAGGTATGTCAGGAAAGAGCAATATGGTGGTTTATTCTCTCTGCCTATCTCTCCGGAGAAATGGTTAGTTAGTTAAATACCGAAAGTTCTTACCGAAATTATTAGTTAGTTAGGTTAGGTTCTAACGGGAAGTAGGGCTACGATGGGGTATACTTTGCTGGAAAGTGTACTTCTATAAAATGTCGTAATGCGCAATGTTGCAATAACACCCGCAACACTACTACCAAGTCCAACTCATTAGCGTCCTCGAGTGGTCTATCAGGCCCCGCGAACCCCGGGCAATGTGGCCACTGACATTACCATCAGTGTCATAGCGGATAATGAGTGGGCGAATGGCGAATGTTCGGCGCCATAAAGCCGGACCCCCCCAGCTAAGGGAAGGTGACCCCTACAGAAAAACCCATCAGAGAAGGCAACGGGAAACCACTCTGATTACCTTTTCCCAGGATATTCACTATGGCGAGAAACACAACAATGGCCCCTAGTCCCGGGCAGCCCTTCAATGGGCAGGGGGTGCGAAGAATCTCCCGGCTCAAAATAGGGGCCCGGAAGGAGACAAATGTCCTGGCTGCGAAACGTGAGGGAGTGGACCGGCATCCGAAGTGTTGAGGAGCTGTTCCGAGCGGCGCAGGACAGGGACAGGTTCGCCGAGGTGATCGCCAACGTTGGGGGGACCCGACAGGGCACTTGAAGAAGAAGAAGAAGTTAAATAAAGTAGTATTTTGTTCTGTTATAAAAGTAAGTAAGTAAATGTATTTTTCCAGTTCATGGAATAAACACTAATATTTTTGAAAGATACATATTATTTTCCAAGAAATCAAAACATTGAAATCATATCATAGATAAGAAAAAAATATTAGTTCTTTGAGTTACTGAACACCGACTCAAAAATCGAGTTCGTAAGATGATCTGAATAATGCAAAAGAATTCGACGGAAGTCCATTATATCCGAAAATATAATAATTAAAAATTATCGATTTCAGATAATCTTGGCTTTAATTAACATTGTGGATTTCCATAATGCCAAATATTTTATAAAATAAAAACACTGTTTTTTCCACTCTTGAGTTTTTTTTCTCGACATCTTTCGAAGGCTTTACACTGATATCATCGGGAGAACAATATAAACTGTTTGTATCGTTTTTCTGATGATGAAGGTGTAAAGCCTTCGAAAAATAAACTCTAGAGTGGAAAAAATAGTGTCTTAATTCATAAAAAAACATTAAAAATTTTCCGTTATTTATTAAACCTCGTACACAGAATTTCTTGCTTTTTATTATTATGACATAATAGATAGTTATTTTGTCAGCAGCATAATTATTAATATTATATTTTGTGTACATTTTAGGAACATACCCAAAGCTATTCGAACGATTATTGAAATGAACTTCCTCAAACCCGTGACTAACTCGATTTCCATCGGAAGTTCTGAGAGCCTTGCGAAAATTGAGTTTCGCCCTAATTAATCCTCAAAATATTATTCTCTTATGAAACACGGGGACTGCCTTAAGAAGGTCAGAAGAGTGTCTTATTAGGGGATGTCGGATGAATTAAATATTAATTCGCGCCTTCAAATCTTCGCGAATGAAAGATAAGCAAAGTGTTGTCGGGCTAACCAGCTCTTAGCGAGTTAAATATTCAGTCAGGGGCGGTCCAGGGTGGGACTTAGTATTCAGAAGGCACCGGGATTGTGTTTTGTGGGTATTCCTATTTTGTTTTATGAGCTGCTTTAAGATTCCCTGTGGGGATTAATTTGATAAACAAGCATAAAATTGTTATCTCGCCTCTCGCCAGTAAATTTTGAAATTCATATTTACGGTTTATGTTTTACCATTCAAACAAGAAAGGGTAAATTATTTTGAATACGTATTTTTGCGTGTAATATGCGAATTGCAATAAAATTAATTAAAACGCCAATTTAGTATTAAAACAGTTAAAATAAACATAAAAAGGGGGCGAAAAATTGTTGGGAAAAATAAAATCGAAATTGGAAAAAAGAGTGTTTTAATTCATAAAAAAATTATCTTTCATGACATCACTAATTGAGTTGAATAAAAATATCAAAATTGTGGTTCAGTAGATAAAAATTATTAATTTTAATATATAATAAAAGTGTTTTCAATTTTATTCTAACCTTTACTGGTCATTCTTAATCGAAACATCGTAAGAATGATGTATATCTTTTTTGCAATGTTAGAAATTTCGTTTTTTTATTATGTTTACCATTCACAAAGAAATAATATTAACCTTGAAGGATTATAACATGTTTAATCATTAAATTCTCTTAGGTAAGGAAAGTCCATATGAATGCGATATTACTAAAAACGTATTACCTGACGCCTCTGAAAACGAAATGAATTCGTCCAAACTTTCTACCACAATGGTAAGAGAAAGAGTTGAGTTAAAGACTTGGCATTTACACGACGCAAATATATACCGAATTATTTAAATTCTAGAAAATAAATAGATAATGTTAAATATTTTGTAATATAATATGCACAGAACTGATAAGCTTGTTTTGTATAAGAACACACGTTCCCCGACCGCGACCCTTTGATTCCAATCCGCCCACCGCCCCTGGTGCGGAAAGCCCTGACGAAGCCCCTAAACCTCGTGACGAGAACCCTTCACTGAAAGGACCATTAATTATTTCCCTCGGATTGTTGCCAGTGGCTGGGAACAAAGAACACAAACCTAAAACTTGTTGAATTATTATTTGTACGGCGCAGACTTCTGCTGAAGAAATGGCCCCGCTCCGCGTCCGACCGTTGTTTTATTAACAACGGTGCCCTAACTACGCCCTTGTACCTGTGTTTTATATTACTTTTCGTATTACTACACTGTAAACGAATAATAAAGTTAAAAATTTGAACAAGAAATGAAATATTACTCTAACATTTGCCCAAGGACGCTTGTGAACTTGAATCATTTCGCTTTGAACGTATATATATATAACTAAGTCGCGATTGGGTAGATTCTGGATACTCAAACATAATATACTCGTATATCTATCATATATATTTCAAAAGAAGCTATTTTTCATTATTCTTTAACCGGTAAGGGGCCTTAAGCGAGTATATTCGCTCTCTGTGCCGTGCCCGTGGGGCCGGCTAAACAAATTAGCGAGTTAACTCGCTAACGTTTATGTCTATCTGTTTCTAAATATTTTGTGGAAAAATCGAATAATTTAAAATATGGAGAATATAAACTTTTGGGATAATGAATAAATACTACGATATTACAGTTTATAAATATTATCGATTTTACAGAGTTCTACAGAGTGTTGCTTCTCCTGTGAGTTAGATTCCTAGCTGTACTTCCATCTTTCAGGAGGTCTTCCACGAGGACGAGTCCCATGAGGCTGATTATGCAGTGCAATATAGAGAAGTCTGGTGGTGTCCATTAATTGAACATGACCGTACCAGTCCCTTTTTGCTGCTCTGCTCCATCTTATAATATCCTAAACCTCAAATATCTCTCTTATTCTGGTGTTCCTCACGCGCTCTCTCAGTGTCTTGCCTGCTATCGTCCTCTGGGTCTTCATTTCGGAAGTCCTCAAACTTGTTTGGTTCTTACTTTGTCTGCCCTTGCTTCGACGCCATATGTTATCATTTATAGATTCTCATCTTACTCTAAATGGCCATGTCCCTGCTTAAATAATATATTGTTAGTTTAGATTTAAAGGACAAAATCGCCTTAATCGGTGAAAGATTTTTTTGAAACTAATAGTTTATAGAAACATCGTTTTTTAATAATGTGTGAAAATGAGACTAAGCTACTATAAAAACCTTTGTAAAACTGCGAGCATTGTTCATAATGCAATACAAGTGCTCCCAGCACAATAGAGTGCAAGTACAATAGCTAAAGTAACAGTATTTCAGTTTTATTATCTTTTTCGGTGCATACACGTCCTTTCGGCCAGAACTAACTGCAGAACTCAATTCCTTTTCACACTAAGCATAGGAAATCTCATAAAGTCCATGTTCCCACTGTTCCCGCCGCAAGATTGTTGCCGAGGTAAGCAATCACGTGATAGTGCTACCGGCACATTAAAACAGTTACCATTATTCATGTATTATTTATACATTGTATGCCATCGCGAGGGGTATAATAAACCCGGCTAGCATTATGGGAAATAAATAAGATCCCCCCGCGAATAACCTCAAATCTCACGGTATCGCGTCTTTCCACGTTTTCTCACATAAGTACGTTTCGGGGAACTCTAAAAGCAGACTCAGAAACGTTGTAATATTTATTTTTGTCTGTGAAATTTAGTAAAGGCAATTTCGAAACCTGGAATATCTACGTGTATAAATAGAAGGATATTTTAATACTTCGTCAAAGCTTTATGTCTTCATCCTTATTTTGTTGTTATTTTCCTCCTATTTGCAGTTAGTATTGTATAATATGAGGCGTTTGTATGTATTTGAGGCGAAATAGAGTTGCCAGGGAACTGTTATCAACTATCAAGGTTCGGGAAATTTCACATCTGGGTCATATATTGCGTGGGGAAAAGTACCACCTTCTCCAACTGATATTGGAGGGAAAAAATGAGGGACGCTGAGGGCCCGGTAGGAGACAAATGTCCTGGCTGCGAATCGTGAGGGAGTGGACCGGCATCCGAAGTGTGGATAAGCTGTTCCGAGCGGCGCAGGACAGGGACAGGTTCACCGAGGTGATCGCCAACGTTGGGGGGACCCGACAGGGCACTTGAAGAAGAAGAAGATT
The DNA here is from genome assembly GCA_022606425.2 of Lepidostoma basale. NCBI lineage: Eukaryota > Metazoa > Arthropoda > Insecta > Trichoptera > Lepidostomatidae > Lepidostoma > Lepidostoma basale. Next base: position 602,297 of record JAHDVF020000074.1, on the reverse strand, counting down.
GTATTGTATCTTCTTTTGGTGCCATGTCAGGTCCCCCAACGTTGGCAATCACTGCAGCAAAGACATCTCTGACCTACGCCACTTGGAACAGGTTCTGAACTTTTGTATTTCCTGTCCACTATTTTATATTCCGCAGCCAGGACAGCTGCCTTCTACCAATTCCTCCACTTTACCTAATAATATCAGTCGAAGGAGGTGGTATTTTTCGCCCCTTAGCACATGACCTAAATATGAGACGTTTCTTATTTTCACACTCGACAATAGCTCTCTATTGGCTCTGGCTCTCTGTGGTATGTCTGCATTACTGAACCTATCGGTCCACGGTATACGGAGCATTCTGCGGTATATTCACAACTCGAATGCCTCCAACTGGTTTATTACATTCACTTTTAGAGTCCGGGTTTCGCAGCCATATAGTAGAACAGACCATATATAACATTTAATCATTATTTGTCGGAGTTTCCATTTAATATTATCGTTGCAAAAGAAGGTTATTTTATTCAATGCACTTCGTGCAACTTTTCAATGTCCGGGTCAAGTATTATATATACTAGTAGCTATATTGTATTGTATATAATAAAATAACTATTGTGTTGATTAAAATAAGTATGGAGATGATTACGCAACAACTTCAATTTAAGATGCGTTTAATTACACTTTTCTTTAATAACACAAATATACGATGTCTCTCTTATAATAACTTTTCGGAATTCACTAACCACCAAAGTGAAGAAAAACATTTTGTTTAATTATGTTTACTAATTTGAAATTACGCGATACAGACGCGTTATTATGCAACTTAACTAACTAACTAACCATCACGCCATCTCCCTGAAAGGGTTGGCAGAAAGAATGGACTGTCACGCTTTTACTGATGCGGCACTCCATCCTTCTCTTTTCGACGCGGTGTGATGGGTTGCGAACCTCATCGCCACCAATAGGCATCTCCCGCGCACACTTCGATCGTGCAACACCCACAAAATAAATCTAAAACAAATAATATAAAATACAATGATATAAAATAAAATAACAAAATAAAAATAATTTAACACAAAATGTTCTTTTTAGATGGTGCACATAATATTGTCTATTTAATTTATGTTCCACGAATCCGCCGTTTTTTTATTTTAGCACATAATGTAATAACACATAATGTTTTTTTAGATGTTGCACATGTTGACATGGACGATCCGAAATTTTGTGTTTATTTAATTTATGTTACACGTATTCACCGTTTTTTAAATAAGCTGTAGTTAGGCACTTAACCAGCAAGAACTTTGAAATAATATTGAAGAAATTATTCAAATTGTCATTGGAACAAATGAAAAATTTTTTTTTACACCTGTCAAAATTCTTTATAAAAACGATAATACTAATATAATTTTAACAGCAAAACAGCACAAACGTATTACGTGTCACAAATAACTATAATAAAGTGCGGCAACAGTTAAATTGACCAAAACAATTCACTTTTACGCGAAATATCTCCAAATTAACAGGAGCACCACATGAACCAAACCAAATTTTCAAAAACAAAAATAATAACTTAAAAAAATAATAATTATGCAACTTACAAAAATAATAATAACCAACAATTGGACCAAGTCCAATTTTATACATGTTTTCTGTGCACACTCAAAATAAAAATTTTACTACCCATATTTCTAGCTTTAACTCCACCTCATTTTATTTAGTAAATGAGTAACGATTTTCTAATCATTTTGCGCATTTTTCTTCTTAATTAAACGAGTACATTTACACCAGATAAGAGACGAGAACTGCAGAAGATGGTCAGAATTAAAGATTTCAATGCTAATAAAGAGTATGTAGTATACAAACTTTTGACAATTATGTACATACATACTAAAGATAATTCAATATTGACTAAAACTCAAGTGTCGAAATATGATATCAGAAATAGCTTTGTGATCACAAGTTCTTTTTTCAACATTTACTATTCTCTATGGAGGAAAACGTTATTTTTCTAAAAGATTGTCTTAAAGATCTATTTTATATATGGGAATGACGTATTTCCCCTTGCTGAAGAATTATTTGTGCACTGTGATACGGCAAAATTATTCTTACATAAGCTTCACATAAACTTCAGGGGTTCGAATTGTCAGTAGGGTCGCGGCGAGTCACATCTTGCTGGAGGGTGTGATTCTATAAAATTCTGCGAAACGCCCAGTTGCATTCCACCGGCAACACTACTGACTAGTCCAATTCGTTAGCGTCCCTGTCGCGAACCCCGGGAAATGGGATCACACTCATAACCGTGTGATCGCAGCAGATAACGAGGGGATGAAAGGCGAGTTTCTGGCGCCTCCAAACCAGATCCAACCAGCTAAGGGAAGGTTAAACCCCGACAGAAAAATCCACCAGAGAAGGCAACGGGAAACCACTCTGGTCACCTTTTCCCGGGAATCACTATGGCGAATACCTTTGCTGTAGTGATCGCCAACGTCGGGGGGACCTGACATGGCACCAAAAGAAGAAGATAAGCTTCACACTTTTCTCGCGATGTCATCGATAACTGTAAGGTTTCTGACCACTATAAGGCCATGTTGATAATCGTGAAGGGAATTCCAGTTTGCACGATCAATAACATCAGATGATTTTTTAAGCAAAATTATTGAATTTAATATTCAATGTGCTTTTTGACAGGAAGTTATATTTGGTTATTTCCTTTAAATCAAAATGGGGAAACTTTGAGTCACAATTAGTTGAGTATTTCTTTTTAAATGTTCTGGTCATCTTTATTTTTCGTTCTTGTTTTTGTTAGTGCGTCAAATACAGGAACAGGTGCTTGCGTTTTATTAGAATGAATACTGGGAAAATGTCTCTTATACCTACCTTGCAGACTTCTTCTTCTTTACTAGCCTTCCTTTCTCCACTGCTGGATATAGGCCTGTTTCAATTTCCTCCACTCGTATCTATCCTGCCCCCTTTGTATCCAAGATTTTTCAACCCCTTTGACAATATCATCGGTCCATCTCATCAGTGGCCTTCCGATACTTTGCCTATTTGCCCATGGTCTCCAACTGAGTATCCAAGTGTCCAGCCCATTGCCATTTTAATTTTGCCACTCGGTCCATGACGTCAGCAACCCGGGTGCGGCGTCCGATTTCTTCATTCCTTATGCGGTCACGCAAGCTCACATCAAGTCTGTCGTTCCATGGACCTCTGTGTACACTTGAGCCTACCTTGCAGACATCATATATAAAGATTGGTATTTTGAAGCTTGTATTGCTACGTCGTCGGACATTTAGCAGGACTATTTTAATGTTTTCAACAAGCTTGAGCCTTAAGTGGAAAAAAATGTGTTTTAATTATTTATTAAAAAATATATATTAAATCAGTGTTCTAAAACTAATTTGACGATATTTTCTACAATTAATCGACGACACTTATTGCATTGTGAAACTGGGCTAAAGCCGGTTTCACAGAAGCGCTGACTAGTTCCGCCTAGAATGCGTCTCCCGGCTTCGGTCTCTCAGTACATCAGTCAGCCTGAATGCACTCCCGGCGATTTATCGTTCTGGCTTCCTGACAAGCTTTCCGCCCCCGCTCCCCGCCCACCCGCCCGCTTTCTCGCGGCCGCTTTGAATTTCATGTCTTTTAACGCGTTTCATTTGATTTTGATTTGCGGTGAGTTTTTTTCCACGTTTTTTCACGTTGAACGAGCGGGCGTTCCGCGCTCACCGATAAAATGTGATTAAATAAACATTCGTCTCAGTTTTATGTAGTTCTACTCGCAAACGATTATAGGTCTTTAATTTTATAAAAGAGGTATTTCAGTTGCAACGAAAACACTCCATACAAATATTGTAGTTACTAATTCATTTTTAAAGAATAATCCTAAATTGGGTTCTAGTAAACTAAAAATGTGAAATAACACTATAAAATGTTTTAATTTTGAAATACATCACGAATTATTAATTGTTTTATTGTGGTCACCTATGTTGTTATTATCAAGTGTTACCAACAACTATTTATAAATTCGTACATCAGTCAGTAACATTGAGTTATTTGTAACACCTGATGATGCCAATGTGTGTTGGCGAAACAGGTGTTGCGACAATCTAATAAAATAATAAATTAATTATAACAGTGTCACAAAATTCAAATATTTAAAAATGTAGAAGTACTACCTATAGCGTAGTGCATTGGCCAAAACAATAATATTTAATTACATAATATTGTTATCAATAAAGAGGTACTAAAATACGTACAAAATATGTTTTAACGTACTTCTTCTAAAATATTATTCTTTTCATTTCTACGAAAAATATGGCAATTTTATATATTCAACATCTTGTGGGTAATACTAACATATATTTAAAGGAAGATTGATTTTCCTTGTGTCCCTATATATGCAGTTAACTGTGATTTTGTATATTATATTTGGAACTGCTAAAAAAAAATTCTTCTCTTAGACTCTTTGGTCTGTTACTGTAGTTCAGGTTAGCCTCTCTTGGGAAGTCGACTCTCAGCTATTCTACCATCTCTTTGGTGGTCTTCCGGGGGGACGGTAGCCAACAGGAATATGATGGATGCATCACAACGCGTGGGATTCTGGAGGGATCCATCCTCTTCACGTAGGCGTTCCTGTGTCTTCTGCGTTGTCTGCCCCATCTGACAATATCTTCCAACTTGCAGATTTCAAAATTATATTATGTTAGACTGTCAAATATTTATTAAATATTTAATTCACTAATTTTTATTTATTATAATAATTCCAAAGAATTTTAAGTATTAATTTTAATCATCTTTATCAATGATATTACTTCTAGAAAGCATTGAACTCCAAATTGTCTTTATTTCTTTATCATCTCTGTCAAATACTTCAAGGCACAATAATTCACAATCCTTTTGATCTATTTTACACACAAGAATCTTACAAGAACTCGACTTCATCTTTGTAATGGACCGGAGTATGACTGTGACCCCGACATCATGATATTTGACGATCCAATTAGCCTAAAGCGCACTTTTTTTCATTTAACAAGTTCTAATTACGCAAAAAACAGACCCCGAGCTTCCTAATTGCGATTTAATGGGCAAAAAAGACAAAACGGTGACAGTTGTATGGATTTACCGCCAACGAGTAAAGTTGAATTTTGAGTGAGCTGAGATAAATCTTGGGGGAGAGTGAAAATACGCAGGAATTAGGGTTGATTTATTTTGAATATTTTGCCTCCTTAAAATTGTTCTAAATATTAAAAAAAAGTTAATTGGTGTTCTTTTTAAATGTTAAACATTGATACTTATTTTCACAATAACAAGCATTTCCGTGAAAAGAGGTTAAGGTTATATATACTTACATAGAAAACAATTAATACTGTGAAAATAAAGAAACTCAAAGCCTTTATATATATATGGAATGAATGAACGAATTAAATATTATATTTTTATTAAACGAATATTTTATCTAATATCGATAGTAAATCATGTATCTTAAGTATTTTATTTAAACTTTATGAATTACTCGCAAAAAAGTGCATTCATCAAAAACACTAATTTGAAATAAACGTTTAATGTATTTGAATGTTTTAGCAATAAATTCATGGGGCTGAAAAAGCATTTGAATATTATTTTAAAAAATCATCGTATTTTCATAAAATCATTATTCACTTTTCACAAAAATGGTACGGATCACATACCCTTTTTCTAAATAGAAATTTTGACAATCAACATGTTTGTGAAACAGCAAAGCAAAAAAAATATTTTTAGAAATATTATACATATTCAAATGTGAAGTGCATAATGCATAGTGATGGCGAATGTGGATGAAAAAGTATTGTTTGTCTTTTTCTTTTTTATATACTTTGTATATACAACACTAACTTTAAAAACATATATGTATCAGCCATGTTTAATATTATATTTCATGTTTGCCATAAAGGACCGGTTGTCCGAAACATGTGTGGTATATAATTTTTTTTATTTTTTAAAGTTTGTGTTGTATGCACAAAGTATATAAAAAAAGGAAATGACAAATAAAGCATCTACAACATAAAGTATGGCAAACATATAAGAAAGAAAAAGAAAAAGTATTCTTTCAATATTTTTTCTAAGAATTTTTTTTTCTATTCATGTACATAATGTACTAATTTAAAATTTTTGTATGACTAATACCAATATCCACCCAGGATATAATGACTACAAGGTAACAATCTCAAATTTAAACTATTTAATTATCTATTGTATAATATGTGGATAAAATAAAGTAATAAACCGGTATAAGTTTAAACTAAAAATGCTATTTATTTATATAAGAACAAATGCATTGTTAAAAAACTCACTCTTTTTTCTCAATATACATAAATCAAAATGATTACAGACTACATAAAATGTATATATTTATAACTCAATTTTAATATAACACATTATGTGTTTGTATACACAGATAAGCTAATCCGTCGCCAAAATAATTCGTAAAATAATGACATCAGCAAGATTGTATTGTACATACAACCTCAATTAAGTTATAATTAAAATGTGAAATAGAACAAATAATATTCAAAGGTTTTTTCATTCAAAGTCCTATCGTGTCTCGTTAACGTTAACCAAAGCAATCTTTTTATATTAAAACCCTTAATTGGGCACAAGGAAATTGATTGTGTTAAATAATATTGTTTTCAATTACGGGGTAAATAAAAAAACACAAAAATAATATGCTTAAGTAATTCTTATGAAATATTATTCTTTTGATTTCATGGACAAATATGTTAATTTTATTTACAGAAAATACTGTGAGTAATACCAATCTCTTTCATTAGAAACATGCATACTATTATATCAAGTGGACATTTAATATTTGATTAGTTTGGGTCTTTCTCTATTTCTTATTCCGTTAAAGTCGTTTACGTATACTTAACAAACTAACTAACCATCACGCCGTTTCGCCGGAGGGATAGGCAGAGAGGATGGATCGCCACATTGTTCTATCCTGGCATAATTCTCGCGCCTCTTCTACATTCACACATCGTGACATGCACGCTAGTTGATTGTTCCTACTTCGAACATGGCCGGCTTTCAGTAATTGATTAATTTGGTCATGTCATGTCTTCCTTGACCTTCCTCGATTTCTATTCCCATTCACACTACTTGTATATATCTTTTAAACCATTCTCTCCTCATTTATTCGTTCCATATGTCCAAACCATCTCAGTGACCCTTTCTTAATTTTATTTATCATGCATTCATCCGCCTAACATTCCTTTTTTACTTCATTATTAGATATTCTATCATACATTTTTTTCAGCAAATTCTTCTTAGTGACCTCATTTCTACGCCATTTATCTTACTTTCATCCTTCTTCTGCCAACTCCAAGCTTCACTTCCATACACAAGGGTCGGGACTAGAACTCTATTGTGCACTGTCATCTTTGCACAGTGCTTCAGTCGATATATTTCTATTTGCGGCAATGACTTTGATTACAGCATTTATTTTTTAAATAATATCTAAAATAAATAAAAAATGAAAAATTATTTGATACAGAATATTGTGATTAATTTGTCTGGATTTTTCAAAAGATTTTGCAACACAATGAAGACCTTCAATGTAGGTCCCGATTTTCACAAAAGTATGATCGAAAAGGAAAAAGAAAACTAGGGAATTTTATAAATATGATCTTCAGATGAACCTATTACACGTGATCTCAAGGGCGAGCTTTCGAATATTTGATATGACTACAGATCTCCGAGAAGCCTTTACGTTTCCAGTCGTGCGTAAAAGCTTCATATTACATATAATCTGCCATCCATCAATTTTATCTGCCGACCCATTATATTTCTCGGGTCATATTTTCTAGTTAAATCAATAAAGGCAATGAATTTCTAGGGCTCCGGAAAAAAACATTTGCGGGTCAGCGGAATATCTCGTCCAATAATATTTTCGTGGGAGCTTCGATAGCTCTATTATGTTACGTATTTTTGGATGACTGAAATATTTTAGGCAATTTTAAAATGATTCCATAGTCGATATTTGAAGGTTTATATTTAAGATAATACTAAACTTTGCACTTACATTTTAATAAATAAGCTGACCCATTATAAATTTTAATATCAATTTTTAAGGGGAAACACTATGATACTTTAATATTATCAACCGATTAATTTGGAACACTGTTACAATATCACAGTTTATTTACAACATTTTGAATGTATACAAATACTTGTAGACAAATACTGGGTTTTACCCATTGCAGGTACCCATTACATTTTAAGGATTAATTGTATCTCAATAGAGACGAATATGTAAATTGTTTTTTTTTTTGGAAACAGAATATGGTGCTCCAAGTGTTTACAGGACTTATGACCTGTCATTGGTTGGGTTAAGTGATCGCTTTATGTTAACAACATTCCCCATTCCTCCCTTCTTAGACCACCACCTCTGACAAATTTTTGAAAGATCTATATATGCTACTATGTTGAGAAACATTTCACATTTTTTAGGTCAATTTACACTAGCGCCATCTTTATTTATCATAGTTTCGCCCACCAGTGTTGACATCATCAAGTGTTATAAACAATGATTGGCAGTTGTTTGTAACCACTGATGACGTTGGCAAAACAGCTGTCGTTACAATTTCATAGAAATTGAATAAATAGATAGTGATTTTATTATTAAAGTGTTGATAATATTTGTTGAAGAATAAACTTGTTTTTTTATGAAAATTTATAAAAAATATACATTTTAAATTATTTGGTTTCATCGACGATTTTTGATGTTTTAATATTATATAATAATATACCAACCTAAAATAAAATGATTGTAAAAATAATAATTTGATGAATGGAAAATGAATGCTTTATATATCTCGTAATAATTAATATAGAAAGTATTTTACACCTACTTTTTCCTTATACAATATATTCATAAATATTTGAAACAGGGCTGACAAGAAACCATTAAACTAAAAATTAATCTCGGATAATATTTCACGCGCAACGCCTTTATCTAATGACCGCTATACTAAATCTAGAAAATAACGCCGCAAACGAAACAGCCCCCAGCACCGCGGCACCGTGTCAAACGTTGATAAAATGAACTTATCCGATTGCGAACGATTCCGGGAAGAGTTGTATTTTTCTACTCGGCGCCTGGTGACTTTCCTTCTCAACGGAGCATGTGCGATCGGACTTAATGTTTTAAAAACAACTTGGCACATTTCACCTCGGAACGTCAGCGGCGCGCGGTGTAAATCATAATTAGTCATCGGGGACCATTCATTACTCCCGACCCGCGGCGTCACTCGCGGCCCATTATGAGGGAATTCCGATAAAAGACGGAACGCTCCTTTTCCGAAGTAATCTCTTTTAAAACTCATTGGTTCCAGTCAAGTAAACAAACACAATTTATATGTGCTAAATGCGGATTGGTCGCTCTGGTTAAGTTCGCATTGCCGCTTCGGTGATTCGCATTTCGCGCGGGCGCCTATATCTGGGAAAGCGCGGGAACGAGGATAAAAAAGGCGGGAGATGAATCGGGAATAAATAAAAAAAAACTGCTTACAATTCCGCTCGCATTGTTCGCGGAGGCATGTTAGAATGTTGGATTAATGGGGTGTATCAGCGTGCTACACCGGTGGCCTATGTTGAACCGAACCGGTCACGATTCGAACACGAGTCAAGATCAACCGCGGCGCCGAGCAAAAAGTATCAAAATCCTGACACGTGTATTCTAAGAATCGAGGGGTGCGTGAACATTTTTTTACTTGGTCGTACTAAATTTTGAATTGCGTTACTTAAATAGGAGTGCTTTGCTATCGTAACGTTTTATGCGATGTATTATATGAGCGGAATAAAATATTTCAAGGGGCGAGATATATCGAAGTAGCAATAATATTTCCGTTGAAGCGCTCTCGATATTAAATTGAACAACAATGAACGTGCCGATAGTGAAGATGAAAACTGACTTGCAGCTTATCTTAAGCTCGGTTCTGAGAGAAAAGCAACAAGATTGCTCACGAAATGATATTTGAACGTGCTGAGTACATAAACTTCAATATTATTTTACGTCACAAACATCGAAAAATGATTTTGAAAAGAATTTGGAAATTTAGTAAACATCATTAGGTTTTCAATTTTAAATGTTTTTTTTAACTGTGACAAATAACTTAATTTATTCAGAAATAAATTTAAAATTACTTATTTATATATGGAAGCGAAGCATGGAACTGGCAAAAGAAGAAAATCTCTTAGACGAATGTGTGGGTACTTTGTGTATGGAGTGTCGAATGAAAATATATAATATATAATATTTATAAGAATTGAATGCGGTGCGAATGATGGTGTTATGAACAAAATAATGAAAGGATCATTAAGATGGTTTGGACACATGGAAATAATGAATGAAGAAAGAATGGAAAAAAGTATATGTTAACGATGTAAATGGAACTGGAAATAGTGGAAGACCGAGGAAAGCCACACGAGGAGTCAGAGAAATCGACGCGCGTGCAAGAAATGATGTATGAATGTTGAGGAAGCGATAGAAATATGTCAGGAAAGAAAAGTGTGGCTGTCCATTATTTCTGCCTACCCCTTAGGAGAGACGGCGTGATGGTTAGTTAGTTAATCTTATTTATGTAATACCGTTTCTAATATGTGTGTAGTTACTAAAGTTTTAACACCGATACCCCAGGAAACAACAGAAAATCGGTCGGTGGCAATGAAATACGAGTAGTAGAGAAAAGGCCCTTTAAAGGCTCTCCATACGATATACCAAATATATAACTAGACACTTTAAGCGAAGAAAAAGAAGTTTGTTGCAACAATTTTGAAAATACATAGTATGAAAAACTACCAAACTGATATTTTATATACGAAAGTAGATGAAGACATAAAGTATTATAAAAAAAAGATTTCAGTATTGGAACGAATAGATGAAAATATGGGTTAAAAATAGAGCAATTTATTTGAGTATGTATCGACATCCACGAATCGTAAATTACAATTTGTCTATTTTTGGAGTCTGAATATTTGAGGAGTATACGTGGAATTGTGTATGGATATAAAAAGGCCAAAGAGTTATATCAGGATGGTTCTCCTCTAGTGGATACGTATAAAGAATTTAGTTTCTTTTCTAAATATACTATTTTATATAATGAATGCTTTTGAGATTTTGTGCTACAGAAGAATTTTTGGAATTTCACGAATATACCACATCACAAATGACGAGGTTCTCAGCAGAATCAAAGGAGGGAGGCAACTTGTCAAATACATTTCAGAGAGGCGAACCAATGGATAGATTATAATTATTATGTGGCATGAGGATCTCCTGTATGACATAATGAAGGAGATAGTTCATGGGACAAATTATAGAGGGCGCCCCGACTGGACTGTATGGTAGTTATCCGTGGCTCTATACCACGGCATTTCTTTTGAAAATGCTCGAAACTAGCTTCTTTACAGCTTCGAAGAGATGGGCATCTCATTACCCATTTCTTTAAATTAATCAGGGGATATTTCGAGAACTCGGCCGTGCTAGAGGGTGTTGGTATTTTTGTCCCTGATAGATTTCTCCGACAGCGACGCGACGGCACAGATTGTTTTACCTACCGGCCACCAGAACCAATCTGCCTCTGGTGACACCGGTGGGAAGAGCAATTAGTCTGCTGAACGCGATCTCCTTAGAGATCGAGGTCATTGATCGAAGGTTCACGTTCAGGAGACAAATACTATTGACTTTAGAAAGTATCTTGTCTTCCTAATGTCGAACCATTTCGAATGCGTTCCTGGTATTATGTTGTATTTTTATAATATTTTACCTGTACTCAATAGATGCCTTAAACATTTTGCTGTTTGTAATTTCTTTTGAGTTAATAAACTGATTTGATTTGATTTGACTATCTGAAGCAGTTGTGCAAGGACGTGAACTACGTCTTATATTGTATGTTGAGTTGAAGATGGCTGCAGAGGACCAAGCGCAGTGGAAGACTAGACTGAAGACTTGACTGCAAAACAATACTTAGGATTGAAAATTCGAAACTATTTTAATGTTCTATTGCAGAGGTCGGCAAAGTGCGGCTCCGGAGCCACATGCGGCTCTTTAGCCACTTAAGTGCGGTTCCGGCACAAATGTTAAAGGACAGGCGCGCAAGAAGCGCCGATGGTATCGGCGGGTGACGACTGCGGGGTGCGCGGTGCGAGGGAGACTCTTCTCGCGTTTCAATAAGTCTGGTTGGCGTTGGATAGCAGTCACCTCGTCACGGTGGTCAGCGCTTGTCGTGTTTGCAAATCGCGCACGTGTTACAAGGTTTTTTTTCCATGATTTTTGAATAAGATGTCTCATTATGGATTCCTTAATTAGATATTATTTATTTATCAATGAATAAAATGTTTATTAAATTTGATATCAAGTTAAATTTGATAAAATTGAATTCAGCGTAGGTCCCGTAATTTAATAAAGTGCTGAAATTATAATAAATGTTTGCTAAATCAAAAAAAAAAGAATTGGCTCATATTTTTTTTTTTAAATCGTTGTAATGTACATATTTGGCTCTTTGGCAAATAAGTTTGCCGACCTCTGTTCTATTGAATTCAGTTATCTGTCTAAAAAGGAATACTTGTCTGTTAAAAAAATAGTTAATTACCATAATCAAATGTGAAGCAATATCGGGTGTTTATATTTTATTTTTCTCTTTCTAAAAATCTCTGGAATTTTCACAATAAAATCTTTGTCAACAAATCGTGAAAATCGGCTTAAATAGACATGAATACCCAATAACGTCAAAGCGACTAATTTATCGGAAAGAAATTAGCATAAACTGAAACAAATCTCTGACATTAACGTTGTTTATCTCGGCATCAGTCGACATCAGCATTGCGGTGTTTGGTTTGTCTGGGCATTTTTTATGTTTTCAGTTAAAAATAACTCTTTTCCGCACCAAAAGTGAACCGCGCTTTTTTCTGTATGGCGCAGTCGTCTGCTGTTTATCTGGACTCCGTTTTTTCTCCACATCTTTCCCACATCGGAATCCCAAGCCATTAGGGCTTATTGCTAGTTATTTTTCCCCGGGCGCAGCGGAGTTAATGGCGCATGCAACTTTAGGGTAAATATTTGTGTTTTAATGCTTTGACCTACAACCCTGGTATTTTTTAAATTGCATCTTCTAGTTGACAGTAAATATTTGAATTCGCTTCTTCATTACACATTTAAATGATGAATTTTATATTAGATATCTACTATGACGAGTTTGCATCTTTGATAAAAAATCGTGGCACCAATTTATCATTAATCTTAATTGGTTTCATGATATTTAGATGTACGAGTATAGTGCGCTTATAAATACGCAAACCTGTGGATTTGATCGATTTATCATTTTACTGGAGAACTTCATTTCAATATCTGATGCTCAAAACATTGAGATGCTACTCAACGTGCATGATAAATTAAATACAATTTTTTTATTACTGTATATGTAATTTAAGCCACATTTTTGTTCACAATAACAAGCATTTCCGTGAAAAGAGGTTAAGGTTATACGAGTATATACTTACATAGAAAACAATTAATATTGTGAAAATAAAGAAACTAAAAGCCTTTATATATATATGGAATGAATGAACGAATTAAATATTATATTTTTATTACACGAATATTTTATCTAAGATCGATAGTAAATCATGTATCTTAAGTATTATATTTAAATTTTATGAATTACCCGCAAAAAGTGCATTCATCAAAAACACTAATTTGAAATAAACGTTTAATATATTTAAATGTTTTAGCAATAAATTCATGGGGCTGAAAAAGCATTTGAATATTATTTTTAAAAATCATCGTATTTTCATAAAATCATTATTCACTTTTCACAAAAATGGTACGGATCACATACCCTTTTTCTAAATAGAAATTTTGACAATCAACATATTTGTGAAACAGCAAAGCAAAAAAAATATTTTTAGAAATACTCGTACATATTAAAATGTGAAGTGCATAATGCATAGTGATGGCGAATATGGATGACAAAGTATTGTTTGTCTTTTTCTTTTTTATATACAACACTAACATTAAAAAAATATATGTATCAGCCATGTTTAATATTTTTCATGTTTGCTATAAAGGACCGGTTGTCCGAAACATGTCTGGTATATAATTTTTTTTTTTTTTAAGTTTTTGTTGTATGCACAAAGTATATAAAAAAAGGAAAAGACAAATAAAGCATCTACAACATAAAGTATGGCAAACATATAAGAAAGAAAAAGAAAAAGTATTCTTTCAATATTTTTTCTTAGAATTTTTTTTTCTATTCATGTACATAATGTACTAATTTAAAGTTTTTGTATGACTAATACCAATATCCACCCAGGATATAATGACTACAAGGTAACAATCTCAAATTTAAACTATTTAATTATCTATTGTATAATATGTGGATAAAATAAAGTAATAAACCGGTATAAGTTTAAACTAAAAATGCTATTTATTTATATAAGAACAAATGCATTGTTAAAAAACTCACTCTTTTTTCTCAATATACATAAATCAAATTGATTACAGATTACATAAAATGTATATATTTATAACTCAATTTCAATATAACACATTATGTGTTTGTATACACAGATAAGCTAATCCGTCGCCAAAATAATTCGTAAAATAATGACATCAGCAAGATTGTATTGTACATACAACCTCAATTAAGTTATAATTCAAATGTGAAATAGAACGAATTCAAAGGTTTTTTCATTCAAAGTCCTATCGTGTCTCGTTAACGTTTACCAAAGCAATCTTTTTATATTAAAACCCTTAATTGGGCACAAGGAAATTGATTGTGTTAAATAATATTGTTTTCAATTACGGGGTAAATAAAAATACACAAAAATAATATGCTTAAGTAATTCTTATGAAATATTATTATTTTGATTTCATGGACAAATATGTTAATTTTATTTACCGAAAATATTGTGAGTAATACCAATCTCTTTCATTAGAAACATGCATACTATCAAGTAATATTTGATTAGTTTGGGTCTTTCTCTATTTCTTATTCCGTTTAAGTCGTTTACGTATACTTAACAAACTAACTAACCATCACGCCGTTTCCCCGGAGGGATAGGCAGAGAGGATGGATCGCCACATTGTTCTATCCTGGCATAATTCACACATCGTGACATGCAAACTCGTTGATTGTTCCTACTTCGAACATGGCCGGCTTTCAGTAATTGATTAATTTGGTCAAGTCATGTCTTCCTTGACCTTCCTCGATTTCTATTCCCATTCACACTACTTGTATATATCTTTTAAACCATTCTCTCCTCATTTATTCGTTCCATATGTCCAAACCATCTCAGTGACCCTTTCTTAATTTTATTTATCATGCATTCATCCGCCTAACATTCCTTTTTTACTTCATTATTAGATATTCTACCATACATTTTTTTCAGCAAATTCTTCTTAGTGACCTCATTTCTACGCCATTTATCCTACTTTCATCCTTCTTCTGCCAACTCCAAGCTTCACTTCCATACACAAGGGTCGGGACTAGAACTCTATTGTGCACTGTCATCTTTGCACAGTGCTTCAGTCGATATATTTCTATTTGCGGCAATGACTTTGATTACAGCATTTATTTTTTTAATAATATCTAAAATAAATAAAAAATGAAAAATTATTTGATACAGAATATTGTGATTAATTTGTCTGGATTTTTCAAAAGATTTTGCAACACAATGAAGACCTTCAATGTAGGTCCCGATTTTCACAAAAGTATGATCGAAAAGGAAAAAGAAAACTAGGGAATTTTATAAATATGATCTTCAGATGAACCTATTACACGTGATCTCAAGGGCGAGCTTTCGAATATTTGATATGACTACAGATCTCCGAGAAGCCTTTACGTTTCCAGTCGTGCGTAAAAGCTTCATATTACATATAATCTGCCATCCATCAATTTTATCTGCCGACCCATTATATTTCTCGGGTCATATTTTCTAGTTAAATCAATAAAGGCAATGAATTTCTAGGGCTCCGGAAAAAAACATTTGCGGGTCAGCGGAATATCTCGTCCAATAATATTTTCGTAGGAACTTCGATAGCTCTATTATGTTACGTATTTTTGGATGACTGAAATATTTTAGGCAATTTTAAAATGATTCCATGGTCAATATTAGAAGGCTTATATTTAAGATAATACTAAACTTTGCACTTATATTTTAATAAATAAGCTGACCCATTATAAATTTTAATATCAATTTTTAAGGAGAAACACTATGATACTTTAATATTATCAACCGATTAATTTGGAACACTGTAACAATATCACAGTTAATTTACAACATTTTGAATGTATACAAATACTTGTAGACAAATACTGGGTTTTACCCATTGCAGGTACCCATTACATTTTAAGGATTAATTGTATCTCAATAGAGACGAATATGTAAATTTTTTTTTTTTGGAAACAGAATATGGTGCTCCAGGTGTTTTTCAAATCAAATCAAATCAAATCAGTTTATTTCATCAACAGACATTACAAAATTTATTTTTAAGGCATCTATTGAGAACAGGTAAAATAATATATTATATAGTATACCACCAGAAACGCATAAGAGATGGTTCAACATTAGGAAGACAGGATACTCTCCAGAATTAAGAGTATTTGCCTTCTGAACGTACTTTCACTAACATGAAAGACGTCGATCTCCGAGGAGACCGCGTTCAGCAGACTAATTGCTCTTCCCACCGGTGTCACCAGAGGCAGATTGGTTCTGGCGGCCGGTAGGTAAAACAATCTGTGCTGTCGCTGTCGGAGATATCTATCGGGGACAAAAAGCCGAACACCCTCCAGTACGGCCGAGTTCTCGAAGTATCCCCTAATTAATCTAAAGAAATGGATAATTAGATGTCCATCTCTTCGAAGCTGTAGAGAATTGGTTCCGAGCATTCCCAAAAGAAATGCCGTTTACAGGACTTATGACCTGTCATTGGTTGGGTTAAGCGATCGCTTTATGTTAACAACATTCCCCATTCCTCCCTTCTTAGACCACCACCTCTGACAAATTTTTGAAAGATCTATATATGCTACTATGTTGAGAAACATTTCACATTTTTTAGGTCAATCTACACTAGCGCCATCTTTATTTATCATAATTTTAATTTAATTGTCGCGATAGCCGTTTCGCCCACCAGTGTTGACATCATCAAGTGTTATAAACAACGATTGGCAGTTGTTTGTAACCACTGATGACGTTGGCAAAACAGCTGTCGTTACAATTTCATAGAAATTAAATAAATAGATAGTGATTTTATTATTAAAGTGTTGATAATATTTGTTGAAGAATAAACTTGTTTTTTTTATGAAAATTTATTATAATATACATTTTAAATCATTTGGTTTCATCGACGATTTTTGATGTTTTAATATTATAATATACCAACCTAAAATAAAATGATTGTAAAAATAATAATTTGATTAATGGAAAATTCATGCTTTATATATCTCATAATAATTAATATAGAAAGTATTTTACACCTACTTTTTCCTTATACAATATATTCATAAATATTTGGGCTGACAAGAAACCATTAAACTAAAAATTAATCTCGGATAATATTTCACGCGCAACGCCTTTATCTAATGACCGCTATACTAAATCTAGAAAATAACGCCGCAAACGAAACAGCCCCCAGCACCGCGGCACCGTGTCAAACGTTGATAAAATGAACTTATCCGATTGCGAACGATTCCGGGAAGAGTTGTATTTTTCTACTCGGCGCCTGGTGACTTTCCATCGGACTTAATGTTTTAAAAACAACTTGGCACATTTCACCTCGGAACGTCAGCGGCGCGCGGTGTAAATCATAATTAGTCATCGGGGACCATTCATTACTCCCGACCCGCGGCGTCACTCGCGGCCCATTATGAGGGAATTCCGATAAAAGACGGAACGCTCCTTTTCCGAAGTAATCTCTTTTAAAACTCATTGGTTCCAGTCAAGTAAACAAACACAATTTATATGTGCTAAATGCGGATTGGTCGCTCTGGTTAAGTTCGCATTGCCGCTTCGGTGAATCGCATTTCGCGCGGGCGCCTATATCTGGGAAAGCGCGGGAACGAGGATAAAAAAGGCGGGAGATGAATCGGGAATAAATAAAAAAAAACTGCTTACAATTCCGCTCGCATTGTTCGCGGAGGCATGTTAGAATGTTGGATTAATGGGGTGTATCAGCGTGCTACACCGGTGGCCTATGTTGAACCGAACCGGTCACGATTCGAACACGAGTCAAGATCAACCGCGGCGCCGAGCAAAAAGTATCAAAATCCTGACACGTGTATTCTAAGAATCGAGGGGTGCGTGAACATTTTTTTACTTGGTCGTACTAAATTTTGAATTGCGTTACTTAAATAGGAGTGCTTTGCTATCGTAACGTTTTATGCGATGTATTATATGAGCGGAATAAAATATTTCAAGGGGCGAGATATATCGAAGTAGCAATAATATTTCCGTTGAAGCGCTCTCGATATTAAATTGAACAACAATGAACGTGCCGATAGTGAAGATGAAAACTGACTTGCAGCTTATCTTAAGCTCGGTTCTGAGAGAAAAGCAACAAGATTGCTCACGAAATGATATTTGAACGTGCTGAGTACATAAACTTCAATATTATTTTACGTCACAAACATCGAAAAATGATTTTGAAAAGAATTTGGAAATTTAGTAAACATCATTAGGTTTTCAATTTTAAATGGTTTTTCAACTGTGATAAATAACGTAATTTATTCAGAATTAAATTTAAAAAATACTTATTTTTGTATAGAAGCGAAGCATGGAACTTGAAAAGAAGGATGAAAGTAGAATAAATGCTGCAGAAACGAGATCTCTTAGACGAATGTGTGGGTACTTTGTGTATGGAGTGTCGAATGAAAATATATAATATATAATATTTATAAGAATTGAATGCGGTGCGAATGATGGTGTTTTGAACAAAATAATGAAAGGATCATTAAGATGGTTTGGACACATGGAAATAATGAATGAAGAAAGAATGGAAAAAAGTATATGTTAACGATGTAAATGGAACTGGAAATAGTGGAAGACCGAGGAAAGCCACACGAGGAGTCAGAGAAATCGACGCGCGTGCAAGAAACGATGTATGAATGTTGAGGAAGCGATAGAAATATGTCAGGAAAGAAAAGTGTGGCAGTCCATTATTTCTGCCTACCCCTTAGGAGAGACGGCGTGATGGTTAGTTAGTTAATCTTATTTATGTAATACCGTTTCTAATATGTGTGTAGTTACTAAAGTTTTAACACCGACACCCCAGGAAACAACAGAAAATCGGTCAAACCTTCCATCTCAGTGGCAATGAAATACGAGTAGTAGAGAAAAGGCCCTTTAAAGGCTCTCCATACGATATACCAAATATATAACTAGACACTTTAAGCGAAGAAAAAGAAGTTTGTTGCAACAATTTTGAAAATACATAGTATGAAAAACTACCAAACTGATATTTTATATACGAAAGTAGATGAAGACATAAAGTATTATAAAAAAAAGATTTCAGTATTGGAACGAATGGATGAAAATATGGGTTAAAAATAGAGCAATTTATTTGAGTATGTATCGACATCCACTAATCGTAAATTACAATTTGTCTATTTTTGGAGTCTGAATATTTGAGGAGTATACGTGGAATTGTGTATGGATATAAAAAGGCCAAAGAGTTATATCAGGATGGTTCTCCTCTAGTGGATACGTATAAAGAATTTAGTTTCTTTTCTAAATATACTATTTTATATAATGAATGCTTTTGAGATTTTGTGCTACAGAAGAATTTTTGGAATTTCACGAATATACCACATCACAAATGACGAGGTTCTCAGCAGAATCAAAGGAGGGAGGCAACTTGTCGAATACATTTCAGAGAGGCGAACCAATGGATAGATTATAATTATTATGTGGCATGAGGATCTCCTGTATGACATAATGAAGGAAATAGTTCAAGGGACAAATTATAGAGGGCGCCCCGACTGGACTGTATGGTAGTTATGCGTGGCTCTATACCACGGCATTTCTTTTGGGAATGCTCGAAACTAGCTTCTTTACAGCTTCGAAGAGATGGGCATCTCATTACCCATTTCTTTAAATTAATCAGGGGATATTTCGAGAACTCGGCCGTGCTAGAGGGTGTTGGTATTTTTGTCCCTGATAGATTTCTCCGACAGCGACGCGACGGCACAGATTGTTTTACCTACCGGCCACCAGAACCAATCTGCTCTGGTGACACCGGTGGGAAGAGCAATTAGTCTGCTGAACGCGGTCTCCTTAGAGATCGAGGTCATTGATCGAAGGTTCGCGTTCAGGAGACAAATACTCTTGACTTTAGAAAGTATCTTGTCTTCCTAATGTCGAACCATTTCGATGCGTTCCTGGTATTATGTTGTATTTTTATAATATTTTACCTGTACTCAATAGATGCCTTAAACATTTTGCTGTTTGTAATTTCTTTTGAGTTAATAAACTGATTTGATTTGATTTGACTATCTGAAGCAGTTGTGCAAGGACATGAACTACGTCTTATATTGTATGTTGAGTTGAAGATGGCTGCAGAAGACCAAGCGCAGTGGAAGACTAGAATGAAGACTTGACTGCAAAACAATACTTAGGATTGAAAATTCGAAACTATTTTAATGTTCTATTGCAGAGGTCGGCAAAGTGCTGCTCCGGAGCCGCATGCGGCTCTTTAGCCACTTAAGTGCGGCTCCGGCACAAATGTTAAAGGACAGGCGCGCAAGACGCGCCGATGGTATCTGCGGGTGACGACTGCGGGGTGCGCGGTGCGAGGGAGACTCTTCTCGCGTTTCAATGAGTCTGGTTGGCGTTGGATAGCAGTCACCTCGCCAGTCGCGTTGCTAAGGTCACGGTGGTCAGCGCTTGTCGTGTTTGCAAATCGCGCACGTGTTACAAGTTTTTTTTTTCCATGATTTTTTAATAAGATGTCTCATTATGGATTCCTTAATTAGATATTATTTATTTATCAATGAATAAAATGTTTATTAAATATGATATCAAGTTTTATTCAGCTTAGGTACCCGTAATTTAATAAAGTGCTGAAATTATAATAAATGTTTGCTAAATCAAAAAAACAGAATTGGCTCATATTTTTTTTTAAATCGTTGTAATGTACATATTTGGCTCTTTGGCAAATAAGTTTGCCGAACTCTGTTCTATTGAATTCAGTTATCTGTGTAAAAAGGAATACTTGTCTGTTAAAAAAATAGTTACTAACTAACTAACTAACCATCACGCCGTCTCCTCGAGAGGGTAGGCAGAAAGAATGGACTACCACACTTTACACTTAATCGATGCGGCACTCCATCCTCCTCTTTTCGCCCCTGTGAGAGACGCGGTGTGATGGGTTGCGAACCTCATCGCCACTTGATTATGGTAATTAAAAAAAATAGTTAATTACCATAATCAAATGTGAAGCAATATCGGGTGTGTATATTTTATTTTTCTGTTTCTAGAAATCTCTGGAATTTTCACAATAAAATCTTTGTCAACAAATCGTGAAAATCGGCTTAAATAGACATGAATATCCAATAACGTCAAAGCGACTAATTTATCGGAAAGAAATCAGCATAAACTGAAACAAATCTCTGACATTAACGTTGTTTATCTCGGCATCAGTCGACATCAGCATTGCGGTGTTTGGTTTGTCTGGGCATTTTTTATGTTTTCAGTTAAAAATAACTCTTTTCCGCACCAAAAGTGAACCGCGCTTTTTTCTGTATGGCGCAGTCGTCTGCTGTTTATCTGGACCCCGTTTTTTCTCCACATCTTTCCCACATCGGAATCCCAAGCCATTAGTGCTTATTGCTAGTTATTTTTCCCCGAGCGCAGCGGAGTTAATGGCGCATGCAACTTTAGGGTAAATATTTGTGTTTTAATGCTTTGACCTACAACCCTGGTATTTTTTAAATTGCATCTTCTAGTTGACAGTAAATATTTGAATTCGCTTCTTCATTACACATTTAAATGATGAATTTTATATTAGATATATTAGAGATAGATATTAGATAGTTTGCATCTTTGATAAAAAATCGTGGCACCAATTTATCATTAATCTTAATTGGTTTCATGATATTTAGATGTATAGTGCGCTTATAAATACGGATTTGATCGATTTATCATTTTACTGGAGAACTTCATTTCAATATCTGATGCTCAAAACATTGAGATGCTACTCAACGTGCATGATAAATAAAATACATTTTTTTATTACTGTATATGTAATTTAAGCCACATTTTTGGGTTAAAACTCTTTACATTTTTTTCTAGTTCGTAAAATATGAAATTCGGGAACTTTCTGATTGATTGTTTGTGTTCTTAATAGATTTTTTAAACTATAAATAATAATCGAATGCACAATTTTCATCAATTTGATCAATTGCATTTTTTTATTATAAACATAAGACGTCATCAGTGTAGAATTCCATTATAACGATTTTTTATGAATTTTAGTAGTTTATTATTCACTTATGACTTTTTTTATTCCCGTCACGTTTCTAAGGTTTCATATCCTGAATTGTTTATCGTTTTCCTAGAGGAAAAAACTGTGTTCGAATTCTAATTTATTATAACTAAATAGATGAAACTCATCAACAGTGTGAGGTGTGTATTTTTTTCTTCACAGTGTCAATTAGTATTAATGGCCGAGTGAATATAAAATTTGTAACGTTTGACTAAGCGACAAATAATATACCAGCTACTCAAAAGCTGCGATATTTTTATCTTTTCTATATACAAAGACACTAGATAGAGGAGATGATAGATGTATGTGAGAGCACTTACTTATTTAGATTTAGTTCCATGACATGAAAAACACATTATCAAGCTGTGTTGTCTACTAGACGGCGCTTAGTAAGAGTATCAAAAAGCTAGCAACGATAACAGAAAAACATTATTTGACTAAGATGATGTTCCTATCCATATTTTATCATTTAACTTTCTAGATGAAGTTATGGTGTTGTCATAAATAAGAAACAAACAACTCAATTGTATTTTAAGGTTTTATGGAAATTAATTACTAATACAATGTTTTATAATAAATATATCATAATTTTGTAATCGAGATGAAAGGCAAAAAATACGCTTTGATACGTAATTTCAAGAAACCAGTGCAGAACTACGATGTAAGCTATTTAAAAATTAATGAAAATGTATATTACTTATTTCATAAATACGTATTTATAATAGTTAAATTTTACTAAGGGTTTCTGGCTTCGACTGGTTTTAGCAGCTTGCTGCCATCTTCTGGTGCTTCTCATAATTTAACTTAAAGTACATATTTATCTAATGAAATTTAACTTAAAATACACACGTATATTTTTATATATGTTTATTTTATTATATTATTTACGAGAAACTTCTACCGTGAAATTTTAAATAACATTTTTTTTATTTCTCTTTTTCTTTTTTATTTACATTGTATATACAACACTTATATAAAAAAAATTAAATGGACATGTTTCGGACAAACAGTCCTTCAGTGATACATATTATAAAGATACATTTTTAAAAATATTATAAAATTGTTAACATGAACACAAAGTTTTTTATTTAAAATTAATTTAAACAGGTTCAGGGTTACAAAACAAACCAAAACACTTTTTCTTTCGAAACTCCGACGGGAACGAAACCGGTTAGTTTGACATGAATAAGTGGCGTAAAAACTTAAAATGTATTTTAAAATGATTTATTCATAAATAATGCCACATCACAAATTAAGTGCTTCTTACGAAAGTATAACCATATTTACATCAAGTAGATGTATTATGTGTCATCGAGTGGATAAAAAAATATATGGTATACTCGTACATCACGACAACAAACCAAGGTGACTGAGGTGGTTCTACGGATAGGCGGGCTGAAGTGGCGGTAGGCTGGCCATATCTGTCGGAGAACCAACAGCCGATGGGGTAGACGGGTTTTGGAGTGGAGACCACGTACAGGATTTCGTAGAGTTGGACGTCCCCCTGCCCGCTGGACCGACGATCTGAAGAGGCAATGGATAGGGGGCGGTGGCGGGCTTTGGGAGAGGCCTACATTCAGCAGTGGGTGACAGACGGCTGATGATGATGACTCGTACATCAAATCAATTTGTACGAAGATAAATGGACGTCTTTTGTATTAATTTGATAATAGTCGAAAACCGAGTATTCAACAGGCCTTAGAGAATAATAATTATGCGCAGAATTTAATTAATTATTTTTTTAAATGGCAATTACCTTCACATAATTATAAAGCTTGTAAAACGGTGGTGTAGGTACCTTTGGGATGAAGACAAGCATGAATCGAATACAGCGGAGTCTTGAGCGATTAAGTAAAATTTAATTTAATTATTCCGAGTACTTACACAAACGAAAATTTTCCTAAGCCGTGATTTACATTCTAATTTTCTCGCGACACAAATGTTCCGAGTGATCAAATGGCGCAACTTTCTTTTAATGAATCCTGGGCTGGTTTTTAGGCTGCGCGGGCAAGGCGGGCGGGTGCGGCGGCAATTGTTGTACGAGCGGCCACTAAAAGCTCTATTGAAGCTCGCGGGTAGCCATTTATGAAAATTCACCGTCTATTGTCCGTTCCGGCTTAATTATTGTCATTTGGAGACACGACCGAATGGATAATTCTACAAAACGAGTACCTACCTAATTCATTAAAGTCCGGCGATGGAAAGTTCAGCGTGCTGAATTTAATATTGTTTAAAGGCTTTTAGTGTATCTGATGCGATTATTCGTTACTAATACGATTACTCGGGTAAACTGTAAACGCAAGTTTGGCAGTCACGTAGAGTGCTCGATAATCCTAGAATAAGCAAATTATAATGCTCGGAGTGGTGGTGGTATCAAATATTTAAGAAAAGCTATTAAATTTCGGGGAAGTTATTCAAACTTTTCGTATTTGCCGAGTCGAAATTTAAAAACAGATTTGAAGCTGTTCGGAAGATCTCCTAATATAGGGAGTGATCATTTTATTAATATGTTATTATAAAATATACGCAATCAAACATTTAAAGAAATTGAAGATCTCTTATTTTTTTTCCTTGTATACAACAGGTCGTTTGAACCCAATTACTGTATACACATTATTTTTAGCTATTACAATATATTGATGGTCCTCATGACATGTGATAGGTAGCCAATATATCGCCATTTTATTGTCACGTAGATTCTACACCAGACCAAAGACAGTGTGACAATCACACTGCCATCGCCGGGAATCAAACCCGGAACCTTCAGTATGGAAGTCAGAGCACTTTTCTCTCTGCCACGATGGTCATTTTATGGTTTTAAAACAGCGCCAATGTTATACAAAATGATTTACGAGTATATTTGAATTTGAGAATGATTTTTTCTATTGTTGTTCACTTGTTTTGAAGTTGTTAAATCTTCACCGTCGGGAGAACTGAATCAAACTTATTATATTAACTAATTAACATCTGTCAGATCATGTAAACAATTTAATAATATTTTAAATTTGTATCTTTTATTTACTGAAAAAGGACTGGTTCTCCGAAACATATCTATGTAATTTTTTTTTAATATAAGTGTTGTATATTAAAAAGAAAAAGAAAAATTAAATATCATTACAACACAAAGTATGGCGAATAAAGAAGAAATTAAACTTGATTATATAAAAATCTTATTTGCTGTTTTTTTAAACTTGAGTAATTATTGGTTGATACCATTTTGTAATTCAATGAACAAAATCAAATAAAATCATGTGTTTCCTTGAATAAACAATAAAAAATAGGCATGAAATAATAATAATAATAAATTGGATGATTTTTAATGTGCCGTACTTCTAAATAAATCATCTCTATAGAAAGCATTATTTCGTGTTAAAATTTGCTGTTTATATGATGCTTAGATAATTGAATATACAGTTTTGTTAAAATAAAACAATATTTGCAACGGCTTACTTTGAATATAAATATAAGTTTCACTATTTGATTATACATTTATTTCCTGAATAGCAGTTATTTCAATATCTTGTCTCAAGATCACAAATAATAAAAATATTTTGTAGAAATTTTAAATCTGATTCCTGAAATAATTTTTTATTTTTTTTAGAATTTTTGTAACAAATTAATAAGCGAAAAATTGGATTCCTAAAAAACAAAAACCCGATAATTCTGAAGTGTTTTTTTGCGTAAAATATTCTTGGCTTAATTACTTCCAAGAATTTGGATATTTTTCAAACGGAAATGATTATACGCTTCATTTCAACTCGAGATTCGTACATCATCCAATTTAAAGTAGAGCCGGCAATTTTGTAGCGGAGATGTGGCTGTGAAAAGTTTACGAGCGACGCCTTGAAATTCATAGCGTCAGACCAATTAATTATATTGCATACTCACAGTAGGCGGCCGCTGGGTCCGCACTCCGCGTATATTGGAAGTGGTTCATAATGTTCTAAGGACTTGTGAAATTAACTTAAAACGGCCCTACCCCGTGGGATCATTACACCCTAATGGATGTTCATACACACTTTATCCTTCAAATTTAATGCCTAAGTTTATGTTTTCATATGTTTTAATTTTCTAAAGATGTTTTCTTTTACTACAAATCCATTGGTCATGAAGTATAGATGCGTTTAATGTTCCTGGCCTATTTCTAACTAACTAACTAACTAACCATCACGCCGTCTCCCCGAAGAGGAAGGTAGAAAGAATGGACTGCCACACTTTTCTTTCCTGACATATTTCTCTCGCTTCCTGAACATTCATACAACGTGTCATGCACCCGCGTCGATTTCTCTGACTCCTCATATGGCGATATTCAATATTTGATTTATTTGATCGTGCCACGTTTTCCTCGGCCTTCCTGTATTCTCGTTCCATTTACATCATTAACATATAATTTTTTTTTACCATTCTTTCTTCATTCATTCTTTCCATATGTCCAAATTATCTTAATGATCCTTTCATTATTTTGTTCATGACACCATCATCCGCACCGCATTCACTTCTTATATTTTCATTCGACACTCTATCATACACAGAGTATCCACACATTCGTCAAAGAGATCTCATTTCTACTGCATTTATTCTACTTTCTTCCTTCTTTTGCCAGTTTCATGCTTCGCTTCCATACATAAGGGTCGGTAGAAGAACACCATTGTGCACTGCCATTCTAGCTTTTTTGCCTATTTCTAAACTATCCTAAAATATAGATTAGATAATCCATTGTTTTGACCTAAACATTACTCACTTACTTGAACAGCCATTGTCGTCTACTGTTGGATATAGGCCTCCTCCATACTTCTCCACATATTTTTGTCTTGTGCCTTTTGCAAACAATCACCAGCAAATTTTCGAATGTCATCGGACCATTGTGTGGGGAGAGTCTCCCTCTGTTTCTTCTGTCCTCGCGAGATCACTGCTTCGGCACCCTTCTGGTACATCTTTCGTCTACCAATTTATTCATGATACCAATATTATTAAATGTTTAAATTTGACATGCACAATTTATGTTTATGAGATTTGTGTTCTCTTTATAAATTAAGTCTTTTTTTTTAGATTCTTTAGTTGTTTGTAACAAGCCATAATAGGTTGGCGAAACACAGTCGCGATAATCTCTTAAAATCTCTTAAAATGTGATATGCTCAGTCAGTTGTATGTTACACCTGATCATGTCAACATAGGTTGGCGAATCTGGTGTCATGTGATTTCATCGAAAATAACCATTTAAATTTGATAGTATAAACTCAGTATTCCTATATTCAAACTGTTAATAATATTGAAGTATCATTGTGTTAAGTATCAGTTGTCTACTATTAAGTTAAAAACTCTGTTTCTCCGTTTGAAGTACATGCAATAAATCATGTTATGGATATAAAATGTCAATAACAATATGGTAAACTTACAGAGGCAGCTTTACTAAAAGTCTGTCATTTGCAATACATTGCTGAATGTTTGGGTAATATAATAGTCTTTCTAGTATGGCTCACATAACACCTCAGGTACCGAGTTACGCGCAGCGCACTTTGCTCTACAAATGCAGAGTTTCACATGTCTGCAGGATGCGCCATTTTCTGCGTTATCCTGGGATATTTAACCCCTTGCATCAAGTTAACTAATTAATTATCACGCCACTTTAGGTACGTAGAGTAATAGTGTTATTAGGTTTCACAAATAAATAATACGATAATCGTGTTGTTGAATAAAGACATATTATTACAAAATATAATAAAGATGGTTTGGGCACATGCAAAGAATGAATGAAGAAAGAATGTTTCTAGTTTTATATTTACATTGTATACAGCACACACTTTATCAAATAAAATAAAAAAATAAAAACGAAACATGTTTCGGACACACAAGCCCTTCATCAGTGATATTATTGTTTATAATTATTTAAAATATATAAAAATAATAATATCCATCAAAACTGACCACATTCGTATTTTTTTTTAGGTTTAGATATTTTTTAGTTCATTTGGCAAAGATCGGACATTTGATTTACCCCAATGAGCTAAAAAAAAAGGTCGACAACATTTTTTTTTCCGGATTTCTATTGGCCTTATTTAGCTCTGTGTCGCTTCAAAAAGTACTTTTATAGTAAAATATTAATTTGTACTGTAAAAAAAATATTTTTTTTAGGAAAGAAGGGGGTCTACACAAAATAAAAAAAAACCCGCAAGGGGTCTACGGGACAAAAAAATTTGGAAACCTCTGGTTTAAGAGATCTCATTTCTACTTCATTTATTGTACTTTTATCCTTCTTTTGCCAGTAACATGCTTTACTTCCATACATTAAATAATTAAAAAATATAACGGTAATTCCATTTTCGAAATATTCCAATTATCCAAACAATCCTCTTAAAATAACATTTTGCTTTTACACCTCATTCTTCATACTTAACTCCACCCCATCAAGTTAATGTATTAGAAACGATTTCATAATATAGTTATAAAAGTTAACACTGAGTATGAGTAAGAGTACTGTGAACACCTAAAACATGTCTCAATTTAAGTGTAAAGTTCTGTCAACTACTGAAATAATGTATCAAATATAGTATATTTCTTATTCTTTTCAGCTAATTTTATTCCACTGTTGGATAATTCTTCAACGTCTCCAAGTGCTTTGTTATGTCATACACACGAGCATCGAAAACATTATACTTTCGCTATCTTATGGATGGGGTATAGCTCGAAAGAGCTTCTACATCCAGAGATCTCGGTGTTCTGTTCGATGCTCAGTTATCGTTCAATCTTCACATAGTTGCTCTATGTAATAGTTCCGTTAAAATGCTTGGATTCGTTTTTAGGAATGCCAAGATATTTTCGAACACACAGGAACTTCGGGTGTTATATAATTCCCTGGTAAGAAGTCGGCTGGAATATAGTTTTGCTATTTGGTCACCGCCTGGGATCCGATATTCTCTGATGGTGGAGCGAGTGTAGAAAAAAATTCTGCGCTTTCTCTACCTCAGGGAGCGCGGTTATTACCCGTGGCTCTTTCCCACTGAATTCTTGCTAGGTATGCTAAGCTACCAATCATTAGAGAGAAGGAGAAATATTCACTTGGGAGTTAACTTCTTCCAGCTAATTGGCGGCCGTATACAAAACTCGGATGTCCTGAGTGATGTAGGTCTATTTGTCCCTGATAATTACTTTCGTCAGAGACAGCACAGATTGTTTTATTTGCCGCGCTGCAGAACCAACCTGCCAATGGTTATGCCTGTGGGTAGGGCAATCTTATTGCTTAATCGGAATGCCTCGGAGGTCGACATATTTCGTGATAGTGTGAGTTGCCTCAGGGATGCAATATCAATGTTATGATTATTTCTAATTCATAAACTTATTTTTATTTTAATTTTTTTATGCTTCTCTTTTAAATTCTCATAATGTAATTGCAAACGATCTGGAAATATGTCTGTAATGTTTGTAATTTTTATTAAAATAAATGAAATGAGATATAGGCCTCATCTGAAGTCTTCCAATATTTTACAACATCTTGGGGTATCTGTTGCCACCTAAGACCTGCAAGTTGGATAATAACATCCTTGCTTAATACTTTGACTTTGTTTAATTTTTGCGACGCTATATAATTATATATAATTAATACGAACGAAAATCACCCGTTTTCTAGAAGTTTTATTATAAATTATAGAAAGGATATGTTCCGACCTTTTAAAACATAAAAAATGTTGGATTATCTTTGAATAGAATTTATATTAACTAAATATTATATTATGCTTTTGAAAGGCGAAATATGTCATTCCCATAAACCAAAATATAATAAAATTTCTAGTAGATGTTTTCATTCGTATTATTTTTTCAAATGGAGTTTTACATCTTTGTTCAAGCAACGATACATATGACACTGACCTCCTTAATTACTTTTTTCTATATCCAGATACTGCAGTGGCAGTATTCCCATAGAAGCCCAGAAGCCCGGCTTGCGTAAGAAATATTGAATCAAAACTTCTTCTGGCTTATAGAGGTTTAGCTCTTGTGACTATTCCTCTTACGTCTGATGGGAACTTTGTTGGAAGGTGATTTGGTGGGTTGTTGGTTTATGCAGGAGCATGATAACTTAGATTTTGGGGTTTTGATTCAAAATTTCTTACGCAAGCCGGGCTTCTGGGCTTTTATGGGAGTACCGCCACTGCCAGATAGCGTTAAACGATAAACGGAACGAGAAAAAGAGAATGACCGAAGCACGATCAAATCAGTCGAATAGTAAATGACGGCTCGTGAGAAGTCGAATGTTGAGGAAGCGAGAGAAGTATGTCAGAAAAAAATAGTTTGGCGATCCTTTCTTTCTGCCAATCTCATCAGTGAGACGCTGTAAAGGTTAGTCAATTTTTTTAAAATTAAATTAAATTGACATGATTACATCATAATCTATTTACTTTCGGAAATAGTTCAGGGTAAATTTATACATTATTGAAATACAGAAAAATATAAAGATATATCAATTCAAAGAATTTGTCCTGTGTTTCATAATATGAGATCAAACGGCTCCTAAAAATCTTCTGTGGTGACGTATGATGACGGCTTTCCGCTATTTTAAGTACCCCAGTGATTCATAACTCACCCAAGTTAGACGTGAGCGCTTAAAATAAATATAAAAAAAACTTTAATTTCTGCTTTCAAATGTTTCTCTAGGAATCCATTAGAAGAAATTTTTGCTTGTTAAAAAATATTTAGAATCGTTTTGGGCGTAACTTGATCTTATCACATAAGAGTTTAGAAATGTTTTTCAAAGTTCATGATTTTATTTATTATTATAAGTATGCGAGTAGCTATGTACTCGTATATACAATAGTATGCATACTGGATGTATCTGCATACTATTCTATACTGACACCTATTGAGTGTTCTTCTTTGTGAATAAAGTGAATTCTTCCAGACCAAGGATACAAGAAAAATATGTGTACAAAAATGTGGAAATAAACGGAAAACTACCACATTCAAATGGTATTGGATTGTTAGCTTATTTTTCTATATTGACAAAATGCCCACTCGAATTTCTGCAGTGCCCCTTAAATGCTAAAAATTTAAAAACGCCCCGCCCGACCTCCAAAACGCCCACAAAGGGGCGCTGGCGCCCCGGTTAAGATTCACTGCGTTAGCGTATATTTTCATAATCATTCTTCCTCCATCCATACCATCCATCTAAACCATCGCAGTGATCATTTCATTATTTTGTTCATCGTGCTTTCTTCCATATTTTTAATATAAATATTGTGTATATTAATAAAAAAACAAACGATTTTTTAATAACAAATATAACGTAAAAATATACCTAAACGTACTCATATAACGTAGTGTATTCTGTACGAAAGATAATGAACATATAAAAAATATCGCTCAAAAGAAGTTCCTGATTACGATACCTTTTTACGAGGAACATAAAACCAACTAATTTAAGGAACGCGCACGTGTGTGTTAAACCCTCCATGTAGCTAGTAGGCTTTTCCATTAGGTACTTATTTATTTCCAAATCCTCTTACGACACGTGTATTGAGGAATTACCTATTTCAATATTTTATAAAATATGCATGTAGTACACTGGTACTAAGGTTGGCTTCCTGGCAGAGAATTGAACGTAGACACCCGAAAATGCTTAATCAAGCAAAGCGACTCATTTTAAAACCGTCAAAATTTTATTATACTTCTCTTACCAACTCCGCAAAATTGGGGGTACGTGTATTGTGACTTATATTCAGTGTTTCAAATTATTCATACTAAAATAATGAGGATTAATTTCATACTGGCTTGATACCAGTTTTCATTTACACTAGCAAGATTATACATGTTTTTATTCGTGACTTAAATTAACTAAATATAATCTTTGTTGAAAGAATGCTTTTTATATACTAGGTAGAGATATTTAAAAGGAAATATTTAACTCTACCTATCAACACGTAAATTAGGTATGGTTTTCATTAAAAAAATGGTAATAATAAATTATTGCTTGAAAAACAGTCCAGCTCTTACAAATTATTATACCTTTTTTTAATTTCCTTTTTTGTTGTATCATATTTTGAACAATATGTATTTTTAACGATGACATTATTTTACTGTTTTTATTTATTTTAAGTAATATTTTAAAATACAATATATTTAAATATTTTACCTACCTCATCGAGAGAATGGTGTAAATAGTTTGTAGCGTTCTTCCAATAATGGAGTATTTGTTTTAAACATCTATAGTTAACGTGTTATAAAAAAAAACAATCTTTATTATCAACTATAGTGTATAATATCTTAATAATAAATAAATAATTTTGAATATCTCCTACATTTCAACAACAACAACAACAAACCATTACGCCATTTCCCCGTAGGGCTAGGCAGAGAGAATGGAACGCCACACTACTCTATCCTGGCACACCTCTCTAGGTTCCACCACGCACGTTGATTCTTCCGACTTCTAACATGACCAACCTTTAAAATTTGATTAATTTGGCCATGCCATGTTTTCCTCGGTCTGCCTCGACTTCGTACTCCATTAACATCATTAACGTATACTTTCTCCATCCATGCGCTCCATAATTTTGTTCATAATACCTTCTTCCGCTCTACATTCCTTTCATATATCAGCATTTGATATTCTGTCGTATATGTTCTACCACACATACGTCTTAGGGACCTCATCTCTACCGCATTTATTCTGTTCTCATCCTTCTTCTGTCAGCTCCATGCTTCGCTTCCATACATTATGGATGGGACCAGAACTCCATTGTGAACGGCCGTTTTTGCTTTCATTAATTAATTCTTGTTTCCAATAACTATTTTTAATGCTCCATTCACTTTGTTACACGCACCAACACTTCTTTCGATTTCACTATCCGTTCGGCCATTCGCTGTGAACATGTTACCCAAATACACAAATTCACTCACCTGCTCCAAATTCTCTTCGTTCACACTTATGCTACAAACTGTCATTTGCTCTTCCCTTTCTAAAACCAATACCTTTGACTTTCCGACATTCATCATTAAATCGTTTGACTTGCATACCTCATACATTCTTGACACCAAGACTTAGGTAATTCGTCCGCACTATCCGCAACGAGAACGGCATCGTCCGCATAAAGCAGACAAATTACAGACAAATCACTCATCTTAGCACCAGCATTTATTCCTTTCAGTTCTTTCATACACTTGTCCATATACAGATTGAACATCCATGAAGACATCATGCAGTCCTGCTTAACATCCTTTGTGATATGAAACATTTCATGTTTAATTTATTAATCATGGCAAGTTTTCCATTATTTTCAGTATTGATGCATTCTTAATTTTAATCACACTTATCTTTTATATGCTGTATACCTCATTTCTGTCAATCCAACTTATGCTACCTCAACTGTATATATCATTTTTTACGTCACGACCACGCTCGTCTTTAAATTATTTCTTGAAAAATGGCGTTATTATAAAATATAATAGAGCTATTCAGTAAACTGATGTTTTCATAAAAATATATATAAATGAAAGTACGATTTCGAATATTCGACATTTGATTTAAGTCGTCATTTTAAACTTAACAAAACATGTTTTTATCAATGTATAGATTCCAACAAATATATTTTGTTTTTTTTTAATTTTTAATTGTATCTCAATAGAGACGAAGACGTAAACTGGAAACTGAACATGGATGATCAAGGTGTTTACAGGACTTATGACCTGTCATTGGTTGGGTTAAGCGCACGCTTTATGTAATTACAACATTCCCCATTCCACCTTTGTTATTTGTGATCATGCATGACAAATTTTTGGAAGATGTATATATACTTCAAAATCCATATTTATCTTCACGTGGCAGTTTCAGTCAGCCATCTATGTAGATTTGGTTGCACTAGTGAATTTTTTCAAGAATTAACCTATACAACCGACCCACTAACGCCATCTATGGAGAATGATTTTCGGCATTTTAGCAAGTTACCTTATTAACACAATGTGAAGGCTGTTGACCAACATATTGTTAGAAGTCGCT
Source organism: Lepidostoma basale (assembly GCA_022606425.2). Lineage (NCBI taxonomy): Eukaryota > Metazoa > Arthropoda > Insecta > Trichoptera > Lepidostomatidae > Lepidostoma > Lepidostoma basale. Next base: position 567,828 of record JAHDVF020000074.1, on the reverse strand, counting down.
AGGAGTATTATTCCATTCTATATGCCAAAGAATTTTGACCAGAATATTTGAAGACCAAATATTTGTGAATGTACTCGTATACTTATACCTGTATACAAATCCTGGATTTACACCAAAGGGTGGTTAATTCAAATTTTTAATTGTATCTCAATAGAGATACAATTAAATATACAATTAAATACAAATATATTTTGTGTTATTCAATTAAGTAAGTGAGTCAACATTTCTAAATGAATTTAAAATATTATTTTTTCCGCGTATAGAAACAAAAATGACAGGTTAAATTACAAATTGAATGACAATCATATGTTGAAATAACATTAAAATGTGACCCGATACAGTGCTCTGTCATAACATATCAAACTTTTGTGACACGTTGGAAAAATATGAAAAATTAAATGAATTGCTGCCTGACAATCGATTTATTAACAAATTGCTTTTTTTAAATAACGTTGAAAATTCATCAAACTTTAACGTTAGAATTTCCAAATCAATTTAGAAAAAACGTTTTTTTTTACTATCCCAAAAAATTATGTTGTATTACTGGAAAAACATTAATATTGAAATCTTTTGATGGAAGTTAATTTTAAATAATAATTAAATAAAACGATGTTTATTTAACTACTTCCACTTTTGTCTTTATTTTGACAGCGACCGTTTTCGCCAGGCTCGCTGGCATCAATAGACCAGTCTGTCGATGCCAGCGAGCCTGGCGAAACCGGTCGCTGTCGAAATAAATACAAAAGTTGAAGTAGTTAAAAAATATCGTTTTATTATATTATTACATGAATATTGTTTGCAATACTTATTGCAATATTTTTTTAACATAGCAAGTGTTATACAAACTTTTTACGTGTTATTTATACAAATATTTCAACATTTGAAATGTTGATTAATTCTATTTCCAACGGTAATGCCATTTTTTTCTCCGTCTTCCTCGACTCCGTAGTCAATTAACATCGTAAATGTATGCTTTATTAACCAAAAAGAGAAGGATGGAGTGCTACATCGGTTAAAGTTTGGCAGTCCATTCTTTCTGCCTACTCTTTCGGGGAGACGGGGTGATGGTAAGTTAGTTAGTTATTTAGTTATTAACCATTTTTTCTTCATTCATGAGACATGTTCATGTCTACCGCATTTATTGTGCTCTCGTTCTTCTCCTGCAAGTTGCATGCTTCGCTTCCATACAAGGCTTTAAACCATAGTTCCATTGTGGTGCCATTTGTTTAAATATTACTATTTGCGGATGACTATCTCATAAGCTTGCTTTAAGCACAAAATGTATTTGCGGATAATAGAGTATTCTGTTTAGCGAAGAATTAGCGGTCGGACAAATTATAATGTAATGTAATACAAAACTGACCAGCCGACGAAGCGTGTGAGGGGGTACTGATCACCACCCCCCGGAATTAAATCGGCTACGAAAATAAATTTATCGAAATAAATTTATCGAATCGGTTAACGCTGTAACGGCTCCAATCGCATTATTTGCTTTAGCGGGGGGCGAGCGCGGACGAATGGGAGTGATCGGATTTTACGATAAGCCTTGGATTCAACCCATTTTCAACCCGTGAATTGTAGCGCAAATTAATGTTAATTTTTTCGTCGTAATGACTCCATTTAGCGCGAGATAGGAAGAGTGCTTCGTATCATTAGCCTTCTTCATAGTGTTATTTAAGTAAACACTCTAAACATAAAGATAGTTAAGCTTTTACTATATTTTTCCTCTCAAATCATTTCTCTTAAAATATTATTACTGTTAAAATTTAAAACACTGTTATAATATCACAATCTCTTTTTATTCATTGAGAGTGTCGCGACAGCTGTTTCGCCAACCGTTGTTGGCATCATTATGTGTTACAATAAACTAGGGTAACAATAAACAAGTTAATTGTAACACCCGATGATGCCAACATTAGTTGGCGAAACAGCTGTCGCGACACTCTCAGTGAATAAAATGAAATTGTGATATTATACAAGTATTTTAAATTTTAACAGTAATAATATTGAAGTATCATAGTGTTTCGGCAAAATCAATGGACACTATGTATTCGTAAGCTTTTTTTATGTAAATGCTAATTAACTATACAAGTATTTTATTTTACACACAACAGGTTGTTTGAACGCAATAGCTGTATAACAATTATTTTAGCTATTAGATTGATTTTTATAACATGTGATAGGTACTGATCTACTGCCATTTTATTGTCACGTGAATTCTGCACCAGACCAAAGAAATTAGAAAATCACATTGCCCTGCCGGGAATGGAACCCAGGACCTTAGGTGTCGCATGCCTTTTTTACACGCTGTCACGAATGTCGTTTTGTGATTATGTATAGACTTTAATTCCAGAACTAAAGTGATGGATATCTTAGAAAAAGTTTGTTGTGTCGAAACAATTCTAATTATTTAATTTTTGAAAAAGTTATAAATTCACAATTTATTTATTTAATCCCAATAAAATTATTTCAATCTGTTGACAGCTGTTTCGCTAATCAAAGTTGCCATTATCAGGTGTTAAGTATACCTGTGAATGACGGTGAAGGTTGGAGAGCGGCATAATGACGAGCTGTACCATATTTACAAAGCTCCCATTCTCTCCACCCAGGTCAAACTGAATAGACTGAGATGGACCGGTCACGTGCAGAGGATGCCGTCATCGCGAACCCCAAAAAGATTGCTGGAGTGGCACCCAGGTGGTAGAATACCAATTGGACGACCAAGGCTGCGATGGGAGGATGAAGTTGGGAGAGATGGGGCGAAATTGTTACGAGTGTCAGATTGGAAGCTCGAAGCGGGGGCCAGGAGGAGTTGGAGGCAAAGAATACTGAAGGTTAAGGCTCGATATGGACTGTAGGGCTATCGAAGAAGAAGAATAAAAAGAAGAATACTGTTTATTAAAACTGATTTATTTTTAGTTATGGCAACACCCGATGGCGCCATCTATGGTTGGCAAAACAGCTGTCGAAATTATCAGTGAAATTTAGTAAATAAATTGCGATTTCATAAGAGTATTCCAAATCAAACAGTTAATTACACGTATTCTTTAAAGCTTTAGTTAATGTGTTACACATTATTCTAAAGTATTAGTCTGTATTTTTTTTGGTTGTGCTAGTATTGTTATCTTTAACAATGAAAATGTATATTTTTGTTTCTTAAAATTGGTAAACTACGGCGTAAATGCGAGATCATTTTCCAAAAATTGATGGTATTATACATTTTAAAAGAATATATATCAGACATTATAACTCTTTAAATAATTGATACTTACGAAACAGTTATCAATTATGGTGCTTTGGATTTAAGTATTTATTCTGTAGTTCAGTGTATAATTTCAGTAAATGTTTCAAGTTGGTCAAAACGAGACATATTATTTGGTAAGTATGTATTACGCAACAGTGAAACAGCGTAGAAATACTTATTGTAAATGGTCCCCGGCATTAGCTGTTTGGAGTAGTAGTGATGGGAAGCTCTCGAGAAACTTTCATGGAGAATGTTCTCGGGATTATATAATAGTACTATTTTTTAGAAACACTTGCATGTTGAGTAATGGCTTTTTTTCTTCGCAAATTAGTGAATTCTAATAATTTGCATATTTTTTTCATGAATTTAAACAATGTTTTTTCCACTTTTGAGTTTATTTTTCTGGATATATAATATTTTGAAAGTTTACACCTTCAACTTTACTTAAGTAAAAACGATTTAAAGTTCATTTCGTTTTCCAGATGATGAAGGAAAAATCTTCGAAACATGTTAAGAAAAATAAAGCCAAAAGTGGAAATACAGCATTTAGATTCATAAAAAATCGTCATGTTGGAATTTCATAGTGTTAACGCTTTAAGTTTATCTAAAATTTGTATATTTGTCAACATGTAGATTTTTTTAGAACATGGTTTTTAGTGAATGTTTTGATTTATTAATTCACTTAGATTATATGATAATTGAACAATTTTATTGAAATATCTTGATGGAATTTCATTTTAAATAATAATAAATTAAAACATTTTTTTTACCTACTTCAACTTTTGTTTTAATTTCGACAGCAATCGGTCCTGCGTGGCCCGCTAGCATCGACATCACCAGTCTGTCGATACCAGCGAGCCTAGCAAAACCGCTCGCTATCGAAATAAAGACAAAAGTTAAAAAAACATCGTTTTATAGAATCGTTATATTGTAGATTATAAAACATAAATATACGAGTATATAATGTAATAATAGCTATAAGAATAGATGTAGTCATTTAAATTACAGATAAAGTTTTACAAATTTTTGTTTTTGATAAGTAAGAACCGTTTTCAAACTTATTGACCTTGTTTATCGACATTTTTTCTACACTTATACGCTATTTTCTATTTAATAAGTGTTCAAAAAATCACGTTTTAAAATTTTAATATACATATTTAATATTGGGAGTGAATATGAATTTAGGATAATATTATTCCATATATTCTTTAGCTTCGACTGGTTTTGGCATCTCGCTGTAATCTTCTGAATACTGTTATTTATACGTATTAACACATCTGGGTCATATACTGCGTGGGGAAAAGTACCACCTTCTCCAACTGATATTGGAAGGAAAAATTGAGGGACGCCGAGGGCCCGGAAGGAGACAAATGTCCTGGCTGCGAAACGTGAGGGAGTGGACCGGCATCCGAAGTGTGGAGGAGCTGTTCCGAGCGGCGCAGAACAGGGACAGGTTTCGCCAACGTTGGGGGGGGGGGACCCGACAAAGCACTTGAAGAAGAAGAAGAACACTATTAATAAATCCCTTGTTACATATATTTTCAGTTCAAATGTTATGCAATTCGTAAACTTTAAATATTTTTACACTGATAACTAGAAGATTTTTTTGTAAAACAACACTTTTTATTATGTGAAACCTTTAAGTTTAGTTAGAAAAATTAATATTCATAATCATTTTACACTCAAAACAGTGTCCAGTGATTAAATTATTATGTGAAATCATTTATCGTGAATTCACCAGAGAAAACGCAATTGTCATTTCCTCTTCAGTTTTCTCCACACACCTCTGTTCTCACACCACTACCGGCAAGTTGGAGGGTCTTGTTTGATGACGTCCGATTTGTCCTTCAGGCCATGTGCTGAAACACAAAGCTTGGCTTATACGAGTAATTAACTTGTTAGAAAGGTAATTAGTTAAGATGACGGGGGATGCTTTAATAAAATTTTAACTGCTGTATCCGACCTCCCCACACGACCACTGTTTTCTGTTTCCATCTGAAAACTTAATATAATTGACTTTTGGTTAGTACTTTTGTACGGCAAGGTAAAAATACACTCGAATGTTTTGTTGAGTGAACTATTTGACATTGGGATTAATGTAAAAATCAATACTACGTCAAATTACACTACTTCTGAATGTGTGAAAACGTCGTAATGTTTAATGTAAGTGCGTAAAATGTATAGCTAAGAAAATACATTACTAGCTATTTTTAGCTCAAATAGAAGTGAATGTTTCTTTGTAATTTACTCGTATAAAATAGTGAAACAAAATTAATAATCAACGTTTATATTTACCTCATTATATATACTGGTATTGGTACCAACATGGTTAGTTAATGAATCTTACAAGTATTCCATACATATAAAAGCTTTTTATGAAATACCAAATGGACAGCGTTCACGAGAAAGACCCATCAACGTTGGCAAGATTGTTGCAATTAAGCATCACAGGAGGATAATGCTGTAACAACAGACTATTATGTCTAAAGCAAATTGAAGAAGAAGAATAATACTTAGAGCAGCGATGATTGTCGATTTGTTTTATTGTTTGTATTCCTGAACAATACCGGACACAATATCACATCTACTGAAATATTATCTTTGCCTACAGCTCAATCAAATTACCTCTTTGGTGTCGGCCACAAAATATTTTCCCGATAATTTAAGTCGCAAAGTATAATGTCAATCATTTTTATCTGAAACAAGATAAATGGTTCCGAAAACAGCAAAGCGAATAGTGCGATGGAATAATCAATACTTTTGGAAATCATAAGGGTAAGCTGTATAAGGGAATATGTATAATAAGTCAAATATTGAATGTCGGCCATGTGAGGAGTCAGAGAATCGACGCGCGTGCATGACACGATGAATGTTGAGGAAGCGAGAAAAATATTTCAGGAAAGAAAAGTGTGGCAGTCCTTTCTTTCTGCCTACCCCTTCGGGGAGACTACGAGATTATTAGTTAGTTAGAGTTTATATTTTGAGTCTAACTAGAAAATAATTTATTATAAAAAATATTATACTTGGAATCATTAGTCAACTTGAAATATGTAAAATCATTTGAAGATGTTTTTCTTAGAAACACTTTATACATTTCTTAACGAGTTCCAAGAAACACTTTTCAATATTTCTGGATCTACCCAAATAATTATTTGTTAAAAATGTATAGTCACATAAATTTTCTTTAATTACCATATTATGCTCCATATACTAAGTGTAAATAAACAGAAACGAGCTGAAATTTCGGCACATTTGATAATGCCTTAGAAGGGTGAAATATGTCATTCCCATAAAATATAATAAAATTACTAGAAAGCCGACGTTTTCATTCGTAATTAGAATAGAAAATATTAAAAAAAATTAATTCGGTTGAAAAAAGTTTTTTTTTTTAATATCTGTAATTTCAAAATATGATAGTTGTTATATTACTTATTTATTATTTATTTAATGTTTCTTGAACAATTATGTAAAAATCCATATTACGAGTAAATAATCTATACGAATGAAAATGCCCGTTTTCTAGACTTTTTATTATATTTTAAGCGAATGATATTTTTCTCCTGTCTAAGGCATTATCTTTGAGAATAACCCCCCCCCAAATATGATTTATTTCCTTTTCTATACATACATATATACGAAAGCTTGTGATAATACGTTTGTGTGTATGTAAGATTTTCATACTTCCAATAAAAAAATCTACCCTTAAACGCCTACGTACATTTGTACTAAGGTAGCATAGAAACATTTCATAATTCATTATTAAAGACTTTACTCTTTGACAGGATTAAAATGAAGCGAAACCGGCTTTTGGAAGCCACAGGATCCGCCCGAGCTGCCACTTCCTCACTGGAGCTTTTAGTAGAGTAAACATTCTAGAATTCTCGCCGCAGAATTTTCTCGCTTCATAGACCCCCGTTTAATATTATAATAATTTATATGCAGGTACTTTATTTAACGGTGCTCTTAACAGTTTTACCGCCGCTCTGCTGTTAATTGTACCACTGTGCAAAAGAGGCATCGTTTTACTACGCCTGTCTTGTTTGATAACGCTGAGCAGTTAGCACCCCGGGGTGTGGTGGGCTGTTTTATTGGCGGTTTATTTCAGTAGTTTAATCCTAATCTGTCGGAATCAACTTGCGAAATCATCAATTCCCTGATATTATTATATTGTTTGTAATAAGTGTTGTCAGGGCAGATTATTGTAAGAAATAATTAAAACCTAGACTATTTTACGTAATTATCTTCATCAGCGGTTTATTTAAGGCTTACTCCACCGTAAACTATTTTTTTGATCCGTTTTAACATTTTTCAATATAATTCTGTGTTCTATATAAGGTCTCACTTTTTTTTTTTTTTATATACACAAAAGGTCGTTTGGACCCAATTACTGTATACAATTTATATTTTTTAGCTATTATATTGATTCTCGTGACATGTGATAGGTAGCCAATCCATCGCCATTTCACTGTCACGCGAATTCCACACCAGACCAAAGACAGTGTGACAATCACACTGCCATCGCCGGGAATCGAACCCAAACACTTTCGGCATGGAAGTCAGAGCTCGTAACCACTCTGCCACGAAGGTCGTCAACTCACTTCATCATCATCAGCCGTCTGTCATCCACTGCTGAATGTAGGCCTCTCCCAAAGCACGCCACGCCACTATCCATTGCCGCTCCCATCCATCCATGTCCAGCAATCCTCTTCAGATCGTCGGTCCAGCGGACAGGAGGACGTCCAACTCTACGGAATCTCCACTCCAAAACCCGTCTTCCCCATCGGCTGTCGGTTCTTCGACAGATATGGCCAGCCCACTGCCACTTCAGCCCCATAAAGCCACTAGAGCACATCCGTAGGGCCACTTCAGTCACCTTGGTTTGTTGTCGAATAAATTCGTTTCAAAATCTGTCCCAAGGATGGCTTTTCCACGGCGCTCAAGGTCTCACTTAGCCTCTCTTAATATACATTTCTTGTAAATAAAGGCCGAGGAAAACGTGGCACGATCAAATCAATCAAATATTGAATGTCGGTCACGTGACGAGTCGGAGAAATCGACGTGCGTGCATGACAAGATGTATGAATGTAGAGGAACCGAGTGAATTATGTCAGGACAGAACAGTGTGGCGTTCCATTCTTTCTGCCTACCCCTCCGGGGAGACGGCGTGATGGTTAGTTAGTTAGTTAGTTTGTAAATCAATTTTTAGGAAATATAAACTCTATGAATCATAGTTATCTTATCAACTTTTTTTTATCAAAATAAACATGCTTCGTAATTTTAACATCTGATCACAAAACTGACCACATAAACTAGGATATATTTTTTATACTGTAGACGTGCACATCTGTACATGGGCCTTTTCACATTTCTCTTTCCTAGGTTATTTGTATTTAAACCATTAATTAAAATTTAAAAATATCTGAACATATTACAAATTTGCTTTATTAATTTACATCGAAAGATTATATCATGGTCATATATGTAGTTTTGACGGTTATGCGTATTACGATGGAAATACAATATGTATTTCTGAAAATTGTAGAACAATATGATTTACTCTTACGTCAAAGGCACAATCATTTAAGAAACTTGATGTTTTATACGGAAGGTTTTTATTTCTTCGAAGGCAGATTATCACTTTCTCAACGTGAAATCGTATTAAGTAATTTAATCGCCTCTTTGATATTTGATAGTATATGGAGCTCAAAAACAATGAAGTTAATATTAAATATAAGAATTATAGTGTAAAACTTTCAAAATAAGCGTAAAATGTCTGTTTTGTGTATTCAAGAACTGCTAAAATAAATAAAATGTTTTCGAATTTTGAATTTCAATTTTCGAGTGGAATTTTTTACATTGAGGAAGATAGTGTACAATTAGAAATATGTATAAAAATACAGTGTTTTTGAAAAATTGATTTTTGATAAAATGTTATACATATGAAATGAAGGCGTAGATTGTCACAATTGGCAGGAAAATGTTCATTGTTATATAATATAATAATTCTAAAAAATACATGGGTTTTCTCAAGATCCCAACTACAAATTAAAAATGCTTTATGTCTTTCAGCTGAAATTTTTACCCCTTATATAACTTATAGTCAAAATATATTCTAGGAGGATTCTAGTAAAAACGCTTTTTTTCTGCTAAGTTTTAAATTAGGTTAAAGAAGGAACTTAAAGTTTAAAGAAAAGACTTCTACTATCTTCCCTGCAGTATGGAGATCAAACCTTTTTTGAATTCTCAATCTTAACTAAGCTCCCGAATTTGCATGTGAAAGCCATTCCCCTAAATGTTCTTTGCCCACAAATAGATTAGTGAAAATAGACCCGCATAAAGTACTCTCTGCGCCGAGTGCCCCCCTGGAGGATCTAGAAGGTTTTTAATTCTCCCGCTCCGATCCTGGCGATGTTTGCCTTCTCGCCCAAAACTTCTAGAATCTTAGGTCTAAACGTGCCTTGGTTGCACTACACTTCACTTAAACTGAAGTTTGTCGTAAATGTAAGCGACAGTGGTGCCCAGAATAAATTAAAAAAGATTTGAATAAATATAATAATTAAAAATATTTTAAATATCATTTGCAAAACATTGTACTTTCACAACACATCTTTTACAAATATGTTTTAAACCATTCACGTCCTTTCTCAGTGTATTTTTTTTACACATTAGATATTTTGTTAACACTAATATCAATAATTTTTATTTATCATTTATTAAATAAATTGAGAGTTGATTGTACTTATGTGCTTTTTCTATTTTTTAAATAAATTGAACTCTCTTTTTCCACTTTATGTTTTTTTTTCTTGTACTCTGTAATCATGAATGATTTGAAAGTAAAAAAAATTCCCCATAATGAACGTAATAATGAATGTAAAAGGTAATTTCATTGAAATATGTAAAGAAGAATAAATTGAATAGAATAAACAGTGTATAAATTCACAGTTGTGGCATTCTAGAGTATGTGTCAACGGTCTGTGTGTAAAAATGGAATTTGAAATATAGAATAAAAATATATTTTTCTAATTATACTCATATCCACCATGCCTCCAGATTTACAAAAGAATATATAGGTAACTAAGATCTAATAAGCAATGTTAGATGGCCCACGTTTCAGAGTGGCAATATCTATGATTGTCACACCGAAGGTCCCGGGTTTGATTCACGGTAATGAATTTATTAAGAAAAAAAAAGCTTCCCGTCTTTGGTCTTTTAGGATTCACGTGACAATAAAAATAGCGATAAAATAGTTACTTATCATATATCATGATAATATATAGATTATAAATGTCTATGGTACAATCATTTGATTTAAATAACCTGTTTAATGCCAACATGTACAAAACAAAGGGAAACTACTACATAAAAGTGGTACCTACGAGTATTTTATCAGCAAAGATATTAGATTTTGCTACAAACCAATTCTTTAGATATAAATACTAAAATACTTACGAACAAATTAATGGCCATGACAAAGATTTAAAGAAAATTGAACGAATCGCATGCGTTGTGTCTTATCGAATTTGATGGTGATTCGCGGTAGCTTGGTACGTGTCAGTGAGACGGCTCACGTAAGGATCACGGACGCCTCTGACATGATGGAGTAACGTGTTGCCACGGCCCAATTCAATTACACCCCGAGGCGGTTCGGGGGTCAAGCATTGACCTGTAATCATCCCTAGACGTCCCGAGGGCGGGATGGCGATGGGTGGTGATCAGTCTCCACTGCGGACCTGCCTATATTCTATCTCAGATGATAGATTTGATACTTGTAACAGTTTAACAGAGAGCAAGGGAGGAAATTTATTATACCTACGTTCTTTTTACATATATTATACTTATCGGTAAATTTTTATTCGATCCAAAACATTTACTCGGTTTGTATCGAATCTAAATAGGCCATAAGGCCTACTTACTGCTACAATACAATGACCGAGGGGAACCAAACTAAAACGACTACATGCTTTTTGGATTATCAACACACACGAAACATTACAAGTTAAAAATGGTACATGTTAAAAAAAAATCATAAAACTTTTGTAGAAGTTGCAAGAAAATTTATGATAAATTTACAAGGGGTAGTGGACGAACACCTAGGTCCTTATTTTAAGGACTTGGATTTAATCCAAGATAATATTATTTATAATATATAAATGAGATTATGAATTTTATTCCTTACAATTCTTTTGTCTAATGATTACCGATTAAGAGAAATTGTTTCGAGAATTTTTTAAATATGCTATTTTAATGCTGCCAACATTACGATGTTCCTAATTTAAAGTACGTTTCAAAGTTTTCTTCTTTACTTTTTTACGCCTTATCCATATTTCGATTTTTTTCAGTAAAATTAATTTGATTTATTCGCAGAAAACTTAATTATTATATAATAATATTTATGATGACAGAGTCTCAGATAAGTATAAAAAACGAGTATTTTTTTGAAAATGTTTAATGTTTAATAAAAGTAAGATTTGACGAATTTTTATGAATTAAAAAATTGTTTTTCAAAAGTGAAAAAACCCGCGTTTTAATTCATAAAAAATCGTCATTATGGAATTCCACAGTGATAACGCTTTAAGTTTATCTAAAATTAAAGTTAGATTTTTTAGTGAATCTTTTAGTGATAGTATGAATAAATTAAAATTAGGTAATTATCACTCTGAAAATATTGAAAAACTATCACAATACAAGCGGTTTACCCAATATATAACATTGAATTTGATTCAAAATTGATTCTGAGATTTCATAATCATTTTAAATTAGGAATTTTGAAAAAATCTGATTTAGAAAATATGTAAAATATACAATAAATCAATTTAACAAATGCGATTGAAGTTCCATATCAATTCATTTATGCCATTCAATAAAATACATCCAATAACGCGTTCCTCTAAACACGAGAAAAATTCATAAGAATTCATTCAACTCGGTTCTTAACAAAATATATTTTTCAAACCTTTCTTGATCTTATATGAACACACAGTGAAAATTTCGTGGCAACCAGTTCTGTATTTGTCGAGTCCATCGGTACCATTTTATTTATATACTTACAAATTACTTCATAAGAAGGGTTCGGAAGCTTATAGCAATCACCGAGAAAGTGATGTCGGATGATAATTTGAGTTACTCGTTAGTAACTAACGATGGCGACAAAGTACCGTAATAGGCCCAGATTTAATAAACGCCTTGTCACACGGCGTTACATGAAGGGCCATTAAAAATTGAGTTTCAAATAATCTCCCCGGGGAAGGGTGGAGACCCTTTATCATTTTTCTCCCGGGCCCAGCGCTGGTGTATAAATAGTTGCAAGGAGACAGTTTCTCGATAGAGGATTACATTCAATACAAGTTTTAAGTGGCGCTTAAACGGGACTTTGTTTTCCTAAGATACGAATACAATTTACATAATTGTTAAATAAATCTGCGACGCATTACGTAAGGCTGTAGGATTTATTTTAACATATACGCACTTTAAATAATATGTAATATATTATAACTAAGGTTATGCTTTAATGTAATGTAGGTTTATAAAGATAAACTGCCAAATAATTAAGAAATTTACCAAAAAAAAATTGTGTTAGTTATTCGATTACAATTTTTTTTTGTCTCTTTTAAGACAATGGGACAATAATTATTTTTTCTATATTCGCCATACTTTGTGTTGTAATTGCTTGATTTCTCTTTTTCTTTTTCATACACTTCGATTATACAACACTTACATTAAAAAAAATTACATAGATATGTTTCGGACAACCAGTCCTTCTTCAGTAATACATAACTAACTAACTAACTAACCATCACGCCGTCTCCCCGAAGGGGTAGGCAGAAAGAATGGACTGCCACACCTTTCTTTCCTGACATATTTCTCTCGCTTCCTCAACATTCATACATCGTGTCATGCACGCGCGTCGATTTCTCTGACTCCTCACATGGCCGACATTCAATATTTGATTTATTTGATCGTGCCACGTTTTCCTTGGTCTTTCTCTATTTCTGGTACCATTTACATCATTAACATATAATTTATTTTATTTTATGATTTATTTCATTTTATTTATTTATTTTATATAATTGAATTTTATTTTAGATATAGTTTGTAAATGATTTAGCATTTAAGTGTGTGCGGGTGATGCCTGCTGGTGGCGATGAGGTCCGCAACCCATCACCGTGTGGAGTGCCGCATCGGTAATTATAGTAGTGGCATGGTGGAATGATGACGTAAAGATTGCTGTTAAAGAGAAGAAAGATGCTTGGTTGAATATGTTGTCGATAAATAAGAATGACAGAGTTAAGTATTAAAGAGCAAAAGATTTGTATAAGGTATGCAAGAAGAGAGTGAAGTCAGTAATACATATAATATTATAATTGTTTACATGATCTGACAGATGTTATAAAGATTTATTTTATTAAGAATCTTTTTAGTAGGAATTATTTATTTAAAACATATCAAATATGAGCAGAAAACAGCTAATTTGACGTGAAAATATTTAAAAGAAAGAGATTACATAAAAAATGTCTAAAAGTTAGACTTAGATAACATTCATTACAATAAAGAAGTTTTTACATAGATTCCAATAATAGCAATGTACCTACATACAAGCAAATGACAGTGCTGACTAGTGTTAAAGAAGTCAAATATTTAATTAATTTGTAAGCCAATTATCTTTAATCTGGAAGGACTATGGCTACTAGGTAAGAGTTTTTTTTAACTGGGAGGACTATGGGAACTACTTAAGAGATATAGAGATATCCAATAATTTGATTTTCTTTTCTTTCATAATACGAGTATTACCAAATAACCTAATTTGCATCTTTTGATAAATAATGATGAACTATGTAAGAGTTTTTTTGCTGGGAGGGCTATGGTAACTACGTAAGAAATATAGTGATATCCTATGAATTGATATGATTTTCATTTATAATATTACCAAATAACCTAATTGAGTTTTGAGGACCGAAATGAAGACACTGAGGACGATAGCAGGCAAGACACAGAGATCGCGCGAGGAACACCAGTATAAGAGAGACATGTGAGGTTGAGGATATTATAAGATGGAGCAGACAGCGAAAAGGGGACTTGTACGGTCATGTTCAAAGAATCGACACCACCAGACTCCCTTACATTGCATTGCATAATCAGCCTCATGGGACTCGTCCTCGTGGAAGACCTCCTAAAAGATGGAAGGACAGCTGGGAATCTACCTCACAGGAGGAGCAACACTCTGGAGAACATACCACATAGGTCTACAACAAGGAAGAATCAGAAGAAAAATAAGCAATCATTCTGTAATAGTCTTTGAATTATTTTTACTGTTTCTTTATCATCTCTACGTAATGGGAGATCATATCAACGAAGCCCATAAATTCATAAATAAATATTAATTATTTTGTTGAATCCCTCATTACATCATTACAGCGCGAGCCAAATCGACGTAAAGGGTATAGCTATCATATTGATTCCCATGACATGAAATAGGTAGCTAATCTATCGCAATTTTACTGTCTCATGAGTTCTATACCAGACCAAAAACAGAATGACAATCACACTGCCAACACCGGGAATCGAATCCGGGACCTTCGGTGTGATAGTCAAAGCACTTAACACGAAGATCGTCATGTAACTGTATAAAATATGTAACTTATGTTGTAAAAACCCTTGTTATTTTTAGTGTTTTTTGTAAGAGTGTTTCGGGTAGAGAAGTTAAAATGAACATGAAAGAAAAACCGGGCCCTGGCGTATCTGAGACGCTTATTGTCACGTAAAGTTGATTAATGATGATGAAAGAAAGGCATTGCTTCCTTTTTGACAGATTCATTTTGACGAACATAAACATATTTACCGCCCTGAGCTTATAGCAAGCTCGTGTCATTATTATAATCCATAGTATTTCAGCAACACGTACTTACTAAAAAATCTAAATATTAACTTAATTATCATTCGTTATATTGCCACTTGTTGACATTAATACTTAGTTAATTAATACTGTTCAGGGATATCAAAAACTAATTCAATTATAAAGTTTCAAGTTTGTTGATAATCAAACCCAATTCATTTGTAATGTTTCACGTCTGTTGATAATCAAAATGGAAAGAATAAATAACTTAGATTTTATAAGATGGTTACAAATGAGTTATCTATGAGAAACACGCATCAATTTGTTTATAAGGAGACGATTGTATAAAGTTGTGACGACATAATAATAATCTGAAGTAAACATTCAGAAAAGCAAAAATAATATAAAATTAGCAAAGTAAGAATTTTTAAAACATGCATCAGGTCCATAATGACTCCTGGAAAATAGCTGACACTATCAGAACTAAACTTTTCCTAAAAGTAGAATACACGATGACGTGGGTAAAACCCTAAGATATATGATACGCTACGAAGAGATTCGTAGATCCAGCAATTTTATGACATCGAAATGGATTCTGGAGGGACCATATCGAGAGAATGGATCCAGCGAGAATTCTCAAGATCGTGGTGCACGAGAGGGCCGTCGACTACCAGGACAATAGCCAAAGAGATGGAGAGAAAGCTAGATGGCTTCATCACAAGAAGAATTTGAATAATCTGTATATACAGATCACAAGATCTACAATATGGGGAAGAAGAAGAAGAAAAGTGTGTTTATTAACCGATAATACTCGTATATGGAGTATAAGCGATGGGAAGAGCTCAAAGGCGTTACAGTGCGTTGTGAATGACGATCGATAAAGTTTATTTTATACATGTGACTTTTGTCCTTAGCTTAATTAATCATTTTTTACGACATATTAATTATTCTGTAAACATATTAATTATTCTGTAAATGGATTCATCCAGACTCCCCTTCGTGTTGCACGGCCAGCCCAATGGTAGACGACCCTCGGGCAGACCACCAAAGTGATGAATCGACAGCTGGGAGTCGACTTCGCAGGAGGCCAATTCCTCTTAACCCTTAACGTACCGTGTTCAAAACAAAACGCTCGCTCCCATGTGGTAAATTCAGTTTACCGCTAACTTTATCTAAATATCAAGCATATGACTCGATGAATCAAAATTTAATTTATGTTATCTTGTAGGGAATTTCATTAGGAATAGATCGATATCTATAACATACATGGATTATTTGAAAAACATATCATTATTAATTTTTTTCTGGAACCATGCGATTTCTGATATGTAATGCGTCACAGCATACGAGCGACTGGACATTGGGTATAAACTTGTCTGCGCGCCGCGGCCGGCGGGGCGAGGATAAAGGCACCTAGGCAAAATGTATAGTACGTTCAAGACAACGAGTACGTATTAATATTTGTCCCTTTTGGTAAAGTGTTAATATTTTCACAGTTCTGATATTATTAAGTTACGTGCTGCGTTTCCATCCCAGTCGGTATTATTACGTACCTATTGAAAAGGCAAAGATATAATTTATAATACGTTCAAAACAGCGAGTAAGTATTTGTCACTTTTGATAAAGTTGTAAATATTAGCAAAACAAATTCTACCTTAACACGAATGAAGGTGAGGGCAGTCTTAGAAAATATTTTTTTTTGGGATGAAGGAAGTAATTTTTTGCTTTTTTTTTATTACGAAATATTGAGAACACTTCAATGGAGGATTACAATTTTTTTTATAATATTAGGGTCCATAGGTTTTAAGAAAATCAACTTTAAATTGGCAGTGGAAACTCAATTGACCACATGGCAACGCGACGGTTAAGAAACAAGCCACTAGGCCTACACACAAAGAATAAGAAGAAGAAGAAGCTTTATTACTTTTTTCTTTGAAAACTTCGAGAATAGCAAAATTTCTAAAATCTAAATTTGTAAAATATAATGTTTCATCGAAGCTTTTGTAGGAAGAAGATTTCATACTATCAATAATTATGAATAACAACAAAAATATCATTTTAAAAAGAAATTACAAATAACTAATTTTCAATGTAATAAATAATAAAAATGGTCCAACAATATTTAATTGTGCATTTATGAAATGAATTAAAAAAAATTAGGCTTATAAAATATTAAAATATTCTTTTAATTTTTTTAATAAATGAATACTAGAAAATTAATATTTAGAATTAACAGCTTACCATTGAACCCTGTTAAGTTAAACCAATTCTTTCATTTATCGCTCGCTATAAAACTAAGTGGTTTCACATAAAACTGTATTTTTTTTGCTCCATATAAATTAACGGTCTCCAAGAATTTTCTGCCAAATAAATAATATTATATGTCGATCCGCAAGCCCTGAAAGGAATTCTCGGATGAAGTCAGACCCACGCTGGTGATGTTATTATGAACAGTATCGACTTTACCATCACACGTGACCGTGGTTGACAGTCTTTGGATAATTTATCATTTTGATAGATGGCCTGAAACGTTCTCTTGTTTTTTTGTCAAAACAAACGACTGTAATATTAATCTCATTATATATCGGTATTCTCACTTTTTTGTTGCTAATTTCAGACAGCTACCACATTGAAAATTATTTCTACGTTTCCTTTTATCCAACAAGATAAATATATTTTTGAAAATTACATAATATTTCATTTCATTATTATACAGAATCCCTCAAAACTCTGTGTAAAAACGGAATGAAGGTAATTCGGAAATATCAAGTTTTATTTATTTATTTGATTATAAAATAGATTATTTTAGATAAACATGTTGACTAATTAAATATTAATAATAATGTTTAATAATGTTCTTTTAATATCTTGAATGATAATAGTAATGCCAACATTTTAAATAATGAAATAATTCAACTTATAGCCCCATTTTAAATATGTTTCCACTTTCTCTTAATCACTCAGTTGATGTCATTAAGCTCACCCCTTCCCTTACCTCAAGTACAATTAATATTTAATTTTTCATATTCGTATTTTTCCATTTCTCTTTCTATTTTGGCCAACTCCACCTTGCAACTATGTATGTAATGTTAAGTTTGTGTATTGCTCTGAAGAAGCTTGTTACAGAGTGAAATCGGTTGGCGCTATTTACTGATGATAATATGGTTTTTAAACAAAGTATAAAAAAGTGTTTGATTCAATTTTTAAATATATGTCAAACCACCAAGTATTGGCTTCTTACAAAAGTCATATTTATTTAGTTTAGGTTTTCTGTCCCTTTATTATTAGTCAGTCAAAAAGTCTTCAGAATAGCTCTGCTTAGGGCGTTTTAAGTATTGTATATTGATATACAAGTAATTCATAAAAATTATATTCTCTGATTTGTAATAAATATTAAGTAGACATAATTCTCCTATTCTACTTCATTTAGGACTGTGCCAAGTTATTTTTTCAGAGCCTGTTTATATAAAGTAGAAGATAAACTATAAGTACAAAGTGCTGCAACTGATTATCTAAAGTAAAATTAACGAAAAACGTGTCGGGAGGCCAAAGCCAGAAAACCTTCGAGAATGGTTCAATTGCAGCACAACATCCAAGCTTAGAGCTACTGTATCAAAATAAATTAAAACATGATGTTATCCAACCTTCGATACGAGAGGAACAAATTGGTGACATTTTAAAAATGTTAAAAAAATATATAAAAATAAAAGTGTTTATGTCAATTTTGTGTCCATGTTTTGATCAATATAACTAACTAACTAACCATCACGCCGTCTCCCCGAAAGGGTAGGCAGAAAGAATGGACTGCCACACTTTAACCGATGCGGCACTCCATCCTTCTCTTTTCGCCATCGCGAGAGACGCGGTGTGATGGGTTGCGAACCTCATCGCCACCAAAAGGCATCTCCCGCGCACACTTCGATCGTTCAACGTCTACTTTGTTAATCATACATTTGATAATGCCTAAGCAAGGTGAAAGAAAACATATAATTTCATGTGTATTAATTATTTAATATGGAGTTTTACATCTTTATTCAAGAAACAATAAAAAATTCTAGAGGCCTTGATTTGATAATTTTTATTAATCATATCGAATCATTGTGACTTTTCTGAAATAGACAATTCTAAAAGTAATGAATACAAATTGTATTATTATTATATTTCTGTAGATAAACAAAAATTACCCCTTGTTACTGAACTATACAATTAAAAGTAGATCGTTAAGTGTTAAAGCAAATTCGTGCTAAAAGAAAAATTTTAAACACAGAAATTGCGTGTCTCATTTGAATAAAGTGCAACGAACTTTGTAAGAAAACGCAACGCTGCATTTCAAAGCATTTCTTGATATTAAGTATATCTACTTAAAATGGCATATGGAATTAAGACAAAGGCCGACAACACTAGAACAGAAAGTCTCATTAGAACCACATAAATGAGGACTCTCCGATCTATTGCGGGATCAACACTCCAAGACAGAGAAAATTTGCAAAACTAGAATTATTTGCAATGTCAAGATGTTGCGTATTGGGAAGACTGAGAAGACGACCATCATGGCAGAGTAGTAATAGCTCTGACTGCCATACCCGAATCCCGGTTTCAATTCTCGGTGATGGCAGGGTGATTTTTACACTGTCTTTGGTCTGGTGTAGAATTCACGTGACAAAAAATGGCTATAGATTAGCTTCCAATCACATGACATGAGAATCAATATAATAACTTAAAAACAAATTGTATACAGTTATTGGATACAAATTCAATTCAAAATTACGATTTTAATTTATATATAATACTTAGAATCATCGTCACCTTGAAAAACGTAAAATCACTTGTAAACAATTTGTAAGAATAATATAAAATTTTCTTAGAAACACTTTATTACGTCCTACCTCAAATAACTTATTTTTGATTCATAAAATAACATTTAGTATCCCTTACAATGTAATCATTGTCAGATAATTTCTTAACGAGTTCCAAGAAACACTTTCCAATATTTATGGACCTACCCAAATAATTCTTTGTTAAACATGTATAAAGTCACATTAATTTTCGTTAATTATCATATTCTGCTCCTGAGTTGAAGTTTCGTCACATTTGATTATGACATAGAAGGGCGAAACATGTCATTCCCATAAAATATAATAAAACTTCTAGAAAACCGGCGTTTTCATTCGTATTAATTATTAAAAATTGCGACCTAACTAACTAACTAAAACTAACTAACTGACCATCACGCCGTCTCCCCGAAGGGGTAGGCAAAAATAATTGACTGCCATACTTTTCTTTCCTGACATATTTCTCTCGCTTTCTCAACATTCATACATCGTGTCATCTACGCGCGTCGATTTTTCTGACTCCTCACATGGCCGACATTCAATAATTGATTTATTTGATCGTGCCACGTTTTCCTCGGTCGTTCTCTTTTTATGGTTCCATTTACATCGTTAACATATATATTTTTTAACATTCTTTCTTCATTCATTCATATCCTATATATGAAAAATTTCAATGCATTAAAGTAATTGCATAAATATAATATAACATAATATGACATATATAAATTATATTTAGTGCCCTCATATACATTTAATTTATATATGTCATTAACACGCTATAAAAGTGGTTATGGAATTGTATATACTAGTATATAATAGTTTAAAGACATTATATAATATTTTTATTTATTATTTTATTTTATTTTATATCATTGTATTTTAAATTATTTTTTTTAGATTTATTTTGTAGACGTTGGAGATCGAAGAGTGCGCGATAGATGCCTATTGGTGGCAATGAGGTTCGCAATCCATCACACCGCGTCTCTCGCGGGGGCGAAAAGAGAAGAATGGAGTGCCGCATCGATTAAAGTGGGCAGTCTATTCTTTCTGCCTACCCTCTCGGGCGTGACGGCGTGATGGTTAGTAAGTTAGTTGGTTTAATATAACTATCATGCGCTAGAATGCAAACGAACGAATTAATTTCCCTCGTTACCGATTATAAATATTAACAATATATTTCTCTGGCTTAGAGCACGTGAGCACTCCAAACAATACCTAAAAGGCAGGCGAGCCATAACTCAACGCACACCGCGTTCGGAGTGTTATGGTTATGGACTGCGGAGGCGAGACGGGACTTAGCACGCTAGTCCATTAGGCTCAAACCAGTAATTAAATTTTACATCAATTTTGCTTGATAAATAACACAAGTTACAAGTACGGCTTTCCGAGAAACTTTATGGATACGCGAAGAGTGAAAATTAAATTGGACTCAGGCATGCATGCAATTGGTCCCGTGAATGCTTTAAGCTTAGATTTTTTTACTTTTGGCTAATTTGTGAAATATTTTTTAAGACTGCTTCCTTTCACGCTCCGAAAGGTTACACATGCCAAACAGTTCTAATTTTTTTCGATATATTTAGTCACCTTTTTAAATACGTTATAACCGTTAATTTAATTATATTAATTATTTTGAAGTGTTCGTGTAAAATTAAACAAATTTGATATTGGTACTAGATTAATTAATCTTTGAAATGCGATGCGTTGTTTTCATAATTAAACCTCTCCATTTTTGGTTACAAATATTGGCGATAAGCGGTATAATAAAGTTTAAAGCAAACCATGAAACTACCAAAATAAGCAATGCAGTAGAAATGAGATCTCTAAGACGAATGTGTGGCAAATCTGTTTATGATAGAGTGACAAATGCAAGTATAAGAAGTGAATGTGGTGCGAATGAAAGTGTTATGAACAAAATAAGGAAAGGGTCATTAAGATGGTTTGGACACATGGAAAGAATGAGTGAAGACAGAATGGTAAAGAAGGTATATGTAAACGGCGTGAACGGAGCTAGAAATAGAGGAAGGCCGAGGAAAACGTGGCACGATCAAATCAATCAAATATTGAATGTCGGTCACGTGAGGAGTCGGAAAAATCGACGTGCGTGCATGACAAGATGTATGAATGTAGAGGAAGCGAGAGACGTATGTCAGGACAGAACAGTGTGGCGTTCCATTCTTTCTGCCTACCCCTCCGGGGAGACGGCGTGATGGTAAGTTAGTTAGTTTAGCCAAAATAAGAATGAAAATAAAAAAATTCAGTAGAAATGAGATCTTTTCAATGAATGTATGGAAAATCTATGTATGATACAGTGTCAAATGAAAATATAATAAGTGAATGCAGTGCAAATGAGAGTGTTTTAAACAAAATAATTAAAATAACATTAAGATGGTTTGGACACATGGAAAGAATGAATGAATGGTAAAAAAGTTTATGTTAACGATGTAAATATAACTATGTTAGAAATAGAGAATGACCGAGGAAAACGTGGCACAATCAACTTATTCAAGTGGTCGCGTGTGAAGTCTGAGAACTCGACGTGCGTGCATGACACGATGTATGAATGTTGAGGAATCGAGAGAAGTACGTCAGGAAAGAAAAGTGTGGCGGTTCATTATTTCTGCCAAACCCTTTGGAAAGATGGCGTGTCGTTAGTTTATATTTATATACATTTTAAAGATATACCTTATCAACAAAACCATAATAGGAGCAAAAAAGGTTATTCTGGTATTATTTTAAGAATAAATCATAGTAGAGACATATTTCGCCTCGCGAATAACCACGATATTTCAATATAAAAAATAGATATTATAATATATACAATTTACATAACCATTATATTTGTTGCATTTTAAAATTGAATAAACAATAAAGAGCGAAAATTATCATTAAAAAAAATAGACCTTTTAACGATGATAATAATTATAAAAGCTTTTATACATAAAAATTGATGGTTTAAATTAATTCAGTTTTGCAATAACATGTTATTTGGGATTATAAAACGAAAGAGGCTTAGCGTAATATTTTTCACTGCATTTTCAGAAACAATGGGATCTTTTAAGCTTCGAGAGGAGAAAATGAGAAGTAAATGCACGAATGGTTGCGAGAAAAATAATCGAACATTATTACCTCCAGCTAACGGCCTCCCCTCGCTGCGTATTTTCATAATAATCTGAGTTTATGGAGAGAGTAATCTCATCGTGTTCTTTGCTTTGGGAAAATATTTGCTCTCGGTTGGGTACTTCTTCTAACACAGTCAGATGCATCGGAATATTAATGTGGGGGGAATATAACGATTTAATTTGTTCTCAGATGTAATATTTGCAGAGATAAAACGTGGAAACTTTACTATGTGTTTTAGTTTACATTGTAACAGTACTCTTTGTATATAACACCTTCGCATATATTGTAAAATTAAATCAAATCAAATCAAACAAATTAGTTTATTTTCTCAAAATATTATTGGAATATATTATATAGAAACAATTATTATAGTTTAAGACATCTAATGAGAAAAGGTAAAATATAATAACTGGAACGCATGAGAGATGATCGTTTGACATAAGGAATACTCCAAAGTCAAGAGAATTTGTCTTCTGAACGTACTTTCACGAATTTGAAAGACATCGATCTCCGAAGCGATCATGTCCAGCAGTTTGATTGCTCTCCCCACCGGCATCACCAGAGGCAGGTTGGTTCTGCATGCTGGGAGATAAAACAGTGTGTGCTGATGCTGTTGAAGATAACCATCCGGAACATAAAGATCGATAGCCTCCAAGATGATGGAATTCTCAAAGAATCCCCTGATAAGTCTGAAGAAATGGGTAAGTGTGCACGCATCCCTTCTTATCTGCAAATTATTGGTCCCCAGCAAGTCCAAGAGGAATGCAGTGGGATAAAGCCACGGATAGCTACCAAACTCCTTCATGTAAAGACACATTTATTACTATATTCCATACGTTAGTTATTAAGAGGCGAGAGAACAATCTATAAAACTGAAAAGCTTTTCTGAAAAACACTTAAATAATAAAATAATAATATTATTTCTTGAACAATGATATAAAACTACAAATGATTTTTAATAATATTTTGAATGTATACAGATACTTGTAGACGAATACTGGGTTTTACTCATTGCGGGTTATCATTTTAAGGATTAATTGTATCTCAATAGAGAGAGTTGTAGTATATATACTTTTTCAAAAAAAAATTGTCAGACGTGGTGGTCGTAAGAAGGGCGGAATGGGGAATGTTGTATTAAATAAAGCGTGCGCTTAACCCAACCAATGACATGTCATAAGTCCTGTAAACGCCTCGACCACCATATTCTGTTTCCAATTTGCATCTTCGTCTCTATTGAGATACAATTAATCCTTAAAATGATTTTTAATATTATGAATTAAAATGTCTGTTTTTTTTAAGTTTTATTATTATATATTTATCGAGAATGACGTGTTTCACCTCGCTAAGGTTAAAAGGAATTTGATAATGCCATAGCAAGGCAAAAATGACATTCCAATAAAATAAAATAAATCTGTAAGAAAAATGAAATTATAGTTAAATTAATGATAGTTTCTAGTAACATGTATTTGATTAATCTTGCTAGAACAATTATTATTATGACGAATCACGAACCCTCTGAATACAATATACTAAAAACCTGAACATTTGAAAACGAATAGCAATAATCATTTGATTTTTTTATATATTTTAGAAGTGTAAATCTATGTTTGTGGCTGACTGTACTTGCCTATAAACGGTGAAGGATATTTGAACAAACGCGTTTTACATTAGCGTATGAATTTCAATGTTTGGCTGATTGTGATGACTGATTACTTTAAAAGTTTTTGTTTGACTTTAAATGTACTTGGCGCGGAACATTCTGGATGCGGGGTAAAGGATCGGTTTAGCTGCTGTCTGATTGTGAAACTCTTCAATTAGCGCGGTGCGGGTTTCAGTTTCATAAACAAACTTGGGGAAGATGGGGTGATTCTAATTTTAGATAGTTGGGGTAAAAGTAATCGAAAATAGCTTTTTGCCAATTTCTTATGCAATGATAATACCAGTATTATTTTTTTGATAATGAAGTATAAACATTAATCTCACCACTTTAAAAAACACGTATAAAATTTAATAATTCAATATTAATAATTTACCAACAGTGAGAAAGTGAGGATTCTCAAACAAATCGTTCTCAACTGGAGATCGAAATAATAATAAATATTACGTGATATTGTTTTATTTTACTTATAAAAGTTAACATGATTGCTTAAAGGTTTAACTTGGATTTAATTTATAATATAAAATAAATTACATAAATAGTAGAGACGAATTTGTTTCGCCTTGCAAGGGCATTCTCAAACAACAGTTTTATCATAGTAACATTTTATATATTGCCTTAAACTAATTTTAGGTTTTTTTAAGTAACATAATAATTGTATTAAAGGTATAAAAGTTTCCCTTAAACTGATGAAAAACTTAATAAACTGTGTAAAATACGCAAACAATAATGAAAGAAATAAATAAATAAGTTATAAAAATGAATACACTTTAATGATTAAAAAAATTACAATACAGAGAAATATATATTGTACATTGCATTTATGTACATTTAAAATTTATTCAATAATTTTAATCACTGCTGTAAATATTACTGGAGATAAAGAAAGAAAAATACATAATTTCTCTAACTACTTCCACTTTTGTCTTTATTTCGACAGCCACCGGTTTCGCCTGGCTCGCTGTCGAAATAAAGACAAAAGTGAAAGTATTTCTCTTTTTATTTTTTATATACTTTGTATACACAACATTAACATTAAAAAAATAAAATAACTTATCAGACATGTTTCGGACAACGAGTCCTTCTTCAGTGATACATATTATAAAGATACATATTTAAAATATTATAAAATTGGTTACAAATATGATTAGTTTTACAATTTTTTATTTAATTATTATTTAAAATGAACTACCATCAAGAGATTTCAGTAAAATAATTTGATTAACATAATTTCTCGTTTCGAAACAAGAAAGCAGAAATATAATATTTTATTTCTTGGAAATTTGTAATTCAATCGCAAAGATACGTAAACACAATATGTGGTTAACGAAAAAACGTATACGGTTTGTATTTATATTATGTTACATATTATTATGTTACCCCGTTATACCTCCACGTTATAATAATATTGTACGCGAACCTGTTATTACTTATTAGTTATTACCATCGGCGAATATTAATGGTAGTGAATTATAATGGAAGCAACATAATTCGGTTTACATCAGATTTATTTAGTTTGCGGAAAATACAACGGTTTTCAATTAATCTCTTATTATGAAAACACTTGTGATGACGGTGGAATGAATGTACCGCATGAATTGTGTAAGGATAAGTATTACAATTATTTTTTTGTAATTAACTAACACGTTAATGTTAACGATGTAAATGGAACTAGAAATAGAGAAAGACCGAGGAAAACGTAGCACGATCAAATTTATCAAATATTGAATGTCGGCCACGTGAGGACTCGAAATCGACGCGCGTGCATGACATGATGAAATATGTCAGGAAAGAAAAGTGTGACAGTCTTTCAACTAAAAACAATATTTATCAATATATCAATAATAACTCTTAAGATACAATAGAAATCTCCTAAATTTTTTGATAGAGTCCCACGTTATACGAAGGATGTGTACTTTGTACAAAATACATTACAAAACAATTTGGATGTTAAATCTATCGTCTCAGATGTGGACATTTTTAGTGTCAGTGAGTCAGTGTTTTGACACTCTATCATATAGATACAGAATTAATACACATGTGTCTTAGAGATCTCATTTCTACTGCATTTATTCTACTTTTATCCTTCTTTTACCAGATCAATGTTCCACTTCCATACATAAGGGTCGGCACAAGAACACCATTGTGCACTATTATCTTGTAAGAAGTGAAGGAAACTGTTATTAAGGAACAAAATAATAAAAGGGTCGTTAAGATGAAATAAATCAAATAATAAATCTCGGTCACGTGAGGAGTCGGAGAAATCGACGTTCGTGCATGACACACTGTATGAATGTAGAGGAAGTGACAGAAGAATGTCAAGATGGAACAGTGTGTCGGTCCATTATTTCTGCCTTCCCCTTTGGGGAGACGGCGTTATGGTTAGTTTTTTAGTTAGTTAGTGAGGCAGGGTTCATAAATAATATATATTCTTTTTCTTATGAAAAACTTAATTTGTGGTGTGAAATTATGAAATAAAACAATATTAAACTTGTAATATTTGTATCTAAACCCTTTTCTTTGTTAAGACCAACCGGTTTTGCTCCCGCCGGAGCTTCTTCAGGGTAAGAGAAGTAAGAGAAGTCTCTAACCCTGACGAAGCTCCGGCGGGAACGAAACCGGTTGGTGTTAACAAATAAAGTGGTTAAGATACAAATATTACAAGTGAATTATTAAACGAGTATTATATTATATTATATTTTATACATATTTTCACTCCTGTAAGCAGTACTGCCTCACCGACGTCAACATATTTGAAAAAAAAAAAATATTTATGGAATTTTGTAATTCAATCGCAAAGATACGTATACACAATAGGCATGTGCTTTACGAAAAACTGTTAAATACTGAGTTACCATATCTTGATATATTGTACGAGTAACTTTTCATTTGCCTTTATTTTGTGGGACGCAATAGATAAAAATAATTGAAAAATGTATTGGGGAAAATGTACATTTCGCAATTTTTCAGAGAGTGATATTTGATGATACCCAGCAAATGGATGTGTCGGTTTTTTATAATCCCATTAATTGTATTGTAGATAAAACATTTCTTTTTTAATATTAAATATATTAAATAATAATTAAATAAAAAGATGTTTTTTAACTACTTCCACTTTTGTCTTTATTTAGACAGCGACCGGTTTCGCCAGGCTCGCTGGCATCGACAGACTGGTAAATACTGATTAAATATTTTAACAGATTTTTTAACTCTGAACTCGAGAGCTATGAAGTCTTTGGTGATTTTTTGTCCAAAATAAGTGATGTACATATTATGTTATTATCGACACAGTTACCAGAATAAGTATATAGTATTTAGAGCACACATTGTATAATATAATACAGTAAGAAGTAACCGTTAAGAAAACAATTGTTCTAGACGCAATCAAAATATTTATGAAAATGTTAAATGGCCATTGAAACTCATTTCTTATAAAAAAATATATTAAGGCTATACAGTTCTCGAGTACAGAAATATTTTTAATAATTTATTAAGAAACAAAACAATTTTTATGCAGTTTTGTCAGCACAATTCCTTTTTTAAAATTTATCATATTTATTTGTAAATGATATATATATTTTTTTAACTTCTTATGGAACTTGTATATACTCGTACATATTAAATTTAAATTGTGTTCATTAAGGACTTGGTATGTGAATTATTCTGTTGTGTTTTAGGGCGAAGTATGGAGATTTGAAATGCTTAGGCTTATTGGACTGTAAAAAAATTGAATTTCAATGTTAACTCGTATGAAGGGATCGGTAGGTACATAGAGCTCAGATTCAGTCCGTTATATAATATTATCAGCAAAATTCCATTAGACTGAACCTGATAACTCAATTGGGTCATACTCGTGAATAGGGGTTTCAAACTGGCGCCAACTGAACATTTCTAAAACCGTTTAAAGGACAGGCTATTTTGCTAGCAATAATTAAAACAAATACAAAAAAAATCGGGAAGCATTGTAATATCATTATACGAATATATGATCAGTAAATGAAGCATTAGATATAAATAAATTTATAAAAAAAAATCCTTTATTGATTTTAGTTCTACATACTTTTTTATTAGGCAATTTATTATGAGTCATATTTATGTTAATTTACTAATTTTTGGTACTTTTCTAAATTTTGTTGGTACACAAAATTTTTTTATATATAATAATAAATATACAATACACTTAATCTTAGTAAGATTTAATATTTTATTTATTTGGTATTTGTTTTTATTTAATAATCGTAATTGATATTAGGTTCTTCTTCTTCATGTGTCATATTAGGTCTCCCCGGCGCTGATAATCACTTCTGTAAAAGCTTCTCTGTCTTGCACCGCCCGGAACAACTTTCCACGCTTCCTATTCCAGTCCAATATTTCATATTGCGCAGCCAAGACGTTTGCCTTATTTATAATCTATATTAAACTTATGTTTAGTCTGTATTGCACTATTTTATATTCGCTTTCAATACTACCGGCTCTTCCTGCCCCATCTCACGATATCTTCCACCTGACAGGTCTCTCTCATTTCAAAGTTTCCAACCCTGTCCCTGAGAGTCCTTCTTGCTATAGTTTGCAGTACTCTCATCTCAGACGTCCATAAAAGGCTCTTGGTCCTATCCGTGTCAGCTTTGGACTTTTTTGGACTGAGCTGGGTAGCTTTCGGAAACATGGGTTACATCCTTAAAAACCGGAAATTACCGATCAACCCAAAAAGAAAAGTCTATGAAGCTTGCTTTCTGCAATTTGGTACTTATGGTCTTGAAACTGTAACATTGTCCAAACAAAGTGCCGAGAAAGTACGAGTGACCCAAAGAGCCACGGAAAGAGCCATGTTAGGAATAAGCGTATGAGACAGAGTCAAAAACGATATGGAGAGAGAAAAAACAAAGGTCACTGACATCATCTACCGGGTGGAGGCTCTAAAATGGTAATGGGGAGGTCACGTAGCCAGAAGCTCAGATGAAAAATAGATTAGAAGACTGCTGACTTGGAGATCGTGGACGGCAAAGAGAAGTGCAGGGCGACCAAAACTACGGTGGAAAGTTGATCTGAACAGAAACGTCGGAATAACCTGGATGCAGTCTGCACGAGACAGAGTGACATGGAAGCAAATGGAGGAGGTCTTTATCCTGGAGTGGACGAGAATAGACTGAGGAAGAAGAAGAAGAAGAATAAGTGTCAGCTCGGTTTCTGTACCATATGTCGTATTGGGCCTGATACAGGTTTTGTAAATTTGGATCTTCCTTTCTATGAACATGTACTTACTATCTATGAGACAAATTAATATTTCTGGGACACTCATACATATTTTTACAGTTTTCGTGTGATTATAATAAGCAATATTGTTATAAAGGTTTAAAAATATATATAAATGACTAAACATTGACATTTCCTGTTCTACATATAAGCCTCATTGGACTTGTCCTCGTGAAAAACCTCCTAAAAGCTGGAAGGACATTTGGGTATCCACTTCACAGGAGAAGCAACCCCCTGTAGAACAGATCACATAGAACTAGAAATGCACATTTGAACGTACATAAATCATAAAATATTTTAATAGATTTTATGGTTTTTCAGTTTAAACCGTAAATAAATATATTTTTAAAATGATCTAGCATTCGTGAGCCCTGCTCTGAATAAGGCATTCAGCTAACTCGCCATATGACCGAAGCTCCCAAGTTTTCCCATTTAAAGCAGACATTTACCATGCTATTCTCGACCATTTTATACTTAAATATTCCCTTACTAATGGTTGCCCAAACGTTAACACAAGCTTATAACAATTTTACAATAGTCAGCATTTTGACTTCCAATTTAGACAATTTCATAATTAAACTATCAAGAAAAAAAAGTCAATATGAAAAAATTGTGCTTTGTTAAAAATAAATTGATCGACTAATGATTTTACTGAAATCTCTTGATGGAACAACATTTTAAATACTTATTAAATAAAACAATGTTTTTTTCAATTTAGTACATACGCTTTTGCTCTTTATGTCGTCAGCGTTCGCCAGGCTAGCTGGCGAACGCGAGCTGGAAGTACTTATTAAAAAAAAGTATTCTACTTTCATCCTTCTTTTGCCAGTTCCATTCTCCGCTTCCATACATAAGGGTCGGTAGAAGAACACCATTTTGCACAAAATAATGAAAGGATCATTAAGATGGTTTGGACATATGGAAAAATGAATGAAGAAAGAATGGTAAAAAAATTATATGTTAACGATGTAAATGAAACCAGAAATAGAGGAAGACCGAGGAAAACGTGATACGATCAACTAAATCAAATATTGAATGTCGGCCATATGAGGAGTCAGAGAAATCGACGCGCGTGCATGACACGATGTATGAATGTCGAGGAAGCGAGAGAAATATGTCAGGAAAGAAAATTGTGGCAGTCCATTCTTTCTGCCTACCCCTTCGAGAAGATGGCGTGATGTTTAGTTAGTTAGTTACTGTACTTTGTGTAAATTATTACTCTTTTGAATTTCATACCCCATTCATCATTTATTAATATTTTGTTCGACGTATGGTTTTAAATCAGTGAAATTTAATGATTTTGAATTAAATCATGTTTTTTCGACTTTTTATAGTGAGAACAATGGATATAAATGATAAAAAGTTTACGATAATGACAAAATTAAAGCAAACAGCGTCTTAAATCCGAAAAATAATAAAAACACTTTATTGTTCCCTGAACTATCCCCTGAATTATCCCTGAACTATGTGAAACTCCAGAATAAGAATTTCACTGTCAGTTTTCTAGAAGTTTCAATATTATATATGAGAGGGAGAGATTGATATATTTTGACTAGCTAAATCATCAAATAGTTTTGAAAGTTCTAGAAAAATAGAAAACTTATAAAAACGGCTCATTTATAAAATCTGTATATGTGAGCCATGAAGTCTTATGTGAATTTTTGACCGAAATGTGTTTTGTAAATTCATGTGATAATTAGCATAGCAAACTTCTCCTCGGCCTCCACGGAGATCGACGTCTTTCATATTAGTGAAAGTACGTTTAGAAGGCAAATACTCTTAATTCTGGAGAGTATCATTTCTTCTTAATATTGAACATCTCTCATGCGTTTCTGGTAGTATACCATACACAATATATTATTTTACCTGTTCTCAAAAGATGCCTTAAAAATAATTTTGTAATGTCTATTGATGAAGTAAACGGATTTGATTTGATTTCAACTTGAACTTTAACAGAATATTATAATAATCTAACATGATCGTCATAACGTATTTCAGTTAAAAATGAACATAAGACATTATGGCTCTCGGGTACATAACTAATCAAATAACTTGGCGAAAAGCTGTTTCACAGGAAGGCTAGGCAGAAAAAGATTTATTCTCACACTGTTCTCTCGAAATACGAGGTTCCTCAATATTCATTCATCGTGAAATGCACCTTGTTTGATTACGACATCGATCATCACCTAATAAAAAATTATGACGTTTTTAATATAAAATTTTCTTGGACTTATTTGTACTTACAATTTTCGCATTTTTTACTATCATTATTTCTTTATCTATTTGATTTATATGTCCATTACAAGTAACTGATATTTGAATAATATTAATCAGGACACAATTATTTGTCACATATACATTCCTTTTATATTAATTTATTCGGTTTTCTATAATATCTTTTCCTTCCACACTTTTTTCTCGGTGCTTTACTTCAACAGCATTTATTTATTCTAATTTATTTATCATATCCAAGGTTCACTTCTATACCAAAGGATTAACACTAAAATTCCATAATTTATTTACTTTAATCGATTTGGTATTTTAATTTGGCAGTAATGACTTTGAATATACAATTTTATCAAATGAAATACAAATGTGACTTATAGAATACTTACTTAAGAAATATCCTGTTTTTGGAGCGTCCACTTTTTATATCAGTCGTATTCTGTCTCTGCCACTTTTGGTCCCTCTGGTTAGTTTCAAGCTGGCAAAGTTGTTAATGGTCAGTCTTAGTGAGTTACAGCCATCTCGTGCAGTATCCCAATGTCTTGTTAAGTTTCAATAAGTCATGGCAAGTTCTTTCGTCGTTTCTATTATGTACAACTTTTAATGTATTTCACGTGACACACTTTATACTGTCTCTACATTAACCTGAAATATTGTCGTGTATTGTTTCTTGAACAATGATGTAAAACTTCTTAATTAATAATGAATACGAATGAAAACGTCTGTTTTCTAGAAGTTTTATTGTATTTTGTGAGAATGATATTTTTCACCTTACTAAGAATGTCTGCCTACATTTGATAATAAGTGTCTTAGTAAGGCGAGAAATCTCATTTCCATAAAATATAATAAAACTTTTAGAAAACTGATGTTTTCATTCGTATTAATTATGAAAAGTTATTATCGACCACTTTACAGTTCTTACCTGGCCTATTCTCTCGATTCGTCATCATTAATTTATCGTGTCATGCACACACGGCGATTTCCTTATACTCCTCACGTGAATAAATTGATTAGATTTATAACTCAAAATGTGTCTAATTAAACTGACTAACTAACTAACCATCACGCTGTTTCTCCGGAGGGGTAGGCAGAGAGGATGGACCGCCATACTGCTCTGCCCTGACTTACCTCTCTAGATTCCTGTGCATTCATCCATCGTTACATGCACTCTCATCGATTTTTCCAACTCCGAATGTGACCCCCTTATTTTATTTGATTAATTTTATTTATGTTGTTGATTGATATTTCTTGGTAGAAGTTCATTGTAAATAATGAAAATAAAAAAAAAATTATTAATAATTTTTTTTTATTTTCATTATGATTAATTTTGACTTGCCATGTTTTTCTTGGTTTTATACGGCTTCTCTTTCCACTCACACTGTTTTAATACAACATTTGAACCATTGTTCTCTCGTTTATTCATTTCGTGTGTCCAATCAACTCAAGGGTCAACTCAAGGAATATTTTTTAATTTTACTTTTCACTTTTAATGAAGCATTACATGTCTTCCTTATTTCGTCGTCCGGTATTCTATCATAGATCTCATTTCTACGCGCATTTATTCTACTTTCATCCTATTTTTGCCAGCTCCAAGCCTTACTTCCATAGATAAGGGTTAGCACTAGAACTCCATCATGTTCTGCCATCTTTGCTTTAGTTGAAATATTTCTTTTCGCTGTGGTGACTTTGAGAGCGCCATTAATTTTGTTTCCAGCACCAACCCTTCTTTCGATATCTTTCTCCATTTTTTCATATCTTGAAAACATGCTTCCCAGATAGATAAATTCAGTAACTTGCTCTAGTCTTATGTCACAAATTGTCATACATTCTTATTTTTAAAATATCATCACTTTAGACTTGAATACATACTGTCAGCAAATAATATAGCATCATCTTCATATAACAAGCAGCTGACTGACAAGATGTTTATCTTAACATCAACGTTTATTCCTTCTAGTTCTTTCATGCACTTATCCAAGTACAGATAACCACGGGGAAATCATACAGACTTGTTTGACATTTTTAGTGTCTAATTAACTGACAGTAATTCAGGTCAGCCATCAAACAAATATCAAAGTAAAATTGAGTTTTTTTTATAAACAAGTGCCACAAGCGATGGCTTGTGAGCCTTAATAGGTAGATGAGAATGTAGAGTGAAGCGTACAATAAAAATTAAATATGAAATTGTAGTATTAAATACACATATTATTAGATTTGTCGATTTAGTTTGATGAAATTAAAGGGTTTAACATGAATTCACAGCATAGAGTAAAGGCGAATATAGTTTAAATGTTAGATACTAATACTTGTGAACATCGTATATCTTGACTGTGTCAGTTAACAATATATGTATTTGCGTTCCTGCATAATTAAGGGTAACAAATTGAGTTATGAAACTTAATCATTTATGTATGTATTTAAATATTGAAACATGACACACGGAATCTGTTTCATCCAATCCCATCCCGTATTTTGAGCAAACAAAGAAAAGCAAAAACGATTTTCTTTCGATTGAACATACACGAATTTGGATGTACTTTGAATACATATACATATGTGTAGTCCTAATATGGTAAATGTAAATCGTTCCGAGTTGATTTTTCTCCTAAAACATTTTACTTTGGAAACGTGTGTTGTTTTATTCCATTCGATATTTACGAACAAACGTCGTAAATTTCTTTCCAGACATTGAATTTTCTATTGTAGAAACATAACACAGAATAATATATTGCATACAGCGCCAATAAGCAGAGAGAGCTTAATATTTTTTCGATTGAAAAATCAACTTTATTTAAAAAAAAATAAACTCAGTTTGTATCAATGTTTGTTGAAAAATTGCCAATTTATAAGTTGAATTTTATCTCTTTTAGACACGAAATAATCACATTGTGATAAAGCATTTTAAAATTTTAAATGTACAATCTTCATATTTATAAAAACAGTGTATTTTAACCACGGATTGGTAATTGAAAAAAACTAGTCAGTTAGGTTAGGTTAGTGAAACGGTAAGTGAAACCAACCAACCTTCGTGGCCGAGTCAATGCCATCCTGAAGGTTCCGGGTTCGATTTCCGGCATGATTGTCACACTGTCTTTGGTCTGCTGTAGAATTCACGTGACAATAAAATGGCGATAGATTAGCTACCTATCACATGTCTCGAGAATCATTATGACAACTATAATACCCTTTACATCGATTTGGCTCATGCTGTCATGATGTTTAGAGCGATTCAATAAAGTAATAATAATAATAATAAAAATAACTTGATTGAAGCAAACTAGTTTCGCTTGAACCCGTACTTCATCAGGAAATCGGGGCATCAGGAAATATCATTTATTCATATTCATCAACCAGTTCATTTATTACCCCGATGAAGCTTGAGTACAAATTATAATTACCATTCCCTGGTTCATTACACAATGTTAACTTTACTTGTTATTTTGTTAAAATAATTATATCTATCTGATATATAGGTAGACGGCAAAGAATATTTTTTTATATTTTATTACATAAAATGACAGTTATATGGAGTGCATACTATCAGACAGTTTATAAACTTTTAATAATTCCCTAAGTCCGAAGAGGTATATCAAGATAAAAGAGGATGGTGGTCCAACGTCTCTGCCGTGACGAGAAAATGACGTGACTAAGTGAGATAGATTTAAGAAAGTATTGAAGACTTCACTGTTTAGCCAGTTTTTTTCTAATGCGTCGTGACGAAATGGCGCTCTTTTGAAACAATTTATCATATAAATAAATTCTTAATTTTCTTGCGGCTTTTAATAGGTTTAAAATCTTGTAGTAAAAATTGATATACTGACCCTTATGAATGGAAGTGAAAACTGGAATTGGCTAAACAAAATAAGTCAAATTGATTTCTTAGAATTGTGTGTGATAAGTCTGTATAAAATAAAGTATCAAACACAGATATCAGAATTGATTGAAAATTTGTCTCGATCAAATCAATAAAATATTTTGTATCGGCCACGTATAGAATCGGAGAAATCGACTTGCGTGCATGACACGACGTATGAATATTGAGCAATCAGGGAAATGGCGTTGAGTTGATTTAAAACTTGGTTTACTAATTGTTGATTGTGATTTGACGAATTACTTCATCAGCTATAAGTGTTGAACGTAGGCCTCCCTTCTCGAATACCACAAATATATATTCCTCGTCGTTGTGAATGCCATTGACCTTCTGTCACTCTTTTGATATCATCAGGCCATTTTCCTTGTAGTAGTCTGTCTGCGTTTCTGTGGCTGGTTCTCGATCTCCAGGGTGCTTCTGGTCCACAGAATCATAGTTTTACGTATTATATCTTCTTCTTTCGGTGCCGTGTTAGGTGCCCCCAACGTTGCGATCACTGCAGCAACGGCATCTCTGTTCTGCGTCACTTGGAACAGGTTCTGAATTCTTGTTATTCCTGTCTACTCTTTGATGTTCCACAGCCAGGACAGCTGCCTTCTACACACTCCCCGATGTCCTTCCACTTTACCCATTAATATCAGTCGAAGGAGATGGTATTTTTCTCCCCTTAGCACATGACCCAAATATGAGACCTTTCTTATTTTCACACTCGACAACTGCTATATTGGCTCTGGCTCTCTGTAGTACGTCTGCATTACTGACCCTATCGGTCCACGATATACGGAGCATTCTGTGGTATATCCTCGTATTATATATTAGATATATTATTAATTAAATAAAATCTTTTGTTTTCCAACGGGACACCAATGCTTAGTCAATATACAGTTGCATGAATCAAAAACGATGTATTCCTTGAAGTAATTATGCATTCAGATTTTGTGAATACGGTCGGGATGACCTTTAAGAGCAATTTATTATGCGTTACCAAAGACTCGTAATTTTCCTTTTACATATAGACAAACGTCTGAAAATTCTATACTAACATTTAAAATTTATTTTCTTTCCAGTAACCCAAGATTTCGAATAAATTGCATGGCATTCGATAATCGAAAACGTTTTCCACTTGCAACTTTTTTGTCTATTGAATTATTCAAATGTAAACGGATACAATGATTTTTCTAAGTTTTTCAATAGATATGGTATTTTATGTTTATAAAATTCGATAAATATGTTTTGTATTAAATAAAATATTAATACACTTGTTAAAAATTGTATATAAATCACTTTATTCTTTTTATTAACCGGTTTCACTCCCGCCGGGGCTTCGCAAGGGTGTTCTGAATATACTGTATATGTGACAGTATATTCTGTTACCCTGACGAAGCTCCAGCGGGAGCGAAATAAAAAAAAAAAGCAAAACCGGTTGGTTGATTATAAAGAATTAAGTGATTTATACACAATTTTTAACAAGTGTATTATTCTTTTGTAAAATGATAAATTTGTATATCATATTAACAAATTTTAAGAGTGTTTTATTATTATATTTTATTAATAGTCACATCACAAATTAAGCTCTTCATACGAAAGTATATTTTGTATTTGTAGATATGTAGAATTCAGGGGGTGGGGGAGTTCTTTCTCCTGGTAAAGGACAAAGAGGCCTACGCCAGGGTGATAGCCGACGTGGGGATGGGGGAGGGGAGGGGGGCTGATATGGCACTCGAAGAAGAAGAAGAATAAATCAATAGAGTTCTTTAATGGTTAAGAAATTTTTACACGATTGTACATTATGATTCAATTAAAACTTCCTTGTTTTTTCTATTATTATATTGATTTAAAAGCCAACCAGTTTTCTTAACTGAGCTTTATATTACACTTATTATGAAGTAAATTTATTTTACGTGTGTTTTTATCTTATTTTTGAATCTCATTTTTTACCACCGGAAATTTTCAGTCATAACAATTAATAAATATGGATTTTTACACCATTTTTCAAGAAACAATAAATAATCGACCTTAAATTTTCAAATTTAATTGTGGAATCTATTTATGTAATACAATAATATTGTTTAATTGACAAGAATGTAAGGATTGCCTAGGAGTATGTCTACCCATTTATTAAATACAATGTATTCAGAATTGAGGGATATTATGTTCCGTGCACAATTACGTTTGAACAAGGGTTAGTATCAAAACAAAGTACTCGGTTTATTTATGAAATAATATAAGAGTTGTGGCGGAAAGGAACAGTAAAAGGGCAGCAGGGAGGGGGGGTTGAGTTGTCCGAGGAAAGGCTTTATGCGTTTGACACACTCTTACGTATGGGGCCAGCGGGATGTTCCTCAGCGGGGTGTACACTGCGTTACACAATGTCTTGTACAATAGCGTGCATTATTACGTGTACACATAATTTCCTTAACTATCTAAC
Source organism: Lepidostoma basale (assembly GCA_022606425.2). Taxonomy (NCBI): domain Eukaryota; kingdom Metazoa; phylum Arthropoda; class Insecta; order Trichoptera; family Lepidostomatidae; genus Lepidostoma; species Lepidostoma basale. The sequence continues at coordinate 529,367 of JAHDVF020000074.1, read as the reverse complement.
TAACCATCGCGCCGTTTCTTTGAAGGGGTAGGTAATGAGCATGGACTGCCACATTCCTTTTGTTCTAGCATACCTTTAGGTTCCTCTACATTCATACATCGTGCTGCTGAAGACAGACCGAGATAGAAAATAACAACACAAAAAGGCACGCACGATTTTGAAACACAATGCAGAGACAACGCCGAAGACATAAGGGTAAAGGTGAGACCATTGAGTGAAGGTTCCTCTGCTCTAGATTTCCAAGAGCGTGTGGGTCCAGGATTAAGCTTTTTAGTTACGCGATGATCCACAACCTCAAAGAACAGTCTTCTTCAGATACAAGATACAGCCGATGATGATAATGACATCGCAACACCCACGCTCCGAGTGGAAAGTGCTCTGACTGCCACCCCAAAGGTCCCGGGATCGATTCCCGGCGATGGCAATGTGATTATCATACTGCTTTTGGTTTGGTGTAGAATTCACATTGCAATAAAATGGCGATAGATTAGCTTCCTATCACATGTCACGAGAATCAATATGAAAGTTCTCGATTTGAGTCGCGCTGTAATGATATGAAGAGCTATTCTACAAAATAATAATAATCAGAAGATGCCAGCTATCTGCTGAAATCAGTCGGATCTAAAAGAGCAAGTGAAAAAAAAATGTTAAAAAACTAGCTAACCAACCATCACGCCGTCTTCCCGAAGGGGTAGGCAGAAAAAATGGACTGCCATACTTTTCTTTCGTCGATTTCCATGACTCCGCACATGTCCGACATTCAATATTTGATTTATTCGATTGTGCCACGTTTTCCTCGGTCTTCCTCTATTTCCGGTTCCATTTATATCGTTTACATATAATTTTTAAACCATTCTTTCTTAATTCATTCTTTCCATATGTTCAAACCATCTTAATGATCCTTTCATTATTTTGTTCATAACACCATCATTCCCACCGCATTCACTTCTTATATTTTAATAAAAAATTACATTCTATAATACGTGTGTATAATTGTTTTTTAAGTAAATTATGATAAAAAAAAAACGTTATGATAAAAAAATCCAGTGATGTACTTATACAAACCTATTTTCACTGGGAAAAGCATTCTCTCATTTAACTTTGTATCATGAGTATTTAATACGATGTGCATTAATTATTCTTTTCTTCTCTTTGCAGGTGAGTTTCGGAAAACCATGAATGTACGAGTAAAACCTGAGAATTAACATATTTGCCATTATTGGTGAGTATTAGAAGAAAGAGCATGTTATGTTATTCTTGCAACCTTGTTTGTTCACAAACTTTCGCAGTTTTGTGTACTAAAAACATAGCCTGGCCACGAACATCTGTATTCAAAAGGCGTCCACTCATCCCTTGGAGATTTTTCGTTGTTTTCTCAAGGAAGATCTCACCGCAGACGTGCCAGGGGCGGACTGTAATTTCATTTCGTTAGGGAAAACTTCGCCCGCCCAGCGGGGCACTGCCTCGCTCAGGGGTGGATTTTAACCATTTGGAAGGGTAGGTAGGCACCCGTTTCATTTTGAATTAGACGCAATCCTACGCAGACCTTTTACAAATATGTTGAAGAATTTTAGTTAAGGTGTGTATGTGTCGCAAAGCAATTTCTTATAATTAAATTTATACGCTGTAATTAAAAAAAAAATTGAAACAAGTGAAGCTTAATATGGCGGAAGGAAACTTTTAATTAAGAATATTTTTTCATAATCTTGTATGCCTCGATGTATTCGTTTTAAGCTATCATTAAGTTAAGATGTTAAGATGTCATTGGCTGATTTTGAAATTTTGGTTTGGTTTATATGGTTCTCTCGTAAATTTGGAGATATTTCGTGTATAAGGGAATTGTTTTGATCAATTTGATTATTGCCGCACTTCATAATAGTTAGTTGTGACACGAAATACGTTTGTACTGTTTTCATGTTAAAATTATAAAAGTTTATGAAAAGATTTTTGACAGGTTTAAAAATATTTTTTTCTTTTGTTCCAATGACAATTTGAATAAATTCTTCACTAACATTTTAATGTTTTTGCTGGTATTGGATTGTTTTAAGTGCCTAATTACAGTTAATTAAAAAAACGGTGGTTACGTGGATTATAAATTAAATAAACACAAATATCCGGATTGTCCAGCTGAGGACAAGTGCACCATTCAAAAGAACATAATGTGTTAAATTATTTTTATTTTGTTTATTTTATTTTATATACTTTGTTTTAGATTTATTTTGTGGATGTTGGAAAAGAGAAGAATGGAGTGCAGTATCGTTTATCATTGATATATAGTTAGTCAGTTAATCAGCATCCATTTGATATATAGTTAGTCTATCGCCATTTTTTGGCACGTGGATTCCACCAGATCAAAGACAGCGTAATTTTTTTCACACTATCATCGTCGGAAACCAAACCCGGGACCTTCGGTGTGGCAGTCATGCCTGTAGCCAAAATATATTTTTTTTATTTAGGCGCTAACCATTGTCTGGCGTCGAAATATAATAATAAACTTAATATATTTTTGGCAACCCCAATTTTTGAGAGCTTGTCCTGCCATCGATTTTGTTTTGATATATTAAAAAATATTGTCTTACACTGCTTATTTTCTCATGCCGGCTATTTAATTTAAACCTCCCCATGGATTGATGATTATTTATGGAACCACTTCTTAAACCGATAGCGCAATTAGCTTTACCTCCAGGCAGCAGGGGGTTGGAAATTTTAATGCATTACGTCGTGGGGTGTATCTGTACTACACCTTTTTACGATCATTGATTTTAATTACTTTAACATTTTAAAATAGCGTTTTATGCGGAATTCTCGCATCTGAGTTTATTAATGTTATTTATTGTGTCTTGAACAATGATGTTAAACTTCATATTAAATAGTTTTTCCGTCTGTTTTCTAGAAGTTTTATTATAGTTGATAGAAATGACATGTTTCACCTTTCTAAGGCATTATCAAATGAAATATGTAAGTGATATTAGATAATACATAGTACAAGTGTAAATATACAAACAAATGTACAACTTATTATTAATGACATTAGATCATGGCTTAAAAGATGAAAGACGTCATTTCCATAAATTATAATATAATAAAACTTCTCGAATCTACATACTATAGTGTATAAAGATTATCAAATACATAACATATTTGATAATGCCATCGTCATAAAACATTTGATAATGTATGCTCTGTTGACTAAATATTTCTTGAATGTGCCCATGAAAAATGACCTCCATGTCACCAAAGGCCGTCCCCTATCCCACTTGATCGTTGAAATTCGAATAGCCGACTTTATAATGTGATTATCTTCTAGGTGCATGTCGTGGTTAAACATATCAACCTGGCTTCCTCTGCCTTATCTCTTATAGGCGCGACTTTAAAACTACCCCGACTATGCTTTTCAAGTTTAAATTCATACAAAATTGTCATTCTAGAATTTCACAGTGTTAACGCCTTAATAATATTTGATAAATTTTTCTAAAATGATCTTAAATTAGAAATATTATTTTAGTACATATAAATGATGTGAAAATTACATATTTTTACGTTACATATCTTTAAAAAAGAACAAATTAGAATACAACTTAGAATGTGTTTGGTACAATACATGCCAAAGCTATTATATTATAATATAATATTGTAGTAGTCCCGTATCTATAGAAAATCTTCAACATTTGGTAAAGTACTCGTGTACCTGGCAATTTGTTCTTATTTGGTCGTGTTTGCGTTCTTGTTTTCTATGTCCCCTTAGATCGATTCTGACCTATGAAACTTTAACTCTTAAATAGAACCTCATACTCCCCCACTTACAGTCGGTCTATATTTCTGAAAACTTTGACCCGCAAGATCTTCCATTGTTAACCAAGTGGTTTTCAAGTTTTTCCGTTAGGCGATATAACTTAAAATATCACACATATTATATATTATTTAAAAAAAATAAAACTACCTTACCATCACGCCATCTATCCAAATGGGTAGACAGAAATAATGGACTGCCACACTTTTCTTTCTAAGCATATTTTTTCTCGATTCCTGTTATTTTATGTATCGACAATATCAGTAGCGCCATCTATCTTTGAATACATGTAATATATACTTTGTAACAATAAAGTTTAGTTCGTATCCCTCACTCAAGTGTTTAATTTATTATAGGTTATGGGCCCAGTATTTTTTAGTTTTTCTCGCAATTTTCGTGGACATTATCAGTGAAATAGACTTTGCAGATTGAGATAAACTATAATTAACGCTGTGACTGTGAAAATGCCGACGAACTATCATGTCAGTGTGCCTAAACTGAAAGGGCGGGAGAATTACAGTGAATGGGCTTTTGCGGCTGAGAATTTCTTAATTCTGGAGGGGCTGTCTGATTGCATCAAGTCGGAGACAGTACCAGAAGAAATAGGAGCAGCAGGTGACGCAAAAACCAGAGCCAAACTTATTTTCACAATAGATTCGTCGCTGTACGTACACATAAAAGATGTACAAACGACCCATGAGCTGTGGAAGAAATTGAAGAACCTATTCGATGACTCAGGATTTACGAGAAGGATCAGTTTGCTGAGGAGTTTGATTTCCATTCGACTCGAGAATAGTGTTTCAATGACTTCGTACGTGACACAGATAATTGAAACAAGCCAGAAATTGAGTGGTACGGGTTTCAAAATTAATGATGAGTGGGTCGCATCGCTTTTGTTAGCGGGATTAACAGAAAAATATTCCCCTATGATAATGGCGATCGAGCATTGCGGCATATCATTGACAGCAGACGCCATTAAAACAAAGTTGTTGGACATGGAAGAAAGCGGAAACGGAGGCGACAGCAGCGCTTTCAATTCCAGTGGTGCGTTTGCGAGTTATAAGAAGAACCGGAAAGTTGGTAGCACTTCAACCAAAGACAATGCCCATATGTCAAAGTCAAAACCAAAAGTCATAACATGTTATAGATGTAAACAAACAGGCCATTATAGAAATCAATGTACATTTTCGAACAAAAGTTCATCGAATACAAATAATAATGAGCGTACAAGCAGTAATGCGTTTAGCACCGTGTTCTTGAATGGTGAATTTTGCAAAAGCGATTGGTATATTGACTCCGGGGCGAGTGTTCATCTTACCGCGAACAAAGAATGGTTGTCAAATGTGTCGCGGGATCTTATGATTAAGGAAATTGTCGTGGCAAACAAAAATAAAGTACCTGTATTATGTACTGGAGATGTGCAGATTACGACAAAGACGCACGCCTGTGAATACGATATTACAGTGGAAGGTGTATTGTGCGTACCAAAGTTGACTACAAATCTGTTGTCTGTCAGTCAACTTATATCCAAAGGAAACAAAGTTTTATTTAACAACAATGGTTGTCAGATTTTCAATAAGGCAGGAGTACTTGTGGCTACAGCATGTCTGTTGAATGGTGTATATAAACTGAATATGTCTGAATATTGTTCAGCAACTGCAATGACTGTGTCCAGTGCAGTTTGGCATCGACGTTTGGGTCATGTCAACAGCCAGTATTTGAACAAGATGCAAGATGCTGTAGAGGGATTGACAATTGATAGTAAGATTGATATGTCCAAGTCATCATGTGTCGCATGCTGTGAGGGCAAGCAAAGCCGGTTGCCTTTTCCCAAAGAAGGTAGCAGAAGTACTGAGTTGTTACATATTGTGCATACCGATCTCTGTGGACCAATGGAAAATCGGTCAATAGGTGGTTCGAGATACTTTATGCTGTTCATCGATGATTTTAGTCGTATGACATATATTTATTTCCTAAAAACAAAGGATGAGGCGTTGAAATGCTTTCAACAATACAAAGCAGAGGTTGAGAATCAACTTAATCGCAAGATTAAGATTTTGAGAAGTGACAATGGGACAGAATTCTGCAACAGCAAGTTTGATGATTTTTTGATGTCGCATGGGATAGTACATCAGAAAACAAACCCATACACGCCAGAGCAGAATGGACTCTCGGAGCGATATAACCGGACAATTGTTGAGAAAGCCAAGTGTCTGTTGTTCGATGCAGGTCTCGAGAAAAGGTTTTGGGCAGAGGCTGCACACACTGCAGTGTACTTACAGAACAGAACTGTGACTACATCCTTAAATTATAAAACTCCTTTCGAGATATGGACAGACAGAAAGCCTGATGTAAGTCACCTACGTATTTTTGGTAGTATAATTATGGTACATGTGCCAAAACAAAAGAGATTGAAATGGGACAGAAAAGCTGAAAAATGTATCCTTGTCGGCTATTCTAATGAAGTCAAAGGGTACAGGATTTACAACCCGAAGTCTAATGTCATCACTACCAGTAGGGATGTTATAGTATTGGAGAAGATAGAGACAGAGAATAATCTTCTGGAGGTACAGGAACATTGTTCAGATGATGTGAATACAGTTCCAGTAGGGGAAGAAGGTTTGACACTTCAGGAAGATTCACATGAACAATCAGATAGCTTGAACATGGATGACAGTGGTGAAATGTATGTACCTTGTGAAGATGAAACATTGGATAGCTCAGAGTCTGGTGCAACAGACAGTGAAGACTCCATAATACTCAACAATGTCAACACAATAAGTGGTCCTCGGCATAGAAAGCAGCCAGACAGATTTGGATTTGCAAGTGCTTGCATAGAAGATGACCAAATGTTCACGGGTGAGATATTGTTGCAAGAAGCCTTGGAAGGACCTGAGAAAGCACAGTGGTTAGCGGCAGTGCAGGAAGAGCTACAGTCGTTCGAGAAAAATAGTGCGTGGGAACTCGTAGATGTTCCAAAAGATGGTACTATAGTGCAGTGCAAGTGGGTGTTGCGGAAAAAGTACGATAGTGAAAACAATGTGCGTTACCGTGCTCGTCTAGTCGCAAAGGGCTTCACCCAAAAACATGGTGTGGACTATACTGAAACATTTTCGCCTGTAGTGAGACATGCAACTCTTAGACTATTATTTGCATTGTCTGTAAAGTTGGGTCTAGATGTCACTCATTTAGATGTTAAGACTGCGTTCTTAAATGGTGATTTAGAGGAAACCATTTATATGAAAATGCCAGATTGTTATAATAGTAGTTCAGTTAGTAAAGTATTAAAACTTAAAAAGGCCATTTATGGACTTAAGCAGGCCTCTAGGGCCTGGAATAAAAAGGTAGACGATTGTTTGATCAGTAATGGTTATGAAAGATCAAAAATAGAGCCATGTATGTATATAAAGGATAATAACAAATGTAAGACCATTGTAACAGTCTATGTCGATGATTTCTTTATATTTTCCAACGATAAAACTGAAACTAAGAGCTTGAAACAGATTTTATCTAATAAGTTTAGCATTAAAGACTTAGGTGATGTTAAACTATGTCTTGGAATGAATGTAACCTTTAACAAAGATAAAGGATATGTAACTTTGAGCCAGCAAACTTATATTGATCAATTATTGAACAAATTTAATTTAAGTGATTGTAAGGTTGTTGATACACCTATGGAGGTCAAATTAAATGTAAGTAAGGGTGAAGTAGGTGTAAATAAATGTGTGCCCTATCAACAACTAATTGGCAGTTTGATGTACCTGTCAGTCTTAACTAGGCCAGATATTAGTTATTCTATAAGTTTTTTGAGTCAATTCAATAATTGCCACACTAAACAGCATTGGGAATATGCAAAGAGAGTATTGAGATATCTTAAAAGAACTAAATCTTATGGAATAAAATATTGTAAAGATGGTAACTCAGAAATAAGAGGCTATGTAGATGCTGATTGGGCTTCTAACTCTGAAGATAGGAGATCATATACTGGGATGTGTTTTTTGTTGTCTCATGGTGCAATATCATGGGAATGTAGGAAACAGAAATGTGTAGCCCTCTCCAGTACTGAATCAGAGTATATTGGTCTATCTGAGGCATGTAGAGAAGCATTATATCTTAAGGAATTACAGTATGAAATAACCAATAAAATGTACACAATAAGCATATTCAATGATAACCAAGGCGCGCAGAAGTTGTGTGCAAACCCAGTCTTTCATAAACGTACAAAGCATATTGATATCAAATATCATTTTTGTCGTGATTTAGTAAAAGATAAAATTGTTAAAGTACTGTATGTGCCAACAGCTGATATGCCAGCTGACATTTTAACGAAAAGTTTGTGTTCAGCAAAGCATTATAAATTTATGTTACTTCTTGGGATAGTTTGTTTAGATTAAATTTATATTTATGTGTGATAGTGGATATTGCGATAAGTAGGGATGTTATTTTATGTATCGACAATATCAGTAGCGCCATCTATCTTTGAATACATGTAATATATACTTTGTAACAATAAAGTTTAGTTCGTATCCCTCACTCAAGTGTTTAATTTATTATAATTCCTGCTACAATATGACTACTCACGTTTTCCTCGGTATTCTTTTTTTTTTTTTTTTTTTTATGTACACAACAGGTCGTTTGGACCCAATTACAGTATAATTTTTATATTTTAGCTATTATATTGATTCTCGTGACATGTGATAGGTAGCCAATCTATCGCCATTTTATTGTCACGTGAATTCTACACCAGATCAAAGACAGTGTGACAATCACACTGCCATCGCCGGGAATCGAACCCAGGACCTTCGGCATGGAAGTCAGAGCTCGTAACCACTCTGCCACGAAGGTCGTCTTCTTTTAGATAACATTTTCATTCTCACTGCATTCACTTCTTATATTTTCATTCGGCACTCTATCGTACATAGATTTTCCACACATTCGTTTAAGATATCTTATTTTTACTGCATTTATTGTACTTTCATCCTTCTTTTGCCAGTTCTATGCTTTACTTCCATACATATAGGGTCGGTACAAGAACGATTGTTCACTGCAATTTTAGATTTATTGATTAGGCCATTGTTTGCGATTACAACTTTAAGTGCACCATTCACTTTAACTGTAAATTAAAATATTTTTTTAAATATAAATTAAATATATTCAAAAGTTAATTTTATGTTCACAGTTAAAAAAATATGAATTAAAATAAAAAAATAAGAGTTGAATTATGGAATTAAGCAAATCTTTTCTATGCTTATGACAAATATTAAAAGAATAAATGTTTTTACTGAAATCTTGTTATGGAAGCCATGCTGAATTGAATATCTCTTGAATTTAAAAAAGGGAATCAACAATAGTTTTAAAGTAAAATAAATCGTAATTACGTATATATTATATATTTTTGTTTCTTGTATTTGAGCATGTCTCATGGTTTCCCCTTTTGAGGATTCATAGATCATTATAACTAATATTGTTAGGGTTACTCTTAATAGTGATAATTGTATTTGTTAACATCATTTCTGTGAGAAAGAGAGAATTACACTTTTAAGAGCTAGTTTTGTCTTGGAAGATCATATGTTTAAAATAATCACTCAAACAATTGTTAAAGATGACAACTGTGATGACAAGAACTGAAGTCTAGAAATTAAAACAATTCAAATTATTGACTTTGTACTTATATAATATTCATTATCATCTTTTTAGAATATACAACCATAATATAATACCAATTATGATATAATAATGCTGAACTGAGCAAATATGTATGAAGAACTTATCCTAAAATAATTACTCCCATTGTTTCCCAACTCAACAATGTGTCGCTTTCCTGATGAGTTCCTGAGTAATTCAAAGTCATCATATTTGTCTAGACTTATATTTAATTCAAACCTGAATAGGAAATTCCTGAATAATAATTGACGTAAATAAAATCCGTAGAATTAATTAGTGACATTTTTTTATGAATTGAAACACTGTTTTTTTAACTTTTGAGTTTATTCTTCTCGACATGTTTCGAAGGCTTTTCACGTTCATCATCGGGAGAACAATAACACTTTTATATCATTCTCTCTGTGATTAAGGTGTAAAGCATTCTAAACATAAAGAGAAAAATAAAGAGAAAAATAAACTCAAATAAATTTTAATGAAATGTAATAAATGTCTTGTATATAAAGCTATTTCTTATAACTGGTAAATATTTTATATTGACGAAAACTTCTAATTGTAGAAGTTTTATCGTAGTGACTGTCTCATATTGGTAAGACATTATCAATTGTCTCTATATATATTGTATATTTCTAAAGAAACATATAGAAACATATTTGTTATAATAATTTTATTATATTTTATTAGATAAATTAGTTAAAACTTATTTATGTAGGTAATAAAATATAATAAAATTATTCTAATAAATATTTATTATAGAGTTTTAGGTCATTGTTCAAGAGACAATATTTATGCTGTTATTAAATCATTTTAAATAAATGTTGACAAAAGGAGGAATTTACCACCATAAATGCGCAAATTATTATTTTTAACTTAATGAAAAAAATATTTTTCTTTGACGATATATAAATTTCTTTTGAATCTATTAATTTTTTTTTTCATAAATGTTATTTATTTTTTAGGTTTAAATATATAAATACATAGTTGTATAATACTCCACTTGTTTATGTAATATTACGGTTCTGACTAGTTACGACCGCTGGCTATCGCTGAATGGGAGAGAAATCAACCGAAACCGGTCAGTGCTATAAAACAAGTTCTAGTTTGTGTTTCATTTTCATGTGTCATCGTGAAAAACTTTCAAGGAACTACAATTACGAGTTCAAAGAATTTTTTTTTTTGAAAAATTACCTACACATTAAAAAGCACTTAAGTTAAAAAACTTACGTATAAAAATAATTATATTTTCCGGTTTTCGCCTATTTTTAAAATTATTTTAAATGAAATATAAAATAAAATAAATTTACTATGGTTTAAAAAAAACGTTGTTAACTTTATCATACTATTGCATTTTGGTTTAAGCCGATCCAAGACAGGTTTATGTGATGTTTGCAAATTCAATTCCGGTAAATGTATGGTATTCCACGTGGTTGGACTTAAGCCTTTCATTTGCTGCATATTATCTTCTCGGGGAAATGTCGTCTATTACCCATTGCCCACTACCCACAGGCGTCCGCCCAGTCTCAAATGGTCCAGGGAAGATCTGGCACAGAAATCCTAACATACATTACATATTAAATGCACTTTGGAATTATACATCTTGAAAAGGAAGAGTGAAAACAATTTAAACGCTACTACAAAATATCGTGTCGACGAAAATATATTTATCAAACAAAGGATTGAATGTTAGTAAAACATTTATAACATCTTTTATAAAAATAATCCAAGGACATATTTAAAACTGGTTTCATGCTGTGATATGTTTTACATGTTAAAGTAAATGAAAAAATATATTAAAGCGATTTATTACGCGAGCAGTAGCTTATAATAAAGAAAAATATTAGTATTCCGTGTAGGTACTTGGATTTGGAAGCTTTTAAGGCAAGGTTATCGGCAACATATTAATATTATTTAATGCTCCAAGGAGAATATATTCCAAGTAGCGCAGGACAGAAATGATTTCGCTGCAGTAATATTCAACGTTGGGGTACTTGACACGGCACCAGAAAAAGAAGAAGTAAAGTATTTTCTAGAATTTAAATAAGAGATTATATGTGATGAGTAAAACAATTCACGTTTCAAAATATATCACAAAACAAGTAATTAATCTAATAATACATTCATATCAATAAAACATAATTGCTTTATTTTGTACTTCATAGAGTGTCTCAACAAAATACCAAATACTTCATTAAAGGTTAGGTCATTAACGCTGTGGAATTCCTTTTTTTATTTGGAAGTAGAATTTTAAACACTATATTATCCACTTTAATTATTAAATACTTTTACAAAAACAAAAATATTAGACACTTAATGTTTCGAAGTTTACACCCTCCATCCTAAAGTGTAAATCACTAAATCAAAATCAGCGAAGGACTTATGAAGTTTACCATTAAAATAATAAAAAAATACAATACGAGTAGAACATATTTTTTTAGGTTTTTCCCAATTGTAATTTTGGATTGTTTTTCTACATACAAGTAAATGTGTGTATCCCTCCTGTAATTTGCACTTTTAAGGATTAGTCATAATGTGTTTACTTCATAAATCATTCTTTGGTTTTGATTTAGTTATATTAACGCCTAAGGATGGATGAGCTCACTTCTGAAACATGTAGCATATAATATTTTTTATTTTAAACTGTTAAATTAAATAACTTTGTTTTTTGTATCACAATTGTATTTTATTTTACGCGACAGATGTTTCATCAACCTATGTTGACTTCATCAGGTGTTACAATGGTTGATGAAATAGCTGTCGCGTAAAGTAAAATACAATCGTGATACAAAAAAACGGTCTAGGTAGTGGTCTAGGGGATCGAACGCTTGGCTCCTGATCCAGGGGACATGGGTTCAAGCCTGGACACGACCAGATTCCATCTTCATAATAATGAGCTATTTTCTGCTCACATTGAAGATTGTAAAATAAATTCTAATATCATTGATGTAACTAACTAACTAACTAACCATCACGCCGTCTCCCCGGAGGGGTAGGCAGAAAGAATGGAACGCCACACTGTTCTGTCCTGACATACTTCTCTCGCTTCCTCTACATTCATACATTTTGTCATGCACGCACGTCGATTTCTCCGACTCCTCACGTGTCCGACATTCAATATTTGATTGATTTGATCGTGCCACGTTTTCCTCGGCCTTCCTCTATTTCTAGCTCCGTTCACGCCGTTTACATATACCTTCTTTACCATTCTGTCTTCACTCATTCTTTCCATGTGTCCAAACCATCTTGATGTAAATCCTTGATATTAGTCTTTAAAAAAAATATATATATTTAAGGTATCATAGTGTTTCGGCCAAAACAATGGACTATTTTTATTTTGAAAAAAAAAAAAAAATATTAATTAATATAGTACAGTATAGTGCATTATAGTATAGTACATTAATTAATATAATACAGTGTTTAAAATTCTCCATTTAATCACTAAATATTTTTCTCGCTATTCATAAATCGTTAAAATTTTAATGTAAATTGAATGTTATAAACAATAGATTTACGAAATAGGTTTGTGGAAAGCATTAATAATGGATCAATAGGAACGACACATGCGAGTTGAATCTCTCTCGTGGATAATCTAAAGGAGATTCAGGACGCAGCCCCGCCAGCTTCCGACTTTATAACTGTCATTACCTTATCCCGGCTAACGGAGTCATTAATCCTCGGTGGGGATTAGTTCCCCGTGCAGTTTACTGCATCAATCCGAATTAATTATGTATCCAGCCGACGGCGTTATCTCCCGGCATTAAGACTTAAAGACCAGAACACTCCGGGAAGCAAGTGCGAAACGCGCGCTACTCGATCGAACAAATATGACGAAATGATTAGGTTTCTAGTAAGGCTTATTAATAATTTAATGCTTCAATATAATAAATTATGCGCATTCTCGTATACCCAATATTTTTTTACGCTGCTGAAACTTGTAAATGAAATCCAGTGACGTCTTTGAAATGTGGTGTTGGCTTTGCATGCTGAAGATATCGTGGATTTCAAAATTGACTAACGACTCTGTCCTTAATGGGCTTAAAATAAGAGTAAGACCATCTGTAATATGCAGTCGGCGATTGACTTTCTTTGGTCACAATGACATAGAGAGATAGGTAACCAAAAACAAAATATTGTTATTAGATGTTTTTCAGGCAAAATAAGTGGAGACCGTGGACGGCAAAGAGAAGTGCAGGGCGACCGCAACTACGGTGGAAGGATGATCTGAACAGACACTTCGGAATAACCTGGATGCAGTCTGCACAGGACAGAGTGACATGGAAGCGAATGGAGGAGGTGGACGGGAATGGGCTGAGGAAGGAGAGAAGAAGATATCTCTCGAGCTCCTGACCAGATTAAAAAGATGACTGGAGGGAACCTCTCTATTCAACGTTGTGAGCTGGAAATACCAGAGAGGATTTGAGGTGTTTTGTTTTAACCATGGGTAATTCCATGGATCACGACTCTCAGCAACGAAGAAAGAGGAAGAATATGCCATAACTTTCTTCTTCTTGCTTATTTTCAAAAAATTTCCAATGATACTTCCTAGGGTAGTTTATAATTTGTGAAGGGTATTCATATACATATAATGTTTATTAATATTTTATTAAATAGGTTTTCATTTTTATTTTATAAACAATCGTTTTCTAAAAATACGATAAGGCAAATTCTCAAATATAAATAGAAAATTTTTAATTTTTTTTTTCCTTTTGAAGCGATTGTTTGAATCAAAGTCTTAGTACAAAGAGTTCAGCCTTCCCCATCCTTTTGCACTGTACAAGAATAATGAAAAAAAATCCACCATCCTACGATCGCAGTAGACACAATAAAAGAGAAGCGAGACGTTCTAGTCTGTAGGTCGGAGATAATTTCTTTGAAAAACAGATTATTATTTTTGCACTTCATAAGGTGTTCTTTTTTCATAGTATGAACAGACACATTATACTCTAATATTTCATTGACTTTATAATTTTAAAAATAAATTCTTTTCACTCCTATATAAGATTGAAGCGTTTTTTCGCTATTATTTTCTTTTTACGAAGTGTTCGAAAATAATATGTCTAGCAAACGAGCTGTTCTTTTATATGAAAAAAAAAACGTAACTTTTTATATCGTATACAAATATATTTCGATTTTTTTTAAACAAAATATTGGAATTTTCTTATCAAAATTATGACCATAATATTAAATATGGAATTTCACATGATTTTTCATGGATCGATAAATATGTTCAAAGTTGTAAACTTATAGAAAACCTTTTAATTTAAGAATTTGTATAATTCAAATTCGTCAAATCAAAACAAATTCATTCGAAATTGTATTTTTTATGGTTAATGAATTAAAAATTCAATTAAAGACGTCTTTCATCTTGCAAGGGCTTTATCTAATGTAAATAAACAAATTTCTAGAAAACGAACGTTTCCCTTAACATTTAATAATCCATTTGCAGTTTTACATAATATTTGAAAAAATAAAATTTATTATAGTTTCCCCGCGATATAAAATTTCATATTTTAATTAATACGAATAAAAACGTCTGTTTTCTAGAAGTTATATTACATTTTTGCGAATGATATGTTTTGCCTTGCCAAATGTCATTTAATAAGTTTGACGATTTCATTCATATACCTAAGGGAATGTTAACACGAATGAATAAATGATTTCGTATTCGCACTTTTGAAATAAAAAAGACCTGTCAGACCTACGGTGTAGAGACATGAGAAGTAAAAATCTTCTTAAACATAAGAGCGATAAACACAAAAATAAAGAAAATCTATTGTACTAAGGACATTGTGAGATGGAACAGAACGAAGAGACGATTCTGGTTTTGCAATGCAGAGATTGGTTGCTTGTTCATTTTTTAAATTTCAACCGGGTTGATTACATACAAATTTGCACAGTTTTGGAAAAATAAATTTGAGAAATGTGAATATTTCTTATACGCAATAAGCTTCTACAATTGCACTTGTTCCATAAACAATAAAAAATAAATATGATAATATTACCTTACTTGTTTGTATCTTGAGAATTTAAATAACTAGGATTCTTCAGTACCTGTGTTGGCTGGATGACTGTCTTTTGGTAAAACCATGTAAATCGTATAGACACTCACAGAATCGCATACACTGCTGCAAACGGGATACCCGTAAGCCAACGTCAACCTGTCAGGCCACCAAAAAGATGGAGAGATAGCTGGTTTTCCGCAACGCAAGAGGAGGCGAATTCCGAATCAACATATCACCCGATCTTATTAAAGACGAAGAAGACGAGATGGCAGTGCACAATGGAGTTTTAGTACCGACCCTTACGTATGAAAGTGAAGCTTGGAGTTGGCAGAAGAAGGATGAAAGTAGGATAAACGCCGAAGAAATGAGGTCACTAAGAAGGATGTGCGGAAAACAATGTATGATAGAATATCTAATGATGAAAGAAGAAAGGAATGTAAAGCGGATGAACGCGAGATAAATAAAATCAAGAAAGGGTCTCTAAGATGGTTTGGACATATGGAACGAATGGATGAGGGAAGAATGGAGGAAGGCCAAGGAAGACATGGCATGACCAAATTAATCAATTACTGAAAGGCGGCCATGTTCGAAGTAGGAACAATCGACGAGCGTGCATGTCACGATGTGTGAATGTAAAAGATGCGCGAGAGTTATGTCAGGATAGAACAATGTGGCGATCTATCCTCTCTGCCTACCCCTCCGGGGAAACGGCGTGATGGTTAGTTAGTTAGTTAGTTAAAGAAGAAGAAGAGAAGAAACGAGAAAGCACCAAACATTTACATAACTTATTTATACATTCCATAACGCAAGACAAAATCTAAATAATAACAATATTAATATATTTATTTTGAAAACTTTTTTCTTGATAAAACAAAAACCCTTTCCTGAACCCACTTTGATGAATGCTGGGTAGCTACTCGATTCTGAGCATTCGTTTTCTTTGATTTACTTGGTCAAAATTGTGGTTTCTTTGCCGTTTATTTGATGTGAAAGATTTACATAAGTTTTGTTCGGCTGTGTCCACAACTTTCTCTCGGCTTTGTGCCGAATGAGACGGAATTACTATCCCCAAGGGGCGAGAGGGACGGCGACGGAGATACGGCTCCGTATTCAAAAAGGGTCAAATAGTTGCGGAGCTGCAATTCTCGACGTTCTATTGTTGAATTTTTAATTCTTCCCGGAATACGAACAAGAATTAAACCGCCACGCCGAGTAAAAATACAGCATTTAATTAAGTCATGGCCAATGGTTTAGACTTCCTTTATTTTTATTTCAAATATAACTGTTTTAAGTATAAATTATCTTCATAATAACTGTAGTAATTAAGGGAATACATAAAAAAAGAAAAAAAGTTTTAAATAAATTTTTCCGGGGAAGTTTTTATTTTATTTGATAACCATATTATGATAAAACGTGTAGTTCTGTAAAACGATGAAAGATGGAGATTTTTGCTCGAGCAGTAAACAGACTTTCTTCTTCTTTTTCTTGTTCCTCTCTTATCAAATCAAATCAGTTTGTTAACTCAAAAGACAACAAACTCAACAGACTGACAAATCAACCAGCAACCTCTAGCACGGACCAGTTCTTGAAATATCCCCAGATTAATTTAAGGAAATGGGTAATAAGATGCTCATCTCTTCGAAGCTGTAAAGAATTGGTTCCGACCATTCCCAAAAGAAATGCCGTGGGATAGAGCCATGGATAACTACCATACTCTCTCATGTAGAGATACCTTATCGGACGTTGGACAACATCACGGCTATTTTTACTTTAGATTCACCAGCTCTAAACAGGGATGTTTTGCTACAACTGAATCATTATCGAAGGTTTTGAAGAAGGCGAAACCAATTTGTCACTGCTATTTATATAATTTATTATATAAATTTAATCCAAGTAAAACCATTAAACAATCGTGTTTACTTTTATAAATTTAGTGTTCTTTTAATTTTTAATTATATATCGTAGCCTAAAATTAACTCTATCTATTAATTAATTCATGTAATTTTTGAAAAATGATAAAAACGGTATCTTCGTAACCAAGCACACAAATAAATCCTCGAAATATTGAGGTACCAAAAAAGTATCTGTATCATTTGACATAATTTGAATTAAGAATCTATTTGTATGTAGGTGGGTTGTTTTTCTTAGTCTATTCCGATTGTGTATCTAGCCATTCAATTTGGTTCAAGTACTTACCCCGGACGGCGCGGACTATGGACCGACCCGACCTCAAATCAATAACAATAACATCGGTCGGTCATTCCGACTTGATTTTTTTGCCGCCAATTCTATTTGAATTTGGATTCTATTCCGATCGAATGGGGATTCTGTTGGAAATTGATTTTAGTTTTGCTTTGTGAGGCTTAAATGGTAATATAATCTGAACAAAAGATAAAATTATTGACTAATATTTTCATGGAGTACCCAAACTATACATTTATTAACCTACCAAACGCATTTCGTAATATTACTGAATTAATTTAATGCTGAATCTGAATTTATTTTAACAAAACGTTATTTATATTATATATTGGATTCATATATATTTTTTTTATTTCAATTAGTAAACTTATTATTGGAATATTAATCGCCTTGTTAAAATCCATGAAAAATAAATATTTTTAAACTAGGAAAGTAAATAATCTATTGTATAAATAAGTAGTTTCATTAAGATTATCTAATGATTTTATTAAAATCTCTTAATGGAAGTTCATTTAAAACAATAATTAAATAAACTTATGTTTTTATAAACTACTTCCATTTTTGTCTATATTTTGACAGTGACCGGTTTCGCTAGACACGCTGGCATCGACAGAGTGATGACACTGTTATGAACTTACTGTTTTACGAGTATATACATGTGGATCAGTATTATTTATATTACACATTTTATTATTAAGATAATCCATTTTATTCGTTGAAGCAAATAAATAAGTGACGTCGAAAGAAGGGCTGGGGCGGGTTACAAGTGAATGGAGCTTAAAAATTGTGAAAATAATAATTAATCAATTAAAACGAAATGACTTTACCAATTTTTTACTAGACTGGAAGGTGGCAAAGGTGCACATGTTGTGATCTATTCTCCGAACTGGTAGAGTTTCAGAGAGGGTTCAGAAATGATTTTTGAGATATCTCTGCACAAAGGAGTTTGGTAGCAATCCGTGGCTTTATCCCACTGCATTTCTCTTGATAATGAGGAATGAGTGGACACTTACCCATTTCTTCAGACTTATCAGGGGATTCTTTGAGAACTCCGTCATCTTCGAGACTATCCAACTTTATGTTCCGGATGGTTATCTTCAACAGCGTCAGCACAGTCTGTTTTATGCAGAACTAACCTGCCTCTGGTGAGGCCGGTGGGGAGAGTAATCAAACTGTTAAACATGATCGCTTCGGAGACCGACGTCATTCATATTCGTAAAAGTACGTTCAGAATACAAATACTCTTAAATTTGGAGAGTTTCTTGTATTCCTAATGTCGAAACATCTCTCGTGCGTTCCTGATATTACATATTTATTATATGTTACCTCTCCTGAATAGATGCCTTAAGCTATAATTATTGTTTGTAATATCTTTTGAGAAAATAAACTGATTTGATTTGAACAGGTTACATAAATGCTTGGAGGCGAGGACTGATAGAGGCCAATGCTCGATATGAGCTGTACAATCTTCGAAGTATAAGAAAAATAAGTGTTTTGATCGATTATCTTTATTTCAGTAGTTTATTTGTTGAGTGAAAGCATCCTATTATTACAGATTTAAAGGCGTTGTGTAGTATACAAAAACTTGAAAACGAATAAGTTTTGGCCAAAGAAAGATAACAGTTTCCCGAGACAACGTAAAGTCTTTATTCCAAGGAACCGCTCTAAAATTATTCAAGCCAATTTCGAATTAACGCTCTCTCTACGCACAATAAAAAAAGATAAATTGCCCCGTACATTGTGTAAGAATTATATTATAAACAATGAGATTTTAACTCGCTTTCCGTAAACATGTTTTCTGAGATTAAAATGAGCCATAGCCGAGATAACTTCAAGGCAGTTATAAATTAAAAATGTAAATAGGCGAAGAGTTTTCCGTTGCGGGGGTTGGGAAATTGAGAAAAAATCGTTTAAAAGTAAGATCAACAAGATGCCGTAGAAATGTTGATTAATTTTCAACAAACCCACTTAAAATTATGTAAACTCACCTAAATTCTTATTTTATAGTTATACTGCGATTTTTTTTTTAAATCTCCGTTTCCTCATTTAATACTAATGATTTAAATTAAATTTCTTGGTAGGATTTTATTGTAAATAATCTATTGAATTAAAGTTTAGCGATTTTTTTATTCAACTTGCTTTTTAGTTTTAACCAGTTATGTTAGCTTGCTGCCACCTTCTAGTGATGTTGATGCTACCAGAAGATGGAAGCAAACTGACGAAACCGGTGAAACAAAAAAAAAACAAGTGGATAAAATCTAAATACATATTACATGCCCATTTTATTTTATGAAAACTGCATAGATTTTATACTAGTACATAAAAATAAACTATGGAGTTCAATTTCACTTATCCTATTTCTAGTTCATACCGGTATCTTTTTCTCGCTGCCTTAATTTGTCAATAATATTTTATTTATTAAACCAAACAAATAAATATTAATGAAGAAATAATAGTAAAAATAAAAAATAGTTGATGTGAATGGAGCAAGGGATAATCAAGACCGAGGAAAACGTGACATGATCAAATCATTCAAAATTTTAATCGTCGGTAACGTGTGGAAAAATGTACGTGCATGTATGACACGATTTATGACTGTTGAGGATACGAGAGTCATGTGCCAAGTCCTGGGAAACATACTTTTTCTGTTGTATTGATTATTGAAATTTGCTATTATTATAAAAACAACCGTCTAGACCAGTCTGTCGTTGCCAGCGATCCTAGCGAAACCGGTCGATGTCGAAATAAAGACAAAAGTGGAAGAAGTTACAAAACATCGTTTTTTAAAATTATTATTTAAAATGAACTTCCATCAAGAGATTTCAATAAAATCATTTGATTATCTTAATAACAATCGTTTTTGCATTTCTGCATCACATTTGATAAAGTTTTTATTACACGCACAAAATACGGCATAAAAAAAATTGTATTTGTACTTAATTAAATTATTTTCAATACTCCATTGGTTGGGAATATGCGTGTATTGTGGTAGCGACGAACAATCAGAACAACTGTGACAGATTTGAACGACGCGGTGTCTACATGTAATTTGGAATGATCAATCATTTTGTTGCGTTTATCAGTATGAATTTATCGCCACATTTTACGGAAACACGTAAAGTAAAAGCAAATTTGAAGCGCTCACTGTCAATAATGCGATATCGTTATTCCCTCTGTGAAATTGATGAGCTACAGTAAAACAGTTTTCATGATATTAATTGTTTTATATGTGTGTAAGTCACCGATTTAAAAATATCGCTAGAGGAATCGGTTCTTACATCTTTTTTATTATTATCTCAAAGTAGTATTTAATAGTACATTATATTTTATATGAAGCATGTTTAAAAGATACGGAAAAATGGAGAAAGACATTGAAAGAAGAACTGGGAACAAAATAAACGGTGCACTCTATGTCATCTCTGCAAATAAAAAATTATCTATTGAAGTAAATATGGTAGTATTATACATAATGGAGTTAATCCTTATGTATGGAAGGGAAGCTTGTAGCTGCCAAAAGAAGGATAAATGCCGTATAAATTAGATTACTGAGAAGTATGTGCGTGAAAACGATGTACGAGTATTATAGAATACCGAATGATTATATCATTTAATAATTGCGTAGATTTTCACGGTTGGCAGCAATATGTTTTGTGTAATTTTGGGTAACAACGTGTGGTTTCTCCTTCTCGACCGACGTTTCGGAGATCGTTGCAGTCTCCAAATCACACAAAACATATTGCTGCCAACCTTGAAAATTTACGCGATTATTTGACGAACCTCTATGGGGAGGATATCTTCATTGACACACGTCGAATTGATTCTCTGAGACAAAGGAAAGCAAAGTTACTCACCAGTTTGGCCATTCTCCTCAGATGTAGAGATCAATCGATTACCCCTAACTTCATGCGCATAAAACAGCACATCAAAACGCTAAAGGCAATAAAGGTTTTGAAAAATGCCGAAGGAGTCTTGCTACGGTAGAGACACAACTCATATCACACTCATTACCACCACCACATTACCCTGAAGATGGAGACTGCAACGATCTCCGAAACGTCAGTAGAAAATGATAAATCACACGTTGATTATATCATTAGTAGAATTTAAAAAAATGATCACTTGGTGATCGCAATGACCACGCGGTGGTTTGATAATATGGAACAAATAGTTGAGTAAGAAATGGTTAAAAGTTGTGTACAAGCAGTGTTTAATTTGCTTGAAAAGAAAAATGTTGATGCATGCATACTGCCTATCCTAAAAATAGTCAAGATGCAACCACCCTAACAGTAAAAACTGTTGACAAATTAAATATCACATAACGATCCACGGAGATGCAAATGTTCGGGGTGAGTCTCCGGGACAAAACATAAAAAGTAATGAAGAAATAAGACGCTGAACCAAAGTAAGTGACATCATGGATCATACAGCTAAACTGAAGTGTCAGTAGGCTGGACATATGTCAAGGAGACCTTTGACATAGAAAATAAGTGTCAAGAGGCCACCTTTAAGGTAGACTGACGACATTCCTCGAATAGCTGGAATGACCTGAATGCTGAAGGGTTAAGACGGGGACGAGTGGAAGAAAATGGAAGAAAATGGAAGACTGAAGAGACAAGAAGGCTTAAGAAGAAGAGAGCAGTTTATTTTTCTTAAAAGACAAAACAAAAACGCTTTGATTTTACATAAACCTAAGGCATTATCACTGGCAACACATAATGACGAATTTTTTATGAATTAAAATACTGTTTTTTCCACTATTGAGTTTTTTCTTCTCGACATGTTTCGAATGCTTTACACCTTCATCATCGGGAGAACGATATAAGTTCGACAAATAATTCCATAATGACGATATTTTAATGAATGAACACACTGATTAAGGCTTTATGCATTGATCATTGGGAAAACGATATAAGTTTATATCGTAGTGTAAAGTCTTCGAAACATATCGAGAAAAATGAATTCAAAAGTAGAAAAAAAGTGTTTTAATTTAAAAAAAAAAACGTAAAAAACGTTTTAATTTAGACATTAAACATTGATGAGAAATTCTAAATAGATATCACCTTTGCTGTGCCAAAATGATTAAGACAAATCTACTAAAGTAAGGAATAATTAATCACTGGAGTAAGTAATGTTTTCGGTTTCCAAAATGTATGTTAATAATTCAATAGACAAGAAGAGAGTCTAGAAATACATTTAGAAATTCATTTAATATTACCGGTGGCGGAGAGGATTATAAGAAGGCGTATACTCGTGTTGAGGTACAGTGCCAGCATCCGTATAGCAGATAAACCCATTTCAGATGTAAGATATTTGCCGAGTGGGGTAATGTGTTGTACCGCAGAACGGAACATCCGCAACACGCCTTTCAGGATTAGTTCCATACGGTAAACATTAATACCGAGGTGGTTTGTAAAACGATAAAGATTTGGAGATGTAACAATGTAATAATAAAATTATTGCTTAAGTGCCAACCAGTTTGCTGGGTTGTTAACCACACTTTAACAATTTTATGTATATACGTGTAAACAAAATATGGGTAATTAAGACCGATTTCAGTTTAATTTAATTTGCATATTTTTATTACAACATTTATATCGCGGCGATACTTAGTTCAATAATTTAATCATAATCATAGAAATAATAAAAATATAACTTTACGCAATATCGACATTTTAGAAATTAAATATAAAGAAAACATTATAAATAATCAATTAAATTGAATGTCAAGTCCCATCTTTGATTTATTTCCTTTGTTGTAAGAAATTTCCTGAACCCCAATAAGAACTTAATTTTGTTTATTTTAAATAGTTAATATTTGTTATAACAAGAGCATAAACGTTCCAAAATAAATCTTTATAACACATTTGTAAACATTTTTATAATATTTTAAATTATGTATCTTTATAATATGTATCACTGAAGAAGTATCGGTTGTCTGAAACATCTCTGATATGTAATTAAAAAAAAAGTTAATGTTGTATATACAAAGTATATAAAAAAGAAAAAGACAAATAATCAAAATCAATTTATTATATCATCATAATATTTCCATTGACTATTAAAAATTCTAGAAAACATACATTTTATATGGAGTTTCAAGAAAGAGCATACATATAATATTAGTTAATTCTTTGTACATGTCTATCCCATCTAACGAGCAGTATTATATATGTTGAGATACTAGAGGCTTTTTTAATGCTGTACCATTCATCATTTCACCTGATGTTCTACTCTTTTCCGTCCTTCACGGGATTACAAATTTGGCAAAGAAACATGTCCACTAATGGTCTTACGAAAGCATTTCATTTTAAATTTAAGGTTTTTTAAGGATGATGTATCAAAAAACATGTGATATTTTGTGAAGTATTTTTATACGTAATTACCGGTTTGTAGAGCAAATATTCTCATTCTTTCATTTCGATGGCTTTACCACCAATATAGAGCCTTGGCCTCTACCAGTCCTCGCCTCCAAGCACTTCTGTCACCTGCTGCGGCTTTCTAATATTTCTTTTGCAATTGTAGTGCAACATCATTCCGTACCTCATCCTCCCATTGGAGTCTAGGTCTACCAACCCTTCTCCATCCAAATTGATGTCCCTCTAAGGTTCACTTTGATGCCCGAGACGACGCCTTTCTCTCCACATGTCCAGCTCATCTCAGACTACCCAGTCTTGCATGTACAGCTTGCGTGTTTGTAGACAATGTACAGTTTTTCATTATACCATATTCTCCAGGTTCTACCATCGTTCAAGGGGCTCAGGATTTTCCGTAACACCCTTTTCTCAAACGTGTCCAGCAACTTTTCAAATTTTAGAAGAGCAAATATTTTTAAAAGAATTTAAAAAAAATATGAACGCTAATTTTTTGAGTTATTTAAGCTTTCCGAAAATAATAAGATTAACTAATTCGTTTTCAGTTTGGTTTGTTTATTTATTTTGTTTAATTTACTGGCCTATTGCATACTGGTTTAGATACTTAATATTTATACTTTAAGGCCACTAGTAAAATAAATGCTCACAAAATTGAAAATACAAACAAAAGCGTATTTGATGGAAAAAAAACATTTAAGGTATGAATACCTAACAATGATATCTTAAAAATACAAAAAGACCTACATTTGAAATCAAAAACCTTTCGTGCAAATGATTTGAAATGTTGGACTAAAATTGTCGTTTTTATTTTGTAAAAATAAATAGTAATCATCAAAGAGTTAAGTAATGTTACTTAGAAATCCCGTTCCCCTAATTAATTTTTTTAACAGTACAAAAAATAATGAAATTTCTGTTTTTATTAAAAAAAAAAGTAATAGCACTGAAAGAGTTGCCAACAATGACCAATCAATTATTCATATTAATACGACGGATTGACGTGAAATTTTTCCAGTTTTTTCAAAGTACACTGAAATTGTTTGCTTGGAAAAAGGTGGAAAAGTTGACCTTTGTTCAAGTCAAGTACGGTGATATTCCGAGATGACTTACTGCAATATGAAAAAAGACGGCGTACCCGAGAATATTAAATCAGGAGAAAAAGAACTTCGGGAGGAGTTCTAGAGAACAGGGTGTTATGGTAAATAATTAAGAAGAACGCAGCTTCTTTGTAACAGGGAGATTCTTAGATGTTCCCGGTTCTAGGGATGTTCTTTATATATTTGTGTACTATGTGTATAATGTATGTTAAGTTAACGAGATAATAGGATAGGATCCTATGTAAGGGTATACTTGGATGTTAATCCGATATTTTTTTCTTCTTAACGACTCTTCGATACGGTTTTCACAACATAACAAAACAATCCAATAACTTTGTTCGTTTACGAATGAATATTCTTTAATATTATTCCCATAACTTTTTACAATAATGTAACCAAGGAAAACAGATAACTACATATACCTGGAGGTGGTCTAGGGCGGAGGTCGCCAAATTGTGGGTAATAGAGTGCGCCTCATCCACGGAGGGCATGTGTAAAATACATTTCGTTTATTTTATTTTTATAATATTTGAGAACGAAAATTCAATTGTCTTATTGAAGAGAACTTGGAATCGTCCTTATAATTAACAAATTAATACAATACTTATACATGATCAAATTTAACATTGAAAATGTATTGTTTATTAATAAGATTATTGCAAAGATAGTTATATAAAGATAATTATAATAAAATCAAGTTTGATTCAGTGAACCTAGATTTATTCTAAAAACAGGGTTCTTGTAAAGAAATTGGCTCTTAAAATAAAATAAATCACGCCATCTCTCTGAAAGGGTAGGCAGAAATAATGGACTGCCACACTTAAACCGGTGCGGCACTCCATCATTCTTTTTTCGCCCCCGCGAGAGATGCGATGTGATGGGATGCGAACCTCATCGCCACTTCTCTTTATACAAATGAGTTTAATCAACCATTTATCTGGGGACAGAACTCAGCTCACGACGACATGAAGCATATCCTGGACATGGTTCTTTATTCATGAAAATAAGCAATAATTCTTGTTCACATTGAAGATTGTAAAATTTTAATGCTATTAATTTATTTATTGTTTCTTGAACAATGATGTAAAACTCCATATTAAATAATTAATACGAATGAAAACGTTAGTTTTCTAAAAGTTTTAATATATTTTTCGCCTTAGAAGGGCAAAACATGTCATTCCCATAAAATATAATAAAATCAAATGTTAATAATGCCTTTGATAATGCATTTGATAATGCTTTAGAAGGGCGAAACATGTCATTTCCAGAAAATAAAATACACACTTCTAGAAAACTGACGTTTTCATTCGTATTAACTATTGATTTATATTGAAAAAGGGTGCTAGTTATTTTTATTCAATACTGAAAAACATGTACAAAAGTGTACCTTTCATAATGTAATTACTTATAGTATGTTTATTGATTTCAAAATACATTAACAATATTATTAACTTTAAATTCTCTTTGACGGAATTGACGAGATAATAATATGACTGTAAACTATTGATAATCCACTAAATTCGTATGAACTCGTGAGTTAATTGGATTAAAACTTTATTTATTCTTCTTACATAAACAGCTCTCACTATAAACACAGAGTACCGTGTAACAATATTAATTAAAGTTTCCAGTGGAGTACGTGACAATGCAAAAATTTCTAGAATTGAAAAAGCTTTCCTCTCTACAAACAGAGCTACCCCTTACGTTTGTTGATGTTTGGGATAATATTCCTCTAATTATAAGGGAGTTTCATGATACCAGATTAAAGCTAATAGCATACCTACTTACTCGGAAAAACTTAATCCGTAAAACTGGTAGGGATTATACAATATTCACGTTTTCATTAAACCAGAATATCCTGGACGAATAATATTAATAATTCAGTCCTTAATTTATTAATCAATTATTTACCTTTGCGGAGTACGGCAGATTTAATTTTAATTTCAAGGACTTTATTTCTGGTTTTTGCCCGTGTTTCTCGATACCTAGAGTAAAATAAATTATTTAGATTATTGTAGCTTTTATTATAAGGAAAAAGAGTGATAGTTTTTTTGTGTGTGGTCTCCAAAATAATCAGTACAGATTTATATCGCTAGGAATTTGCAATATTTTACGTTCACATGAATTCTTCATCAGACCAAAGACATTGTAACAAACACACTGCCATCGCCGGTAATCGAACCCAGGACCTTCAGTATGGCAGTAAAGCACTAACCACTCGACCACGAGGGTCATCATTTAGAAAGTCAGAAAAAATATGAATCAATAAAACTTCTAGGAAACAGAAGTTTTCATTCATATTAATTCTTTTTTATGGAGTCTTACATCATTGTTCAAGAAACAATAAATATAATAAATCTCATAAAAAACAGAAAAAAACTTCTACAGTTTAAACTGAAAAAAAAACTTTTCATTTGCCTGTTCCTGTTGCTGGTTATTTTGGCTTACATATACAATATAAGTGAAGGTAGTTCATGTTGTATAAATCTCGTTCCAAATGAGCTAAAATAACGTAAAATCAAATACCGTTTCGTTATAATGAAATTATAATGCTGTAAAAAAGATGTTCAGTTTTCTCTTAGATCTAACATACCCCTGATCAGATAAAAGAGATTAACGTTGAATGAAATATTTATAATATAATATTGTAACATTTTCCTTTGAAGCCCACATAGGAGGTTCGCCTTTGACGCAAGATAGAGAGCGTAATTATTATTTTGTATCAGAAAATACGATTTCCATACAGGTAAGTACCTAGGTACCCACGATTTGCCAATTAAATTGTAGCGAACGGTAATTAATTCTTGTAAAACTCTCTGAAGCCTTTTCTAAAGATTTAAACTCTTTTATGCTTTTGTATTTTTTTATTATTACAATCGTTCAAACCTTGTGAAATATTGTATTATTTGGGAGATTTTGGTAACAAAATATTGTAAAACGTTTCTTCCGTAATATTCAATGCTGGTAATATTAATAAATAAAGTCTTCAGAGTTGGTATTTGAAATTTCATGGTAGAAGTTGATTTATAATATTTTTTTGTGAAAAATCTAAATAAAATGTAAAATTTGTGAATATCCATAATGTTTGTGTCTTCGACCGGTTTCGGCATCACCAGAAGATGGCAGCGAGCTGCTGAAACCGGTCGGAGACACAAACATAGATTTTAATTAAATACACATTTTGAAAAGATTACTTATATATTTTCATTATAAATAAAGTCGTTGGATAAAAATATTATTTAAAATCCTACAAACCATCTTGAAGAGTTAGGCAGAAATAATAAACCCCTACACTATTCTACCCTGACAAACCATTTTAATTTCCTTCACATTCATACAGCGAGTCACACACGCACGTTGATTTTTCCTTCTCATTTTTTTTCGTTGACTTCTGCCATAGTCGACCTTTAAAATTGGAATAATTGGCACTACTTTCCATTCACACCGTTAACAAATACATTCGAAACCATTATTTCTTAATCTAAGCGTTCAATGTTCTAACAGCGTGATCCATTCATAATTTTTGTTTCTAATACTTTTTTTCTGTTTTCCGTTTTCCTTAGTTTTCCCTTATTTATTGTTCCGTATACATCATTAACATACACTTTCTCAAAAATTCTTTCTTTCCATGTGTTCAAATTATTTTAATGACCCCTACATTGTTTTGTTAAAAACAATTTCATTCGCACTGCATTCTTGCACTCTCATACACATATTTACCACACATTCGTCTAAAAATCTCACTTTTATAGCAAGGAATATAAAGTAATTCCCATAAAGTATTAATTAATATTAATTGTTAGATCAAAAATATTAAACAATTATTTTTTTATGAATTAATTGTATCCCAATAGAGACGAAGATGTAAATTATTTGGAAATAGAATATATTGTTTGAGGCGTTTACAGGACCTGTCATTGGTTGGGGGTTAAGCGATCGCTTTATGTAATACAATATTCCCCATTCCACCTTTCTTACGAACACCACGTCTGACAATTATTTTTGAAAGTTGTATATATGTATGCAATATGTTGAGAAACATTTCACATATTTTAGTTCAATCTACACTATTGAGATTAGTTTTATTGCTGCTTTGGGACTCTTCCTCGTGGAAGACCTCCTAAGTGAAAGAAGGATAGCCGAGAATCTACTTCCCAGGAGGAGTATCCCTCTAGAGAACATACAGCATTGGTCTTCAGCAAGGAAAAATAATGATAAGAAAAATAGATTTTATTTTTGCAAACGAAAAATTAAACATTAATTGTCGTGTGTGCTTATCTTACAAACATATGTACTTATAAATTGTATTGTATGAATAAACAATACCCTATCGGTTTGACCTATTCAATTATGCTTTGGGTTAGAAGTTATTCGTATACTAAACAATCGTACAGTAAACAAACATCGGAGACAAGGAGCACTCTTGTAATAATGGATTAAAATACAAACAAACCGAATTCCTAACTTCGGAAACACGTAGATGAGCGCTTCTTGGGTTTAACTTTTATTCTTTACGACATCCTTCGGTCCAATAAATTTATTGGGCCAAAGGAGTTTTTTCCCTTCCCTGAATCCACTTATAGAGAAGGGTCGCGGGGCTGAACGTAAATTCACGGCACTTTGTTTCAAATTTCCTATAGTACCTACGTACAGGGTCATTATGGACGGACTGACCAACTGTATTCTAAGACTATTAAAATTTTATTGTTTTAGAGGAGCGCTCTATTTATGTTTTATCTGATTTAATGAAACAAATAAATTTAAAAACGTATTTTTTTGCATTTTATGATAATAATAATAATAATAATAACAATAATAATAGTATTTTTTTAGATAATCAAAAGATTTTACTGAAATTTCTTGATGGAAGTTCATATTAAACAATAATGAAATAAAACTATGTTTTTTAACTATTATACTTTTGTCTTTATTTCGACAGCGACCGGTTTCGTCAGGCTCACTGGCATCGACATACTGGTAACACTATTGAAAACTGAGTCCTTTATATACATACAGATCAGGGGTGGTAAACATATATTTATTTAGGTATTTTTGAATAGAATCATGTTTACCATCCCTGATCTGTATATATATAAAGGACTCGGTTTGCAATAGTGTCACCAGTCTGTCGATGCCAGCGAGCCTGGCGAAACTGGTCGCTGTCGAAATAAAGACAAAAGTGGATGTCGTTGAAAAAAAACGTTTTATTTAATTATTATTTAATAATAATATTATTATTTTTTAAAATCATTAGCGTTAAGATATGTCCTGTTCCCCTTGTTCCCTAATTGTTTCCGATATTTTATTGATATTACAATATATAAAGTGCGAAAAATGCATCCCTAGAGAGGATAACCCCAGTTGGGAGGTATCAATACTATGTACTTGGTAAATGATAAATAAATTAATATACAAATGTAAATCTAGCGATTTGTTTAGACAAGATATCATATTTGACATCCAGCTTTCTCTTCACTTCTATGTTCCGACGTTTTAATTCGTATTAATTATATATTGCCTTCGAGAAAACACACATTTTTTTAGTATTGATGCAATTTTAGGTTGAAATATCTACAAAACAATTTTACCGTGTGTTCATATATCATGTCTACGCCGTTATAAATTTAAAAATCTGTGAATCAGGCGGAATTGAGAACAGTACGCGAGAATATTTATTGTACTCCATGCGGATTGCGTACACGCTGGTAGTGTTTCCAGTTGTCCAATAAATGTCACGATTAGTCAGTCCACCCTGTAGGTAATTTGGCGAGTTATGTGTCCGTCCCGATGCCGCCTCGGGAGACAAATGTCGCGCCGAATGTGGGTCATCATTTATATACCCTGACACTCGTGGAGCAAGCGGAGGATTTGCGCGTCTTAATTGACACGAAATACGCGCGAGGGCGGGCGCCGCCCGACCCCGAGCTCACGGCGCAACTACTGTACAAAGTGAACTGTGACTTACCGTACGTCAGATATGCAGGAGAAAACAGAGCCAACGAGCATTGTACAAGTCACGCTTGAAATTAAGATTGATATTACTTATTTGGTTTGTTGTATAATTAAACTATTTAAGTTTATATTCGCCTTCACTTTCTGTTGTGAGTTAATATTTATATAATATTGAAACCATCTTTTGAGATAAAATAATTATTTTATTTACAAACACGAATTGAATGATCGATTAGAATCTGTAAGATGACAGATGACTGTAAGGAAAACAACATGACGATCTTTATCGAAAAAACAAAATGTTTGACCTTTTCTAAAACACCCAAAACATGTAACCTGGTTATAGAAAATCAACCCATAGAACTGATCAGGACCTTCAAGTATCTAGGCATAGACCTAGTGGAAGGAGCTGATCTGCGGGAAGAAATACAAGCCCAAGTAAACAAGGCAGCTGCAATCTCTGGCGATCTAAAATCCAAAATATGGATAAACAAAGACATGAAAAGAAATGAGTAAGATGAGCATCTATAAGGCATGCGTAAGACCAATAATAACATACAGCGTCGAAGCAAGGGCTGACACAGTAAGGACCAAACAAGTTTTGAGGACTTCCGAAATGAAGACACTGATGACGATAGCAGGCAAGACCCTGAGAGATCACGTAAGGAACACCAGACTAAGAGAGATATGTGAGGTTGAGGATAATATAAAATGGAACAGACAACGAAAAATAGACTGGTACGGTCATGTTCAAAGAATGGACACCACCAGACTCCCCTATATTGCATTGCCTAATCAGGCTCGTGGGACTCGTCCTCGTGGAAGACCTCCTAAAAGTTGGAAGGACAGCTGGGAATTTACCTCACAGGAAGTGCAACACTCTGGAGAACAGACCACATAGGTCTACAACAAGGAAGAAGAAGAAGATATGAATGATCAATGTGTTTAGTTTTTTTAAAACCAGATTAAAAACTATCCAAGATATGAATGTCAATAAATTTTTAAGTCATATATAAATGTGTTTCAGAATTACTCAAAAATGTATGAAATTATGAAAAGGAATTATTAACATATCAATGAAATGAGATGCCTTAGTTTGTTTGTAAAAATCCGCCAATCCATTTTGAGATACATTTACTACGATGTTAACCCAAATACTGTATTAAGAAAAAAAAAACTAATTTAATAATGGTTTCTGAAATATAATTAAATATTAATTGTGTAATAAAGATAGTAAACAAACAAATGGATTGTGAGCACTTGCCTGAAGTTAATATTTACCGAGAGATTCACTTAAAACTTCAATTGAGCCCAGCTTTCTAACGCTGTAAATTCAAAGACTATTATTAAGTTTTAACCTTCGAAAAATGCCAAGAAAAATAAACTCTAAAGTAGAAATAATAGTGAAACTTAAAAAAATCTTGAATAGATAATTAGCATTATGTAATTAAACATTATACCAAACTTCTTTCTGTGCTTATTTGACAATTTTAATACACGAATAAAAGTTGTGATATATTTACAAAGGTTTGATTTATTTCTAAGGATTATTTCTTTGGGGCGATTTATAATTAGTATAACTAAACGCAAACTAAAATTGCCTATTTACGACGATTTAAGAATTGCTTATTCTATTATTGAGGTTCAAAATTTCTTATTAATCGCATTTCATTCTATAGGTTATTAAACGTTTCACGAGGAACATGTTCCAATTAGAATATTTGAGAAGAAGTGGCTCTTTATGGAATATATTATGGCAAGCCGTCCATTTTGGTAAACATATTTAAAGCAGAGAAGTTCTTCGTAGTTACAAACAATTTTAAAATTATAAGAGGCATTTAACAACCTCTTCAATATCGCAATATGAAGGACTTCAAATCTTTACGAGTCACTAAAGAAGCTTACACAATTCACTTATCAATTTTTTTTATCTACTTAGAACACAGACTTCCGACTTTTCTGAGTACTCGTCCTCCCTTAAATAAGCCAATGAGCTACTCCGCTATCAGGATCAATTTCCCAAGGAATTTTCTATTTCCCAGAATTTTCCAATCTCCACGCAGCAGCGGTAGAAGATATTTGATGAATTTATTACCAAGTTTTTTTTATAAAGAATCTTTTC
Source organism: Lepidostoma basale (assembly GCA_022606425.2). Lineage (NCBI taxonomy): Eukaryota > Metazoa > Arthropoda > Insecta > Trichoptera > Lepidostomatidae > Lepidostoma > Lepidostoma basale. Next base: position 496,176 of record JAHDVF020000074.1, on the reverse strand, counting down.
TGTACCTACTTAGAGGAAATGAATTTTTCTTAAGAAAGACACGCCGTGCATATTCGGAGCTTTCAATTTATGGAGCATATCTGATTCATCATCCATAAACGTAAATCTAAAGAATCTCGATTTCGAAAAATTAAACATTTTTGAATCGCCACGCACTTCGTTTTGTTTATTTAAATACGAATAAATCGAACAAAAAATAAAGATTGAAGTTCTTGTACCTACCCTTATGTATAATAATAAGGCATGGAACTGACCAAATAAGGATGTAAGTAGAATAATTGTAGTAGAAATAAAATCTCTTAGACGATTGAGTCTAAATCTGTATTTAATAAAGTGGAAAATGCAGATATATTATAGAAATTGTATGCAGTGCGAATGAAAGTATTTGTTTTTTCTTGAACAACGATGTAAAACTCCATGTAAAATAATTAATACGAATGAAAACATCTACTTTCTAAAAGTTTTATTATAATTTATGGGAATGCCGTGTTTCGCCTTTGTAAAACATTGTCAAATATTTAAACTTTTGATAATGCCATAGAAAGACGAAGCATATCATTCTCATTGTTTATCAATCTTCTAGAAAATCTTCTAGAAGCATATCAATCTTCTAGAAAACAAATATATTCATTCGTATTATAATTCTTGGCGAAAAGTGTAACAAAGAAAATAATTAGAAGGTTATGAGGTATCCAAACTATGTTTGTTTTGACACATGGTAAGAATGAATGAAGAAAGGTTGATAGAAAGGTTGACAATTAAAGTTTATGGTAACGATATAAATGTAACAAGTTAGTTTAGTTCTTAAATATAATATTAATACACTTGTCCTTGGAGGTTCTCAGCAGAGTTAAAGAGAATGTTGAACACTATAGCGGAGATGCGCGCGAGATGGATTGGTCATGTGTTGCGACACGAATGTTTCCTGCATGATGTATTGGAGGGAATGATCGAGGGATCGATTGGCAGAGGACGACCTCGCCAGGAGTACCTAGATCAGATTTTCCGAGATATGGGCCGCACCTCTTATGCGGAGTTGAAGAGAGTTGCCGAGGACCGAGCGGAGTGGAAGAGGAGTTGCGTCGCCTTGCTGCAGACCAATCATTAGATTGAGACCGGAGAAGAAGACACTTGTTAATTTGTAATTGCACCACTTAATTTTATACAACAACCAACCGGTTTCGCTCCCGTCGGAGCTTTGTCAGGGTTAGAAAAGACACTGATCTTGTCTTTTGTAACCCTGACACAGCTCCGGCGGGAGTGAAACCGGTTGGTTGTTGTAAATAATAAAGTGGTGCAAATAAAAATTTAAGGGTGTGAAAATGTTTTATTTAACAATACCACAAATTAAGAATACGAAAGTATAGAGTTTAGTCTGATAATGTTATATTTTTGTAGTTTTGATAATGTTGGATAACATTTTAGAACTGTTGGTGCATTATTCTTACACGGCGACTGGCAAATCTCACAAAAAGATGACAATTTATACACGCAAGACTGGTGAGGAGCAGGCCGAGAGCCGAGGGGCGCACATCTGCTCGCGGGAAGTTATTATACAATGAGGAACACATATTGAACATGCTCCGCAGTAAATTTTGCCCCCAAATCGGAAGCCGCTCATATTAAAAGCGAAAAAAATAATATCGCGAACTCGGAAAATATTTTATTTTCAATTCGACTTTCGAGGGCGCACTTTACCGAGAAATATCACTTTAATGTAATTGGATTGTGTGTATATATTGTACAATACTGTATCCGTGTGAGTTCGGATAGAAATGTTCGGTATTTTTATTTCGTATTAAAATATACTGATATATTTAATATTGGTTCAAATGTATCTTCGTAAATAATTTAATACATCCAAAATATGTTTTATTCATCACAGAGAAAGCGTAATTATAGTATACATTTCGTAGAGCGTACTATGTACGACGTTTGAAGACTTATTTATTGTTTCTTGAACAATGTTCAAAAATTATTTGTTAAAAATGTATAAAGTCATATTAATTTTCGTTAATTACCATATTCTACTCCATTTACTAGTCTATATAAACTGCAACGAGTTGAAGTTTCGTCACATTTGATAATGCCGAAACGACACATGTCATTCCCATAAAATATAATAAAACTTCTAAAAAACTTACGTGTTCATTCGTATTAATTACGTTTGAAGATAATATTAATTAATATTCTTATGTTAAGGAGCATTTTACACAATTCATGATATTTCATGGTGTTTCACTGCTGCGTTCTACCGATGTTATGTGTTTGAAACCATACCGTTGTCTAAGAAGATCGCAAATAAATGGAGTACTGTTCAAAGATCTATAAGTGCAATGTTGGAAATCAAAATAACCAGAACAGGAGTGTCGGACATCTTAGGAAGCGTGGCAGCGCTAAAAAGGCGCTGGACAGGCCACGCCACTCGCAAATCTGATGATAGATGGAGAAAATGCCTCCATTGCTACTGTACTAGATCTGTAACTGAGGGGACGCCGGTAGGACATGGATGTGTGTTGTCCAGGATCGACAGATGGAGGAGGCCTCCGTCCAGGAGTGGATGAATACAGGATGATAATGATCATGATGATTTAATGGTTTATTTATTATATAACAGCTTGGTGCGACGGTTTGCTAGTAAGCAGACGTTTTCTTTTTTATTAATTGTTTAATATGGATTTTCAAGAAACAATAAATAAATTAAAAATTTATGTTCAATTTACTAAAATTCACATGACTGTATCAGTGGAATTAAAAAAAAAATTAAAACATGCCAGTTAGGGCGGTAAAATGTTGTCAATATATTTGATAAAGTGTATTAGAATAATGGTTCGAAATGTAAACAGCATAATTAATTTATGCTGAAGACGATACAAACCTAGGAAACAACGTTTTAATGATTATAATATATATTTTTTACATAAACTTAAAGCGTTAACACTGGAAAAAAATATTGTTTTATTCCAGTGTTAACGCTTAATTAAAATAAGTAATAATTTTTAATTCAATGGAGTAAATCTGTACATATACACGAGAAAACACGATTAATATTTTTTGTATATTGATACGGCAACATAGGTATTTTATATTTTATTTAAGTTATGTGTGACGCCTTTATTAATTTAAAGATCTCCTCTTTTAACTGGCCAGGTTCAATGGATATTTGAGTAAGAAAGAAAATTTTCAGGTAATAAAAAAATATGTTTAAAAAAAGAAACAAGATACATAATTCTGGGCGTGTCTTTAAATAAAAACAGGAAAGTACCAAGGTACCTACCCGCCCCATATTTCAATGCCAGAATTTCCGCCGTAGACAGGCAGGTACTACACGCTCATAACTATGAAATCTAAAGTGGGCGGCGGCATCGGTTATTATTTTTCCTTTCACCGCCGCTTGTTAGGGGTCGGCCTGAATTAAATATTTATGAGAGCGTCCACCGTTACTTTGTTTTGCTGACGTGACGAACTTTTTTTGAAAAAAATTCAACGCCATCCGGCCTGTGAAATACCTCCAGGGTTCTTAATGGCGTGAAACTTGCGCTGAAACTTTCATTAGGGCGGTACCTGCCGGCGGAGTGTTCCGAATTTGAATGTTTGTGACGACTTTTGTTTTCCGTTCCGAGTGTTGCCGGCCTTTGCCGACTGTTGCCGAATTGATGAGAACATTCATTCTACAGGTAAAGTGATTTGATTTTTTTCCTATCGGGATTATAGTTTATTCGTTTTTTTGTAAGAAATAAATATTGACTTTTGCTACTGTTTCGTAAAATAAACGTAGAACTATATTTTCAACTTGATATTTTGTTTGTATGCATACCACTATTATAAAAGGCTATTTTCTTTTTGTATTTGACGACGCATTGGTTTTCTTTTTGTAAATGTTAAATTTCGGAGTTTATTTCTGACATCAAACGGCCGCTGGCCTAACTTAAAGCTATAGTCGCTTGACAAATAATTATATTTGAGCAAAAACAAACATGGCTGCCGACGGTTGAACTGTCGGGAAAACAAACGTCGTCGTTATAATTCTCTATCTCAGAGGTAAACAACGTTAAGTCTACATTTTGGCTTTTATGTTTAAAGTAAATAAACGCACATATCTGCTCAATACTACTAAATGCCACAAAATAGAATAACGATTAGTTTAATATATTATCTTTATATCTCGATAATTTTGTGTCTGTGACATAATTTATTTTATGTTATATTATGGAAAAATATTCTAAGTGGTTTCGCACTCATGTTATATTAATCAAAGTGATAACAAATATAGCTGCTACACCGTAGGTCTCAGGTTCGATTCTCGGCGTTGACAGTATAAAAATAACACGCTCACGCTGTCATCGGTCTGTTAGAATTCACGTGACATTAAAAATAACGATTGACTAGTAGCTACCTATCACGTGTCATGAGAGTTGAAAGCAAAAAAAATTGTTGACAGAGTGATTGAGAGAGAGTGAGATAATCATATAAAAATGTGGGAAGCAACGGAAAACTACTACGTTAAAGGCTGAAGTGGTATCTCATGAACCAGCAAATATGCAATATAAACTTTATGCCAACCAATCCCTAGGATTGAAATAAATAAAACTGATTTACATAAATTTAAAAATATGTGCAGGGTATATTCCATTTATACTAAAAATTACATAACAGTTTCAAATGTTGACAAATTTATATCGTTGTAATTTATCATAATATAATTAATAATAGTAAACACGGTTGTTTAGTAGTTTACTTGGATTTAATTGATATAAATTGAGACAAATTTTTTTCGCCTTGCGAAGGCATTCTCAAACTGCCGATTTGCAAACTGCTTGCTGCATTCTCAAAGAGCAGTTTGAGAATGCCCTCGTAATGCGAAATAAATTTGTTACAATTTATATAAATAAAATCCAAGTAAAACCACGAAACAATCGTGTTTACTATTATTAATTAATATGGAGTTTTACAAAACTAATACCTCAACCATCAATATCATAATATAATTTCTAGAGAAAATTATTTGAAGAATGTTAAATGATTTGTTTTTAATTTGCATATGTGCGTGTTTTTATTTTGTTGAAAATAGCGATTTCGAAGTTATTGTATTTTACCCCTGAGTCAGAGAAATTCCATCTCTCATTCGGGGCTTTCAAATTCGGAACGTCGTTGTTCCTCCGAAAGTTTAAATTGTTGGATGTGAGCTCGTGTGACGAGGATCACCGCAATTCCGTAACTGTTGAAATTTCCAGTTGTTCCATTGTTTCACTGTCCCAGTTGTATGGGCGGTTGTTTATGGAGGGAGAGGTTACCGGAGCTGGGACGACACGTTCAAATAATATCAGTTTGGAACTCCGGCAGGGAAATATGCTCTCTGTTTGAGGAATTATAAGGTTGATCCTGTTGGCGAGCTTCCGTGGAACTTGGCTCCCTGCTTGCCAATTTAGCCGTGGGAGCAAATTTTAAAATGTAATTTTAATGCATCATTTATACGACGCAAAAGGTGCATCATATATCAGGAGGCTGGATCAGCAGACATGTGACCTATTTTCTAGACCGATGATCCCCAAATTTTTTCGTTTGCGTACTCCTATCGCGTAAATAGACTTCCGGTAAAAAAAAACTGAAAAGTGAATTGAATAATAAAGTTAATAATTGAATAATGAATGAAGTATCAAATATTCAGCTTTTTTTATTGTATGAGATATTGAATTTTTTTTTTTTTAAATATGTAGGGTGTTTTTTTAAAGGTTTGGTTTGTAAACTCGCAACATTATTTCAAGAGGCTGTCAATTTGACAATTGACAGTTGGTTTGTAGTCAGTAAGTTTTGTCATTTTATCATTAATAGACATGAATAGAATTGTGCAAATTTATTTTGAAAATCATAGTTTGGTCAAAATATAAACAACCAACGTTTTATTAATATTAACAAATTACTTAATTAATAAATACTTTCGTTTGTAAACTAAATGTTACCGATCCCCTTTCTCGATACATATAATTACTATTAACCCTTCCACTTACTTCGTGCATCAATGCATAAGTATGTAAGATGCTGATGGTTGGTCACAAATTGAAATTAGTTATATATAACAGCGTTTAAATATCATATCATATTTGTTCTAGATAACACGATTTGATTAAAAAATATACTTTTTAACTTAAGGAATTAAAAAGTAATCAAATTTAAAAAAGGTTTGCCTTGTAGCTAAATTGTTACCGAATTTTAAATTAGCTGTTCAAACCAGTTATCACAATCACAAGAATTGTACAAAGCGAAATTGCTATGTGGAATCCGTTTAAGTAAATCATACTATTCCAATGATAATGTTGGATGTAATAGGTTTCTGGGTGTAAATCGCAATAAAAAAAGGGTTTAAACGCTGAACCGAGCGGCGGAATAAATTAATACGGGAAGGCGTAAATTTCCCTTTTAACGAATTCTCATCTTTTAAAATGAATCCTCGCACTCGTGAAGGTACTCGTTTATTGTGTAAACAAAAGTATAAGTAATTACAACTCGTTAGAACAACACGTTAAGACAACTCGATAAAAACTACATTCTTATATACATAACTCTACTACAAGTTAATACAACAATACTTCTCGATAAAACTACACGTTAATACAACAATACTCTTTTTTTTAAATTAATATTGCGCTGCAGTTCATGAGTAGGTACGTTGTGACACATACTAGCGCCATCTATGATAAACCTTAGTAAATAGTCCTGCTCTACGTTTTACACATTCCACCCACCAAGGACGTGTCCTTCAAACTCGTAATTAAAGGTTCTCTATTTACTTATCTAATACTACCACCGTAAATTGCATATAATTGTACAATAATATTTTAACTAGCTAACTTAAATACAATTTATTTTATTTATTTAGTTTTTTATTTATTTTTTTATTTTACCACCCACCGTGACAATGTGTGTGTAATCATACTGACTTAGTCAGTACACAAAGCTTATTAACAGGACGTTTAAAAGAACCTCCCTTGAATTTTACAGTTACGACCCTCGTCACATTATCAGGTCCCGGGTGTTTCTCAATTATTTTCCCTAAGAGCCATTTGGCCGGTGGAATGTTATCGTCTTTTACAATAACTATATCACCTACCTCAACTTCAGGTTTCTTAGTACACCATTTATTTCTCTGATTTAAATTGGTTTGAAACTCTTTCGACCATCGTTTCCAAAAGGAATTTAACATTTTTTGCAACATTTTCCATCTATCTAAAACATTTACATTGTGATCTGACTGGTCAACGTCACTTATGTTTATTAATGGTTCCCCTACCAAAAAATGACCAGGTGTCAAGGGGAGAGGATCGTCTGGAGTATCGCTTAAAATGGTCAATGGTCGCGAATTTAAGCACGCCTCGATTTGTGCCAACAAAGTAGAAATCTCTTCAAAGGTTAAAATATTATCGCCTATGACTCGTTTTAAATGAGCTTTCACAGAACGAACACCCGCCTCCCAAAGTCCACCAAAATTTGGGGCTCTTGGAGGGATGAAATGCCATTTTGTTGATTCCAAACTTAATATCTCGGCTATTTCATTAGGTAGCTCAGATTTGGCGCTGTTGAACATGTCCCTTAACATAACATCGGCTCCGATAAAATTTGTACCGTTGTCACTGAAGAGATCTTGACAGTGACCTCTTCGTGAAACGAATCGCCTAAATGCAGCAATAAAACCCTTGGTAGTTAAGTCGGTCACCGCTTCGAGATGAATCGCGCGAGTCGCCATGCACACAAACAAACATATATATCCCTTATAAGATTTAGCTCCTCGCCCTGGTGAAAATCTAATGTTAATAGGACCTGCGTAGTCCACTCCTGCGGTCTTGAATGGTCGGCTTGGTTTAACTCTGGCCTCTGGTAACTGACCCATCAATTGGTTGCTTGCTGCCTTTGAATATCTCAAACATTGTGTACAATTCCTATAATATGTTTTAACCATCTCTCGTGCTCTCAATATCCAGAACTTGGATCTCAAAAAATTCATCATGACTTGAGGTCCCCCGTGTAACGTCTTCTTATGGGCATCTGCAATTATTAGTCTACTCAGATGATTCTTAGCGGGCAAAATAATTGGGTGCTTTTGACCATAGTCCACATTAGCCAAATTTATGCGTCCACCAACTCTCAAAATGTCATTTTCGTCTAAAAACGGATGAAAAGTATATAAGGCGCTCTGTTTTGCAACATAACCCTTTACTTTTAGTGAAATAATTTCTTCATTAAACTCGACATCTTGCACTTGTTTAATGCATATTTGCAAAGTTTGGTTCATCTCCTCCGTTGAAACGAACTTTGAAAATGCTGTCCTCTCATTTCTCGACAACTTTAGTGTTAATACCTTAGCAGTGATCACTACCGGTGCAATCCAACCAATAGGATCATATAGCCTGGCAATGTCTGAAAGTACCTTTCGTTTAGTAATAGGTTGTTCGGGATCGCTTAGATTAACTCTGTACTCAAAATTATCTGTCAGTCTGTTCCAACAAATCCCTAACACCTTCATCATATTGTCACTTTTTATTGTCATCATTTGCTCATTACTTAATTTTTCTTTCTCGATGTGGTTCAAAAAGTTGTTATTATTGCTGCTCCATTTCTGTAATTGAAATCCACCATGATTCATTAGTTTACTCATTGACTCGTAAATTTGTAAGGCTTCAATCTCAGTTTCGCAACCTGTCATGAGATCATCCACATAGAAATCAAGTTTTGTTATCTGTGCTGCTAATGGAAACTGATCTTTCTCTAGTTCTGCTAACGTCTGCAGTGTCTTCACGGCAAGATATGGTGCGCAAGCTGTGCCAAATGTTAACGTCAACAGTTTATAATGTTGGATTGACATATCAGGTCTAGGTCTCCACACAATCCTCTGGAAATCAGCGTCATTCTCATTCACATGTACTTGTCTGTACATTTTCACAAGATCTGCAACAATGCATATAGGATTTCTTCGCCATCTAAGTAAGAGATGACGTAAGTCCTGCTGAAGTTTAGGTCCAATATGAAGGTCGTCGTTTAGTGACACATTATTTGATCCCTTACTCGAGGCATTAAACACTACGCGAACCTTCGTCGTATCTTTATCCTCGCGTACGACAGCATGATGAGGCAAGTACACTGCCTTAGGGTTGTTAATCTCGTAACTGTGAACTGGTCTCATGTGATTTAAAGTAATGTATTCCTCCAAAACCTTATTATACTCGTTTAAAAGTATCGGAGTTTTACTCAGTCTTCTCTCTGATGCAAGTAGTTTCCTTTCAGCTATGTCGCATGACTTTCCATACTGACATTGCGGATCGGCTGTTTTAAACGGTAACCTTACAACAAATCTCCCGTCTTCACGTCTTATTGTTGTTTTATCATAAAACTCTTCACAAAGTTGCTCTTCTCTAGTTAATTTTTTCTCAATACTGTTAGGCTCGTTCTCAATTTCCCAAAATGTTTTTAGTATCTCGTCTTCGTTTATTTTCACGTGTAAGGTTTTAATGTTTTCAGTACTTAGTTGTTGTGATACTCTTCCAGATAAAATCCACCCGAATAAAGTGTTTTGTGCTATTAGGTTTCCGTATTGACTCTTCTTAATCCCATCTAGCAATATTTCTCCATATACGTCAGCTCCGAGTAATAAATCAACCTTACCTGGTGAGGTGAATCCTGGATCTGCAAGAGGTAAATTGGTCAGCTCCGGCCAATCGGGGATCGGTACTTCGCGTGAGGGTAAAACCGAAGTAAGTGATTTTAGTACATATGCATTAACTCGTATTATTTTTCTAGGCTCGATACGCGATTCGACTTTGAGACTAACTACGTGTTTGACCACCATTTGACCATCTCCCAAACCTGACACCTTACCATTTACACTTGTTCGTTTCAGACCTAACAATTGCACAGTATCTTCAGAAACAAAGGAGGCTTGCGAGCCTTGATCAAGTAAAGCCCTAATTACAAAATAAGAACCGTTTTTACAACATGTTTTAACAACAGCAGTCGCTAATAGTACATTACTCGTATTAGTTTTTAAATCTCCTCTCGAAAAATTTGCTACTACAGTTGCGTCGTTTATTTGGTTAGTTGTTTCACTCTTAGGTTGTTGTGCTTCTCCTCTGGAACCCTCATTTTGCCTCAAGTTATTATATGCTTGTTTATCTTCGTCCTCGAAATGCAGCAACGTGTGATGTTTCTTACCGCATTTACGGCAAGATGTAGTTTGACGACACTTATACACTGGATGCGTTGGTGCAAGACAATTAAAACAAAGTTTCTTGGCTTGTACTATATTTTGCCTCTCAAATGCTGGCTGCTTCTTGAATTGATTACAATAGTATATGTAATGTGGCCCGTCACACATCGCACATAGCTGTTCAGACGAACTTGGCTTCACATTCACAGCGGAATGAAACGCTCTAGCTTTCACTATTTGATTTGGATTTTTATTTTGCATGTTTGTTTTAGCAGTCGCAGGGTTTTTACTTGTATCTACCATTTCCAAACTTCGAAATCTTGTTTCCATAAACTTCTCCAATTGTGACCATTCTGGTAGGTCCTGTTCTACAGTACTCACATGATTCTCCCATTGTCTGTGTGACTCAGTGTCTAATTTTGACACAACCAAGAATATTATTATCGCGTCCCATTCTTTCGTGTTAATTTCAAGATTATATAATGCCTTTAGACATGATGTTGTTGTATCTAAAAGTTGTCTTATGGAGCTTGCAGACTCGTGTTGTAGACTTTTTTGAGCAAATAAAGTCTTCAGAATGGCATTGCAATTGTACCTTTTATTGTTATAACGTTTGGTTAATAGATCCCATGCTTCTTGATAATTTGCTGAGGTAGTCGGAAAATTTCTCAACAGCAGTTCAGGCTCTCCAGATAAGCTCGTTTTTAAATAATGTAGTTTCTGTACTGGCGAAAGTGAGCTGTTTTCATGGATTAATGAAACAAACATGTCGTAAAAGGATTGCCACTCGGTATATTTCCCTGCAAAAACGGGAAGTTTAATTTGCGGCAAGTGAGCCTCAGAAGTACTTTCCTTAGTCTTGGGCACTGTCGTATTATTTGCCTTAGTAGTACTTGGGTTGTTCATAGTGAGGTAATCCTTAAGAAGGGTTTTGTAAGTGATAACACCTTCTTGAAACGTATCCTGCACATCATCAGTGAAATATGGTAATGTTGCCTTCTGCTCTTTTGTAATCGATGCGACAATTTTAAAATGATTTTTGTTAAACGCTTCTTCTAATTTATCCAACGTTTCCATTCTAGCTGTTAAATAACTAGATTTTGCTCGAGTCTCGTAACTTGCTTTTTTAAGATTCCGCTCAGCCTTTTTCAATTGTTCAAGAATCTCCATTTGACCTTCAATTAAATTTTCCATTTTGATTTTCAAGTACACAAATTTTTATTTTTGAAAGTAAGTTCTAGTTTGTTACTAAATTAATTAAGTTCTCAAACGTCACCAAGATTCAATGCACTTTTCGATTCATATAAATTTAAAAAGTTTTGCAAGTCCAATTTGAATCACTTCACAAATTGTAACAAGTATTTAGAGTCCAAAAAATTGCTAAGTCACGAAATTGTTACAAGTCAATTTTAATTAGAATTTTTTCTCAGTATATTTTCTCAGAATAGTTCACTTTTACTTACAATTTACAAGTCCAATGTTTTTGTCACTGGTTCACAACACTTATTTCTGTCTCACTTGTTCCCTGGTTTCGGCACCATGTTAAAAATGAATCCTCGCACTCGTGAAGGTACTCGTTTATTGTGTAAACAAAAGTATAAGTAATTACAACTCGTTAGAACAACACGTTAAGACAACTCGATAAAAACTACATTCTTATATACATAACTCTACTACAAGTTAATACAACAATACTTCTCGATAAAACTACACGTTAATACAACAATACTCTTTTTTTTAAATTAATATTGCGCTGCAGTTCATGAGTAGGTACGTTGTGACACATACTAGCGCCATCTATGATAAACCTTAGTAAATAGTCCTGCTCTACGTTTTACACATCTACCTAAGACCGAAATACATTACGCGGGATCTAAAATATTGCCGAAGCTTTTTTGCTGCTCCAAAATCCTTTATGGTCCCGTGTTTTAATACTACGGAGATTTCACGCGAAATGTATCTTCTAATTTACTGTGATATGTAGTCTAAGTCTTTTATTTTATTATATCGTTTTTATCCATTAAACGATATTCTTTCTTGGCTAGAAAGACGTCGGGTAGAATTTTAAATCTACGCCAAGCTGTAGCGTAACGCTGAGTGATTTGCGTATCATCATCATCATCAGCCGTCTGTCATCCACTGCTAAATGAAGGCCTCTCCCAAAGCACGCCACCGCCCCCTATCCATTGCCGTTTCCATCCATAGATGTCCAGCAACCCTCTTCAGAACGTCAATATAAAATTGTTATCATGATCTGACAGATGTTATTTTTTACAACATTTTGAATATTTACGAATTCTTGTAGACAAATACTGGATTTTACCCATTGCGGATAATTTTTTTTAAGTATTAATTGTTTCTCAATAGAGACGAAGATATAAATTGTTTTTCTGGGAACAGAATGTGGTGGCCGAGGCGCTTACAGGACTTATGACCTGTCATTGGTTGGGTTGAGCGATCGCTTTATGTTTAACAACATTCCCCATTCCGCCCTTCTTATGACCACCACATCTGACAAATTTTTGGAACTTGTATATATGCTAGAATCCCGCGCTTATCTTTACATATTTTAGTTCACTTTACACTAGCGTCATCTAACCTAACCCAACCAATGACAGGTCATAAGTCCTGTAAGCGCCTCGGCCACCACATTCTGTTCCCAGAAAAATAATTTACATCTTCGTCGCTATTGAAATACAATTTATAGTTATTTTTTTAGTCAATCAAAAATAAATACTCTGATAATTTTCTCTTGTAATGGGTAAGCATTGACATATAAAGCAAATTCTATTTTATTATAATACAACGACCATTTTTTATATACTTATTTATATATTTAAAAAACTTAGGTGATATAAAATTAAAACAATTTCGCATTGTGCTTATATATTATAAGACCATCAAGGCCAGGTAAGGGATGGTTTTCGTAGTTTTCACCAAAATAAACACGTCAACTGTCTATTATATTTATCAAACAATCAGAATTGTCAACAAGTTTTTGCGATGAATTTCCCATTTGACTGTCAGGCCATCCCACCGAAGCCACACTGCGGTACGCTGGCGAACTAAGATTCGTAGACATTTTTCTTCCTAACTAGATATTGACATGCACGGACAATAAATCACGGACATAACGCTGACTGCGCGATTTCTGATTGTCTAACCTCTAACCACATTCCGTGGCCGATGGCTTTTTGGAATTCGCTAGAGACAAGAAGAAATAACCACGTGATTAATGAAAGTTAAGTTTTTTTTATCTAACTAAATAGCCGTTATTTTTTTGTTTGGAAAAATACGTCATGTTCTCACCTCTAAAATACCACAATGCCTCAATATTGAAGTCTTCAACCAGTGCGTCTTGTCAGTCATGACGTATAGAGCTGAGCCGTGGCCACTAAAAAAAGGTCTAGTCTACAGATTCAAGTTCGCCCAACGCGCCATGGAAAGAGCCATGCTTGGAATAATCTTGAGGGCAGATTTAGAAACGAATTTATTCGTCAACAAACCAAGGTCGCTGAGGTGGCTCTGAGAATGGGCGTGCTAAAGTGGCGATGGGCTGGCCATATCTCTCGGAGAACCGACGGCCGATGGGGGAGACAGGTACTGGAGTGGAGACCGCGTACAGGATTTTGCAGAGTTGGACGTCCCCCTGCCCGCTAGACCGACGATCTGAAGAGGATTGCTGGACATGGATGGATGAGAGCGGCAATGGATAGGGGGCGGTGGCGTGCTTTGGGAGAGGAATACATTGAGCAGTGGATGACAGACGGTTGATGATGAAATAGCCGTCACACCATGTTTTTACAATTTTGTGTAACTTGCCTTTGTCGACCAACGTTTCGGAGATCGTCGCAGTCTCCATCTGTGCTAACTTGCTCAAAAAAGAAGCGTGGATGTTTCTCACACTTCCGGCAACACGGCCGGCGTAGAAGGAGTTAAGCATACATTTTCCTACCACACGTATTGCATAACTACCCTGAATATGGAAACTGCAATGATTTTCAAAACGTCAGTTGAGAAAGCTCCTCTTATGAGGTAGATTCCGAACTATCCTTCCATCTTTAAGGACGAGTCCCGTAAGGTTGATTAAATAGTGCAATATAGGGTTACCTTTCTTTAAACATAACCACGATGTCCTCAACTTCACATATCTCTCTAATTCTGGTGTTCCTCATGTGATCTTTTAGTGTCTTGTATAAATTCATCCTCAATGTTTTCATCTCGGAAGTTCTTAAAATTTGATTGGTTCTAACTCTGCCCTTGCTTTAATCTCATATAAATAGTATAAAGCAAGCTAAAAAGATTCTCATCGTATTCTTAATGACCTTTTCTTTACAAATAATATCTTCTTTTTCTTCCTTGCTGTAGACCTATGTGGTTTTCTAGAGGATTGCTCCTCCTGTGACGTAGATTCCCAGATTCAAATTTTTAGAAGGTATGTCACGAGGACGCGTGCCGCAAGGCTTATTATGTAGTGCAATATAGGGGAGTCTGGTGGTGTCCATTCTTTGGGCATGACCGTATCAGCCCTTCCTTCGCTTTGTACTCCATCTTATAATATCCTCAGCCTCACATATCCTCTCTCCTCTCTTATTCCAGTGTTCCTGCTATCATCCTCTTCATCTCGGAAGTCCTCAATAATAAATATAAATCACAAAAATGTTTCCGCAGAAATACGGTAGCTTTTCATAAATAATACAGTGAGTTCGAGCGGTGATATTTCTGTCACAGAGGAGAGCACTCTGTACTAGCTTGTTTCTTGGAAGATTGTTGTCTATTGTATTTCTTTAGAAAGAAGTTCTAGAACAATTTGTCAACAGTGCGTAACGAGTTGTCCGGTATGTGCAGTTTGTTATTGTCCGGACACTACTTTGTCCACGGATATAATGCGGAGCTGTTTGCATCATTACGGGAACTGCACACTTAGTGTATGACAGTGTAGTAACAAGCACTCGTTGTTTTCATAAAGTTTACTTTAAAAATATCTAGTCAGGAGATTTAAATAACTTTGTATAGTTTTATAAATATATCATTACTGAAATATTTAATGACGCGATAACATTGTCGAATAATTTTAATATATTTCACACAATACGTAAGACCTTCATAAATATTAAATTCGTTTGCGTACTTTTGTTTATTAAAATATTCAAAACAAAAGAGTATACAAAATAACACGATGTTTTTTTTAAAACTAGTTTAGCTTTTGTTTTTATTTCGAAAGTTGCCGATTTCACCAGGCTTGCTAGCATTATCAGAATGATCCAATATGTCGATGCTAACGAGCCTGGTGAAATCGTTCGTTGTTGAAATAAAAACAAAATGTAGTCCTTGAAAAACATCGTTTTATTTAATTATTCTTCGTCAGATTTCAGTAAAATCATTATATTATCTGAAAAGAGTACATCGATGACGTTGATAAATGCTGGAATTTTTTTTCTGTGTGATAAATGGTGCATCTCGCTCTGACCTTAGTACGAACAAGCAAGATAGAAAGAGAAAGTGGACATTTAGTCGACGCACAGTGGGGCCAAAATATGAAAACGTGTCATTAACTCATAGAAGCTATATATATAGCTATAAATCAAAGGATTTAATGTAATTAGGTAGGTTAATGAAAATAAGAGACAATGTCATGAATATTAACACTTTATTTTTCCAATAACAATGAAATATGTGTCAAATACTGTCTTATTTTTATATGCTCGTTAAAGTCATTTTTTATTATTTTTAATAACGTAAAATGCAGCTTAGTTTTACATAATATATACGTTTCTTGAAAGAACGTCGATTTTACCCTTCATAAATACACACCAATATTTTTTTCACTCGTTATCAGATATTTCTGAGACACCATCATTGTCATCGGATTCATCATTTTCGCTTTGGCTGGAGGACCCTGTAGATGGAGGTATTATCAGATCCAAAACGTCTTTGAGGAATCTAGTTAGTTCCTCTTTCGGTAATTTCCTCTTACTAGTTATTAAAGGATCTGATGAGAGTAAAAGAAAATTTAAAATATCCGTGTTTGAATTCGTTCTGCTGGATTTCCTCGAGTGGTACTCCCTAAACTTTTTAAAATCTTTGTTACGTGCTTCCTGCGCTTCTTCGGTTAATTGACCTATCGGCAATATTGACGTTTTTATTATTTCAGGTCCGTGTATTAAATATTCGTGAAGTGTGGGTGGCATATTACACCACGGATATTTTTCTTCAAAATATCTGGCTGTATGTAACGCATACTCCCGGTATTTTTCCACACTAATTTCATGACCACATGATATAACTATTAAAATGGTGTGCATTTTTCTTATTAATTCTACATCTAAATTGGTTATTTCTGCAGACACCTCTGCACTTAAAAAAAAACGCCTGGCGGTATTTCCATCGTTTGTGTTACCAAAGTCCGGCTTGGTTTGTCCACGATCAAACCTAGTTTTTCTTTGAACTGAGCTTGAATTTTTTTCTTAGTTTCTTCAACAATTTCCTTGTCTGTCCCTCGAGCTTTTATAGGCAGTTTGTACGTCAAATGGAGAAGACACTTAAAAAAGCGTATCCATCCGTGCAAGACCGAAATGCCGAATTCTAAATTTTATGTTTTTATTTATTTTGTTAGCAATGCATCTATATATTATAATTCAATTGTTTAGATGTGGCACCACGTATGTAACATTTTTGGGTAGAAGAAGTATGTGTGATAGCTTTACATACTTTGCCATCAATCATTGCGAATATTAAATGATGTTTGATTACGATAACGCGCCCATCTAGTCTGACTATGGTTGTGGTAATATTTTTTATTTCTTCATCTACCCTTCGTTTCTCTTCCAAAGGTACTGCTGTGCATTCCTTAATAAATTCTATTTTCAGAGGTCTGCAATACCTCGTTGAACCAGGTCTTGGATTTTGCCAAATAATTTTGGCACCAGACACTAGGCGTAAGGGGGCAAATGATGTGATAAAAACCGCTGCATCATCGGCATCTGCGTCAAAAAAAGCCTGTTTATGTGAACTGTGCCCCGAACTTCCATCAACTCCCCATTTGGAATATAATATCATATTATTTAATTCTTTGGGTTTGAGTGTAAAAACAACATCTTGATGGGTGATAATTAAACGCTCAATCGTGAGATTAAGCATGATCTGCAAATCAACATATACCAAAGTATCCGTGACATGTATATTTTCTGGCTCTGGATAACATCGTCTTTTTTAGGCCTGTACAGTTTTATACGAAGGATATAAGTTTTTAGATTTCAACTTAATAGCGTTATACTGATGTGGAGACAAGTCCGCTTCTATTAAAAGTGCTAAAGCATCTTCTGCTGACATGAACACGTTTCCAAAAGACTCCCTGGAAGTTTGATGAGATTTACCTGAACCTGTTGGAACAGATAAAATACCTCGAACCAACTTTGAGGCATCTGCCTGTCATGCAGCTCTAAGTTCCATTTGTGTTGAGTAGAGTAAGTCTGGCAGAGATGCAGAATTCCTCAGATTAACCGTATTTTGCCGCTTCACCCTTTCTGTACTCTCCTCAAAAGGAATCATCGGGCGACCGCCACATGTTTTTGTAGCGCGAATGAAAGAAACGGATGTATCAAGCCACGTTTTATTAACATCGAGAAATCTTTCTTTCATCCAGTGAGCTGATTCCCATCATGATTTATAATCAAATTTAAACCGAGTACAATTTTTAACACACGTTACACTTTTTCCTAACTCATCAACACACCCTGTCCGTTTTATGATTTCTTTTTGCAGGAAATCAATCTGATCCTCCAATTTTTCTTTTCCGAAACTCTTCATAAGCGTTATTAATTGATGCTTTGTCATGAACAAAGTGCTGGAGCTGGTACCTAGGTATGCGAGAAAAGGAAAAACAGAATAAGATACAAAATTGGTGAATTTTTTTTTCATTTTTGGTTATTCGAAATGTGCTGTTATTTTAAAAAAGTGCAAAAAGTGGCAGAAAATAACATCATATCAATAAAGTACAACAATTACTTATTATAAATCAATTAAAATACTTGCGGAATTCATCGGGATTCTATACTAAATCTCTAAATGTTTTTTTAATATTACAAAAACCTCTGTATCATTTTAATGCGAAATCGGTTTAATTTTTTTACATTTAAAACAAGCCATAATTACAATTAATTTAACTCAAAAAAGAGGATACATACCTGACGTGTAAGGTTCCATACTAAAACTTTAAATTTTTTATCAATAATACAACTAAAGAAATGTTAGAAACTAGGTGTTGCGCTGACTTGAAATAACGGACGTGTAACCTCTACGAGTAATCGGCTCCGATTGAGGGGTGCTAGAGCGAACGTGTCACAGTCTAGCTTGTCTATCTGCTCGTGATCATATGCTAAATATATCTGAGTCATCATATAATAACAAAGCGTTTAATGAATCATAATTTTTATTTTTTGGGTTATTGTATGAGAAATCTGAATCCTGCCCCATTGTGCGACGGTCCGCACGCCATTTCTGATACGCACAACATTTATTTTTACGTATTTTCTGATACGCGTAGCATTTATTGCTAGTACCTATTATGTAAAGTGCCCAAAGTATCCAAGCACCTAAAGTATACGAATATTTGAAACATGATTTTATAAGATATAATGAAGGCGTGTACAAAAAAAAAATAATCAGTTAAATTAATACACGCCGAGTGTCAGCAAAAAATTAGGAAGGCAGTATTTTATCAAAAATGAAAATTACTTAATCATTGTCGCGACTTTAATCAACAACCTATATTAATTATTCCTTTCACTTATTAAGTAACACCTAGTACCTTCGGTAATTTAATTTATTAAGTAACATTAGTATTAAGAACGAATTTTGCCATTGGTATGGCTGTTTAAATTTTTGCATTATACCTAAGCATATTGCTCATATATTCGTATATTTTTTTGTATTCAACTATAATTTCTGTATATAACAGGTTCTCTGAACCAAATTACTGTAAACAGCTTACGCATGAACCTATAATAATAATAATAATAATAATAATAAATTGGATAATTTATAAAGCGCCATTTTAATGAATTGCTCATCTCAAGGGCGCTGTTGATCGTTAAAAGACGCACAGGTCATTTGGAAAATAGCCACATTGACTGACACCACACTTCGAGTCATGATATATTCGGTTTGTATTTTAATAGTTTAAAGTGTAATTAATATAATCAAATGATTTTACTGAAATCTCTTGATGGAAGTTCATTTTAAATAATAATTAAATAAAACGATGTTTTTTTAACTACTTCCACTTTTGTCTTTATTTAGACAGCGACCGGTTTCGCCAGGCTCGCTGGCATCGACAGACTTATTTCTTAGAATCAGAAATCGGTTTATTAGGCAATGTTCACAGGTATCCTTAACGTTGTAATTATTCCTGTGTTTCTGTGTCGATATATAATATTTATCCGAATTGACGAATTGAATGTTATGTTCAACTAAAACCAACTAACCAACTAACCATCACGCCGTTTCCCCGAAAGGGTAGACAGAAAGAATGAACTGCAACACTTTAATCGATGCTGCACTCCATTCTTCTCTTTTCGCCAACGCGAGAGACGCGGTGTGATGGGTTGCGAACCTCATCGCCACCAATAGGCATCTCCCGCATGTTATGTTCAAGGGTTGTTAAAAGAGACATAAAGTTAAATGTGCATTTTATTTGATTTATTTTTGGCTTTTTCAAGACTCAAATACTTATTAAAACATATCTCTTTCCAAAGATACAATCATTTCAATGTATGCAAATAAAAATACTTATTTGGATACACTGAATTGATTATAAGTATAAAGTTTTTAGTAAAGTTCATTTTAAGAATAATAAAAATTGTAAATTCTTTTTCTGTCAACACATTATTTTGATTACTTTAAAAGATATGGAAAGCTGTGGATTTTTTTTAAACACAAATATGACTATTCCATTGTTTTGGCCGAAACATTATTTTATTTGAACATTTTAAACTGTTAAATTAAAAAAACTTTGTTTTATATGTCACAATTGTATTTTTATTTTACGCGATAGCTGTTTCTTCAGCCTATGTTGACATCATCAGGTGTTAAAATTGTAACACCTGATGATGTCAACATAGGTTGACGAAACAGCTGTCACGAAAAATAAAAATACAATTGTGATACATAAAACAAAGTTTTTTAATTTAACAGTTCATAATTAAATTTACAGTTATACGAAAGCTTTTAACTGAAATCGACAAAGCTGTAGTCGGAGTTTATCAAATCAGGCCGCAGATCCTTGAATCGTTTCTGTGTTTTAAGAGCTCTAACGTAATGTTTAGTAACTACAAATGAAGTGCTTTCTCTCGCCAAATTGCGCTCACCCCACGTCCCATACAATACACGCACATAAAACGGAGGGAAGATTAACGAATCCCGCTTTCCCCAAACATAAAACGCCACTTAACTCATAAAAAAACTCTTGTAAGAAAAATTACTGTCACCTTGTCTTAAAAGAAACTATAAAAAATACAGGACAACTCCTTTATATGGGCCGCCTTGAAACACCACGCTGGCTGGAATTTCATCTCCTCATTAGAGACCTCTTTTATTTGAAGGACTTCGTTTTGTATATAAAATCTTGGTGTGAAAGTTAGGTTGGAGGGGGTGGAGCGTTTTGTTATTCTGGCTTGGGTAGGGTTTCATATTCAGCACCGGCTGTTTGAGTTATAAAACGGCCCCAGCTCATCAAAAACAAAAAAAGTCGGAGCAACGAAACAACTTTTTACTTTCAAGAATGTATCCTTTCGCGCCTTATGACCACTTAATTCAGGGGTTAAAAACTCAAGTTTTCCTCTAAACCACATTATTTTTCCATTTGTTATACTATACATACATAAGAACACTCGCGGGGTAAGCTTGTAAAACAATTATGAATAATTTAATTTGTTTTGCTCGAGTTATGTAACGCTTAAAAAAACATATTATAAATATTTAATTAATTTAGTTAATTGAAATAATTTCTCTTTATTTTGTGATGGGTTTTGTTTTTCATTGTTAATGATTCTGTGATCTTAGGAAAGTGAACCAAAATGCAATCTCTATAAAACCACGTTTTTACGATTAAATCTTCTTCATCTTCATTTAATAGATCTGATGATCTGAGATAAAGAAATTACGCCTCTTGAGATGATAAGGTCCTGCTGTTTCTCTAACTCTTATGTCTTTCAGGTAAACAGTGTTCAGAATTTCGTTAGCTGTTTTATATGCGAGTCTATTACTATTAATTCTGGCTACTTGCCGTCTCTAGAATTGTCTTCTGGATCTACATCACCTAACAGTTCCCGGTATTTTGCAAGATATTTTTTATTTCTACTCTACGGATTTGATTTTACGGATTTGATCTTCACAAAGTAGCTCTATAGCTACCTCGGTTCCTCTTCTTGTCCACATTGGACCAGACCAATTACATCAAGAGCGATGCAAGCTAGCTTCCTTCTCAGGATGTTATCGATCCATAGCCATTTGCGTATAGCAACTTATTCTATGATTTTATAGGTATATTTTACTTTTTCTTATAAAATAAATAATAATATGAATGCTACGCTTCACTTGTAGGTTTTTTTAAGTGAGCCAATTGATCTTAAGGATGGAGAGGAACATTAAAAGAAATATACATAGAATCAATATCCTTGTTGCTCATATCGTCAGGGTATTCACGGATTTGACATAATTGCATCTAAAGAGGTCTATCCTCATTTAGAAGACTCGTTTTTAATAAACGAGCACTTCGAAGTGCCTCTGTGTGGCAATTTGGGACATAACATAAGATATGGCCCATTGTTCGTATATAGTTGTGGGGATCAATCTTTCAATATTACTGGATTGTCCCTGGATAAAAGTTTAATAAAAATAAATTATTTGTAATGAATAACGATTATTATTTCCCATTACGAAATCAAAAAACACAATAATCAATAAAATAAAAATACTCACATAGAAAGTTCATTCTGTTGGTTTGTAGACAGATCACTATTATCGTCTGTCAGAATCGCTGTTTTAATCTACTGGACATAAAAAACTATAATTGTACCAATTTCATGAAAATTGTTATTACAATTTTAATTTGTTATTGATTCAAGATTTGACCTTTAAGAGAAGAACTAAAATAATGTTGATATCCACGAACTGGGTGTTTGATTTGATGCTCAATTACATTAAAGCGTTTTACGATAAAATTATACATTTTGAAACATCAATGAAATGATTTCCCATTATAATAAAATTACCCATTTCAAAGGCGTACCTACATTAATTGAAGCGCCCTACGAGAAGTACAATGGCGTTTTGATAATTTCGCGTAATAATGGTTAATCAAGAGATTAAAACTGAATGTAGTTTAACCACTCGGTTAATTGTATTGTAGGAACAATTGTATTGTAGAAAGTAATAACTTTTTATGTTGTTCGCAAAAAAGGTTTGCCGTACACATTTAATACGAAGTTTTAAACTCCCATTGCCTTGGATAAGTCGGGTATTTGTATCTGTTAACGGCTGCCGTGTGGTGAACATTAAAAGCGGGACTAATAGCGAGGAAAGCGATACAAGAATATAAAGATTACACCGAATTCCGCGTCCGGCCATCTTTATAGGATTACTAATACTGCTTGCCCCGCTAATAAAATTGGACGCGACATCACAAATGTGCCGGCAGTTTCCTTCGGGCCCACGGATGTTTGTTTGAAATAAAATCTAAAAGGATTTTTTTGCAAATGTTTTTTCCTGCACAAAAAGCTTTTAGTTTTATGTTATCCTTAAAAGAGACGTTCACTTTCAAGTTCGGTACTTGTGGCTTTCTCGTAATATTTTTTCACGGAAAAAACATTAGTTTCAAATTTCAGGTATTTTTATACGATTGTAACAATGATGTAAATCGTTAATAGTTATCATTTTGTTACATAATAAAGTTTTTGTTATATCCTTAAAATATTTTTAGTGTTTTACCACTTAATAAAATACAGAAGGGGAAAAGTATGAGAAACTGTACCGTTCTTCATCCTATCAATGGAAATAAAGCTATGTATATCGCATTGATGATGTTAGAAACAGTCTATTTCTTCTCATTCATTTGCCATTATGGGGGAAGGTTTGGCCGACTTTGAGTCGTTTTCAGGGGCGACGGGTGTTATAGAAGCACTACAGGTGGAGGTGCCTTCGTAACCTCTATACCACTTAATGAAAATTAGTGACATGTTTACACGAGCAGAAACACTTGATATAAATGGATTATCAATTTTATTATAAAATGATGGGTTTTTATTAGTAGCGCGTATTGAAAATAATACAAAGTTTGTGTCCCGAAACGTGTTTTTTTAAAGTGCAAAAAAAGTATTGTGAAATACAATGTTTCCAAAAAGTTATTCAAATGTGAATCCACAACACAAAGTGATGGCGAATATAGAAGAAATAATAATTACTTATAAAAATGTTGTGTGTCGGGTTACTTTTAATTAAGTTTTTAATATTTTGAGTATGACATATTCCGTCATGCTAGGGCATTATTCAATTCTTCATTGATTATGCTATATCAAGACAAAACATGTCACTTTTATATAACATAATATTTTTTTGAGAACATCCGCATTGATTGTCCTTGCAAGCAAAGGAAAGAATGGCATGATTTATGTTTCTATGCTACCTTTCATTTAGCTTGTCATTTCATGTACCATCCAGTTTTTTTTTTTAATTTTCCTATAGATGTATGCCAACGAAGACCTATGCTATAGCCACCCGAACACCACCTTGTTATATAATTTTTATGTATGTATTGTAATTAAAATTTCCAATATTTTGAAATGAGAGTGTTCTAAAATTAACGGTTTAAAGAGCTTACTTTAAATGCTTAATCGTTGAGGACGAATTGATTTAAAAGTGATTTTGAAAAGCTTCTATGCGGAATATATCTAGGTATAAATAATACTCGTATTCACCCTTTTTTCCACAATCAAAATTACTATTGTTAACATAATCCAATTTTATTTCTTTCGAGCTGCGAACATGTAAGTAAATTGAAGGATTACAAAATATGTTGCAAAATTTAATAACTCACCTTTTCAGAAATAGATGACAAAGGTGTGTGTTATAATACTTCACCTGAGCTCATATTTGAATAAAAGTAATAAGATTTTTTTCCGACTTGTCGTATATTATGAGAAGACGCGTCTGGCTGTCAATATTTTCAGCTGATAAACGAACAGAGGTATTAGAGATGCCCCTCGGATAAGGGACATGTCTGCACACGCTGACCTCCTTCGGATTTATGCAATGAATGAAGAAAACAAAAGAAACCGATGTAAATTAAATAACGTTCCTGATTTGAATATTTATCTTATTCGCAGTAATTAATCTTAAAACGATTCGTATTTCTTTTAACTGGGAATGTAGTTGATTATTATTAGTTATCTTCTTCTTCTTCCCGTGTCCTGTCAGATCTCCCCAACGTTGACTATCACCCTTGAGTAGGCCTCCCTGTCCTGGGCAGCTCGGAACAGCTCCTCCACGGTCCTCATCCCTGTCCACTCTCGGATGTTCCTCAGCCAGGAATCCTGCCTTTTTCCAACACCTCGTCGACCCTCAATCTTACCCTCCAAGATCAGATGTAACAGTGTGTACTTTTTGCCTCTCAGAACATGGCCCAAGTAGGACACCTTACGGACTTTGATGTTGGTCAGCAACTCTCTGTCAACTCTGGCTTTATGGAGAACGTTTGTGTTGCTGACCATGTCAGTCCAAGAGATGCGTAACATTCTTTGGTGTATCCACATCTCTAAGGCCTCTAATCGATTAATAATATTGACTTTAAGGGTCCATTATTTATAAGTCTCTATAATATTATACTAGCTAGTGATTATTCAAGGATATTACTAATTATTATAAACACAGTTTCTGTATTTTTCATTCGATTAAAATTATTATACTTAAATTTAACTGGGCTGAGTAAGTCAAGCTCCGTGGTCCATGGACTATCTATTAATGTTCTGACATTCACGTTACAGCTGAGGAAACCGTGGAAAACGTCAACTGGAAATCTTCCGTTTCGGCTGAGGTAGTTAAGATAATAAATTAGAGGCATTATCATTTGACAATATTATCAGGGCGAAACAAGCCATTCTCATAAACTACAACTTATAGATAACGGACGTTTTCATTTGTATAAAGTATTTAAAATGGAGTTAAACATCATCGTTCAAGAAACCATGAGTAGGTAGTTTTGACTTGATAGTTAATTAAATTATGGTGATACGTTATAATCAGTTGATTATTTTTACATCAGTATCTAGTTGAAGAGAATGTATTTTAATATTTCATACCAGAGTGTCGAAACCAAAAGTAAAAAAAATCGGTAGTGCATGAAGTTTCAGATGGTTTACTATCTATCTATCTATCTTACCATCACGCCGTTTCCCTGGAGGGGTAAAAGAGAGGATGGAATGCCATACCATTCTGTCCTGACACACCTCTCTTGCTTCCTCCACATTCATACATCCTAACATGCACTTCTCCAAGCTTCACTTCCATACATAAGGGTTGGCACTAGAACTCCATTATATTTTAATATAAAGCAATTTGGATAAGCGTCTTACAAAATATTTATGTAATATGAATGCAGTTATTCACATAATATGCGGCAAATCCATAAACTACCACGCGAAACCAGAAAATTAATATTTGTGCAATAGCACTTGGTTATTTATTCACCGGGTTTATGTAAATAACGGATTGCAATATCGCGCCGATACACAATAATATCCAAGCGACACCGACGCCGAAAGCTCCGGGGATTTGGCGTCGCCGCTTTCGCAAAAGGCGCCGAGCGTCCTTCTGAAGCGTCGCCTACTTTAAAAGGCAAGGTGTTAAGGCTTTTTCGTGCTTAGTACGAGTGAAATATTTTCTTCGTATCTAAGCCTTATCTCGTCAATGAGAGATATATCGATTATTATTTTCCGGTAAATATATTTTTTATTTTCATACATAAACGCTTTGAAATAAAGTTTCTGCTATTCACATTTATCACAACAGACCCACACTAACCATCGCTCGAAAGAAGAATTTTTTTTTTGGTGAAATGCACTATTTATAGACTTTTTACACCCAATTTATTTACCATTCAATGACATAAGGCAATGTCACTACAGGAAAAATAATAATTGAATGTTAGTTGAAAGTTGAATAAAGCTGCAATAATTTTTTTGAATCGCTCATTACATCATTACAGCGCGAGGAAAATCGATGTCGAAAATCGATCGATATAGTTGCCATATTGATTCTAATGATATGTGATAGATAGCTCATCTATCGCCATTTTATTGTTATATAAATTCAACAATCACACTGTCATAGCACTTGCTACTCGGCTACGAAGGTTGTGAATGTATCGCGTATGGCATTTTTACTGTGTCGTTTGAACTACACTCTATTAATCAATCAATTTTTACCTTTGTACAGTTATTAGCCTTTATGTTAAACACCTTGAAGAAGTCACCATCGTGGGCAAAGAAAAGGCAACCACAAGGACGACCATTAAGCCGCTGGTCCGATTAAATCAAGAAACTGACTGGCATCTCATTAGGTGCAGCCTGGAGACTGACGGGTGACAGAAGCGTATGGCGTGGCATTATCAATGGTTTATATGATGGACACGACCCTCAATCATGAGGAATACGACAGAGAAGAATATGTTTAACATTAATTGGGATCAAAAACCTATTTTTGATATTTGTTGATGTTTATTCTTCTACCGACCCTTATATATGGAAGCGAAGCATGGAACTGGCAAAGGAATGATGAAAGTAGAATAAATGCAGTAGAAATTTGATCTTTTAGGCGAATGTGCGGATACTCTGTGTATGATAGGGTGTCCAATGAAAATATAAGAAGTGAATGCGGTGCGAATGATAGTGTTATGAATAAAATAATGAAAGGATCATTAAAATGGTTTGGATATATGGAAAGAATGAATGAAGAAAGAATGGTAAAAAAATTATACATTTTCGATGAAAATGGAACCAGAAATAGAGGAAGACCGAGGAAAATGTGGCACGATCAAATAAATCAATTATTGAATGTCGGCGATATGAGGAGTCAGAGAAATCAACGCGCGTGCATGACACGATGTATGAATGTTGAGGAGGCGAGAGAAATATGTCAGGAAAGAAAAGTGTGGCAGTCCGTTATTTCTGCCTACCCCTTCAGAGAGACGGCGTGATGGTTAGTAAGTTAGTTTTTTTTTTAATATCCAGCCTTCAATTGTCAATAAAGTATGGAGGTTCTCATTTATTTGCTACAATGAATAAGAAACAAAAGGATTTATTAAACTAAATAGTTCCGTAATTAATTAACCCTGTAATTCTAACACAGTGATGTTCTTGTTAGTAATAAAGTGGAATTAACAGTCTGGAATATAATAATGAGTAGTTTGTGAACTGGGTCACGCGGAGAAAGAGAGGGTGACCGTATTAGGACATTCTCTATCGTAGCCTGGGGAAGGAAGGAAGGATACGGAACTTGTTAGCGTTAATAAACGCCTTTAAATACTTCACACAAGGTGGTCGAAACACTTCAAACAAACCCAATTAAACCTAATTGCTTCATTTTAAATTTATTTGCTATGTTTTTAAATACAGTCAAAAATGTTTATTACGAGGAAGACAGGACCGATTGAATTTGCTTGTTAGAAGCCTCACTTGTTATATCATAGAATATGTATTTTAAATGCTTACAAATATACCCAACACATGAAGTATCTGGAGTGGTCACAAAACACAAAATGTTGCAATTTAAACAAAAATATTCAATAAGAACTTTAAATTATTATTTTAAATTTTAAATCGAAAAATATTTGCTATAACAAAAGATTAAACAAAACAAAAGATATAGAAGAAATAGAAGAAAAAAATTTTAAATTTCAATTTATATGCACACCCGTTACACATACTCGTATATTACATTTTTCTCTTAATTCGCTTTTCTTATAAATTTTTTAATTGATGCTTGCTTCATTGGTTTCCCTTTATTGTTCTTCAATTTCTCCTCAACCCATTAAATTAAATATAAATTAAAAACGTTGTTGTTAAACGATCAACACATTAACATTTTTTAGAATTTTTTGTTGTTGTATTTTTGTAAATGTCAATGAATGATTATACTATTTTTTTATCAAATTATTTGACGGCCTTCGATATGACTGTCACACTGAAGGTCCAGTGTTCGATTCCCGGCGATGCTAGAGTAGTAAGTGTGTCTTTGATTTGGTAGAATTCACGTTACTCTAAAAATGGCTATAGACTAGCTACTGGATGTTATGAAAATCAATAGCTAAAAAACTGTTTCTATATTTAATATGGGTTCAAATAACCTGTTGAATACCAAAATATACGTTTTTTTAATAATTCACCCATGAACTGCTACATTGATATGTGAGAACTAAAAATATTAATATTTCTTATGAATTTAAACACCGTTTTATTCATATCAAGTTTATGGTATATTTCTCATCACGTTTTTAAGGTTTACATCTTCATTATTGAGGGAACGATATTAACTCAGTTTATATCTGTATACCTTCTTAATTTGTCATACCTTCTGTACCTTCTATAACTTCTTAATACTACTACGTCTATACCTTCTTAATTTGTCAAAAATTCAAGTGGTAAAAAAAAAAAAAAATTTAATTGATTCAAAAATAATCTTCAGTTATGGCAAAGAAATGATTTATTAAATTTCAGGCCAATCATTAGACTTTAAAACATGGTGGATTGATAATGAAAATGATGCAAAGCCAACAGAATTATTAATATCAAATCGGTTAAATTGTCAAAATGGGGGAGAAATATATTTTTAATATGATAAGGACGTAATTAAAGAGAAGATAAAATTGTAATTACACTCTTTGAACAATACAGCTGGACTATTTTAAGTTTCAGAAAATTCTTCCTTTCCAGCATTCCACGTTTCTCTTTAAGCACTATGAACGAGTTAATAATCTAGCACCGTCATGTAATTATTCCTAATTGTCTCTTCTTTCAATTTTATTATTCAGAACACGGCCATAGTAGGGAGATACCCTTTATAACTATTCTAAGGTATTTTCGTATAAGAAATATTATAGTAATATAAAGTGGCAAAAACTCGAACATCGTTAAAAAAGAATTCGAGAATTTTTTAATAAACGAGAGCAAGAGAGGAACACTCCGATTCTCTCCGAAAGTGACAAGTGAAAGTGAATTGGAAATGCACAGAATGCACATGCCCGAGAACGATTTTGGATTATTTTGTTTTTGTTATGATATAATGACAGAAGTTAGCAAAACAATGTAGAACAATTTGGTGTGTTGTTATGTGTGATTTTTTTTAACGTGTGTGAAAAAAATATTTCAACATTAAAATTAAGCTTTTTACTGATTACGAATGTGCAGTTTTTAAAGGGTTGAAAAATTTTCCATCATGAATATTTCACGAGTTGCAAATATATAGATGAAATTAAATGTTGTCTTAAATATACGTATTTTAGAGTTTCAAAAATCAAATATAAATAAGTAATCAGTTGCTTATTGTAATGGAAGGTTTTGCTGATTTTGTGTCGTTTCCATGCGTCGGTAGATCCAGCGACTACATGCTGATATGAGGTGACCCTCAAAGTGGTATGACGTTCTGCAACTGTGGCATGGAGCAATGCAAGCTACACTTAACGGAGTGGCTTTGCTGCCTGTGAGATGCACGAAGGAAAATCTGGTTAGGGCACCGGGTAGCGTGGTTCACCTAGCACACTTTCGGGCTGATGTTATCTGACTGAGTAGCTTTGAAACGACGAAGAAGAAAAAAATTAACACAGTTTAAGAAAATACCTTATGTAAATTTAAATATTCTTAGATGTCAAGATGGAAAAATGTTTTAGTTTATTCATAAAAATACATAATGCACAATAATTGACTAATAAAATAAGTTTGTTTGCTCGTTACTGAGATATTAACAATTCAACGTATAAAAAATAGTAAATATTAGTTTTTTGTAACTTTGGTCAGTGTGTACTCGTATTTTTAATATCGTTAAAGGTTTTTTTTAACATTTGTAATCATGTATACTAAATGTGATATGTATTATTTTTTAAATGAAATAAAAACAGTTTTTTTAGGAGCAGTAGAATTAATAAAAACTCGAGATAAAATTCAAATGATAGAGGAAAGCGCATTTTAAAAATATCAATTAAGTAATTTAAATGCACTAAAAATGACTGTGTTTAATCATAATTTACAATTTTATCACACACGAAATTCCAACCACATTCAATCACAAACCACAAAATATAGCCATATACGTAACATTGATTTGCGATTAAGTCCGTGATTCGGAAAATTCGTTGAAACACAAAATAACTACAAAGGGTAAAATTTTCAATAATTTGATTAGTTCATCTATTTACATATAAATATAAATTGCAGCCCGACATGGTTTTGAATTGTGAAATAATAATTTCATTATTACCTTATTTCTGTTTCAAATGTTGCAAGCGGAAAATTCACACAAAAGTGCATATTGTGAATCACATTGATTTATATTGGAATGTTTATGCCCAAACTAAAGACTTATAATTAAACTAATTTATGGACTGGATGCTTAAAATACAATATATAATATAAATTTTCAATGTAATCACTATCTCTATTTGCGTTATCCTATGCTGAATCTTACAATTTATGAAAAAAAAAACTAACTAACCAACTATCACGCCGTCTCACCGAAGGGGAAGGCAGAAGTAATCGACTGCCAAGCTGTTCTTTTCTGACATAATTCTCTCGATTCTTCAACATTCATACATCGTGTTATGCACGCTTCGATTTCTCCGATTCCTCACTTGGCCTACATTCAATATTTGATTTATTTGATCGTTCCACGTTTTCCTCGGTCTTCCTTTATTTTTAGTTCCGATTACTTCGTTAACATATTATATTGATTTTACTATTATTTCTTCGTTTATACTTTCCATGTGTCTAAACCATCTGAATAATCCCTTCATTATTTTGTTCATAACAATTTATGAACGTTTAAGAAAATTTAGTTTTTATTGCGAGTATTGAATATTGAAGAAAACATATCGCACGTTGAAAACAAAAGTGACACTATACAAAAATCTCAATTTTTCAGTACGGTCATTTAAAGTTTTGCCTGCTTATTAACCTAATTAAAATCAACTAGATTCTGATAGAATAATATCTAAACTAATATATAAAACAACAACATTAGATATATTTCTACTCACAGTCAAGTTATTGACCTCACAAAAACTTTAAATGACCGTACTGAAAAATTGAGATTTTTGTATAGTGTCACTTTTGTTTTCAACGTGCGATATATATATTTTTTAAAATTTTTCCCGTATAACTTGGATAAGGCATGTTTGCTATGGCTTTTTCGTCAAATGGTTATAATGGTTATAATCACCAAATCATAGAAAAATGGTACACCGAGCATCAATATTATATTGTATATTTCACAATCAAGCATTCTCCTTTTTTTTAATATTGTGCCGATTTAACTTGTACTCGTATAGTATGCGACAACAACCAATTGTTTTACAATTACAATCAATTGCTCCTGAACAAAATAAAAATAAACCTGATTGACCTTATCTCAGAGAGTGCCATGCTAGAAGGCCTAAAACATGTGGTAAAAAACAGACGAAATTATTCTATTATTTCTTCTATACTCGTATACGCCATACTTTCTGTTGTTATGATGGTTTATTTTATTTTTTTATTTTTTATACACTTTGTATATACAACACTTATATTAAAAAAATATATATAGACATGTTTCGGACTAACAGTCCTTCCTTAGTATATATAAAATTTTAAAAATATTATAATTTTTTTTATATAATCTGACAGATGTTATAAATATATTTTTAGGTTCGAAAATAAATCTTTATAACATCTGTCAGATCATGTAAACAATTTTATAATATTTAAAAAAAATATCTTTACTGAGGAAGAACTGTTTGTTCGAAACATGTCTATATAATTTAATTATTTTATGTTTAAATGGTTTATTTATGCTAACAAATTCCCTTAAGTTGAGATTTTTGCATATCAATTCTTCAATCAGCATCAATCGATTTTGTTGGCTAAGGTATTTGCGTCCTGTCGAGATGTTCTTTAATTAAATTGGGCACTCGGCGGCGACGACGTGTTCCATCCAGAGCCACTGATTAGCGTCATAGATTCCTGAATCACTCTCCGTCACTCCGTCGCGACGTGACTTGCTTAGAGACGCGACGGCGTCGAGGAACTTCGTTTTTTTTTGCATTCCGGCTATATACGGTTAACGAAATGGTGAAATATATATAATAATATCAAAAATTATAAAATATATAACTGATATTTTTTTTTCTTTTTTATTATCATACAGGCATTCACTCAATTAAAATAATTTTGCTATTTGATAATGTAACATTTAAAAAATGTTTTTAAGATATAAATTTAAACAGAAAGGTAAGGTATTTTGGCAGTATAGATAATTTGGCAGTACTTTCTGAAACACAATCGTACTGAATAACCTTGTAAACTATCCCTATGTAAGCTTCGGAAACTCACCAATGGATGAAAAAATATCTAGAATTAGACGAATAAACTTCAAAACACAGTTATCACACGCGCCTCCGCTGGTACAAAACATTGATGTGCGAGTCATGTTAAAACATACACTGCCAAATTAACTTAAATTACCCTAGTATGATTATTTTCTTGTTATCTTCTTCTTCTTCATATGTCATGCCGGGTCCCTCCGATGTCGACTATCACTTGAGAGTTCGTATCTCCCGCACAATTCAATAACTCTGCATTTTGCCTTTAATGAATAGGTGCAGCATAAATTTTAATAGACATGTATATTTAACCAACATAACTTTATTGAAGATTAAGGCGTTAACACTGAAATTCCAATGTAATTTGAATAGAATTATGAATGCTGTTTCATCAATTTTTTTTTAAATTATATTTTTACAGAATAAAATATTTTACACAACATATTTCGGAGGTGACCTCATCTATCCAAAGACGTAAATATAAAATATAACAATCTTGTTGTTTATTTACACCGATGATGCAGAACGTCATCTCCGAAACATTTTTTAAGTGCATTAAACAGTATTCATATTATTTATTTATTTATTAAGGGTAACATACAGCGATATCAACAAAATATATATAATAAAACATTTAGAATAATTAAAGTAAAGCCAATTACATGCAACCACAAATATAATATAATAGTTTACAATTAACAAATGACAGTGTGAAACGAGATTGAAGTTAAACCAAGACACAATGAGGCCAGACACAATATTTAAGTGATAAAATACTCATGGTACTTGAAATAAAAAATAAAATTATGTTAAATAAAAAAAAGTAATATGCATAATATAATAATATCATGTAACATCGTGGTCACATCCACGCCGAAATGTTGCTCCGATAATTATTTTTAAATTTCGCTCTTTCAAATGAAAAACATCAATGTTTCCAAAATGCTCCAATGAAAAACGTCAATGTCTCCAAAATGCTTCAATGAAAAATATAAATGTCTCCAAAATGCAAATTATAATATATAAATTAACCCACATTACTCAATACATTTTTAAGCGTTTCGTAGGTCTCTCGAATATTTTTATGTGCGATTTCTTTTTTGTATTTTAACATTTATATAAATATACAAAACATAATAAAATAGATTAGAAACATTTTGTTAGATCCGAACTGGCCTTATGCAGCACCCTATTTACCTTCCTTCGGACAAAAATACGAAATCACGCTCGGGTGCTTTTTTCAATCGAGTCTGAACTTTATTAACATCTGCCTTCCAGAGTGATCAGCAGTTTTGGAACCGCCGGAACATCTGTTTCCGCTGGAACCTCGCCGTCAGATAAATAGCCAATTTGAAGGAAAGCCTTTTGCCATTGTCCCGTTTCAGAGTTCTACGTGTTTTATTAAACCATATTTTTTAGAATTAAATGAAATTCTTGGTGCTACGACAAATTTCAAGAACCTCGCGCATTTAGTTTTAATTAAATTTTAAGTAAACACGCTTATTATAATAGATTTTTAATTTGGATTGCACTGATTTCTTGGTTAAAACGATATCTACAAAAGGTGTATTTACATTTGTGATATCTTTATCAAAAATTTTTTTTGAACGATTAATTGAACTAAGAGTATTCTAAATTTTTTTTAAAGATTATTAAGATTATTCTAAATTTATATTTTATTTATTCTGTTTCGTCATTACTTGTTTGCGGCTTCATAATTGAACTATACTTTTTTTTCTTCTTTGTAAGAACACGTATTTAAAAAAATATAAAGTGTTGTTGTCAAACAAGTATTTTTTTATTTATTCAAGTGTATATTTTATGTTTCTGAAATAATGATGTAAAAATCCAAGTTTATTAATATAAATAAAATCATTTTTTCTTCTTCTTCAAGAAGTTTTATTATATTTTATGCTAATGAAACGTTTCGCCTTTCTATGGGTAGCCTTTCTATCTAACAGATACCCCAAAATAGAAAATTTTAGAAGATTAGAACAGGCTTTTATCCAGTAGTGTAGTAAAATTGGCTAAAAACACGAAGATGGCATTTTCAAATAATATTTTCACTATCATCTTATCTCAAATATTTAATATGGAGTATTATATTATTGTTTAAGAAACAATACATATAATTTGTTTGGACGTATTATTCATTATGCTTATTATGCACGTACATTTTATATATATGTATGACATTTTATTTACTTTAAATAATTTTCTATTTTTCTCTATTATCTTTGATTTTATGTACCATTTAATACATTCATGATATTTTCAGATTGTTCTCTCGTACATTAAAAAAAATGGTTTTTTAAGTATTACCAAAAACATTAAAGTTCCTTATCTGAGGACGAACAAATGTTTCGTATTCGAATATAAATAGGATGAAATTAAAATAGTTTATCTTTAAAAGTGCTTCGTTTATATTACGTTTTTGAACAAAGTCGGGAATTTTCTTCCGTTTGCAAAGAAGGAGAGAAAAGCGCTCTTTCAGTTCTCACTTTTAGCGGCACCAACATGTATTGTGAATAAAGTTTTAATTTCCACCACAAAATCACCAACTTTTCCGAGAAGATTATGAAATTTTCTTAATCTAAAAGAAAATTTTGTTTTTGTGCTCAAAGGGAATGGTTGTATTTACATAAGTATTAAGTTTGCTATCTATCCTTAATAGTAAATACAAAGTGTACTTAATGATTTATCTTGAATTATCATAACGCTCGGAAAGTATTACGTACATACATATATTTTAATGTATTATGCAAATCTAATTTATACGTATTTTTTTACAAAAAAAATTGACATAGAATAAGTTTTTAGACTTAGAATTTAAAATATTTCAACCGAATTTTATATTTTTTTATACGAAGCACTCAGTTTGTGGTTAGACCTTTTAAATCTTTAATGTAATATATTTAGTAAAATACGCACTTCGTATTTTTAATATATTTATTAAATACATTGTACTTACACAACGCTTTTTTAAATTTATATTTTATCAACAGAATTGTATTAATATTTGAAGCTCATCAGTTTTGATTGATCCTGAGCTTCATTAGAGTAATATAAAATAGTTTCTATATAACTTTGATGAAGCTTTGGAACAAGTGAATTTTTTTTTCTTCTTCTGATTGTAGATCTTGCGATCTGTTTATGCAGGATATCCACCTTCCTCCTGTGACGAAGACGACCAGCCTTCTCTCCATTTTTTTGGTGGTCGTCCTGGTGGTCGACGGCCTTCTGGAGTCTCGTGCATCACGATATTAGGAATTCTTGCTGAATCCATTCTCTCGATATGGTCCCCCCAGAATCGTCTCCTCTGCCTACTCCATCTCACTATGTCTTCAATTTTGCAGGATTTGCGAATTTCTTCATTGGGTTCTTATATCAAAGAGTTCTTCCCACAATAGGTCGCAATGTTCAAGCGAAATTATTTGATTTAAAATACAATTAAAAACCGTGGTAAAAATATCTAATTGTTTATTATCTTTTATATATTTATAGTCTAAATTATTTTAAATATTTTTCTAATAATATTAATCAAAAAAGTCAATCTTAGGTACTTATTTGAATTACTTTTTTCTACTTATATGAGTTTATTAACCTCAATGCTAGCCTTTGAAGGCCATTGTTTTATTAGAAAAACCTTAGCAACAGATATATTTCATCTCCTAACTACGGAGAAGATCGTGATTATAAAACCAATTAAATTTTTTTTTTTTAAATATATTCTTTAGATATTTCTTAAGTAATTTCTTCTCTAGAATATACCAGTTTTCATATTCAGTGTTTTTCAATGCAACAATGAATTTTTAGTAAAAAATGTTGTTTATTAAATAATTTGGTTCATTATCAGTGGTTATTAAACCCCGAAAAAAATATTAATTCTCCGATGATAACTTGAGGAACAAACTTCGATAGTTAATATTTCGAATTGCCAAACTTCGATCGTGAAAAAATATTTTTTACGAGCTAGTAAAAAGGAAATCTTCTTAACAATTTATGAGGCTTCTAAGTACTAAGTAAGGCCCTATGTAAAAGGTCAAGAAAAATTCAAGAATCGGGCTCCATATTACACGCTTTCTTGTGTAAGCTTTTTCTCCACACAGAAAAATGTTGTTTTGACTGTTGAATTACGTGTTCTAGAATTAATGTTACGTATTCATCTGAAGTACCTTGGTGTGTGGAAAAGTACTATTTCTGTGAATTATTGGAAAACTGTTTATGGGAACAAAAATTTATCCATGAATCAAAAACGGCCTTTCAAATAGAATTTGAGTACCAACTCTGAAACATGGAAATAAACTGGCAGAAAAGGATGAGAGCAGAATAAATGCGGAAAAATATGATCCCTGAGACGAATGTGTGATAAAAAGTTTGCACGAAATAATTTCAAATACTGATATAAGGAAGAAAAGCGGAGCGGAAAAAGTATTATGAAGTATATTACGACCTTAGTAGCCAAGTGGTAAGTGCTTTGACTGCCACCCCGAAGTGTCGAGTACCTACGATTCCTGGCGATTCTAGTGTGATTGTCACACTGTCGTTGGTCTGGTGCAGAATTCACGTGACAATAAAATGGCGATAAATTAGCTACATGTCACGAGAATCAATATTATAGCTTTACCCTTTACATCGGTTTGGTAATGATTCAAAGAGCGACTCAGCATAATAATAATAATAATAATAATAATAATAATAATAATAATAATAATATTAATATTAATATGTTAATGATGTGCTACGGTTAGAGCGGAAACCGGTTATTAGTTTAAAAAAACATAATAATGTCTTGACGAATCTAAACAATCCCATTTTTATTTATTTATTTTAAAGATGTCACACTACGAACTGAGTTTTAAATGCAATACAGTTTATGTACACACTTTATTAAAAATCTGATTTCGAAATTTTCATTTGATTAAATCTAAAAATATTTCTACAATTGATATCCAGTGTGCGAATGGTTTCTCAAGTAAACTTTCTTCTTCTTTTTTAACCTATCTGGTCTGTTCTCTAAAGGGTTACTCCACCTGTAAGGTGGATTTTCAGCTGTCCTTCCATTTTTAGGAGAATCCATCCATCCATATTTCTTTCACGAGGACGAGTCCCGTGAGGCTGATTATGTAGTACAGTATAGGGGATTCTGGTGGTGTACATTCTTTGAACATAGCCATGCCAGTCCCTCCTTTATCTACTCATCTACTTCATCTACTAAGATTGTTTGATGGTTTGTTATTTTTTAATCGAATGTACGCCAATTCTGCGGAAACTGCTAGTACCGGACCTGGCGGAGCATAAGGGAGGATATTTTCATGTTATACTGGAATTTAAATTGAATCACGCTTATAATATTCTAAACTTCACATATCTCTCTTATTCTGGTGTTCCTCACGCTGCTAAAGCACAGTGAATGTTCATAGGAGTCTAAAAAGTGACAAAATTCTACAAGTTTTCAGAGATAAGTTTTCGGAGATACTCGGGTCCTAAGAACTCTATATAACTCCTTAGTCAGAAGCAGGCTCGAGGAAGGTGCCGTGATATGGAGTCCTCATGAGGCTCAGTATTTTCTCATGTTGGAAAGGGTTCAAAAAAAATTCTTGAGAGCCCTCTACATGAGAGAGTACGGGGTATATCCTTGGCTCTATCCAACGCCATTTCCTTTGGGTATGCTGGGGTAATTCCCTCGAACTGAGGAGGGAAGGATTATTGACAACGCATTTGTTCAAACTGATTCGGGGCTCTATTGAGAACCCCTATGTTCTGGAGCAAACAAGTCTTTTTGTTCCTTATAATTACATGCGACAGCGCCGACATCAATTGTTCTTTGCTTCGCCACGCAGAACCAACCTGCCTTTGATGATGCCAGTAGGAAGAGCAATTCGGACGTTGAATCGAATCGTCTCGGATTTGGACATTTTCCGTATCAGTGAGGCAGTATTCATAAAAAAATATTACAAATTCTGGAAAGAGTACTGCCTTACTGACGTCGACATATTTGGGTTCCTTCTAATATGTATGATTTTTTTGGTTTCATGTTGTTTTATCTTATCTTTGTAACACCGTTTTGTGTCTAAATGAGTCGCCTGAATGTTTTTCGTTTGTTATATCTCATTTATGTATTATGTATAAATAAATAAAAATAAACAAATAAAATACACTACCCAGTACAGACGGCCCTGGAGACGCCATACGAGAAGAGCCGACCTTAAGGAATTAGGACAAGGCTAGAAATAAGAAGAATAACAAATGAATTCGAAAATAAATTAAAGCGGTAAATTGTACTGACTTAGCTTGTTGGCGTAAGTCACTTTGCCTACGCATTAAAATGTTCGGCTATCGATTGGCAACATTACCACAAATAAGACTTACTCCCTCGTGTAATGTGCTCACACTGGAGCGTTAAATACGGTTTAGGGGCGAGATTCTAAGTAGATTTGTGCCCAGGGACAATCATTCCTTTGTTTCAAGCAGATGATAACAGCTTACATTTAAAATGCAAAGCTGTTTTCTTCTCGCTTTTCCTCTTACCCCTTTTTTCTCGTAAGATTTTCCAGTTCAGTAATCCTTAGCCTAGTTTACTAAGAACAATTGTAACATAAGTCTGTAACACCAGAAAGTTATTTTGACAAATTTATTTGACGAGTTTTAGAATATTTATTTGTAAAATGTATATCTTTTTCTTCTTCTTCTTCCTAGCCTTGTCCCATTTAATTGGGGTCGGCTTTTTTGTATAATATTAATATTTTGAATACTAAACATTCCTACATTTTTTGGAAAAATATATGGTCACAGTAAAAATTTAAAATGTAATGCACAGTAAAAACTTATATTTAAAATGATAAGAAGTGTAGGAAAGTGAAAGTGAAGTAGAAACAGTGAGGAAATTAACATCTCGAAAGATTTGGGATGTACAAGGAACCTTCATGAGTGGACGGTGATGCATGGACCAACCTCTGCAGTCTAACAGAGGTTTTGGCCAAAGACCGAAAACTTTTCTGCGCGTTTTTGGATCTGCAGAAAGCGTATGACCGAGTTGATTGGAAAAAAAACTTGAGATGATTTGGATGGTTAAAAAGTTGTACACAAGCAGCGTGACCGAGGAAAACATGGCATGACCAAATTAATCAATTACTAAAAGGCGGCCACTTTCGATGTCGGAATAATCGATGCATGGTACGATGTACGAATGTAGAGAAAGCCCGAGAGGTATGCCAGGACAGAGCATTTTGGCGATCTATCCTCTTTGCCTACCCCTCTGGGGAAATGGCGTGATGGTTAGTTAGTTAGTTAGTTAGGAGAAGTGTACGTTTTATTTAATAAAAAATATTTAATTTAATATTTTATTTCACTGTCAGAGTATCAATATATAAATAGTCGTATGATATTTATATTTTGATACTCTGAATGAAGGTAATGAATTTGCAAAGCTTTTTGCGTAGTTATATACTTTGGAAGTTGTTCGCAAAATGAACAAAAATTCAATGTTTCCGGTCTTTGGCTCTAATTTTCAGTCAACACGGTTATGCACTTGCGCCCCTCCCTCTCATGGGCTGTTGGCATAAATTGTATTAACATAATGACATTAGCGATGCTTCGCCAGAACGAATGCAAAAAAACGGAGAGGGATTTTTAATTTGACATTAAGCCCGAGGACGGCCCTAAATACAAATAGACAAGGATTATCACAGGAACCTGACCTAATTTTAGACGTAAGTACTTGTTTTAATTAAACGCGTTTAGGTTAATGTTAACAGAGTTAACTAACTCACAAACATGGGCCTTCTCTCAGATTGTGAATGAATTTGTCTATCTTGGATCATTGATAACTGACCGGAAGGGATGCGAGAGGAAGATTCGACGCAGAACCCAAATGGCTAAAAATGCCATGACAAAGCACACCAATAAATGCCAAGACAAAAATATCTCTAACAAGACCAAGATGCGACTGATTCAAACCCTTGTTTTTTACATATTATTTTATGGTTGCGAGTTTTGGACTATGGGAACATAGGAGAGGTCCAAAATTGATGCTTTCGAGATTTGGTGCTGGCGACTAATGCTGCGTATACCCTGGATGGCAAGAACAAACCTATCGATCATTGACCAACTAGACATCAGAGTAAGACTCTCGCGTAAATGTGCTTTCAGAGAGCGTTAAAGTATTTTGGGCACATAGACCGGAGAAATCATGACAAACAAAAAAACAAACAAACCATCACGCCGTTTCCCCGCAGGGGTAGGCAGAGAGAATTTCCCTAGATTCCTCCACATTCATACAACGACTCATACACGCACGTCGATTCCTCCGACTTCTAACATGACCAATCTACAAAATTTGATTAATTTGGTCATGCCATGTTTTCCTCGGTCTATCTCGACTCCTTACTCCATTTACATTGTTAACGTATACTTTTTTAACCATTCTTTCTCCATCCATGCGTTCCATATGTCCGAACCAACGCAGCGATCATTTCATAATTTTGTTCATAATATCTTCTTTCGCTCTACATTCCTTTCTTAGAAATCATGACAATCTTGAAAATCTCATCATCATCGACAATGTTGAGAGAAAACAACTACAAGGACGACCACTGATGACTCTCAATCATAAGGAATACGACTGAGAAGAAGTATGAAAATACGTAACGCGTATCACACACATCGGTTAAGCAAAATTAACTTCTTTATATTTGCCATTTTCACGTTAAACGGAGTCGGCCCTCCTGACACGATTTCTCAAAGTAAGTCTCAACAAAATAAACCGTTTTGAATTTTTAAATTACGAACTAAATCATTTTGTAGTAATAAAATGCAGTACCTTCTTATATTGTAATTGAACTTGCGAAACTCGTTAAAAGACCTGCGTCAAACACTTTACTGGCTGTTAAAGTTTACCTCCGGGAGTCATGGCTCCTCGTATATGAAAGTAATCAAAAGAGAGAGTCTGCTATTACTCCAAATCCGTTTCTTATAAAGGCTAAGATTACGCCTATTTACCTGTTAGGCTTAAGGGCTACAGTAAAGTTTACGGTCAGCTTTTTCTCTTTAAGTCAGTAAATATGTACGTGAGGTCTAGGGCCGGCACTTAACTGTATTCACGCAGCCCTGGCGGCTGAGGAGAGTTGAGGGGAGGGTAGGAATTAGGGGTTTCGTTTTGAAGTAATCACGCAACATTTCAAGAGTGATAACGGGCTAATGACGAAGAGTTCATTATTCTTTATTTAAACAAAATATTTGCTTGAATAAATATAGCTGCATTTCGTATTTTGACATACATGTTTCTATTGCGAAAATTATAATATATTAATAAAATTAAACAAAATGTCACTTATGTACTAAAAAGGGGTGGAGTTATGTCTAAGGGTAGGGGTTATTTGAAGTTCATATAATTTTTAAAACATATTAGTTTCTACAAAAAAAAACAATACGGAATTAATACTCGTTTACGGCACTGCTGGTAGCGAAAATGATTATTATTTTACGTTTTTTTTAAAAGGTTGTTACTTATAGCTTCCTGAAAGAACTAACAAATATAACCGTCATGCTGTTTCCCTGGAGGGGTAGCTAGATAGGATGGACCGCAATACCGTTCTGTCCTGACATCTCTATAGCTTCCCTCACATTCATACATCGTAACATGCATGCTCGTTGATTTTTTCGACTTCGAATGTGACCGCCTTTCAGTATTTTATTAATTTGGTCATGCAAGGCTTTTCCTGAAAAGTAAGATAAAACTCCATGTTTATTATAAAATGTCGTTTTTTTTTAGTTTTTGTGAACATCCTCGCAATTAAAAACTTGTCAATCCCATAAAAAACGTCTAGAAAATAGATATTTACAAGGTATTTATAGTTATTTAGAATAATAATGAAAAAATATCAGTTTTTTAAAATTATATTATATTTTTTTAGGGAATGGCATTTCTTGTTTTGACAAAACGTGTCATGTCATATGATTCTAGTAAAAGCTTTATATTGAATAAATAAAATATTCTAGAGAAATTTGATTAATAAAACAAAATTTTGGATATTTCATTGCTTTTATCATGCTATATTACACTCCCCATCTGCTTTCCGAAAGTGAAATTGTTGATTTACGATTTCCACTTAGGCCGACATAATTAAATCAATTTTTTAAATGTGAAGTTCAATATTTATGTAAATTTGTTTAACAGGAAGGCTCCAAGCCGACACAAATCAGAAACTTATGGCACCAGCCCCCTCCCGCCCTTCCACCCGCACCCCCGAGTGACATTAATTTTCCTTGCATGAAGTTACATCTATCCCTGGGGTAGATTTTTTCCCGCGCAAAATTACGAAGAGGAAAAATGGCGTGTAATTTAACTGCAAATTAAATCCTTAGACGTTGAAATGGAGAATTTTTTGACCTCAGAATGGTAAACGGTCCCAAACTGACGGATCAAGCCGGATCAACGTTAGCAGAATAACGTCTGTTGAAAAAAATACATTTTTTACAAACATAAATTTAACCTAACAAGGTTTGTTTTAATAAAATATATTTCTTGTATTACAAGAAGTTGAGATTTAAGATATTTTAT
The DNA here is from genome assembly GCA_022606425.2 of Lepidostoma basale. Classification (NCBI taxonomy): domain Eukaryota; kingdom Metazoa; phylum Arthropoda; class Insecta; order Trichoptera; family Lepidostomatidae; genus Lepidostoma; species Lepidostoma basale. Next base: position 452,799 of record JAHDVF020000074.1, on the reverse strand, counting down.
ATATTCTTTTTCTACAAGTGCCCTGTCGGGTCCCTCCAACGTTGGCGATCATCTCGGTGAACCTGTCCCTGTCCTGCGCCGCTCGGAACAGTTCCTCTACACTAATGTTTCGCAGCCAGGACATCTGTCCTCTACCGGGCCCTCGGCGTCCCTCAGTTTTGCCCTTCCATATCAGTTGGAGAAGGTGGTATTTATCCCCATGCAGTACATGACTCAGATGTGAAATCTTCCGAACTTTGATTTTTAACAGCAGCACAGTTTTTTATGAATTGATTTTTAAGTTAAACTCATTTATTATTTCTTAAATTTTCATATAAAATCAAACAATGTTTTATTAACTTTGTTACAACACACTTTATTTAAAAATAATAATAAATCAGGATACAAAAACCTTTTATATGTGTGATAACATATTACATATACGAGTACATACAAAATTAATAATTAAAAAAATATCATGAATGAATGGTCAGTTTTCCCAAAGCTGACCACAATCATGATTTTTTTAAATATTTACACTGATGAAGGGCTTCTGTATCCCAAAACATGTTTGTTTTAATTTTGAATATTATTTCTATTTTAAATAAAGTGCTGTGTAACAAAGTTAATAAAATATTGTATAATAAAATTATAAATTCACAACATAAAGTAATAGTGAATAGAGAATAAATGATATAAAACTCTATGTTTAATACTTAAAACGGATGAAAACGAACGTTTTATAGCAGTTTTATTATAATTTATATTAATTCATATAAATGCCATTATTTGGCATTATCAAATGTCACATGACGTTTTTATTCGTATTAATTAACTTAGTTATTAAGAGAGATTTTTTAGATAATCCATTGTTTTGGCGGATACACTTTGATATTTCAACATTATTAGCTGTTAAAAATTTTTTTTTTACCAGTCTGTCAATGCCAGCGAACCAGGTAAAACCGGTCGCTGTCAAAATAGTGAAAGTAGTTAGGTAAACAAATGTGAAAGTAGTTATAAAAAAACATTGTTTTATTTAATTATTATTTAAAATGAACTTCCATCAAGAGATTTTATTTAAATCATTTGATTATTTAAAAAAAATACTTTGTTATGAATATCACAATTGACTATATTTAGTCGCGACAGCTGTTTCGCTAGCAGTTGATTGTAAGACCTGACGATGCTAACATCGGTTAGCGAAACAGCGGTCGCGACTAAATATAATCAATTTTGAAATTCATAACAAAGTTTTTTTTATTTAAACAGAGATTTTTTAATGTCAAAATGACGGCGTTAAATATACTCAACATGCTGTTATATTTCGCGTCATTTCATTAGATCAAAATTTATGAATGCCATTAATAAAACTTCGCTGAATAATTACTTTTGAAACTTGAGAATGTTCTCAAGAAATAAATATGAAAATGTCATAGGAGTTGAAAATCTCTTAATGTTAAAACGACGACATGTTTTTCGTCCAATATTTAACAAATTAGCAAGTTAGAAAAATTTCTTACGATACACAGGGTAAGTTAAAATACTGCCTCGTTATTTTGGAGAGAAATCTTGGGTTATAGTGTGGATAAAACACATGCATATTTGCTTATATACATAAAAATCCTCTCTAAGACATTTCGATTTATGAACTAACTAACCATCACGCCGTCTACAGAAGGTGTAGTCAGAAAGAATAAACTGCTACATTGTTTTTTCCTGACATACTTTTCTCGTTTTCTCAACATTTATACATCGTGCGATGCACGCACGTCGATTTCACTCCTCATGTGGCCGACATTCAAGATAAGATTTATGAAATAATGCATTTATTGATCTAAATTCCACAAATGCTCGTTTTCAAATTCACAACCAGAGTTTTTCACAAATCGGAAGGATCTTATATTTAAGGATTAATTGTATCTCAATAGAGACGAAGATGCAAATTGGAAACAGAATATGGTGGTCGAGGCGTTTACAGGACTTATGATCTGTCATTGGTTGGGTTAAGCGCACGCTTTATGTAACACATCATTTCCCATTCCGTCCTTCTTACGACCACCACATCTGACAAAATGATCCCAAAAAATTGTCAGACGTGATGGTCGTAAGAAGGGCGGAATAAGAAATGTTGCATTACATAAAGCATGCGCTTAACCCAATCAATGACAGGTCATAAGTCATGTAAACGCCTCGACCACCATATTCTGTTTCCAATTCTCATTTTCGTCTCTATTGAGATACAATTAATCCTTAAAATGATAACCCGCAATGGGTAAAATCCAGTATTTGTCTACAAGTATTTGTATACATTCAAAATGATCTTATATTTGTTTTTGTTTTGAAGAAAAAAACATTTCTCACAAGAAAATGTTTCCGTTCTTTATGTATTAAAGGGAAAAAAGTAAAAGAATCTGGGCAAAGAACTCCCCCTAGTACTTTGACACATTATTGGTTTCGCATTACCTCTTGTAGAACGATTATTTTTCCATTTTATAGATCCCACGTAGATGGCGTTGTTCTTCAATTTATGTGTACCATATTTAGTCTGGCGCGCTGTCTGATGCTTACAATTTTGTGTTTACTGAACATTTGAAACTCAAATACGTAATATATGGTATATACATACTCGTATGTACTATTAATGTTTTTTTTTTAAATATTTTCAATGCGAGTAGGTATACGAGCACATACGTTGTTTTTATAGGAAAAACATATCATATTTTGAATAAGTTCTTATTGGTTGTTTAATCTATATATGGACAAGTATATGAAAGAGCTGAAAGGGTTGGATGCAGCTGCCGAAATGAACGGTGTGTCAGTAAGCTGTTTTTTGTATGCGGACGACGCTGTGCTACTTGCAGACAACGAACATGAACTACAAGTCCTGGTGTCTAGTATGTATGAGCTATGTAAGCGATACGATTTGATGATGAATGTGAATAAGTCCAAGGTAATGATTTTCGAAAAAGGAGGAAATTGACAGTCTGCAACATTAGTGTAAGCGTTGAACATCTGGAACAAGTGGATAAGTTTGTTTATTTAAGAAGTATGTTGAGAAGGATATTGAAAGAGGGTTTGGGGCAGGCAACAGAGTAAATGGTGCACTCAAAGTTGTCATCACAAATTAAAGCCTATCCAAAAAAACTAAGATGGCAGTGCATATTGGTGTTCTTGTGCCGACTCGTACGTATGAAAGCGAAGCAATGAATTGGCGAAAGAAGAATGAGAGTAGAATAAATGCAGTAGAAATGAGATCTCTAAGACAAATGTGTGCTAAATCTGTATATGATAGAGGTAATGCAAGTATAAGAAGTGAATGGGGTGCGAATGAGAGTGTTAAGAACAAAATAATGAAAGGATCATTAAGATGGTTTGGACCCATGTTAAGAATGAATGAAGAAAGAATGGTAAAAAAGTATATGTTAACGATGTAAATGGAACTAGAAATAGAAGAAGACCGAGGAAAACGTGGCACGATCAAATAAATCAAATATTGAATGTAGGCCACGTGAGGAGTCAGATAAATCAACGCGCGTGCATGACACGATGTATGAATGTTGAGGAATCGAGAGAAATATTTTAGGAAAGAAAAGTGTGGCAGTCCATTCTTTCTGCCTACCCCTTCGGAGAGATGGGGTGATGGTTAGTTATAATTTATTAATTTTATAAAAAATAAAGTTTAATTTGAATTAAAATGAGTTAATTAAAGAGTCCATTGTTTTCGTCGAAACACTATAATAACTACACTAAAAAATAATTTATGTGTTAAAATGTGTCACTAACAAAACTAAAACCAAAAACTGAATAATACAAATTGTGATCTGATAACTGCGCTATAAATTTTAACAGGTAAAATCTTTCACTTACAAAACTGAAATAAAAAAAAATGTGATATTTAACAGCATATAAATTGGAGTGACATTTCCAGGCGTTATCTTGCAGTGCGTTAATGGCGGTAGCCTTTCACATTGCGTTATAAAGATCTTCTGCTTAATGCTTATATCTAATCTTCATATATGGCGCTGGTCTGTAAATTGAAACTGACATGTGAATTGTGGTGTTGGATATTTACATATATACAACTTCCAAAAATTTGTCAGACACGGTGGTCATAAGAAAGGTGGAATGGGTTATGTTGTAATTACATAAAAGCGTGCACTTAACCCAACCAATGACAGGTCATAAGTCTTGTAAACATCTCGATCACCATATTCAGTTTCCCGTTTGCATCTTCGTTTCTATTGAGATAATATTAATCCTTGAATTGATATTTAACAGTTAAAATGTATTACCAACAAAACCATTGTTTGAAATCTAAGCCCTCTGAAATCTAAACGTTATAATTTTTTTCTCTTTAGCAAATAACCCGAGCTTTTATATCAAAATAAGAATAGCTTAAGCAATAATATTTCACATTAAATCCCTATTATTTTGCTGTTACATCAGGAATGTGAAATGTATCATAACATTCTGCTTTATGCGTAAAATATATTTTGTGGTAGGTTAATACCGAATAAAATAATGATATTGTAAAATATTATTGCAAGAAGAATATTTAGGCAACATGTAGTAGGTAATGGATATGAAGGTTTTTTTAAGTGAATTAATTTAACACACTACCTATTCGTATTTATGGCGCAGTAAATAACTTTAATGATGTTTGCGCTTACGTTTTATGGGCTGTATACCTAATCTTTGAATTATTTGAACCCATCTACCCAAATACGTATGATCAAATACCAAAGGTCTTGTAGTCCCATGTATACGTCTTGAGTTTTTGATCGTTTACTGTTGTACGTTTTTCTAATCAAACTTTAATAAACACAGATAAAAATATGCCCTTACTTCTTCTTTATCCTCAGCCTATTCCCGTTGACTCCTGGACAAAAGCCTCCTCCATTTGCTTCCATGTCATGCTGTCCTGTGCAAAATGCATCCAGGTTATTCCGACGTGTCTGTTTAGATCATCCTTTCACCGTAGTTGCGGTCGCCCTGCACTTCTCTTCGCCGTCCACGGTCTCCAAGTCAGCAGTCTTTTTGTCTACTTTTCATCTGAGCTTCTGGCTACGTAACCTGCCCATTGCCATTTTAGAGTCGCCACCCAGTGGATGATGTGGGTGACCTTTGTTTTTTCCCTCACCGTATCGTTTCAGACTCTGTCTCTTAGGCTTATTTCTTTAATATATGCCCTTTAATATAAGTTTAATTTCCCAATAGAAAAACGGAGTCTAATCAATTTTTTTTGCCCGGGGAATCCGGTAGCGTTTGTTTTTCATACAATAATTGTATCCCCCGTGTATAATAAAACAACACAATATGAACTGTTTGCCGTATTTGATACAATAAATTTTATGTGAAAAAAATGACGCTCGATCGGCACAAATAACAGAATTTTATTTTCACGCGTTGCCATGACAACCGGAGCCGCAAAGATTTCTCAGCGGTTACTTTCATAAATAAATACAATGGCGAAGATTGGGGCCTACTTTATTGGTGATTTTATTTATCGATTTGATATTAATCAAAACGAATACCGCCTGACTCCGGCAGAGTAAATACGAGCGAGTTTATATTTTCCGTGGAAATGCGCGGGAACTACTAATGATATTTACCCTTTCCAAATAAACATTTACCTCCTATTGACGGACGATCGATTCTGCGACATTAACTCCCGCAGTGTGGGGCAATCAATTTGCCACGGGAAAATGTTGACAAAACCACCAAACAGCGGGGAATCCGAGTAAAAAAGGAGGTGGGTTTTTTTGTCACTCGCGAACTGTGGTGCATCACTTTGATTGACGTGCCTGCTATATGGCAATCGAAATAATAATATGTTTACCCCAAATGTGTTAGCCTAATTGCTCTTTGGGTAAGCAAGATCAATACGTTTTCTTATTTCCCTCGTGCGGCCATACGGTTGTGTTCTTAACCGAATATAATACGTATTTGTATGTTAATTATCTCAATGGGTGCTGTTGAATTAGAGTCAATTTGAATCTGAAATATTTGATTATATTATCATACAAAACAGACGATAGAGAATTTTTTTTCTTTTATAAGCCGCATAAGCAAGGTAAGACAAAAAGTTATTTTTATCTTATTTGTACACCGTTCCGTTCAATACTTGTAGAGCAACCTATTTTTACTATTCACATGACTATTTTTTTTTCATTTTCATAGTTTAAATTATCGAAACATGTATCGTATCAAGGCGAATTTTTACTTTATTGCAGGAAAAACATAGAAAGAAAATTAAAAATAGAAAATATAATAATTTCGAATCATTTTATAAAAATTCAGAATTAAGGAACTCCATAATAATTTGAAATCATTTGACAGAAATTCCAAAGGCTTTAAAATATGAAAAAAATAAATAAATCATTTAGGAAAGGAAAATGGTCCATCATTATATTATAAAAAAATGTATTGTATTCTAAATGTATCTAAATTTGTGAAGTGACATTTTTATACAAATGAAAAATAAAATAATCGAATTTTAAATAATAATTTTTATTGTAAATTTTGCGTTCTATAAATTTTATTTGGAGACCCCGCGAAGAAAGAAAAGGAGGAGAGCGACCCCCCTCTCGATTGTCTGATAGGAGTGTGTGGCAAAGTATGGGAAAGCCTAAGCCAAGCAGTGGATAAAATCGCCTGTATAAGAAAGTTAGCAAGGTTTAATGTTAAAAATTTGGAGATAATCCATTGTTATGGCGGAAACACTTTGATATTTCAACAATATCAATTGTTAAATTAAAACACTGTTATAGAATAAAACAATTAATTATATTTCTTTTTAAAATTTCGCGACAATTAACGTAAAATTTTGTACACTTAGGATAAGAACTAACCAAAGTATGCTTTTGAATTATATAATATAATGAATGGTTGTGAAAATATAATGTTCCTAAAAAGTTTTTTAAATATAAATTCCACTAACAACAAAACGCAAGCAAATACAAAAACTTTATTTTTCTTTCAATAATTTTTATTCACGAAACTTACAACAGATTTTGGATCGACCGAATCCTTGTAAGGATAATGAATTGTTTTTTTTTTTATAATAGAAGGTAGGTAATTACTTATATTAGTATAGTGGTATTAAAGAAACCCATCGAGCAAGTAGTCTGTGTAGAGATCTGTAGCTACAGTGACCTATATGACGAAGTGCAACCACAAACAAAAAACCGACAACTGTTACTGGCTCCTTGCGCAACACCATCTGGAGGAGCAAGTACATGCTTTTCCAAAGTAAAGTCTAGATATACCAGGCATGCGTCCGCCCCATCATGGCGTATGGAATAGAGATCAGAGCCGATACCAATAGAACTAAAAACCTTCTTAGAGTAGCAGAAATGCGAACCCTACGCTCTATCGCAGGCAAAACTCTGAGAGATCGGATCAGAAATGAAACGATAACGTATGTCTGTGATGTTTAGGACAAAGTAAGATGGGAAAAAAACAGAAGGCATTTTTGGAGAGACCACGTGGAAAGAATTGCAAAAATTGTTAAAGGTGAAAACCCAAGCAGCAAGAAACTACCAGGAAGTCAACCAAAAAGATGGAGAGATGACTGGAGATCATATTCCAAGACAACTCTCCGTCACAAACAGGTCATGCGACCTAAACTAAGAGATAGAAGAATAAGTATTAAATAAAATATTTGTTTTAAGAACAAAACATATTAACCAACCACAAAACAGTATAAAATTATTGCTTTATATAAAGTACGAAGTAATAACAATCACGGCGTTAGTTACATTAGTGCAAACGTGCTAATCCCATTAAATTATAAAGCTTCACATAATTTGAGTAAGACGTAGGTACACAAGAGCTGTCGTATTCAAAGTACTCGTCCCTTGTAGGGCTCGTCTTAATGTAATATTCCCTCGGAGATCCGGATTAGGGTTAATGGGCCTGAAGGAAGGGATAAAAGTACTGAGTGCTTCTGAGAGATGACCAAAGAGCAAACTCCTTTCAGAATGTCGCTTCTGCTTTTTTAATAAAAAATCTCCACCCGATATTTACATGGGGATGACAATCATATTTTTTTGAAATATGGTGACAACTTATCTGGGACTTATCTGGAATATGCTTGTCGACTCGTGCAAGGTCATTCCATTATAAATTTAATAGTTAAACGAATATTTTTCGAAGAAAAATTAAAAATAATAAAATAAAATATATTAAAAAAAATGTTATGAATATTTAAAATTTATACAGAAAATAATAGATATATAATAAGTATTCCACTTAAGCTTAGAACGGTTTCGGCAATTCGCTGATATCCTCTGATTTATATATTTTAACGTCGTGTTTTCTTTTTAATAACTACAGTGGAACTCGGTTATAACGAGGTAGATGGGATTCGATTGGGCCGAGATAACCAAACCGCAGAGCAAGAATTGGACTAAGCTGGGCAGCTTTCAGAAACATGAGTTACAACCTTAAAAACTGGAAAATACCGATCAACCTGAAACGAAAAGTCTATGAAGCCTGCGTTCTGCCATTTGGTACTTATGGTCTTGAAACTGATACATAGTCCAAACAAAGTGCCGAGAAACTACGAGTGACTCAAAGATCCATGGAAAGAGCCATGTTAGGAATTAGCCTAAGAGACAGAGTCCGAAACAAAACGGTGAGAGAAAAAACAAAGGTCACTGACATTATCCACCGGGTGGCGACTCTAAAATGACAATGGGCAGGTCACGTAGTCAGAAGCTCAGTTGAAAAGTGAGCAAGAAGACTGATGACTAGGAGACCGTGGACGGCGAAGAGAAGTGCATGGCGACCGCGACTACGGTGGAAGGATGATCTGAACAGACATGTAGGAATAACCGGATGCAATCTGCACAGGACAGAGTGACATGGAAGCGAATGGAGGAGGTCTTTGTCCAGGAGTGTACGGGAATAGACTGAGGAAAAAGAAGATGGGACCAACTAAATATGCTCGTTATATCAGAGACTATGTATTGCTAAATGCTTACAAAAATACCCATCACACGAAGACAAAGTATCTGTTTTCTTGTTACAACTGAGATCTCGCCGGTTCCGTGATCATAATAATCGAGTTCGACTGTATTTGAAGGGATGCTCTGTTGGTGCAGATTTTTGAGTTTGTTGCTAAATATACAAGAAATACGTCACGAAACCAATCTAATTCAGAAGCGGTAAAAATGATATTATTTTGGAGTTATTTTTTGTTTTTCTTTAAATGCTGTTCTAATTGAATAAAGGTAGGGTCCTCTTTGGAATTTTAAGTGGAACACAGAACTCAATTGTTATATCCTACTTGAGAACGCAGGAAAATGAAACAGTTTTCATTATTTTTCCTTGGAGGCGCGCATTTTCCAAACCATCGCCGTCGCGTCGAGTCCTTTTAAAAAAAACAAACAAACGAATGTACACAAAATCGTTCTTTCTTTTTTTAATGTTCCGAGTGGGAGGGGAGGGGGTGATTGCTGCTAAATAGTAGGGGCACGTAGACATTGTCGCAGATATTCTTTGTTATCTGCGACAATAGTGTTTCCGCGTCACACCTCAGGTATCAAAGACAATGAGAATTTTTTTCTTCCTACCAGGGCGAAATGATTGCTCTTCTCTTTTTAAAAAGCAAGAGCGGGAAAATACAAGCGCCCGAATTGTAAGGGAATGGATGTATACGTTTTTTGAGTTAAGAGGTACCTTTTTATTTATGACCACAGCATTTCTTGAGTTGTAAAAAATACGAATTCGCGAGTCCTGCGTTCTTACTTCTCTCGATATCTTTCGCGTTTTTTTTTATTATATTGCACAACCCTAAAATATTTTTACCAGTATTTTCATGTCAAAACAACAAAAACAAAAATTAACGCAATATTTTGTCCATTCTATAAAATATTCTAGATGGGGGCAATACAATATTTATCACATAAATTATATTTTTTCTAAAATAATGATATAAATCTCTGTATTAAATATTATCATCTTGAGTAGTAAGCTATTAATGACATTTTGAAATATAGTTTCTTTAGTTTGTTAAACAAGTAACTATTATATTAATTATTTTATTATGTGGTTTTATTAATTTATATCGTCGGTAGTCTAAAACCTGGCGTAATCTAGAAATAATCATTGCGCCCCACGCATGGGGCCATACGCTATCTAACTCGGTATTTAAGCACCCCATGGTTGGAGCAGTGTGCACGGAGAGGTTAAACCAATTATCTGTTTCTAAATGCTTTGTTTAAATTTAATTTAATTACTTGCTAATGCATTATTAATTTCCCTAACATGACGAAAGATTTTACTCCCATGCAACTTAATTATTTAAAAAAAAATTAACACTTATGTTATAAGAATAATCGCATATTATATTTAAAGAAGAAAAATACCAGGATGGAGAAGAATCGCTTAGCTTTTTTTTTAAGGAACATAGAAGTTCCCGCCACATAGCCGAGGCTGTTATAGAGAGTAGCGGCGCCCTTTTGTCAGCCTCGCTCGTACACTCCCTGGGCCTGTCCCCGGTCCATGCTGGAATTACATTTAAAGACGGCAACAACTAGGGGGTGCCAGACCACACTTAATCTACCCCATCTTACTTCTATGCTCCGCTGTATTTTATTGAATGTTTTACTGTATTTTTATTCCCATCCGGCATTTGTCTCCTCTGCCTCTCCTGTTCTTCCAGCTGTATATTCCTGTGTTGTATTAACCTTTTTATCTTTTATATAATATTTCTGAAATGTTCATGGATTATATAATGTTTATTAGGCCCTTTTATTCAATAATCTCTTAGTTGTACAATCAAAGACAATGTTTCAAGACGGCACTTAGAGAAGAGAAGGTATTTAAATACGTATTTCGATCGAAGAAAATAAGTAACATCAAAAGAATACTTACTGATAAATAGTAAATAATTAAGCTTAGAAACCTACAAAATATCTACATATGGGAATGAAAATGCTTGAAATGAAAAAAAAAAACGGTTGAATATGAATGCTGTACAATATGTTCCTTAATATTTAATGCTATATCAAAACAATTGTTGAATATTTTTTTACTTATGATTAATATTAAATCAGTTCAATTTGAGATAAGAAAATTAATAGTCTAGAATCGTATCTTGGTCTTAAAGATCGCATTGTGTAGGAAAACATTCAAATTTGAATTCAGAACGTATCCTCTATAGAACGCAAAGATAGGAGGATGACGGCAACAAAATTTAAATTAATTTTGAAATCATGTGGATTCCATACAAATTAGAATATTGTATAATATTAAACCTAGATGCATCTCATAATGAGAACCTGATGAATTTTTTAATACAATAAGGAACGTGCATAATGTTGATAAAATTGAGAATCTATGGATTCGATTGTTAATTAAAATTGGGATATAATTATAAGAAGGATTGGTGTTAAAAACGAAATAAACTATGTGTTTATACAGGTTGGCCCATAGCAACGTGCTTTTAAAAAAATCAAACGAAATTAGAATTGTAATATTATATTATTTGAATACATAAAACATGTAAACTTCTACATATAATTATTCGTTAATGAGTATATGACCAAAGAATTGTTTCTTTAAAAATTTTGCAAAACTCTAAATTAATATTTAACATTGAAGAAAGTGTCCGTTTCAAATGTTTAATTATGTTTTATTGAATGGTATGTTTCGCTTTTGCTACTGCATTATCAAAAACCCTAGTGAGGTGAAATATTTTACTAAACTTTCGTATGAAGCACTCATTTTGTGGTGTGACATTATTATTATAAATAAAATAATAATACACTTTTAGTATTTGTATCTAAACCACATTATTTGGTAACACCAGCCGGTTTCGTTTCCTAATTTTTTCTCCCTCAATTTTTCCCTAATAATTACGACTCACCGTTCTAACATTCTATTCGTCCTCGCGCACACTTTCTCATACCCCTCTTTCTCCCCTGCATTTGATATTTCTTTCTGCATATTTTGTTCTCTAATTTTATGTTTAGTTTGCTCTCCCACCCTGACGAAGCTCCGGTGGGAGCGAAATCGGTTGGTGTTATCAAATAAAGTGGTTAAGATACAAATACTAAAAGTAAATTATTATTTTATTTAAATATTTTACTCAAATAAATACAATAAAATTTCGAGAAATCAAATATTTTCATTAATATAAAATATGTTTAAATTTTTTTTTATATACAAAAGGTCATTTGAACCCAATTACTGTATACAATTTGTTTCAACTATTTATGTTTTAACTTATCGGGTGGTGGTCTAGGGGATAGAACGCTTGGCTCCTGATCCAGGGGATATGGGTTCAAGCCTGGACACGACCAGATTCCTTCTTCATAATAATTAGCTATTTTCTGCTCACATTGAAGATTGTAAAATAAATTCTAATATCATTGATGTAAATCCTTGATATTAGTCTTTTTTAAAAAAAAATATATATATTTATTGATTTTCATGACATTAGAAAGGTAGCTAATTTATAGCCATTTTATTTGTCACGTGAATTCTATACCAGACCAAAGACAAGTGTGACAATCACACTGCCATTGCCGGGAATTGAACCCGGACCTTCACTAGGACACTAGTAGCTCTTGCAACTCTGCCATGACAATCGTCGATGGTTTTGATTATGTAAGATTTATAAGTGTATCCCATTTTATTGTTAAATTATTAATCTATTTGAAAACATAACTACTATATAGGAATACATTTGTTGTATATTAACATAATGATATTTATGCAACTGCTTATTAAATAAACTGTCTAAGCACACTCGCGACTCGAGATTAAGTGCTTAATACATATTTTCCGTAGATAAGGGAAAGTTATTACTCTAACGTAAGTCAAGTGGTAGTCAACTAAATATTAAACTGCAATGTGGAATTTCAGTGTTTTCGAAGCGGGTATGTGTAGTACACAGTTACTTAATTATGCTATTTACATTATTCGCGGTAGCTTTAAATTTCATCTTACGGTGCTGTGTAATCACTACACATGTCACAATGGGAGATTTTAAATTGGAAAAATAGAATATTTAAACGAGATTGTTTTATTTTGTAATTCTTAAATAATGATATAAAACTTCATATTAAATAATTAATACTAATGAAAATATCAGTATTCTAGAAATTCTATCGTATTTTATATGAATTACATGATTCGTCTGTCTAAAGCATTATCAAAAAAAAATTGCTGGCGAAAAATGTTGTTCACAAAAAATATAATAAAACTTCTTGAAAAACTGAGTTTTTTATTCATATTTATTAGCAATTGCTTGGATTAACTCGTGCTTTTTGCATCCAAAAGGCATTTTGGATGCAAAAGGCACAAGACAGGGATACGTGGAGGAGTATGAGGGAGGCCTATGTACAGCAGTGGACGACAGCGGCTGTCTAAGTAAGTAATGGCTTTGATTAACTACAGTTGAAATCAAGTGTTATATTTTTTTAACCTTATTATTTCATTTTTTTTTACTAAGACAGGACAATCAAGGATATTGAACAATGGACTGAAACTTTACAATGAACTACCAAAAGACACAAGGAATCTCACTACAACTCAATATAAATAATATCTGAAACAATATATAATTTATAGTAAGATCTAAAAATGTAACCATATAACCCAATTGGGTTTTTAAAAAAAAAAAAAAAAAAGGTATATATTTATTTACCGAAAACATATAATTCTTTTCATATGAATCACTTTATCTGTGGTGCGATATTTATTAAAATTAAATAAACACTTTCAAATTTTGTTTCGACAGCTTTTTTGTTGGTGTTTAAACACTACTGACCTATTTCGCCTCAAGCGGAGATTTCTCAGGGCTCAAAACAAACTGTTACCCCTAGGAAGCTCTGCTTGGAGCGAAATCGGTTGGTAGTGCTTTAAAAATACAAAGAGTGATGTTAGATGTGTCATTTATTTATGGCAAAAATAAAACATAAAACTTCTTCTTCGTCTTGTCAATGGAAAGAATTTTGTAGGGACAGCCTTAAAAATGATCCTATCTCTCTTCTGGAATTAGGGATAGAATTAATAACAATGTATTTATTACACTTTTATTTATTAAATATTTTAATACAAGAAAAATATCAAACACAACATCCTCAGATTTAAATACACTCTGTATAACTGAATCTATTTTCTCTATGTAATGTGTTCCAAATTACATTTGAATTCCACAGTGTTAATGCCTCAACCTTCATAGAGTGATATCTCTCTTATTTTCTTGTCACGTGGAGGAAGGTTAAACCGACTTGGTATCGTTTTCAGGGGCACCGAGTATTGTTGTTATAGTAACACTACACTCGGAGGCACTTTTCTTGCCCCTTTAGCACTTAAAATAAGTGGGGAAAGATATTCGTGTTTATTGCAAGGTTTATAAATTTATTAAACTACAATTCCCTGCGCTTAAATAAAACTTAAACTTTATAGTTAAGGACTCCTTGCTAGAATGACCTAGAACTGGAACCTACGCAGTAATTCAGGACACTGTGCTCTGTTGGGTAGGACAGTGACGCCTGTTATGCAATACATAGTTCTTGTTTTGTCATGGTAACAACTTTAATATGTAGGTATAATTAACGGATTTACAGTCATAAAATTGATGAACGACAAAACGAAATTTAATTTTGTTAAACCAATTAATATTTATTTAAAAAAGCACGAAACAAAATGACTTCACTTTGTGTTGTGGATTCATATTTGAATAAATATAACCACACTTCGTATTTCTACAACACTTCAATTTTCACAGACATATTTCAGTTGTGACTCAACCTTTTTCACGTTAACATTGTGGAATTCCATTGCAATTGAATAAACAACGTTGTAATATTCCACTTTAATTTATTAAATATTTTTAGTATTTTTGTATATTAAATCTTTATTTGGTTAGAGTTTATTATTAACACCTGTGGATGGAGGTCACCTCCGAAACTTGTCTTGGTAGATATTTGTATTTTATAAAAATATATTAAATAGATAAAAAATGAATAAAAACAGCGCTGTTTACTAAATTTCAAGGTTATTGTTTCAGTTTAAATTTACCAACCAAAACATCATATCCGTTCTTTTATGTGAATTTTCATATATATTATTATCGATATACTTATATCGGTGAAAAGAGAAGGATGGAGTGCCGCATCGGTTAAAGTGTGGCAGTCCGTTCTTTCTGCCTACTCCTTTGGGGAGACCTACTCTTTCGGAGGAGCGTGATGGTTAGTTAGTTACTAGTAGTTCGTATGCTTTTCCCGGTATTAACGTAATATATATATAGATACAGGAAAACATCGATTTAAATAAGTAAAATCCTGGCTAAAAAAACGTGGCCTTCTTATTGCATATAACACCACAAATAATATTGGAACTAAATTAAAAACTCTAAACCAAAAATAAACGTATTTAAAAATAGCCGAATATATTATAAAAAAATAGAATGCAATGATTGCAACGCTGTACATGTAGGCCAAACAGGGCGTTCTTCTGAAACACGTTTCTCGGAACACGTTATGTCCTTCAGACTGAATAAATCAAACTCCCAAATTGCCAAACATCTATTAGACAATAAACAAACCCTAGATCCAAATAACGTACCAATTCCGCTACACATTCATAATAAAGGGTACACTCTCAACCTATTGGATCAATTAGAAATAAATAAGCATAACAAAAACCCCAATTCACTTTAAATCAATGAACAAACTAACATATATTCATCCCCACTCCTTAATGTAGTACCGATATATAATTAGATTCAAATAACTCTGGAGTCTGCACTGTATTTATTTTACATTTCATATGCAGAAGAGAATAATACATCAATTGACTCTACGCACAGAGGATGGCGATTTTATTTTATAGATAATACTTATCAATTTTCGTTAAATACCATATTATGCTCCATTTACTAGTGTACTATATAAACTGCAACGAATTAAAGTTTCGTTACATTTGATATTACCTTAGAAGGGCGAAACATGTCATTCCCATAAAATCTAAATAAAACTTCTAGAAAACTGACGTTTTCATTCGTATTAATTATTTAATATGGAGTTTAACATCATTGTTCAAGAAACAATAAACAAGTAATATAGATAGTAAACGTATATTTTTCTACTAATTTATTCTTCACAATTTCAGAAAAATAGTAAAGATATTTTAATATAGAGATTCATCTAATACTTCGAAACATAGAATTATGTTTGCTCGATACCGAAAAATAACGAAAAACGTGTGGGGTTCTAAAATGGCTCATTTATAGGGTGGAGGGTGATTTTTTCTTTTATTGCGTGATCTTATCTTGTTTATATTATATCCACAAGTAAACAAATATTCCGCGAGAATGAGAGGAAAATTGTTATAATATGCATTTTTGAAAGCGTCTAGCCGGATGTAGTACGAGTATATAGTATAAGTTTTGTACGTCCATGGGCAACGAGTCTTTAATATTTTATCATTAGTTTCGAGAATATCAAAAATGTATACGTTTGTACCGTCACTGCAGTGTTGGGTTGCGCGACTTGGTGGGGGAAGTCATATTATGCGGGGGCGACCGACGGGGTTCAGAGTAACGGGGGAGTACTACTCGGTTATTACGGACGGAGGGTAACGGTGAGTGGCGCTTTTTACGCTAAACAAGTACGCAGCCGCTGTCTGGGCTGGCTAAGATGGCCAAAGTTATCTCCATTTTTAATGTCGTTAAAAGTCGGGAGATTTATAATGTAACTTATTTAAATTTAGCTTTCTATTTATATATTTAAAAATTATCAACCAATTGTATGCATTGATATTATAATAACAAATCATTTATATGTTTGAAAAGCCTGGCGACCATTCTCTATGACTATTTTTTTTAAACAACAGAGAAGGGGGTTCCCACTACATTCCCGAGACTTTTATAGGGCGCAGCGTCGCCCTTTCGTCAGCCTCGCTCATGCACTTCCTAGGCCTGTTCCCCATCCATCCGGGATTTACATTTAATATATATCAATCGCAAGGGGATGCCAGACCGCATTTAATCTAATATATACATTTTTTAAATAACAGATCGTTTAAACACAATTTCTGTATGAACTTGTTTTTAGCTATTATATTGATGCTCATGACATATGATAGGTAGCTAGTCTATCGCCATTTTATGGTCACATGAATTCTACACCAGACCTAAGAGAGTGTGACAATCACACTGCCATCGCCCGGATTCGAACCAGGGAGCTTCGGTTTGATACTCAGAGCTCTTGCCACTCTGTCACTAAGGTCGTCTTTCGTAGTTTATCCAGGGAAACGCTATAATGTGTGTTTATACACTTCATCCTAATATTTTAATATTTGATTTATATGTGGGAACCGATGACTTTCAGAAACAAATCATGATTGGATAGTTCAATTCATATCCAAAAATATGTATTTATTGAATTAATTTAGTTTTAAAATACAGTTGGTGCATAAAAATTAACAATTATTTTGTGGAAATGATTGTTCTAAGTAAAGCAATGAAATCTATGTAATAATATATTGATCTTATTATTTTCAGAAGACTTCCTAAGATGACGACTAGGAACTTAGAGGAATAGTCTCTACCAAACCAAGGTAAATCTTTTTTTAAATATAAAAATGTGTTCGTAAAATTGGTATTCATTTGTTTAATTGTATTTATTTAATTTTGAAATAAAACCACTTTATGGGCTTTGTTGTAGTTATTGTACAATCTGTCGTAATCAATTATACACATTGGGCTTAAGAAAGAGACTGTGGGCCATAATCGGCTATCATTGTTGAATGTTGTCCCTGTCGCACGGTGCGCTAACACTTCACCAAGAGAGCCGATGATCTACAATGCCAAAGTTAGCCGATTATGGTCTCTCTTTCCAAAACCCGATGTGCATTATTTACCACCGGGTTGTAAAGTTATGTTAAGATAAGAAAATGTTTATTTAATGATATTAAAGACAATACAACAATGTTTCAAGGTTTAAAAAATTCCTGAAATGATTCACCTTTTCGACATAGCGAAGAAATTTTAAAACATTTATTTATACACTTTTTCGCAGTTTGAAATCACGTTTCACTAAACGTTGATATAACAAATACGCAGATGAACCTCACTGTTTTATTAAAGCAGAAGTAGTTGGTAAGTGTATGCGTTTATCGCAATAACAACACACATACACAGAGACAACAGGGCACGCAATAAATTTAGAAATTTATGTTTGTTTGAAACACGAATAAAAATACTATAAATTGAGCGGTAAAGGCGACTCGCGTGCGGGGCAATAAATTTCAGAGCTTGTACGGAGATCACTCATGGGAATCGGGAACAATAGCGGTCGCTCTTGGAAAAAATTGAACTTTATTGCCAAGTGCCAGGTGAATGTGCTTCGGCATAAATTCATTGAGAAACCCCCTAAATGTGAGAGTACACGGCTACTTGGATCTTTGGACGTATCCTCTAAATATGCTATTTGTCTATTTATTTAGTCTTTACACGCTGTAAACACCAATGCATAGAATTATATAATATAATAAGTCTATGTATGGAAGTGAATGGTGAAACCGGCAGGATGAAAGTAGAATAAATGTCAATAATAGTAAACACGATTGTTTACTGGTTTTACTTGGATAATGTGCTTCGTTAAGTGTATAGATAATTCAAGTAAAACCACTAAACAATCGTGTTATAAATTAATAATGGAGTTTTACAAAACTAATACCTCAACCATCAAGATAAAAAATGTCATAGAAATAAGATTTTATGGACGAATGTGTAATAAATCTGTATAAAATATATTAGATAAACCACTGTTTTGGCGAAAACATTTTGATATTTCAACATTATTAACGGTTTAAATAAAAACACTCATAAATAATAAACCGATTCTTCCGAAATTGTCGCAAAAGCTGTTTCGTTAACCGATGTAAGCATCGTCAAGTGTTACAATCAACTCATGTTACGAAACGGCAATTTCGAATGAAATATAATGGTGTTTCTATTTGAATAGTAAATATAATAGATTGTAAATGGAAATCTAATATAATAAGTGAATTATTGATGTTGTTAATTGAAATTTCTTTTTTGAATATCATTATAAATAATGAATAATATTAAGTTTCCTAATTATAAATATTTAGTAAATTACATTTTATTTTATGACTATGCTGATTTTAGCAGCTCGCAATAAGACCAGAAGATGGCATCTAGCTTCCGAAACTGGTCGATAACATATCATCAAGTAGAATTTAACTGAATATATATAATATAACTAATGACCTTTCATAATTAATTATTCATTATTTATTAGAAATGATTATATTGGGGATGAAAGTGTTTGAACAAAATAATGTAAAGGTTAAATATTGTTCTACGCTTCACTTAATTGAACTGTCAAAAGAAGGATGAAAGTAGAATAAATTCAGTAGAAATGAGATCTCTTTCACGAATATTTGGAAATCTGTGTATGATATAGTGTCAAATTAAAATATAAGAAATTAATACATTGCGAATGAAAGTGTTATTTAAAAATTTAAGATGGTTTGGACACATGGAAAGAATACATTAATAAATAATAGTAAAAAAGTATATGTTAACGATGTCAACGGAACTAGAAATATTGGAACTAAATATTGAATGTCGAACAGTCGACGTACGTGCTTGATACGATGTATGAATGTTGATGAATCGAGAGAAGTATGTCAAGAAAGAAAAGTGTGGCGGTCCATTCTTTCTGCCTACCCCTTAGATGATAGGGCGGTTAGTTAGTCAGTTCTTAAAGAATGTAAAGACACATGGAAATAATTAATGAATGAAAGAATGATAAAGAAAGTATGTGTAAAGAACGTAAACAGAATAAGAAATAGAGGAAGACCGCAGAAAACGTGGCACGATCATATTGATGAAATATTTAATGTCGGCCACTTCAGGAGTCGGAGAAATCGACGTGCGTGCATGCATGACTGAAAATAAGTATATCAGGAATGAACAGTGTGAGGGTCTATTATTTCTGCTTACTCCTTAAGGGAGATGGTTGGTTAGTACGTAAGTTAGAAATGGGTAAGTGTGAGTTCATCCCTTTTCATCTGTAAACTATTGGTCGCCAGCACGCCCAAGAGAAATGCGGTGAACCAAAGCCATGATTTAACGGTACATAAGATATACGCAATCATTGATCTCTGTAAATTTGCTAAATTGAATTCGTGATCAATTTTGTTTATTTTCGCCCGCAATAAAATTTGTCATTTACGATTTACGTTGGAGATATTATGTAAATGAAAGATTGAATTTTTATTAACGTGAAAAACTGTCAAAGGACTCGGGAGCAAACAAAAACGGGGATGCATTTCATTAACCTAATAAAAGAAAAAGCGAAATGGATACAACAAAAGTATTCCATTTTTGAATCATTTCGGTGCGTGTTTAAAATTAGTCACAGCATTGGGAGTAGGTTAGATTAGGCGCAACCCGCCAAAATTTATTGTCTCAATTTATAAGCTACGTTTGCACGAAACACTTTGATTTCGTTTCGCGATATTTCATATCCATCGTACAACACAACGCAGACAGTGACACAATAATATTTATTCCATGTTCCGACTCACAAATTCAATGAATGTAACGTGTAATGTGCTATCGTTTAAATCAGCTAGCATGTGGGAAATACCACCCCTACCGGTACCATAATTCATGTTCCAAGAAATAAAAACACTCGGCTGGTTTACACTCTAACAAGTTGCAAAGCGGCTATTTTGACCGGCGAAAACTTCAAAAAGCACGGCATTCGCGCGCGTTATATATTTAGAGCATCGATTGCGTTAATTGTGAGATTGTCGGTGAAACAAGCCCGCTGAACATTGATATAATGCCCTACCACAATGCGCACGCAGGGCGAGCTCGGTCGGAGGGAAACTTTCCGAATTACTGCCAACAAGGGCGATAAGAAGGCGACGACAGGACGGGGCCCTGACAAACTTGGGCCCTTCGACTGGACGCCGAATTCTAATGTGCTATTAGCAGCCAAATTAGGCAACTTGGTATTCACTTTTCTCAGTGGGATTTGTTTTTCAGAAGTCGTTGTGTTTTATGTATTTCTGTTCAATTAGGCGAGTACCCACGCTATTACACTAATGTACGGTAGTCAATGTTTACTGATAACATTAAAACAAATTTCACATACTAACAAACCAGTTAATGGAGATTTACTCTAATAGCTGAGGAAAAACTAACCTCAAAAGTTTGAATGTACATTTTAGTAACAATATTTTTTTATTATATTTTTAAAAATAAATCTTTACTGAAGAAGGACTGTTTGTCCGAAACATGTCTATATAATATTTATTTATTTATTTATATAAGTGTTGTATATACAAAGTGTATAAAAAAGAAAAATAGAAATAAACAATAATTTTAAATAGATAAACGATATTCTGGGGTCTAGCCAAAAGTGAATCACTATAACAACAAATTAAATGTTTGTTTTTATATTGTATGTTAGTGTGAATATTATGGTATACAAATATTCTAGTTTTTCATAAATACAATATTTTTGTTACTAAAATATTTGTTCAGTTATTGGTATATTAATTTAAATAAACAGTTAAAGAAATTTATGTCTCAATACTAGAAAATAAGAATTGTTCTGTAATAATTTTTCTGAGCGTTGATTTTCTGTGGCCGACTCAAAGATGATTTCTCTCGTTTCTAAAAAAAAATATTATTCAAAATATAAATTATTAAAAATACTATTAAACGTGGCACGATTAAATAAATCAAATACTGATTATTGGCCACGTAAGAAGTCATGGCATGATGTATGCATGTTGAGGAATCGAGATAAGTATGTCAAGAAAGAAAAGTTATTTCTGCCTACCCCTTCAGAGAGTCTTTGCAGTTACATTTTTCTCGGTCTTCGTCGACATTCTTTCACATTCACACTGCTTATACTCGTATATAAAGTATGATATATATATATATTTTCTTTTCATAGAGAAGATAGTCTAATACGAGTATTATGGCCGAAACACTGTTATACTTCGACAGCTTACATAACTACTTTTGCCAACCGATCTTGGAATCATCGGGTGTTATAAACAACTGAACCTGGCTGGCGAAACAACTGTTGTGACATTTTCAAAAAGTGAATAGTATTTTTTTAAAAAATGATAACAGAATTGTTAATTCAACAGTAAATAGAGAAGGTATTAAAACTTCTCAACATGCTTTTAAAAATATACGGAATAATGAAAAAAACTAATTTTTAAATAATTTAAAAATCATCTTAATGAAATAATGGCGTTAATGACTAAACTTTGTATAAAAATAACCAGAGTTAAAACACATATACGTTTACTGTGAAATTGTGAATAATGTGAGATTTGATCCAAACTTTTAATAATTCGTACATTTTACATCAAACGTAACAAATTTCGGCCCCGAAGTGAGCTTTACATACGTTAGGACTATTTCACTTTGAGTTAAATTAATAATGACATATGCTTCCCTTTAGTGAGCCGGTTCCGGAGAGAAATCCAGATGAAGGGCGTGGATTAGGATACCTGCGCTTTTAACATTTCAAAATGGCGAAATCAAATTTTAATCTTAATTTTGGAGAACGGTTTACCAATGCTCTCGGAGGCGTAAAACGGAAAAGGTAAAGGGAAGAACAAATTTTATACCCGAGTGACGTAACCAAGGGTACGAGTCATTTGGGAAAATGTGGGAGAAAAAAGAATGTTTATTGTATCATAAAAATCCACGACTGGAATACTTGAAGGGGGGAGGCGATTGCTTTTTCGTGAAAAAATAATTGGTTCACTTTTAAGATAGAATGACCTAATAAAATTTGATAATATCTTTATTAGCAGTACTTTTTGCCCAACACGGCGGAGATAATTCCTCATTTTGTATCAGAGTGTTCCAATAGGGTTCGGTTCTGATGTATTTGATAGAATTATTTTTTTTACTACGCACGATTGATGCGCCCTGTTTTTAATACGAATACATTTTTTCAGTACCTCTGTTTTTACATTTTGACTCATATTTAGTAAAAATATAATAAAGATATAGTACACGCGTAAAACGGAAAGAGTTAGCAAACAGTACAAAGGAAAAATGATGATGAGAATGTTCACGTATTTAGTGATAAAAAACAGATAGTACAAGTGTCAATTCGAAAGAGTTATCAAATAGCACTAAGGAACAATGATAGTAAAAAGTACAATTATTAAGAGATACCAATAAAATATTATAGATATAGCACAAGTGTCAATCTGAAAGAGTTATAAAATAGCACAAAGGAACAATGATAATAAGAAAGTACAATAATCAATAGATTTCAATAAAATATTACATATATAGCAGAAGTGTTAATCCGAAAGAGTTATCAAATAGCACAAAAGAACAATGATAATTAAAATGTACAAGAATTAAGAGATATCAATAAAATATTACAGATATAGCACAAGTGTCAATCCGAAAGAGTTATCAACTAGAACAGAAGAAAAATTGTTTTAAAAAATACATGTATAATTCAAGAGTAGTTTCCGTTTTTTCGTAAACTTGAAAAGGAATAAATTCCCTCTTCATAATTAGTTTGGATAAGTTTTCCAGTTTGCCTTCTGAATAATCTCATGTCATCCATTGAACTTATTTGAGCTCTCTCTAGATCATTTTTGACTTGTTGGAAATACGGGATGGTTTTTAGACTTCCTAGGTTACAGGATAATTGTACAAACTGAACAAATATTGTACAAACACGTCCAAAAAAACTTGCATTTATTTTCTAATATTTGTGCAAGGTCGAACAATTTTTCTCTTGTTATCATATATTTAAATAAATAACCATCTTCTATTGTCGTCGAGCAGAGAATTTTTATATAATTATTAAATGTTAAAATTTAAAACACTGTTATAATACGAGTATTACAATTTTTATTATTTTGTCGCGACAGCTGTATCGCCATCCGATGTTGGCATCATAATCATCATCGTCATCACTATCATCATTGAAGATGACACCATCGGTTGGCAAAACAGCTGTCGTGGCAATTTTTTTTTGATATCATAACTATGGTTTAAATTTTAACAGTTAATAATGTTGAAGTATTATATTGTTTCAGTCAAAACGATGAACTATTTTTATTTATTTTAAAGATCAAATCTACTTAAAGTTAGTTTTATAGTGTAAAACATATTTTATAAATAATGTAAACGTGTAAAATTTGTCTGGCATAAACGTTTTTTAAATTTTCGAAATACTAATTGGAAATTATCTGAAAATTTCTAACGTATATTTATACTACACAGATTATAGCCAAGCCTCAAAGTTCCTAACATAAAAAGTAGAGTTTCTTTGTTTTGTTTTTCTTAATAAAAAAATATTTAAGCGATTTAGCAAAGATCCCAACCACCCCACCGCTGCCTCCACGGCTGACGTCTTCCTCGCCGTTATGCGTGCCAACTTTTCAGGAATCTATTTAATGAGTGTTTTTGTTTCCTGCGGTGATTGGGGTTAAATGAAGATCGTTAGAGTTCAACTTTTAAGGGTTGTTTCTAAGGCTAAGGCGGTAAAATGTATCCCTTTATACTTCGGGCTTACCTACACACGGTCAATTAGGCCTCATAAAATTTATATTTCACGGTTTTATTATTTTAGGGTTGAGAATATTTTTATGTTATAAATTTATTAATATAACAAAATCAAATTGCGTACATCATAAGATTTTTATGCATAAGTCACTACTATGAAACTTATGTTTGAATAAAGAAAATGGAAGCGAGCTGTCGAAGTCGGTCGAAGCCATAAACCTTAGTGGAATTAAACTTTTGAAGAGTTTTAGTCTCCTTGATGATTTTCTTTCAAGCCCCTTGATCTCCCGCCTTTTGCTTCCAGCAGTCCGATTCGCCCAACCTAACCAGATCAGCTAGAACATTATCCATTAGACGTTGTCTAGGCCTTCCTAGAGGTCTTACTGTAGTCGGTCAAGACGCATATAGGGTCTTGATTGCTCTGGTCTCTCCGGCTTGGCATACGTGCCAATCCATGGTACCGGCGCGGCGACTGGCTCTCACGGTGCTCGCTATGAGGGGCTGCTAGGTCATCGTACGGATCTCTTGGTTGGTTCTTTGCCTTCAACTTCTCGCTGTTACACCGGTTTTGGGTTCAGGATCATTCTCAGTATAATATTCTCAAACCAGTAGATTCTTTTTTGTTCTTTTAGAGTCATTGTCCACGATTAAGAACAATTTGTCACCACTGGCTTGATGATGGTGTTAAAATCGTTGGTATTAAACTAAATATGAACTTTAAAGAAATGTGTAATTACTGTTTTTCAATTTTCATTATTATCAATGAAATTCGACATGAATTTCAAATAACAACATAGATATTTTAAATGTTTGGTGTTTTAAAAAGTTTCGAAAATTTAACACGTTTAATTCTAATTATTTAAATCGAGTAAAGATTCTTTAAATAAACCAGATTAGTTCTTCAAAACAAAGTAAATAAATAAATAAAATCGAAATATTCGTGTTAAATACTTAATTTTTAGTGTGGCATTATTAAAAATAATATATGATATAAAACTTGTGTTCTATGTTTTTACACTCCTTTATTTTGTTTTCTTGAACCAACCGGTTTCACTCCCGTCGAAGCATCATTAGGGTCACAAAACAAAAATAATAATTTTAAATTGAAACATCTACTATAAGATATACATATGATTAAACAATATCTCTAACTATTAGTAATTGATTAAGGTTTTTTACATAATTCCAGGGCTTGAAGATTATACACATTGTTGTTTTAATCACATGACTTTTATTTCAAAAGAAATTTGTTACACATTAAACATTAGTTATGATAAAATTCTCTAATAGATATAAAAAAGAAATGTAGAGCGGAAGAAGGTATAATGAACAAAATTATGAAAGGATGGCTGCGTTGGTTCGGACATATGGAACGCATGGATGGAGAAAGAATGGTTAAGGAAATATACGTTAATGATGTAAATGGGGTACGAAGTCGAGGCAGACCGAGGAAAACATGGCATGACCAAATTAATCAAATTTTAATGATTGGTCATGTTAGAAGTCTGAGGAATCGACGTGCGTGTGTGACTCGTTGTATGAATGTGGAGGAAGCTAGAGAGGTTTGCCAAGATAGAGTAGTGTGGCGGTCCATTCTCTCTGCCTACCCCTGGGGGGAAACGGCGTGATGGTTTGTTTGTTTGTTTGTTTCTCTTGAATAACCATATTTCATTATTTTATCCTAGAATATATCTAGATTTAAATATATTGTTCTGATATTTTTGTGGAATAAAATTTTAATGGAATTATAGAATGCATTTGATTTAAAAATAAAGAGTTCAGCATTTAAAATCACTTATTGCTTTATTTTCTTTACAAAGGGATAAAAGTGAACAGTCGAATCCAAAGAATTTATTTCCAGGTTTAGATTTCGTTCAGTGAATTTTATTGAAGGGGAAAGTCAGTTAACATTAAAAGAAAACGCATGAACTGAATGGACACGAATGCGGCGATCGATGTTCTAACCTTTCTCAAGATCTCGTTAAAATTTAATTGAAATAGCGCAGTAAACAACCCCAGGTACCTACGTGCCCGTAGAGTCGCGATTACTTCTCTATTTTACGACTTGAAGACCTTTTTTATGTTCGCCGTACAGACGTGAACAACATTTAATTTACATTTTACACATTGAGACCTTTTATTGCCAATAGCGGTTAGAGATGTCCCGTCGTAAAACATAATCGAATTATTAACCGGTTGACATCATTATTTTATCGACATATTCAGAATATCGATAACATTTCGGGAATGTGCTAATAAAATATTTGTGATAAAATTTGATTAAAAAGAAAAGTTGTATTAAATACTAAACATTGAAAAATGTATTTTGATAAATTAAACATTGTCGTAAACATGTTAAATTTAGTGTATCAAAATGTATTTTCTGTAAAAAACGATGTGTGTGAAAACAGGTAAAATAAACAGGTGTTAATGATATTGCGTTTAAAATATGTTAAACATAAATAAAATTTAATAAATGTTGTGTTTATTAGTTGTCGTGTATTACGCCATTTTATCTGTAGATATCATATTAAAATGCATCTGTTACCTATTAAAATATTATTGTTTAGTTTTAAGTCATTTAAAAAAACATTATTTTCAACTTAATCACATTATAAATTTTAATAAAATAATGGTCCAAAATCGTGCATTTTTAAGTGCAATTCAAAGTATTGGAGATACTGTAAATATAATATATTAATCAAACATCATTTTAAAATGTTGTGATAACTATGCACGTAAATGATACTAAAGATTTTTTTCTTTATATAAAAGACAACTTTTAAATTAAATAACAAAAACAAAACAAAAATAACAGGGTGGTGGACCAGGGAACAGAACGTTTGGCTTTTGATCCTGTGTAGTTGGATTCAAACAGAAACACTCGCGTTTCCTTTTTCATAATAAGCAATGAACTACTTCTGCAAACATTGAAAATTATCTGATTATTTATAATATCGTAGATTAAAATGTTTAGTGCTAGTTTTTTCGTTTGAAAAAGTACAGTAAAATTAAATTATTTTTAAGGATTAATAAACTAACGAACTAACTAACCATCACGCCATTTCCCCGGAGGGCAGAGAGGATGGATCGCCACACTGGCCTGTCCTGGCACACCTCTCGGGCTTCCTCCAAATTCATACATCGCACCATGCACGCACTTTATCATGCAAGGATTAATTGTATCTCAATAACGAAGAAATAAATTGTTTTTTTTGGAAACAGAATATGGTAGTCGAGGCGTTTACAGGACTTATGACCTGTAATTGGTTGGGTTAAGCGATCACTTTATGTTAACAACATTCCCCATTCCTCCCTTCTTACGACCACCACGTCTGACAAATTTTTGGAACTTGTATACTCATATATGCTACTATGTTAAAACACTTCACATTTTTTAGGTCAAACTACACTCGCGCCATCTATTAAGATTATTTGTAAGTAATGATTAACCCGCAATGGGTAAAATCCAGTATTTGTCTACAAGTATTTGTATAGATTGTAGATTTTTTTAAATTAATTTTACTTTCAAAATTTATTAAACTACGAATCAATTGATTTGTTCTGTCCTATTCTAGAAAGCGAATATTATCGTTTTTTTCTTATCACCATCAAAGCCGGTTCAAAACGGCGTTGCGCCACGAACCGGATTTAATTCGCATTAGACATCACTACAATGCTACGTTGCTCTTTGTGAGCCCCGCGTCCAGTTCTTCGATACTTCCATAATAAAGGGAACGTTTCCACTGAAAGGAGCGTCTAGAATTTCTGCTGTGACGTATCGCAATATAAGCGAATGCGAGTTTCTGTTTTCAAGAAAATCGTAGCAATGAGAAATTTTATACTACTGCACAACAATGCGCACTGCAATCGGTTCAGAAAAGCTTCAGAATTCCATCAGCTGTTCGATTTTTGCTTTATTCTCTTTTGTTAAGAAAATTTATTAGTTCTATGATATTGGATACATCGCTTGAAATCTATATGGTAGTAGAACGATTTTATTATTAGATTTTAATTCGATATTAAAATAACTGTTAGATTATGCCACGATCAAAGAAATGAAATATCAAATAATCAAATTTCAAGCTAAAATGGCAGTGCACAATGGTGTTATTATATGGTGCCATTATGTATGGGAGCGAACATGGAACTGGCAAAAAAGGATGAAAATATAATAAATGCAGTAGAAATCACATCTCTTAGACAAATATGTGAAAATCTGTGTATGCTAGAATTTCAAATGAATGTATTATAAGTGAATGCAATGTGAATGAAAATGTTATGAACAAAATAATGAAAGGAAAATTTTGATGATTTAGACAAAAAGAATGATACAAAAGTAAATGTAAACTATGTAAATGGAACTAGATAAAGAGAAAGACCAAGGAAAACGAAGCATAATCAAATAAATCAAATGTTTATTGCCGGCCACGTGAGGGGTCGGAGAAATCGACGTATGATGATGTATGAATTGATATGTATAAATGTTGAGGATTTGAGAGAAGTTTGTCAGGATATGAATGTGTGGCAGTCAGTTTTGCCGTTAGTTATTTAGTTAGATTGTTTTAAAAACATAATTTTTAATTTGTAGGTACACTTTTCATAATATTTAAGGGATAGTCATTCCTTTGAATGAGTGTTATCAAAATTACATCAATAATTAATTGATTAAATCATCGCGAAAATCGTTTTAAAATATTTCTTAGTTTTAATAAACTTCGGGTTTTAATTTAAAAAAAAAGCTATCACAATTTCATACGTTTTAAGAAAATCTATGTAACCCATCTATTCTTACGTGTTAAATATTTTCAATGTATCATTTTCATTTCAAAAGTAAATAATCCGTAATTAGAGCAATCTGTGAATTTCGCCGTGAAATTAATACTTCCCGTGTGCCGTAGATGAGCATTTTGCGTACACGTTAACGTGTGCTAATAAACACGTGAAATCTTCCCACTAAATAAGTAATTTTCGAGCTAAGAGCGCAGATTCATGTTGCCTAGCGGGTACCATTATTTAATCAAATTATTTTAGTTAACATATTAAACTAGATGTATAGGTATAACGAAAGCCTTTCTAAATTGCTAAGCTCTCTTGCTCCCCCTATACGTAATTGTGTAGGTACATCAAAGTCGAGTATCATAATATAAATAGGCAACAACCACAATGTCGTAAAGAAATAGTACGAGAATATTTTGAGTGCAAGAGAGCGAGACAGGAATACTTTCTCTCCGAAAACAATTCGAAATGTACACAATGCGCATGCCCGAGAACGTTTCTGGATTATTTTGAAATTTGTTTCGATTATTGTTGTGATAGTAGTGTAGAAAACAATAGAAAAAAAAGTTACATTAAAAGTTACAACTTATTATTGATTACGATTTTACAGTGTACCAAGTTTTTAAAGGGTCGAAAATCAATATAATATTCCACGGGGTTGCAACTATATATATATTATATTTCTAAACTATTTTATTTTTATTTTTGGAAATACTTAAGTAATATAAGCCTTTTATCGGTAGTGGCTCACCCGGCAACAAAGTAGCCAGTGCTCTTGCGCGAATTTCAACTGAAGACCACTCGATGCAGTGCAATGCAGTTCGCGTATTTTATGGACAGACCTCGTATGTTACTTTCCCGGCCATGTACCAATTATATTCTCTAAACAAGTTTACTTTTAAGTTTAGTACGATCAAAAGTAATAAAAAAGGGTTTTTATTTATGTATATGAAAATAAATATGAATCCATAAAGCGTTAATGCATTAAGTTTATGTGGAAGGCATTGAAATATCGCAATTGATTTCGTGTCGATTCGATCGATTCTCAGGAACTCGAATCATTTTAAAATGATGTACTTGTATCAGGCCTGCGTTAACTTAGCCCCTGCACATCCCTAGTGTACACAAGTACCCACTCGCGTAATAATAACGTGATGTTTACGGAAAGGCTGAGAGGTTTCCCGATATTTTATTGAAATATAATTTGACTATATTACAGGCTCAGAGGAAACTTGAGCTCGCTTCCAGATTAAAGTAGATACCCGTGGCTGAGCACCTACTAGGCGATGTATTACGATAATACTTAAGTTTATAGGATTATATTTTTAGATTATAAAAATATTACGCACGTTCAATAAGTTCACAGTTCAGCGAATTTATCATCATCGAAGAAAGCTAATACACCGTATATTCTTACAATCAAAGTAACAAGATTATTATTTTTTTTTACATTAATGCCGATACGATAATGCCGTTTTTGTTTGTATTAATAACAGGGGTTTTCATATGTTTTCAATTATTTCATATAGAGTTTTAAATCATTGTTCAAGAAACAATAAAAAAGGAAGTGTATTTATTTTTGCTGCATATTATAGCTAGATATAAAGAACTAACTAACTAACCATCAAGCCGTCTTTCTGAAGGGGTGGGCAGAAAGAATGGACTGCCATAATTTTCTGTCCTGACATTTTTCGCTCGCTTCCTCAATATTCATACATCGCGTCATGCACGCGCGTAGATTTCTCTGACTGATCACGTGGCCGACATTCAATATTAGAATTATTACATCGTGTCATGTTTTTTTCGGTCTTCCTCTATTTCGAGTAGATAAATGTATTATTTCTTGATTCTATAAAAAAAATGACATGTTTTTATTCGTAAATATTTCATACTCATAATAACGTAAATAATATCCTTAATGATATTGTTATATTAGGTTGGGTACTAGTGGGAATATTTCCTAAAATATGATTTTCAGGGTTTTAATATTTACAGAAAAACGCAATATGAGGTATTGTCCCATATTTATTTACTCCGTAAGAACTCTCCGGGTGAATAACCGGCAGCGCGACAAATAAAAAAGGTTATTTTGAAAGCAATTTGAAAATAATCAGAAAATATGTTTATTTCTTCTCACTTCCATCATCCCAGAAGACAAACAGGCGGAACTTATCGAGGGGTTGTTGACTAAAAAATATTGCACCAAGAACCTTTTTATGTTCACGCTACAGTGGCGGTGCAAGATATTTTAATGAAATGAAAAATTTAGCATGTAAAATATTTTAATATTTTAATTAGGGTATTTTCTTCTTCATCTCATTAGCCACCTCTCCACTGCTGGATGTAGGCCTCCTAAATTGTTTTCCATTTTACTTCTTCCCGTATAACTCTCATCTATCTTCTTCCACATATTGTAAAATTTGTCGTCAGACTATCTTTTGGAGTCAACAGATACTTGTCTTTAAGGCTAAATATAAACAATGATTTCTTATAAATATGTCGAATGAATAAATGACTGAACAATATTGGTAAAGTTAAATAACTTAACCATTTCTCGAAAGAGTAAGCAGAAAAAAATAAACAACAACACGGTGTTTTCCTGACAAACTGTACTTCTCTCCGCCTCCTCATTAATACATTATATCATGCACGCATGTCAGTTCTCTTTCTATCTATTTTATTATAGAAGTAAAACTTCGAAGTCTAAATAAGTATTTTTTGATATTGCGCTTATAAGACAAAATACGTCACTCGAAATACAATAAAACATAAAAAACGGAAACTTTCATCAGAATATATACATAATTTTAAACTTATTGATAAAAAATAATAAAAGACTTTGTATTTAACCACGGTATGGTTACTATGATTGATGCCAACTAGTTTTGCTTGGACCCAAGCTTCATCAGGTCAATACAACTTGTTATATTGTCCTGATGAAACTTGGGTCTAGTTGGTATCAATTATAATAACCATACCGTGGTTAAATACAAAGTGTTTTATATTTAATTTCTATAAGCTTAAAATGTCTAACCACAAAGAGAGTGCGTCAATTGAATTTTTTACGCGTCACCACTGCCTTTTAATATAATAGTCTCTTTCAGGAAATATGTTTGTAGCCAATATGAAAATATTTACTCGTTTGGACGAACGTCAACACAAAATGATGTATGAAAAGCGTAAAAATACCCAGCCGGCCCTTTGACTGGTAAAATTTTATTATAAAACGATAAATAAATGGAAAGCGTACCTTCAAATTGCCGCCGACATGTATGGAAATGTTTGTGACGTTAAATAAAGTGGAAAAAAGTGAAGGATTTTCCGAATTACATACCACGCTCAATGAAATACGCCCTGGAAATAGTTTACATTTCAAATTTCTGCCATATTTTTTCAAGCGATGTTATTCCAAATAGAATGTAAAACTTACGAATTTGAACATATTTTTTTTACATTCATAGGTATTCATTGATCGTTTCATTCCGAGGATTCCATACGTGTTTATTGTGCGTTTTAATGTTGAAACGTTTCATTAAAATACCATTTTATATGTGCTTTATTTAAACGACTAATAAAAATGACAAAAATACTTTCACTATATTTGCCATCAGCTCATGAATAAATTGAAAAACATTGTATTTTGACAATACTTTGTTGTGCTCCTCACAAACATGTTTCGAAATGTACACTTATTTCTACAGAATATATTTTTAATTTTAATTTTTACTGCTACTCTGGTTTCAATCCTGGGATTGGTTTGCAGCCATTTCTTCTATTCTTCTCTTCCATTCTTCCATGTCTTGTGCGGCTCTTTTGAAATCTGCATATGATGAGCAGCGCACGTCCACTAACAGGTCCTCCAGGTACTCTCGGCGTGGGCGTCCCCTTAAATTTGTCCCCTCGGTCATACTCATTTTTATTATGGCATGCAAGAGGCATTCTTGTCGCATTACATGGTCGATCCATCTTGCACTCCTTTCGGACAAGGTCCTGAGCAGGTGCCTTCCTCCTTCGATTCTTTGGAGAACCTCCTCATTTGTGATGTGGTCTCTCCAGGAAATTTCTTATAGTCTTCTATAGGACCACATCTCAAAAGCCTCTAGTCTCCGTTTATCTCTTTCGGATAGGCACCGTACATCAAGATACTCAGGTCTACATACATAGGTCTTGATGAGGAGTATTCTCAGTAAAATTATATTTTTTGCACTTGATTAAAAGTTTTGTAAAAAAAATCAAGTACAATTAACATTCAAATTCATGCAGCGAATCCTAAGTAATGATGTTATATTTAATGACGACCTCCGTGGCCGAGTGGTAAATGCTTTGACTGCCACACAGAAGACCCCGAGTTCGATTTCACATCGTGATTATCACACTCTTTTTGGTCTGGTGAAGAATTCACGTGACAATAAAATGACGATAGATTAGCTACCTAGCATATAGCTATACCCTTTACATCGATTTGGCTTGCGCTGTATTGATGTCAAGAGGGATTCGACAAAATAATAATAATAATAACATATTTACTAGTAAAGATGTTATTTTTAACTACTAACTAATTGTTGAAATAGTTTCTTAATTCGCAACGTAAAAAAATATAATGCCTCTATAAGGCGAAACATGTCATTCTTATGAACTATAATAAAACTTCTAGAAAACGGACGTTTTCATTCATATTAATTATGCAAAATTAATATTATCTTAAGCACATATAAAAAGTGATATTAAAGAATATATTCAAGGTTTTTAAAAATTAAAATTTTCAAAGATTTTCGACATTTCGTATCTTTTATTACGTTAGTGTTTCCGGACTTGAAATTTGACTGAAGTTCATAAATTCATAACTACGTTAAATAAAAGGGTAATAATGGGTTCTACTGTTCCGCTATATGGCTTTATAAAGATAAGCCTGCGGCTAATATATTCAACACTTAATTTGTGGCACTTCATTATGAGAGGGAAGGGTCGCTATGAATTTTCAAGTTATCAGTTTGTGTGTTTAGTAGGCGATGCTTGGAAACGTGAGGGTATTTAGTGAATAAATGTGTTAAGAATTGATTGTCTGTGAAACTTTTATGGTTCAGTAAATTTGTTTTAACATTTCATATAGCCCTAAATAATTTATGGTTTCTTGAAAATTAAATTAAACTCCTTCTTAAATAATTAGTATGTATGAAAACGTCTATTTTATAGAAGTTTTATTATAATATACTCGTATATTATATTATTTTGTATTTTATGGGAATGACATATTTTGCCTTTCTAAGGCATTATTAAATGTTATAATTATCATTCAATAATGGCTATGTAAGACGAAATATATTATTCCCATAAAATACAATAAAACTTTTAGACGATCGAAGTGTGCGCGGGAGATGCCTATTGGTGGCGATGAGGTTCACAACCCATCACACCGCGTCTCCCACGAGGGCGAAAAGAGAAGGATGAAGTGCCGCAACGGTTAAAGTGTGGCAGTCCATTCTTTCTGCCTACCCTTTCGGGAAGACGGCGTGATGGTTAGTAAGTTAGTTAGTTTTAAAAAATAGACGATTTCATTCGTTATAATTATTTAATAAGGAGTTATACATCATTAAGTAATTTCCGCGATAAATAAATATATTATCCAAAAATTTTATACTTTATTATATCTACATTACAGATACAGAATTTTATGATGTAATCAACAAGTCTTCAAACTCTGAAGAATTTTAATCTGTATAGATGATGCATTTATGTATATTAACAATTTTTAACGGTATATTACTGCTTAAATTTTACTGTATAACATTGTATTTAATGAAATCCTTCACTTTGTACTCCTTTATACCCCCATCCAAAACATGTTAACAACACACACGCATGTATATATGGACTTATAAGGTGTATAATGTCATCAGTTTATCAACAAAATAGCGGTTTTAATTCATATTAATATTATATTAAAATAAATGAAAAACACTCTTTCCTAGATATTTTAAGAGAATGGCATGTTTTTCATTCTAAGGTCTTTGATAATTAATACTGTAGCTTTTAATATTATAAAATACACAAAGTTCTACAAGATTACGTTAGTTAGAATTGAAATTCTGCGATTTATTAAATTTTAGGGAGCGTTTTAATAAAAAAATTCGTGAAAATTATTCTTATATTCATTGAAAAAATTTTGCGAAAAAAATTTACCACTTTTCTTTTGAATAGTTAATTAGATATTGGAAATAAGAAATTCAATCAAGAAAAGTAATTAAAAATCTTAATATTTGTGTTTTAAATCTGAAGCAGTTTGATCTTCATTATGTATAATATAAAAATTATACAGTACTTATTTTATGTTTACGTACAATGTTAAAGACGAGGAAATATTAAACTTTAATAGAACATTTTTTCTACGTTTTTAACGAAGAGTATTTTGCGAGCGTATAAAGAAAAAACTTATTATTACCCGCACATATTACGTTCGCAAACAAGCTTCTGGTATATATAATTAAAATGAAAAATTGCTCCGCGTCTTCAGAAAAAAACATGTATAATATTATTATGAAAAAAAGCTTTTTTATTCATAAAAAATAAAAGCCTTAGATATTCCAAAATTATATTTCTTATCCGCATTTATAATAAATAAGTCATTTTTAATAAAAGTCACTTACAATAAGGAATTTCGCATTCTTTACGTAATAAAATCAAATTATAACATCTTAGGATTTTATGAAATTTCGTGGTGAAATTTTGAACAAATGAAATTAATATCTCAAGAATTTTAAAACTTTTTCCACAAAACCATTTTAATGAACCCTATTTCCCAATGTCAAAACCGGTAAAATACATAATAGAATAAATTAAAAAAAAAGTTTTAAATTTGATCCCAGAAGGTCCTGAGACCCCAGCAACCAATCAGATAGCATTCTATAACCAATATTGGAGGTGTTTTACTCACACTTTTGCAAACAATCTCTCAGAAATAAACGGACTCTACTATGGTACAGCTGAAAGCTGCAATACCATTCAGCCAGCATGTTAAACTTTGATGACATTTTGGTGGAACTAAAAATCATTATATTAATTGGCGAAAACCGTCGTCTAGAAAGAGAACGGGAATATGTTGAATACAAGAGAGCGAGAGAGGAATAAATACTTCGATTTTCTCCGCAAATAATTCAAAATGCACACGATGCGCATGTCTAAGAAAGTTTCTGGATTATTTTGAGTTTTGTTCTATTCATTGTTGTATGGCAGTAGTGTAGAAAACAAAAGAAGAAGAATTTGGTCTTTTTAATTGTGAAATTTATAACATGTATGAGATTTATAACATGTATGAAAATAAAATATTTACATTAAAAATTTAAACTGATTACGATTGTACAGTGAACCGAGTTTTTAAAGCGAAGAAAATCTTTACTTCCGGTAATATTTCACGGGATGCAAGTTGTCAATTAACTATCCAAACATTTTTTCAGATTTATCAGGAGATTCTTTGAGAATTCCGTCATCTTGGAATGTATTCATCTTTATGTTCCGGATGGTTATCTTCGACAGCATCAGCCCAGACTGTTTTATCTCCCAGCATGCAGAACCAACTTGCCTTTGGTTATGCCGGTGTAGAGATAAATCAAACTGCTGAGCATGATCACTTCGGATCATCTTCCATATTGATGAAAGTATGTTCAGAAGACAAATACTCTTGACTTTGGAGAGTATCTTGTATTCCTAATATCGAACCATCTCTCATGCCGTTCCTGGTATTATATATTTATTATATTTGATCTGTTCTTAATAAATGTCTTAAACTATAATATAATTGTTGTTTGTAATATCTTTTGAGAAGATAAACTGATTTTAATTGATTTGATTAGTGTAATTGTTTTACTAGCGTGAATGTGGATTAATTTTAAATGATTACCTCAACAAAGACTTTTAAAATATTATATCCAAATATCTTCTAGTATTCTCTTTCTTCAAATACCAAAGTATGTTGATATTTCTTTCACGAATTTAGGAGCAGAGGCAAAATGCGCCATACATTTTCATAAAGCAATGTTCTCTGCAAGATGAACGTCAAAGGAAAATAACGATAAATATAATTTCGTGTGGAATGTAATGGGATACACGTACGACATAGAGTAAAAATAACTAGAAATATGGGACTTGTTGATACGTTACAAAATTGGATATTCTTTGATAAATTTTGATGTGTTCACGTACAAAAAGCGGCAGTATTAATCCAAGTTTTATTTACTTTATGAAAGATTTAAAAAAATCTACAGCACGAAACGGGGTGTAATCGATTTTAGGTTGAAAACGCTAAAATAAATTATGAATATTTAAAACTCATGCATTAATGAATATTAAATTTGTACCCAGAAAACTTTGCACGCTTAGCGTTACAATTATGTTAAAATTTAGATTAATTTTGATCACATAGGAACAAAATTTTATGTAACTAAATTTCCACACAAATATTATGTAAATTAATGTGTATTAATTGTTTTATGATCAATATGTAAAAATTCACATTTAATAATTATAAAATTTTCTTATGAAGCACTCAATTTGTAATCCAAGTTTGACGGGGCAGTATAGCAGTTGTTATACTACCCTGATGAAGCTTGGGTCCAAGCGAAACTAGTTGGCATCAATTATAATAAACATACCATGGTTAAATAAAATGTTTTTTTTATTATTTTTTTTTTTTTTGAATAATTATTGTTTAATTATATTTGATTGGGAATGACATATTCCGCCTTCTTTCTCTCTAGTTTCAATCCTGGGATTGGTTTGCAACAATTTCCTCTATTCTTCTCTTCCATTCTTCACTGTCTTGTCCGGCTCTTTTGAAATATGCATATGATGAGCAGCGCACGTCCACCAACAGGTCCTCCAGGTACTCTCGGCGTGTGCGTCCCCTAGAGTTTGTCCCCTCGGTCATACCCTCCATTATGGCATGCAAGAGGCCTTCTTGTCGTATTACATGGCCGATCCATCTTACACGCCTTTCAGACAAGGTCCTGAGCAGGGCCTTCCTCCTTCGATTCTTTGGAGAACCTCCTCATTTGTAATGTGGTCTCTCCAGGAAATTTCTAATAGTCTTCTATAGTTGCACCTTACAAAGGTTATATCAAATGTGTTTTCAATAAAATATAATAAGAATTCAGTAACTCTTTTTTAATAATTCTTTTTTTTAACGTTAAAAACGATTGTTTATACTGATTTTTTATAAACGGATAATTAAGAAAATAAAATTAAATGACTTGTTTCTAAGCAATCCAAACCCTTATACGAACGAACTGTGAAATTTTCAGCGAAAACAGTAGAGCAGTTTTTGAGTCTATAGGACACACAAGTACGAACATTGCATTTTTTTTGTATACAATAGTTCGTTTGAACCCAATTACTGTATACTTTTTTTTAGCTATTGTATTGATTCTCATGACATTTGATAGGAAGCTAATCTATCGTCATTTCATTGTCGCGTGAATTCTACACCAGACCAAAAACAAGTGTGACGATAACACTGTACATTTTATTTACCCAAGGATTTATTGTTGTTTGAATGATATCAATTCAAACACGTTTAGTAATGTAATGTAAATGAACTATAGATTCAAATCGCATTGAGATGTTTGAATCCATTAGCACGGTGGTTCTTGTGCCGATTTACAGCTGACCGCCATTCGGCCCGCCGTGTTTTGATTTGGGCAGCGAGGCGATTGCGTGTCAGGGCGGCATATCAGTTAATTTGCGGAAACTCAAACAAAAGTCCGGTTTGCGGTATTTAGAGTAACTTAAATCGTTTTTTATTCATAGTATTTACGTCGGAATGATTTGCATTTTTGAGCCGTGGTCGCCAATGCGAACCTTTTCTGTTACGATGACATTATTTTGGGCCGTAACCATTTCATACTGACCTCTATTCGTAATGGTTTTAGATTTGACATTTAAAACATCGATAAAAATAAGCAATGCATCAAAACAAATTTTATGATAATGTAAAGTTATTCAAGGATTTATTAATGAAAGCAAAAATGGCCGTTCACAATGTAGTTCTGGTCCCAACCCTTATGCATGTAAGCATGCAACTGGCAGAAGAGGGATAAGGGCAGAATAAATGCGGAAGAGATGAGGTCCTTTAGACGTACGAGTATATGTGATAGAACGATGTACGACAGGATATCAAATGCTGATGTAATGAAATAATCTAGAGCGAAAGAAGGTATTGTGAATAAAATTATTAAAATTATCCGTTGGTTCGGACATATGAGAAATAATGGCTTAGAGAGTATACGTTTACGATGTAAATGGAGAACGGAGTCGAAGTAGACCGAGGAAAACATGGTATGAGCAAATTAATCAATTTTTAAAAGTTGTTCATGTAAGAAGTCGGAAGAATTGATGTGCGTGTAAGAGTGTGGAGGAAACTAGAGAGGTGTGTCAGGATAGAGTAGTGTGGCGGTCCATTTTCTCTGCCTACCCTGTGATGGATTGAAAAGGAATGATGGTTTGTTGTTGCTGTTTTGTGATTCAAAAATAATAATGATTTTACGGGCAATGTGATCACCTACCTTACCGTCAAGATTATACCAAACAGGAAGAGGGCGCCAATTTAATCCGAGACCCAGCTAAGAGAAGGTATCTCCTACAGAAAATTCCACTGATAAGGAAACGGGAAACTACTCCAGTCGTACTTTGCAGGATATTTCTATCTTCGATAAAGCATTAGCTACAGTGATCGCCAACGTCGGGGGTACCTGACACGACACCATAAGAAAATAAAAACTAAAACTTTGTCATACTATTCATCATCATCATCGTCATCAGTAACGTATTAGCTCCAGAATTATTCGCTACTCTCTCTCTAATATACAACTTAGAGGGCCCCGAAATCATACTCCGGGTCATTTATCTACCTAAGTTTCCGCCTTTCTACACATCGTCTTACATCCGGTTGGCTGTCAATCTTTTTTGGAATCATCACACAAATATTTTTAAATTGTAAATTAAAATAAGGAAACTAAATTTTTGTACCATTCGGCTAACTATTATACATAACATTTGAAGTAATTTTGATGTGGTGAGTTTGGTTAATGTGAACAATGAATTTGATGTTACAGATTTTTGAAAGAGCTAAGCTTGATAAAAAAAAACATTTTTTTTAATCTCGTGTCGGAAGCATTATCAAAGTATTAAACGTCATCGTTATTATTAGATTAGACGATGACAAAATATACTTTTTATGTGAAAATAATATAGGCGATACTTTACGATAAATATAAAATTCACACAAGCGAGACAGAATTATTATAAGCGCACGAAGGAATACATCCTCTGCGGACCAGTGATCGATAATTATGAAACTTTATTAATTTTTTCATATTTTGTTTGAAAAAAAAAAATAAAGGTAAAAGTTGTTGTGAAATTCAAGATTTTCCTTCTCGAACAAAGTGTAGTATTTAAGGTTGACCTCTTTCTCGTGTATTTTTTGATCTCAGAAAACTCATATTACATTCTCACTTTCGTAATATAAGAATTAGGAAAGTTTAAGTTACCCTAACAGACTGGGTTGAGGTGACTGCACTATTCCAGAGAGCTAAAAAGTTAAGTTTTACTAAATCCACGAACTTTTCCTTCTACTACAATTAATTTTAAAGTGGCATTAGAAATATTATATAAAAATAGAATTTACAATTCAAGCCCCTTTAATATTTTTAATGTCTTGATTCACAATCATAATCATTTGTAAATAAACCTATTGAACGCTAAGGCATTAACACTGTGGAATTCCATAGTAACATACTTAGGAAATTAAAAATAACCCTGTTTAATCCACTATTTATTTAAAAAATATTTAAAAAAACCGACATGTTTCGGAGGATACCTCCATCATCAGGTATAAAAATATAATAAAAACTAAACAAAGAAAGACTAATAAAAACGCATTTAAAATTCGATACAATAATTCAAATTTGAAAATTAACCTGGGCTATTTTTTATAAGTAGGTACTAACATTTTTTATTTTAACGGTAAGAACTAATAAATAATATTTAAAAAAAAAAAAAAAAATTTAGAAAAAATAAACATTTGAAAAGGCATAATTTATATAGAAATTAATGAATGATTAATTTGCATTTGATTGGGAATGGTAGCTTGGGAGATTAAATGTAGACAAAGTATTTAAGGAGAAAAGAGTAAAAGGAGGAATCTGATTATTAATTATGTTTTCACCCAATTTCATCGACTTGAAGATTTCTAAATTTTCAAGTTTGTTTAATTTATTGCTATTGTTAACTGTGTGTAGAAATTTTGTGTCATTTTTATTGAAACTATTGTCAAATTCAATAGAATGGTTAGCCATCTCAGAAAAAACAGTATGTTTGGTGAAAGCTTGTTTGTGTTCGTTGATACGTGTTTTAAAAGTAAATTATTTTTTTACACCTGAAGATGGAGGTGGAGATATCCCTCAATTTTCCCCTCCAATATCAGTTGGAGAAGGTGGTACTTTTCTCCACGCAGTATATGACCCAGATGTGAAATCTTCTGAACCTTGATAGTTGATAACAGTTCCCTGTCAACTCTGGCTCGCCTCAGGACTTCGGTATTGGTAACCATGTCTGTCCAGGGAATTCTGAGCATTCGGCGATGGAGTCACATTTCAAATGCTTCCAGTCTGTTCATTGAGTTCACTTTTAAGGTCCACGTTTCACATCCATACAGTAAAATAGACCACACATAGCATTTGATCATTCTCTGGCGGTGTTTCAAGTTTATGTTATCATTGCAGAAGAGTGATTTTATTTTATTAAACATAGCTCTTGCTTCCTTCTTTAACGAGTTTCAAGTTTATGTTATCATTGCAGAAGATATTTCATTTTATTAAATCAATTTCAAACAAAGTAGCTCTGGCTTCCTTCTTTAACGATCTTAATATTCTTAACTTCAATATCGTCTTAACTTAGACGTAATTTTTACTGTTACTGTATTGTTCTTAGACTTATGTAAATTATCTGTAACAAACAAAAAAATAATGGAAATTATTTCATCAATTACAGAATAAATAAATAATTGTACCTATTAAATAATACGCTATTAAGACTAACACAATGTTTATCAAGGCTTGTATTGTGATTTAAAAAATTAATAAATTTAAATGTATCTATAAA
Source organism: Lepidostoma basale (assembly GCA_022606425.2). NCBI lineage: Eukaryota > Metazoa > Arthropoda > Insecta > Trichoptera > Lepidostomatidae > Lepidostoma > Lepidostoma basale. Next base: position 410,324 of record JAHDVF020000074.1, on the reverse strand, counting down.
AACATATCTTATGAGATATTAAAATATTTTTTAAACATCAGCATCGCTCAGGAAATTCACCAAACAAAAACGCGTAATTAGACATTTAGCCCCACCATCTCTCGTCCACGAAAATTTTTGAAGTTTAGAACGCTGTTCTGACTTGTTTGTGAGCGGACAGTTCCGACGAATAGCAATCGAGCACGCCCCATGTTCCGTTAAAATTTAATTTAATTCAAATCTGAACCAAAAAGTTTTCAAATTATTTTGGTTATGACTTTTGAAACATCAATGGTTAGAAACGATTCTATAAATGTCAAAACGTTTTGATTACATCTGGAAAACCATTTGAATAAAATATCAGATTCGGAAAACGGAGGTGGAAATAAATTTTAGTTGAAAAAAGTAGGTTAAACTTTGTAATGTTTGTTGACAAACTGACAGTTTATTTGTATCACTCTTCTGCCATTATTTATGTTAATCGCCCAAAATAAAAACGATCTATTTTTTCTACCATGTTATGTCAACTCTCCCTGACGTCAGCAATCGTAGGGGAATATGCGACCCTGTCCATAGCTGTATGGTAGAACATTACAATATTTCAATATTCTCGACCAGGCTTCAATGTCAGCAAACAAGAACATCTGGGAAAATAATACGAAAAAGTATATCTCCTTAATGGTGATTTAAAAGATATTTAATAAAAAAACCGCTTATGTAAAATTCACTTTTAACTAAGGAATAGAGGCATATGAATATTTTTCCGTGCAGATACAAATCGACAATTAGCGTTATAGTAAAGTGTTTATGCTCAACGTGTCTTTGTTTATTAGGAAGTTGTGACGTAATTCATTAATGAACAACAACAACAACAACAAATCATCACGCCGCCAGAGAGAATGGACCGCCACACTATTCTATCCTGGCACACCTCTCTAGATTCCTTCAGACTTTTGTAGATTTTAATGTTAAAGTATCAGAATTTTTAAATTTTAATATTGAAGTATCACAGTGTTTCGGCCAAAACAATAGACTATTTAATTAATACCAGTACGGTTGATAAGGCCAAAATCTACAAAAATCTGAAGATCAAAGAAAGACTAATTTCATTAAAAATTTATTTTGCCTTATAAATAGTAAGTCTTTTCATTTGTTACTTTAGTTTATTGTAACACCTGATGATGCCAACATCGGTTGGCGAAACAGCTGTCACGACACTCAGTGAATAAAAATAAATTGTGATATTGTAAGTGTTTTAATAATTAACTGTAATAATTTTAAAGTATAAAGTATCATAGTGTTTCGGCCAAAACAATGGACCACTAATTATTTATAGTTTTGTTCAATTTTTTTATTGATAAATGTTTTTTATACTTTTATAATAAATAAATAATTTGTCAGCCGTTACAAAACATTGATTTATAGAACAATAGCCAAACAACGTCCTAATGTAATAAATAATAGAGAACGTAACAATTCCTAGTATTTTGATAAGCATCCCTTTGTTGTATTTGATGTAATAAATTGGGCGTTAGTTTTATTCGTGTTCATTCATTTCTTCTATTAAACCTGTGAAAATGGAGCAAAATAAGCAGTCACACAGACAAGGAGCTTGGAGCGCTGCCAGCAGCACTGATTTGTTCTCATTTCAACCGTCTATTGTACACTTACACAAATAATTTAGAGATAATCCTTGAAACAAGTTATTACTTGCGTAATCCTTTTTGTTCACAAGAACTACGTCATTAAATAAATTAGAACATCTATTCATTATATTTTTACACCGTGTTATGTTTTTTTTTTGATAAGCAAGCAGCGCAAGGCTTACGCTATACTCTTTCAAACATTTATAACAAAGTATGTTTTCCCGTGTTATAGATTCAGATTAGAATAACATTTGAATACTTTATATTTTCACAACACCTTTTGGATCGCAGACGTCATTTCAATGTGTATTTTTTTAATTCCGATAAAAATTTTCGCAGATGAAGGACCTTTGTCCAATCAAAAAATATGCACAATAGTGATTTGAATTTATTTATCCTAATTTTATCAATATTTATTTATCAATAACATAAATACAATAAAACTTTTAGAATAATTAAAATAAGACCAATTACATGTTACGACAAATATAAAATAAAAGTTTACAATTAACAAATGATAGTGTGAAACGAGATTGAAGTTAAACTAAGGCAAAATATTTAAGAGTTAAAATACTTATAGTACTGGAAATAAAAAATAAAAAATAAAATTAAGATAAATAAAAAAAAGTAATATACGAGTATTATAATATCATTTAACATCGTGGTCACATCCACGCCGAAATGTTGCTCCGATCGTTTTCTTAAAATTTCGCTCGTTCAAATGAAAAACATCAATATCTCCAAAATACTTGTTGTAGTTGTCACAGATTCGATACAATGCCGCGCTCTGAGCGTAGTTAGTGCGATAAACAGGAAGATGGAAAACCTGTAATTATTAATATTATGTACGTTTTAATATATTATATAATAAAATAAAATAAAACAAATTCTCTAGTGGTGGCCTTGGAACAACAAAAGAGGCATCGGAATACCCCAAAAAGATTATGTTGTATATGCAATTGTGTCTATTTTGTGTATGTCTCTGCTTCAAATAAATAACAATAATAATTGAAAGAGGCATTGCAACCCACGCTAGTAATTTATAAAAACAAATTAATTCAATCTGTTTACAGTGGTTTTCTTACAAAATTCATGAATACTTTAATACTCTTTCTAAATCCCGTGTGCCGGGCTACGATAAAGTTAACAATATACTCGCATAAAAACTCCGTAATGAATATATCAGATTTCCACGAAGAGCAGAAAAAACGTTATTTCAAGTTACCGCCCTTCATAAGCCTACGAACATACGAGTTTTTAAAAACAAATTTTAACTTCTATTAAAACGGGATATAATGTTTTGCGTATAAACAAATAAACACGTCATACAGGTTTTACCTTATGAGCTTACCACCCCGGAAACTTTACAACTGCGCGATATTAAAACACATATCTCTCCTTCCCCGGCGGAACGGCCGCGTGTTTACAACTGGGTTGCTTTGTTAGAAAAATCTGATCAAATTGCCGGGTTTTCTCCGCAGACATAAACTTCAAGATACCCCAATTCTCGCGAGTCGTCGACCATAGAATTAAACATTGTGGTTTTCGTAATGCTAGAAATGAAAATGAAGTGTGTTTTGCTGTGGTTTTTAATACGCGCATTTTTTTTTGCTGTATACATAAGCAAAGTAATGCCACAGGGCAGAGCACTGAAAATTATATTCAGATGTGTGCCGCACGAAAAGAAACCAAGATGCAGAATATGACAAAGGACTGGGAAAAACTGGAAAGACCTGTAGAATGAAGAACAATGATCAGGGACAGGAGCCAATGGAGAACAGTTGTGGAGAATAAAATAGCCGCACTGTTATATGTATACATATGTTCAAAAACCAAAGGGTCACTTATATTGTTTGGACATATTTTATTTATTATTTTTTTAATATTGAGGGTAACAAAACAAACACACAGAGACAACAAAACAAGGCCAATTGCATGCTACCACAAATATTATAAAACAACTGACATAAGGTTAAATATATAAGAAGAATAAAGTTATATTTTAATGAGTTAAAGAAAAAATAGTAATACTAGTAATAATGAATAATTAATGATGAAATATAATATAAAAATGTAAAAAAAGAAAAGAAAAAGTCGAATAACATAGTTTCATTTGCCCCGAAGGGTTGCTCCAACCAAATTTTTAACATCACTTTCATTTAGATGTAAGATGGATCACACCGACGTTGTTAAAGGATTATGGAACGAATTCATGAGATAAGAATGGTTAAAATTGTATACATGCAGTGTTAATGGAAAAAGAAGCCAAAAATGGCCTAGGAATACATGTATTGACCAAATTAATCAATTACTGTAAGGCGGCCAAATTCGAAGTTGGAAAAATCGACAATCGGAAGACATGTTCGTTCCAGTATCTCCTCCTTTGGTGCCCCCATCTGACAATGCCTTCAGCCTCGAAAATTTTGATTTATTATTCGGTCACGAAGGTTTTTACAGACTGTATATATTATACTCGTAGTACTTTCATCTCGATGAGCAGAAGTTTCTTGGTTCGAGCTGTGTCGGCTCTGAGTACTATTGCACATGGTAAGATAGGTCTGACGCAGATTTTGTAGATCCTTATTTTGCCCTTGATGTGCACTTTATAAATTCGTATTAACATTACTTCAAATATTAATCTTCTTTTTCTTCTTCTTCTTCGGCCTATTCCCGTCCACTCCTGGACAAAGGCCTCCTCCATTTGCTTCCATGTCATTCTGTCCTGTGCAGACTGCATCCAGGTTATTCCGATGTGTCTGTTTAGATCATCCTTTCACCGTAGTTGCGGTCGTCCTGCACTTCTCTTCGCCGTCCACGGTCTCCAAATCAGCAGTCTTCTTGTCCATTTTTCATCTGAGCTTCTGGTTACGTGACCCGTCCATTGCCATTTTAGAGTCGCCACCCGGTGGATGATGTCAGTGACCTTTGTTTTTTCTCTCACCGTATCGTTTCTGACTCTGTCTCTTAGGCTTATTCCTATAATAAATTTTGTAATGTCTGTTGATGAAATAAACTGATTTGATTTGATTTGATTTGATCATGGCTCTTTCCATGGCTCTTTGGGTGACTCGTAGTTTCTCGGCATTTTTTTTGGACAATGTAACAGTTTCACGACCATAAGTACCAACTGGCAGAACGCAGGCTTCGTAGACTTTTCGTTTCAGGTTGATCGGTATTTTCCGGTTTTTATGGATGTAGCTCAGGTTTCTGAAAGCTGCTTAGCTTAGTCCAATTCTTCTTTTTAGCTCTGCGGTTTGGTTATCTCGGCCCAATCGAATATTGTGTCCCAGGTATATTAATCATTTAAAACCAAATTTTAGTGCGTAGTTAACAAGTGAAGTAAATTGCATCACGCAAACTTCAAAATATTTCATGTTTAATTTTATGTGGCAGTTTGGTAAAAAGCTATTTTGTTCCGTCTGCCAACGGCGCGATATTTTTGTAAAATGTGCTTCAAAATTTAAAACAAACAAAAGGGTTGTTCGGTAAATTGTGTGGCACGCGTCACGAGCAGAAAGTGATTGCCGATCGCAATCTAATATTCCCCGATATATCGACTGAAAATAATGTACATTTGCTGTATGAAACTCTGATAACAATTTCAGCTTTACATGAATCCAAACAATACAATCATTTAATTATTTTTTTATTTACCTTTGAACAACAAATAAGCGATTTTTGCTTAAAACTTTCGGTTATCATTATAAAATTGTGTAAATAACGAATCATAAAATCGGAAAAATCGACTAGCGTGCATAATACGATTTATGAATATTGAGGAATCTAGAGAGGTAGGTATGACAGGACAGAACAGTATGGGCAGTCTATCCTCTCTACCTACCCCTCCAGAGAAATAGCGTGATTGTTAGTTAGTTAGTTAATTAGTTATAATAATTTAATGGTTTTACTGAAATCTCTTGGAAATTCATTTAAAATACGTAATAATGAAATAAAACGACGTTTTTTTTAAATAACTGCTTCTACTTTATTTCGATAGCGATCCGTTTTGTCAGGGTGCTGCCATCGATAGACTGGTTTGCATATATGGCATCGACAGAATGAATCATAAAGAAAAAATGTTTAATAATTGTAATTTATAGAAAACAGTGACATTGTGTGAATTTTGACCATCATTTCAAAACAATGAACACATTATTTTGCATATTGCAAAATATCCTTAAAAATTAGAGAAATTAGAAAATTTAAAAATTTTAAAGGCAAATAATGTAAATTGAATGTTATAAATTACCAAATTCCAGCTTATTCCCCATTAGTATATAGTACATTAAAAACTTTCCCCTATACAATACAATTGACCATAGGAACAAATGCATATTCAAAAAATCACGAAAATTTAACATTTGATATATTATTGTAACACCTGATAATGTCAACATAGGTTAACGAAACAGCTGTCGCGTAATATAAAATACAATTGTGATACATAAAACAAAGTTATTTAATTCAACAGTTTAAAATATTTCTTTTGTATATCATATGGACCAAATATGTTATAAAAGCCGTAGTCTAATTTTCAGATTTTATAATAAAAAAATTTAAATAACAATACGACAATGGTTCTTTTAAATATTTTAATAAAAAATATATTGATAAACACATAAAGCAACTATCCACTAAAATATTTGTGTGCCATTGTCAATCTAAAAATTGATGCAAAGAAATGTGTTAATGCGAAAATAGATTGAAATATTGGATAAAAAAAATTGTTAAAAGAGAACTAAATGCTTGCATTGATTTAAAATTACAATATTTCACTCATTTAATATAAGTGTACACTAGGGTGGCCCTTATTTTTAATTTTTTTTTCATATCTCACCCCTCAGTTTTTCCAACTGGTCTAAAACGAATGCCAGAAAAAAATAGATCTTTCCAATATTTCCCCAGGGGTTGTAAAGGTCGTCATTTATACAAAAAATACTGTTTTTAAAAAAAATTATCAGATTTTTTTTTCGTATATCGTGTTTTCAACGGAGTTTCGTATGTGGAATCGTTGCAAATGTTAGAAAAGGCTTATGGTGAAACAGTTTTATCAAAAACTCAAGCCTACAATTGGTACAAGGCATTTACTGATGATCGGGAGACCGTTGAAGATTTGCCTCACTCTGGACGACATTTGACCACTAACTAAAAAGTAAAAGAAATTGTCTTTAAAAACCAATAAGTCATATGAGTGTTAGAGATGTAGCACGACACCTTAAAGGCAGAAACATACTATTGGGTTGATGCAAAAGTTATGACCGTTTTTTACATATTATACAATTAAACATTTTTTTTAGATTTGTATTATTTACTTAATCAATTATATAATTTCCATCAGTTCTTATAACCTTCTTTCATCTTTCTATCAACTTATTAATTCAATTAGTGTAAAACTCCGTGGATTTTGATGCGAAAAATGTAGCAAGGGATGTTTTTACCTGCTCTATTGTATCAAATTTTTAACATTTACATTTTTTTGCAGTGATCGGAATAAATGGAAATCGGAAGTAGCAAGATCTGGAGAATACGGTGGATGCTAGATAACATCCCAATTAAACTCATTTAGCTTGTGTTGGGTTATTTTAGCGACATGTGGTCGCCCGTTGGCGTAATGAAATACTACTCTATTTCTGTTTACCAATTCTGGTCTATCCTTTTGAAGGGCGATGTTCAATTTGGATGATTGCTGACAAAATCGTTCTGCTGTAATTGTCTTATTGCGTTCGAAGAGTTCAAAATACACAATATCCTTAAAATCCCACCAAACACAAAGCATTATCAATTAGTGAAAAATTCCCAGATCGGAATTTTATAAACCATCTTCGTACCTGTCGAACTTTAATGAAATCTGCTCCATACACTTCGCAAATGTTTTTGGTTGCTACACTCGCGGTATCGTCTTTACGGAATTAATAATGTAAACAATGACGTAAATGCACTTTATTACCGACATTTTAAATAAATATAAGGACTCTTCACTGTACTCTGGCCAGGCCAAAACTGAATAGAAAGTAGAGGGAAAGCATCATTTATACAATGGAATCATTTAAAAGAAGATACCATTCATCATTTCTGAAAAAAATTTGTTTTACCTAGGATCATGAAAAACGGTCATAACTTTTGCATCAACCCAATATTAACACGCGACGTGGCGTGTTTACTCCCACCATCGGCAACACGTCGATCTAGCTCGTCTGATCGGGTGGCGTGTGAGCGCATGACGTCGCGTTGGGTGTTCGTAGTGTGATTCTGTCCATAGAAAACAATACAATTTGATTCGACTCAACACACATCACGTGGCATCGGGTGGCGTGGCGTGTTAATACTATGTTTCTGCCTTAACTCTCATGAGTCTATTCGTTTAATTTTGGTGAGAAAATTGGGCAAGAGACGCATCGTTGATCGACTTTTCGTTCCGAAGCAACTTAATTTTCATCAAAATCAGTACCGTGAACAGGTCTCTTGGACATGGTTCGTGTGAATTCTGATATAACATTCAACGCTTCATAACTGGCGATGAGACATGGATGATTATAAAATAATTCAAACGTTATTTTTAGTCAGTGTCACTACCATTCACTTGGATGGGAGACTGCTTAGAGCAATAACTAGAAACATGAAGGTTGTTTATAGGATTTATTTCCGCTAATGGTCAAGATAATCTTTTGAGGATCCCTCACTTGGCTTCTTGCAGGTGAGACGAGGGCAGTAGCTTTTTATACCCTGCTTGCTGGATTTAAAAAAAATATATAAACAGAAAAGTCCGGATCGTCCATGTCAACATGTGCAACATAGAAAAAAACATAATGTGTTATTATAATATTATACATAATGTGATAAATTAAAAAAACGGTGGATTCGTGGAACATAAATTAAATAGACAATATGTGCACCATCTAAAAATAACATTTTGTGTTAAATTATTTTTATTTTGTTATTTTATTTTATATCATTGTATTTTATATTATTTGTTTTATATTTATTTTATGGGTGTTGGACGATCTTAGTGTGTGCGGTAGATGCCTATTGGTGGCGGTGAGATAGCGAGGGAAGTGTGTCAGGAAAGAACAGTACAGGGGTCCATTATTTCTGCCTATTCCATCAGAGAGACTTCGTGATAATATACTTTAATTTCACGAATCGAGTAATTCTGTAAAGTTTTTTTTTGTTTCATGAACGATGTTTTTACAACAAGCATTCACTTTGTGGTAAGACATTAAATTTTTTTTATTGTTTATATTAAAATAAAATAAAAATAAAAACACTGCACTTTGTTTTTCACCACTATGCGATTATTTTAATTGGCGACTAGTTTCGCTTGTACCCAAGCTTTCTCAGGGTTTCGTAATAAAGTTATTAGGCAATTAAAATAACCATATAGTGGTGAAAAACAAAGTGTAGTGTTTTTATTTTTATTTTATTTTAAATATAAACAATAAGAATATAGAAGACATTTTATTTTATTTTTAACCCTTAACGTACCGTGTTCAAAACAAAACGCTCGCTCCCATGTGGTCAATTCAGTTTACCGCTAACTTTATCTAAATATCAAGCATATGACTCGATGAATCAAAATTTAATTTATGTCATCTTGTAGGAAATTTCATTAGGAATAGATCGATATCTATAACATACATGGATTATTTGAAAAACATATCATTATTATTTTTTTTCTGGAACCATGCGATTTCTGATATGAAATGCGTCACAGCATACGAGCAACTGGCATAAAGTATAAACTTGTCTCGCTCCGCCGCGCCGCGCCGCGGCCGGCGGGGCGAGACTTTACGAGATTTTACGTATGATAAAGGCACCTAGGCAAAATGTGTAGTACGTTCAAGACAACGAGTACGTATTAATATTTGTCCCTTTTGGTAAAGTGTTAATATTTTCACAGTTCTGATATTATTAAGTTGCGTGCTGCGTTCCCGTCCACAGTCGGTATTATTACGTACCTATGAAAAGGCCAAACATATAATTTATAATACGTTCAAAACAGCGAGTAAGTATTTGTCACTTTTGATAAAGTTGTAAATATTAGCAAAACAAATTCTACCTTAACACGAATGAAGGTGAGGGCAGTCTTAGAAAATATTTATTTTTGGGATGAAGGAAGTAATTTTTTGCTTTTTTTTTATTACGAAATATTGAAAACACTTCAATGGAGGATTACAATTTTTTTTATAATATTAGGGTCCATAAGTTTTAAGAAAATCAACTTTAAATTGGCAGTGGAAACTCAATTGACCACATGGCAACGCGACGGTTAATAAAATAATTATACAGGCCAACTATACAAAAAATAAATTTCTTTGTCTATTTAATACTCACACGAAGCAGAGAAGAAGTCTTAAATATTGTATTATAATAATCCAAAGCGGTTAGAATGAGGAAACTGCCGACAAACGTTTGAAATTAATAATTTTCACTTTCGCCGCGTAATGGGGTATCCGAGGCCCAGAACTTATTCGCATTTATTCCTAACTAAACCAGTTAATTATTAATAAAATTACCGAGTTCCATCACGCGAGCCCTGTTTAATATAGGAAACGTAATGTTATCATAAAAGTATTATGCGAGAGGCTCGAATAAGGTGTGCAAGAGAAAAATGTTTAATGTAATTAAAAATATGACTTGCACTAAACATAGTATGGATTTATACAGGGTTCTTACTTAAGTTATACTTGAAATTTGATTAAGGTGTAGTATAATTAAAATTGTTTAATAATTTTCCAACTTATTACACGAAAAGGATTTCGATTTATATTATTCAAACAAAAATTAACACTTTTCCCATAAATTATACTATTGGGTTGATGCAAAAGTTATGACCGTTTTTTTATGATCCTAAATAAAATAAAAAATTTCTTCAGAAATGATGAATAGTATCTTCTTTTAAATGATTCCATTGTATAAAGGATGCTTTCCCTCTACTTTCTATTCAGTTTTGGCCTGGCCAGAGTACAGTGAAGAACCCTTGTATTTTTTCAAAATGTCGGTCGATAAAGTGAATTTACGTCATTGTTTACTTTATGAATTCCGTAAAGACAATACCAGGAGTGTGGCAACCAAAAACATTTGCGAAGTGTATGGAGCAGATGTCATCAAAGTTCGACAGGTGCGAAGATGGTTTACAAAATTCCGATCTGTGGATTTTTCAATAATTGATAAACCACGTACCGGGCGGCCATTGAAGTCTGATGACGACAAGATAAAAGTCATAATTGACAGCAATCTACGTCTAACTACGAGGGAGATCGCGTCGATGATGGGATTCAACCAAACAACCGTATTTAGACATTTGAAGCGTATGGGGATGGTTTCGCGGTACGACGTTTGGATACCTCATCAATTGTAAGCTGCCAATTTATTGGATCGTGTTTCAACGTGTGTTGCGTTGAGTGCGAACCTAAAACTTGAACCTTTTTTGCATCGTTTGGTAACAGGAGATGAGAAATGGGTCGTGTACAACAACGTGACAAGAAAAAGACAGTGGGCTATACCTGGACAAGCCCCATTAAGAACTTCGAAGGCCGAAATCCATAAAAAAGTTATGCTTTGTGTTTGGTGGGATCGTAAGGGTATTGTGTATTTTGAACTCTTGGAACACAATCAGACAATTACAACAGAATATTATTGTCAGCAATTATCCAAATTGAACATCGCTTTTCAAAAGGATAGACCAGAATTGGTAAACAGAAAAGGGGTAGTGTTTCATCACGACAACGCGCGACCACATGTGGCTATGATGACCCAACACAAGCTAAATGAGTTGAATTGGGATGTTATCAAGCATCCACCGTATTCTCCAGATCTTGTTCTTTCCGATTTTTAAATGATTAAAAATTTCATACAATAGAGCTGGTAAAAACATCCCTTACTACATTTTTCGCATCAAATTCCACGGAATTTTACACTAATAGTATTAATAAGTTTATAGAAAGATGGGAGAAGGTTATAAGAACGGATAGAAATTATATAATTGATTAAATAAATAATACAAATCTAAAAAAAAAAGTTTATTTGTATATGTAAAAAACGGTCATAACTTTTGCATCAACCCAATAGAAAAACAAGAGAACCGAATGATATAACTGAAATCTCTTGAGTGAAGTTCATTTTAAATAATAATAAAAAAATGCTACGTTTTTTTAACAATTGTACTTCCACTTTTGTCATTAGTATAAACGATGAACGACAGAATCTCAAATGCTGATATTAGGAAGGAATGTAGAGCGAAAGAAGGTATTATGAATAAAATTATGAAAGGTTCGCTGCGTTGGTTCGAACATATGGAGCGCATGGGTGAAGAAAGAATGATTGAAAAAGTAAACGTTAACGATGTAAATGGAGTAAGGAGTCGAGGTAGACCGAGGAAAACATGGCATGACCAAATTAAGCAAATATTAAAGGTAGGTCATGTCAGAAGCCGGAAGAATCGACATGCGTGTATGACTCGATGTATGAATGTGGAGGAAGCTAGAGAGGTGTGCCAGGTTAGAGTAGTGTGGCGATCCATTATCTCTGCCTACCCCTGCGGAGAAACGGCGTGATGGTTTGTTGTTGTATAACAAAGATTAGATAGACAATTTTATTAAGTATGATATTTATTGGAAAGTAATATAATTGTACGATATATTTTATTTTATGTTTCTTAAACAATGATGTAAAACTGTATACAAAATTTGTAATACGAATGAAAACGTCTGTTTTCTAAAACTTTTATTCTATTTCATTTAAATAATAAGTTTCGCTTTGCCAAGACATTATCAAATAACATTAGACATTTTATAATGCTTTAGCGAGGCAAAACATGTCATCCCCATTAAATATAATAAATCTTCTAGAAAACAGAAGTTTTCATTAGTATTAATTATGAAATATTTTTTATGTATTTCTACTTTTTTCGACACACTTTGTGTTGTAGATGTTTTATTTGTCTTTCTCTTTTTTTATATTATATTATTTGTATATACAACACTAACAATAAAGAAAAAAAAAATCTGACATGTTTCGGACAACCAGTCCTTCCTAAGTGATTTCATAAAGACACATATTTAAAAATTATAAAATGGTTTATAAATATGTATCTTTATAATATCACTGAGGAAGTACTGGTTGCCCGAAACATGTCTGATATTTATTTTAATTTTTTTTAAAGTTAGTGTTGTACTCGTATATACAAAGTACATAAAAAAGAAAAAGACAATTATTTTAACGTAATTATGTTAACACATTTTTTGTAGTTCTATAGTATTTCGTTAAACCACAAATAATTTTTAATTACAACCATGTTCAATAATATCCCTTTCAGGGCCCCGACGAATTATCGAAACCGGGCGGCAAAAATAGTAGTTGCTAAAACAAAAATCATTTTAAACATATAAATATATAAAGTGCAGTTATATTTATTCAACTCTGAATCCACAATACAAAGCGAATATAGAAGAAATATATTGTCGCATTCTAAATATGTGTGACATGTATTTATTATATTTGTTTTTAGTGAGGTTAAGTAAAGTAGCTTTGACGGGATATACACCACTGCCTATATGAAGTGTGTATATTTATATTAATATGTTATGATATACGTATTCCTCATGAGCTGTATACATAACGAGTAAAACATTAAAGAGTATACGGTTTGCTGTTATAATAAAAACGTGATATGATTACTTCCATCAAATTATATCTTGATGCGGGCATATAACATCAAAGATATCAGTTTCTTTTACGAGAGGCATATTTTTATTAAGCCTTAGCGACAATCTATCAAAATTTTCGTGGGCACAACTATTTGCAAATGGGGTCTGGAAAACATATCATTTCTTATTCCCTTTTCCTCTGGGAAACATATCTGTTATCATTCGAATTCCTTTTCCGTTTGCCCTGGTCCCGTTTTATTCTGAAGTAGACCAGTTGGTACTTCGCAAGGCCGGTATTAGTTTTATACAAATTTCTTTAAAATATCTTAACAGCATTAACAATAAAATATAATAAACTGACTCTACCTTTCATATGTCTGTGAAATTAAATATTATTCGCTGGGAAAATAAAGCGGAAAGTGCGTATGTATGCAGAGTCCAGAATCAGACCGGAACTAAATACAACTCGTGACCTTAAAACGTAATAGTCATGCCACGTCATAATATATTATTTCTATATTTGATTATCGTATTCCCGAGAGTGTAGTGCAAAATATAATTACTATCTAGGTTTATAACTTCGAATTGAATAGGCAAACCGGAAATAAAATTGTTTAGACTTTAATAGGAAGCCATTCCTTAGTCTTCTTCTTCTTCGATGGCCCTACAGCTCATATCGAGCCTTAGCCTCCAGTATTATTCGCCTCCAACTCCTCCTGTCCTCCGCTGACCAATCTGACAATCTGACCAACTTCATCCTTCCATCGTCCAATTGGTCTTCTACTACCTGGGTGCCACTCCAGCATTCTTTTTGGGGTTCGCGATGACGGCATCCTCTGCACGTAACCGTAATAAATAAAAAATAAAATTAAACACTTTTCAAGTTAAGGTATCAAAGTGTTAAGGTATGTTAAGGTTATAGTGTTTCGGCCAAAACAATGGACAATTTAAACACTTTTCACTTAGTATGATAAAAACCACTTAATTGAGTTAGTAGCGCCAACTGATTCCGTGAGAATGAAACCGGTTGTCGCTACTAACTCAATAAAGTTGATTGTACTTGTTTGTTGAAAATTGTTTGATTTAATTGTATTACTGTTAAAATTTGTTACACTGTTATAATATCACAATTTATTTTTATTCACTTAGAGTGTCGGCAGCTGTTTCACCAAGCGATGTTGGCATCATCAGGTGGTACAAGTTTTATTGTAACAGCTGTCACGACACTCAGTGAATAAAAATAAATTGTGATATTATAGCATTTTTATAAATTTTAACAATAATAATGTTAACAGTAATAAAAATAAACATTTTTCAAATAAAGGTATCATAGTGTTTCGGCCAAAACATTGGACTATTTGATTTTATTTTTTAAATTGTTTAACATTATCTAATTTGACTGTTAAGTCAAACCATTAAAATTTTATGAAGTTTCAATATTTGAATATAAAGAAGGTAACTAACCAACTAACCATCACGCCATCTCTCCGAAGGGGTTGGCAAAAATAATGGTCCGCCACTCTGTTCTTTCTGACATACTTATTTCGATTTCTCAATATTCATATATCGGTATCATGCAAGCGATTTCTCCGACCTCTCACGTGGCAGACAACTAATATTAGATCGTTATTTGAATAAATATAGACTAAATTAATGCGTTTAAAGATTGCACTTTTAACGCCAAAATATTTATAGATTTAATTTAATTAAAAAAAAAAAAACAATTTGAACGCTTTTATTGAGCACATTATTTACAACCGTAAAATATGAAATTTAAAAAAATAATAAAAATTTTCAAATAATTATAAAAAATGGTCCCAACTGTGACGTCATCATTATTCACGTGTTTGATATTATTAGTCTATCTGGAATATTGTAAAATTTAGCCAAAGATTAAACACAAATAATATTAAATTGAATTGGTTATTATATTTATATCTTCTCTACTTATTTGATATGACTTTTACGTAACCATATGAGACTGCACTCTTTCTACTATTATCCTTCAGAATATTCATTCGACAGCATAAACATATTATAAATCGGAAAATTTTCTTTTCCTGAAGTCGACTCTGTATCAAAAAAAATGCTGACCATTCTCGTATAGGCGTGACCGTGTTCGGAATCGCATAACCATATCTTGTTTTATGTCGGGACATAAAACAGAGGCGTCCCTTCCAGGACTTGTGACAAAGTCGGCTCCTTGATCCATACAAATTACATTTTGATCACATTCCTCGGATGGAGATCTTGGACCACTTCCTAAAGCCGCCGGTGTGGGGTGGGAGACCTTTTTTTATTGCGTGTTTTGTTGGATTCCCCGACTTTATTACACCCCGCTTCGCAGGAATGTAAATCGAGTGAAACATTATTAGTTCTTCGTTAGTGAATACGTAAATAAAACAGGTTATAAATTACAAATCAAATTATTACGAATGAAAACGTTTGGTTACTAGAGGTTTCATTTTATTTTTTGGGAACGACATGTTTCGCGTTTCTAAAATATTAGCAAATGTTTTAATTATCTATTTAATATTTTCACATTTGACAATGCCTTGGAGAGGCGAAATATGTCATTCTTATAATTTATAATAAAACTTTTAGAAAACATACGTTTTCATTCGTATTAATTATTAAATATGGAGTTATAAATCATGGTTCTAGACATAATAAATATTTTTTATGAGATTGTCGCGACAGCTGATTGCCTACCTGTGTTGGCATCATCAATAAGAGTTTTGCGTATCACCTGATGATGCCAAAAGTTCCCGAAACACCCGTCGCAACAGTCTCAAAATATAAATTTTTATACGTATTATAACAGTGTTTTAAAACATAAACATTTTATAATGTTGAAATATAATAGTGTTTATATCAAAACAATGGTTAATAATAAAAATGAAAATATAAAAAATATTTTTTAAATGGACATGTTAAAATCTACCTATGTTTTTGTCTTCGGCTGGTTTCGGCAGCCCGCTGCCATCTCCTGATATTTTCAGCAAGCTGCCAAAACTATTCGAAGACGCACATATTAGTGGATTTTAACTAAATACATATTTAAAACAATATTTTTATAATATATTTTACGATGAACTTCCATGAAATTTCAAATATCAAAATTAATTTTTAAAACACTGATTTATCTAATAAATTTATATGTAACTGATTATTGATAATTATACACAATAATACTGTCTTTAGCCAAAGCAACATGATTGTTATTTAATTTAAAATCATCCAAATGTACGTATGATCATCGGATATTCAGATATTTGTTTACTCAAGTATACAACTTAAAAAGTACTTTCCAAGCGGTTTCGCTGGTCATGGGACTTTCTCGTGACATGAAAAGAACGATTCATTAACTGTTGCACAAAAAATTGTGAGACTGCATATCCTTTTAAATAATCAAATTAAAATAAAATTATTTTCAATTTATTTATTTAAAAAATGGCAAATAAAATATATTGTTGATTAAAAATGGTGTATAAAATTAAAATTTGAATAGAGAAACTTTTCTTTTATATGCGGCACAAATTTGTTAACAACAATTTATTAAAAAATTTAATTAATAAATAATTAGAATTATTAATAAATTATTGTTCACAAAGAGATACATTTTTTTCAGAGAAACGTTTGTTTCCGAGGTATTATCAAATGCTTGTAACTTATTTTATTTAATTATTTTTATGGAAAAGCGACGCTTCCACTATAAAAAATAGTTCCACTGTGAATTTTCCCATGCCAATTCATACAGATTAAGATAAGTTTAAAACTTTCTCTGTAAGTCTCGTAAACCTTTGTATTTCAGTATCTATGGACTTCTAAAATGCTCCCAATATTTAACGCTTTCAAAGTGTAAACGATAATTAAACCATCTTAACTCAAATCAATAAACTTTATTATTAAAGATATGTGGTAAAAGGTTTGCAATGGTTTCACTTCCAGACTAAAGCAGACTAATGCATTTTAAACTATGCAGTGTGGACATCAGAATCTTTCAAACGAATAGTTAATTGCTTGGGGGATTTCTGCTTTAATCAATCTTTCATTTGACATTAATCTGAGATTTGTTTATAATATTGTTTGACCAATAAGTTCATAAGGATGTATTGGATGTATTAGATTACCGATAACATCTTACTTTTTGTTTTTTATTACTATTACAAAAAATATAAGGAAAAACTGTTAAAGAAATTGATGCAAATAGCCATTAACAATAAATATAAATAATAAATAACAACAAAAATATTTAAAACAGTAATATTAATAATATTAATAGTTTTGTTTTGGTTTTCGTACTCGTGTCCGTTTTTTAGCTTTGGTCGGTTTCCAGAGTAGTCCTTTATTGTCCGAGGTTTTCTTCTCTGTACTTTGAGCTTTAGGTTATTTTTTTACGGTATGTAGGTTGTTAACCTAGCACGCCAATTTTCTTCCTTTTTTATCCAGTAATAATTATAAAAAATGAAAATATAAAAAAAAAATATATATTATTTAAAAAAAATGATAAGAATGATCTTCCTATTTTCCTTCGCCTCTTCCCGTCACTCGGGGTCGGTTTTCCCTGTCATTTGGCTCCAGATATAACTTTGGAAAGCAGCTTCATCCTTAAGGCCAAGAACCTTCATTACCCTCTGCACATCCGTTAGCCAGGCGGTTTGAGGTCTTATTCTCCCTCTCTTACTAGTCACGGAAAGACACTTTTTCACGATATGGTCGTGAGATCTTTTCACGTGACCGTGCCATCGTAAGCTTGTTTCTGATAACTTTTCTTTTATAATAATAATAACAATAAAAATAATTATTATTTTAAATATTATTAAATAAATAATTAATTAGGTTTTGGGATATTTAAATTTTTTTTCTTATATATAATTTGTGTTGTTATGATGGCTTATTTCTATTTTTTTTTATACATTTTGTATATACAAAACTTATATTTAAAAAAAATTAATTATATATACCTACATGTTTCGGAAAATCAGTACCTACTTTTTCAGTAAAAAACAATTTTATAATATTTTTAAAAATGTATCGTTACCGAAGAAGGACTGTTTGTCCGAAACATGTCTACATAATTTTATTTTTTTAATATAAGTATTGTATATACAAGGTGTATAAAAAAGAAAAATAGAAATATTTTTATTTTATTTTTGTGTTTCTTTTTTTCAAATCAAATTTAAGCAGTGAAATAAATTATCATGAAAATACACATTTCATATTGCGGACAAAATGGCAAAAACAGTATAGCTTTGTCAAAAGTAATATCAAACAATATATTAAATTCAGTAAACAATTTACCTTTCTCTCTAATGATTTCAAGTATGATGATCGAGAAATTTAAAACCATGCTTGATTGCGTATAATAAGTTGAATTTGCTACGTTCAAAATGATTTATAAATAACAATTTTAAATTAATATAAAGCAAGATTGTGTGCTTCTCTGTATCCGAGACGTAATTGAAACTTATTGGAGAAAGTACTAGAAATCTGAAGGCTGAAATAATTATACTCATTAACCTTTACGAAAATAATGAACTCCTCAATTTAAAACCGAACTCACAGTGCTAAGGGTTAGTTCTTAAGATACTCTAATGAAAATTCTGCACTTCATAATCTTAATTTTCAAGAAGATAAGTAAGGCCTAAAAAATTTCATAGAAGATTCTCTGGGAGAATTTAATAGTTCTTATGATATTTTATAACCCCTGATATGAACATGAGAAATTGGAGAATGGGGGCATCAAACAGACAAGAATGGAGGAAGCTCCTGGATTCAGCCAAGGCCCACCCAGGGCTGTCGAGCTTAGGATGATGATGATGATGATGATGATATGAACTTTGAATAGAGTTGGGAATAAAAATCGGTTAATTAGTTAACAAAAAAACAATTGATAAGAAAAACTCATTTTTAAACTTCATCACTTATTGCACTACATAAACAGTCTCACAGGACTCGTCCTCGTGGAAGACCTCTCAAAAGATGGAAAAAGAACAGAATACATATGTCTAATGCAAGGAAAAAGAAGAAGAAGAGCTTCTTTTAGAGATTTTTACGGTAATACAATATTGTAAGAAATATTAATGGCAAATCATTATATAATATTATAATACATACTATTCTTGATAAAAACATCAGTAATTTCCAGTTTAATAGATATACCTGTAGGTGATCTTACATGATAATTTTATCTAATTTATACATGAATGGTTGAAATAAAATAGGCACTGAGTACAAAAAAAAAACAAATATCAGTTTCGTTCTATATGATATATATTATAGAACGAAACCGTAAACATAGATTTTTTTGTACTAAGTGCCGATTTTACTTCTACATTTAAAATATTAATTATTATTAAAGTTTTATTAAAATTTTCAAAGTCATTAAAAATGTAACGTGACAATGCAGGCACAAAACCTTCAAAACAAGTAATAGAGTAAATTTTATATAAACGTGTTAATTTATTTAAAAAAAGAACAGCAGGTTTTGACTTTACGAAATATAAATTCGTATTTTCTCCGTTATCAAAATACCTCGATAAAAATCGCTCGATTTTTCCCATCACTAGTACTTTTGGAGGTTTACGGCCCCGAGATAAAGGGGGATAGTTTATGAGTCTTGGGAGACAAAACGGAAGAGAGAAGGGGGATGTGTAGCAGATACGCCGTGCGATTAATATTAACTTACGGAAAAATAGAATGAAAACACAAATAATACATTTGTTTCCTGACTCTGATGAATTCACTGAAATACAGAGTGGGCGATTTAAAGGTGAACAATGTACGAGCATTTTTTTATAAACTCTGCTGGTTAGAGCATTTGTTATTTCGCAATTGGATTTTAAACTCTAATTTATCTTTTGAATAACTTTTTCGTAACGGGACACAGAAGCCCTTACTTAGTATGGAAACTAATATGTTATGTAATCAATTAATCATGAAATCAATTAATATGTTATGTATTAGTTGTAAGAAATGGATTTTTTATTATTAATGAAATTAAAAAATAATCAATCTAATTAGATTGATTATTTTTTAATTTCATTAATTAAAAAAATCCATTTCTTACAACTAATAATAATTAATTTATCAAATTATGTAAAAAATATGGAAATACAACCTGACTTAGGACTTATTTGCATAATAATAAGGCATTTTTTCAAATTAAATACTTATATACCATATGATAAAGAATATGGGTAAATAATTATTTCTCTTGAAAATTTATGTAAAACTCCACACTGAGTTATTGATTCCAATAAAAACAGTTTTACAGATTCCATATTATTTACAGTTTTTTAGCTTGCTAATATAAATTTATCAATTATCAAAAAAAAATGATAATGTGTGTTATTTTCGTAAAATATAGTTAAACTCCGAGAAATCAAATCTTTATAATTATTTTTATTATATTATGTATATAGAATATTTTATGATTTGTTTAAAACAGTACGTAGATCGTTTTTTCGGTATTTTAAAGCTAATCATTTTACGTAAGACATCACTAAAAAATAAATATGTTTTTGAATATTTCATTTGAATAATTTTAAAATCTTTAGAATTTCTTGTATGTTCGCCTTCACTTTATGTTGTGGATTTTTATTTGAATAAATATAACTGCACTTAGTATAACAATACCGTATTTCACATATAACAGACATGTTTCAGTTATAACATAATTGTTAAATTTTTGTTTATTGAAAAGGGTTATGTTATAACCGTAACATGTCTGTGATAAAGTGTTGTTACTAAGTGCAGTTATATTTATTTTAAAAAATCTTGTAAAACACAACAGTTTATTATAAATTGAACACACATGTATTTCGGGACACGGAACCCCTTCATCAGTGGAAATATTGTTAAAATCGTTTCGTATACGAGTATACTATTATAAATTAATATTTAAAAAAATTATGATACGGTAAGTTTTGCAGATATAAAAATGAATTCATTTGTTAATTTATTTTAACAATTATAATAAAGTGTTGTGATACAAAGTTTTTAAATGATTCAATTATGAATCCATAACACAAAATGATAGTTTATATAGAAGGAATATGTTATTTCTTTTGGCCACCCATTCCGTTCATCGCTGGCTCGGCTTTACATTTTTATTGCTGAATTATGAATGTTTTGAATATACCACGTAGGTAAGAAACTGACGCCATTATTTTTATTCGTTGGATGTGGAAGCATGTTTTCTTTTTGGTCTTGATTTCCGACAGTAAACTGATTTATTTTTTTATTGCAGAATGAAGAGGAAAAACATTTGAATAATTTAATGCTTTTAGCCAGGCTCGTTCACGTATATGTTTTTATGAGCTTTTTACCACACTGCATAGCTCACTACTGTTATCAAATTAAAACACTCGCGTAATTTTTTTTCTTATATTTTTGAAAAATTAAAATTAAACTATGTTTTTTAAATAACTACTTCCACTTTTGTCTTTATTTCGACAAAGGCTAGTTATGCCAGATAAGCTGGCATCGACATAATGGTTTGACTCTAGCCGCTGTCGCTGTCGGAATAAAGACAAGAGAGACAGTAATTATTATAAAAACACTGTTTTCATTCCACTTTTATAATAAAAGTGGAATAAAAACAGGGTATTTTTTTTTAATTTCAACGAAATTTGGCATTGTTAAAGCCTTAACCTTCAATAAAAACAAATGATTATACTGAAATCTTTTGATGGAAGTTCATTTTAAATAATATTGAAAAAAAAAAACGATGAATTTTAACTACTTCCACTTTTGTCTTTATTTCGACAGCGACCGGTTTCACCAGGCTCGCTGGCATCGACAGACTGGTGACACTATTGCAAACCGAGTCCTTAAAATAAATATTATATTTGAAGATTATTTTAATATAGAACCATGTTATCACCCCTGATCTGTGTGTATATAAAGGACTCGGTTTGCAATAGTGTCACCAGTCTGTCGATGCCAGCGAGCCTGAGAAACCGGTCGCTGTCAAAATAAACATCGTTTTATTTAATTATTATTCAATAAATGATTCGTACATTATCTTAAAAATACAAATTATATGTAAAGTGATCAAAGAAAAACATCTTGGCTTTCTCTCAGCCCATCTCAACTCGGTGGCGTACTCGTGCAGCTGTCGGCAAAAGCGCAAACTGCCTTTTGATGATGTGAGTTTCTTAAACTACTAAACTTACTACCCTCCAATCGTGGCCTCCCTGCGAATTATTTACTTTATCGAGATACGATAAAAGTTATAGACGTGGACATTGCTATTGAAGTGAATAAAATAGCAAAACGTCTACAGTGGACTAAAAATAATCAAGTATTTTTATTTGATTTAAGCATTGTGATTAACATTGAAGTTTTAATTTATTTAGTTTCAATGCAAAGTTTGTAGCAATTTCTTATATTCTTCGCTCCCATTCTTCCCTCTCTTGCGAAGCTCTTTTGAAATCTGCATATGATGAGCAGCGTACTCTCGGCGTGGGCGTCCCCTAGAGTTTGTCCTCTCGGTCATACCCTCCATTATGGCATGCAAGAGACTTTCTTGACGTATTACATGGCCGATCCATCTTGCACGCCTTTCGGACAAGGTCCTGAGCAGGTGCCTTCCTCCTTCGATTCTTTGAAGAACCTCCTCATTCGTGATGTGGTCTCTCCAGGAAATTCCTAATAGTCTTCTATAGGACCACATCTCAAAAGCCTCTAGTCTCCGTTTATTTCTTTCGGATAGGCATCATGTCTCGCAGCCGTAAATCAAGCCGTACAATGAAAGTGTTATGAACAAAATAAAGAAAGGTTCGATATGATTGTTTGGACATATGGAAAGAATGAGTGAATACAGAATGGTGAAGAAGGTATATGTAAACTACGTGAACGGAGCTAAAAATAGAGGAAAGTCGAGGAAAACGTGGCACGATCAAATCAATCAAATTTTAAATATCGGTCACGTGAGGAGTCGGAAACCGTGCGTCGACAAATGACGTGCGTGCATGACAAGATGTATGAATGTAGAGAAAAATCGAGAGAAGTATGTCAGGATAGAACAGTGTGGCGGTCCATTTTCTCTGCCTACCCCTCCGGAGAGATGGCGTGATGGTTAGTTAGTTAGTTTCAATCAGTAAGGAGTCGGAAAAACTGACATGCGTGCATGACACGATGTACGAACGTTAAGGAAGCAAGAGTATGTCAGTAAAGAACAATGTGTTGAACCATTCATTCTGCCTACCCCTTCGGATAGACGGCATGATGGTCAGTAAGTTAGTTAAGTTTCAATCCTTTGTATTTTAATTTAATTGATTAAGTTTATCTTTAAGTATGCCATTTGTTTTTTTTAATATGGTAGTTATTTGAATCCAATTATTGATAACAATTTTTAAGCAATTGTTTTTTTGACATGTGATGGGTGATTAGTTTATTGCCATTTTTGTTGTCACGTGAATTCTACTAGACCAATGACAAGGTGTGAATATTGACTATCATATTCGAGAATCAAACCCGGGACCTTAGGCGCGTCAGTCATAGCTGTTGCTACTCTGGGATGAAAGCCACCAACCAAATATAGACATTATACACAGAAGTCAAATGCTATGAAGGGAGGTTAATGAGTGATTATAGATCTACTGTTTCTTGAACAATGATATAAAACCCCATATTTCAATACGTATGAAAACGCCAGTTTTCTAGACATTTCATTATAATTTTATAATGCCAAAGAAATGCGTA
Organism: Lepidostoma basale; assembly: GCA_022606425.2. NCBI lineage: Eukaryota > Metazoa > Arthropoda > Insecta > Trichoptera > Lepidostomatidae > Lepidostoma > Lepidostoma basale. The sequence continues at coordinate 386,341 of JAHDVF020000074.1, read as the reverse complement.
ACGTGTCATTCCCATAAAATTTCTTGAAAACGGACGTTTTCATTCGTCTTGAATAAGTATTATATTAACTATTCCTAAAATAATAATAGTGTACGCTTAATTTTTTTTTAAATATTTCTCCAACAATTCAAATTAACTTGTTTTTGTAAGACATATTTATTTAAAAAAAAATGTATTGAACACTGTTTTCATGCGGAAGAAGATAATTTATTCAAGTCTCGGCGTACATTAAATGTAGACACAATGGAATAAAAGGGATTGAAAACATTTTCGCATCATTTCTTTCTGACCTAATTATGGAACTTTTCCGACACTACAAATATTTTTTATTTAAAAAGATACTTTATCCCTTGGAGTGCTTTGAAAACACAATGAAGGTAATTTTATTTGACAGAATTTGAAATGCTTTGAAGATTTTTTTGCGAGTACGTATTCCTTTACGGCAAGGAAACAAATTGAAGGTTTTCTTATTTCAAAAATACAGAGTTTTATTTTGGCGGGAAATAAACTCAATTTTCGTCAGACAGGTACTGAAAGATAGTTTGGCCGTACATCACAAACTTTCCCTCTTCCTAAGAGACACAACTCGGCCCCATAAAGCGAAGCGAGCGATCCATATTTCTCAAAACAAACCTTCGAACGTAAACACATGACTAGGAGTATCTCTTACAATCGAGTTGTTCGTTAGGAAGTTTTGTTGTTTTCGTTTTATTAGTAGGAAGATAAATTATTGGAGCTCCCGTGTGCGTAGAGTGGGGGATTATCTTAAGAAACTTTTACAGATTTTTCGATGATTGAGTGTGGGATGTTTTTATTTTGGTACACGATTATAATCTCATTCATCTCTGCCTATATTATTACTTGCGTCCCAAAGGTTTTATTCTGGTAATAAACGGTGATTGTATAACAAATATAAACACACAGAAAAACAATACAAAAAGGCCGATTATAGCCTACCACATATATGTATAAACGTAGAAAATGAAAATAAGGTTCTTTTTCTTCAAGTGCCCTGTCGGGTCCCCCCAACGTTACCGATCACCTCGGTGAACCTGTCCCTGTCCTGCGCAGCTCGGAACAGCTCCACCGCACTTCGGATGCCGGTCCACTCCCTCGCATTTCGCAGCCAGGACATCTGTCTCCTACCGGGCCATCGGCGTCTCTCAATTTCCACCTCCAATATCAGTTGAAGAATGTTGTACTTTTCCCCACGCAATACATGACCCAGATGTGATATCTTCCAAAACTTGATAGTTTATATTATTGTAACCATTATTGGTATTGGTAACCATATATGTCCAGGTAATTCTGAGCATTTGGAGATGGAGACACATTTCAAATGCTTCCTGTCTGTTCATTGAGTTGACTTTCCAGGTCCAAGTTTCACATCCATACAATAAAACAGACCACACATAGCATTTGATTATTCTTTGTCGGAGTTTCAAATTTATGTTATCGTTGCAGAAGAGTGATTTCATTTAATAAAATAAGGTAAATCCTATTAAATAATGATGAACACGTAGGTTTTCTAGAAGTTTTATCATATTTAACGAGAAATCAATCAATTTCACTCTCTTTAAATTAAATAAATTAGAATCAACTTTTAGAAAACGCACATTAATTATACATCGATATAAAATATTTAATGTATAGTTTCAAAAACTGAAACAAAATTATTTTGAAGCTAACCAAATAGCCATAGCTACATTATTTTCGAAGGGGTAAGAATATTAAATCAGCACACTGACGTCGATTTTTTTGATTCCTCGCGTAGCCGATTTTTTTAAATTTTATTGATTCTATTGAACTCTTATATATCCGGTATATTGCCGCGCTTTTTTTTAACTGATTGGTGTGATAAGCAGGACTTTGAATCCGTATTATTCATACAACAAGAACTAAAGTATGATATCTTTAAATAAGGTGCGCAATGATATCATGACAGTTCCGGATATACAAGTAATTATTGTATACAATTGTTTTACCTACCGGCCGCCAGAACCAATCTGCCTCTGGTGACACCGCTGGGAAGAGCAATTAGTCTGCTGAACGCGGTCTCCTCGGAGATCGATGTCTTTCATGTTAGTGAAAGTATGTTCAGAAGGTAAATACTCTTAATTCTGGAGAGTATCCCGTCTTCCTAATGTTGAACCATCTCTTATGTGTTTCTGGTAGTATACTGTACATAATATATTATTTTACCTGTTCTCAATAGATGCAATAAAAATAAAATTTGTAATGTCTGTTGATGAAATAAACTGATTTGATTTGATAATGCGTTGTTGTTAATCAAAATCAAATTTAGAACATCTTTGAGATTCCTTAGAGATGTCACTGATTTCGGCTTAGACTTAATCAAATTGATTTGAATTTCATTTAGGCACCTGAATACTTATACACTTAGTTCTAAGGTCTTAACATAGTACTGCCAATCACAAATGATCTCTTGTCGAATAGCAATAAGTAATTCTTCCGTGTAATTATTATCCAACTATATAATTATAATATTATTCTTTCTATAATATATTCACCATATTACTCTGTGTTGCGGATTCTTAATTAAATTAAATAAAAAACTTGTAATAGAACATTTTATTTTTAAATACATGTAATAATAAAAAATACTTATTAACTTAAACATGTTTCGGAACACAGAAGCCCTTTATCAGTGTAGTAATAATAATTTATATAAAAAAATATATTTAAACAAATTTTATCATGAATCAACCATAATTGAATTAATCGAAATTCACCATATTCATGATAAAATAAAGTATAAGATAGAGATTGTAATGATATTCGAAACGTCGGTCGAAGTGGATACCAAGATACATGGATATACCAAATATCCAAAAACATGTTTTACCAACCGTAAATATCTACGCTTTTTTATATCATAGATAATCGATCGACAAAAGTATTTATTATTACAGATGTATTTTGTCTTTCTGGAGCATTATAATTATCTTATGTACGAACATGTTAATGAAAATCTACTATTTATTAGTCATAGATATAAAACATATAACTGAATATATATTTGTTTGCCATACATTAAATATGGTGATATCGAACATTTTCGCCATTATTAATTCTTGTATCATGCTTACAAATTATTTATGAATTTTCCTTCCTATTAACAACATATAGGAAGTGAGACAAGGAGATCCAATTTCTCCGAAACTATTTACTTTGGCGTTGGAATATGCCTTAAAACATCTACCATGGGACTCCAAAGGCATAATCATAGATGGCGCTCACCTTAATTACCTACGTTTCGCAGATGATATTATTGTCATCAGTAACGACCCTACACAACTGACGGAAATGCTAAAGGAGTTGAACGAAGCATCTAAAAAAGTTGGCCTAAAAATGAACCTCACTAAAACCAAGTTGATGACGTCACAACCAGCACAAATCGTATTGGACAATGCCAGCATTGAATCTGTCAGTGAATACATTTATTTGGGTCACAAAATACAGCTTGGGCGAGATAACCAGACAGCAGACCTGAATAGAAGAGTCGGACTAAGCTGGGCAGCATTCAAAAATCTTGGTCACATTTTGAAAAATCCGAAAATACCCATCAACCTGAAAAGGAAATTGTTCAATGCCTGTGTCCTGCCAGTGTTCACTTATGGTATTGAGACAGTCACAATGTCACAAAAAAGTGCCAACAAGCTAAGAGTCACTCAGAGAGCAATGGAGAGAGCCATGTTGACAGACTCAGAAATGAGGACATAAGAGTCAGGACAAAGGTTTCCGATGTTGTCAAGATGGCCGCAACCCTCAAGTGGCGATGGGCGGGACATGTCACTCGCGATCCAGAAGAAAAGTGGACAAGGCGACTGCTGTGATGGTGGCCAAGGACGGCAAAGCGTGGAGTTGGGCGCCCACAGTTGCGTTGGCGCGACGATATCCGGAGAAGTGCGGGAAGTGCCTGGATGCGGATCGCTCAGAATAGAAGAGAATGGAAAATGCGAGAGGAGGCCTACATCCAGGAGTGGACGGTCAATACGGGCTGAAGAAGAAGAAGAAGAACAACATATAAGATAGAATAAAGCAAATATAATTTTCAAATATCATGTAAAGGTTATTAGATTAATATTAATATACCATAGATTAATAAATGCAAATATAATTTTCAAATTTCATGAAAAGGTTTAATATTTATTTTTCACTGCAGATAATTTACTTCACTGGTTTAAAGAAAACATTTATCGGAACTGACGTCAAATAAATTTTCACGATGATATACAACATAAATAATCTGTGAAATTTTACCAAATGATGAAAATTAAACGTGAGGGTTCTATCAGGAAGGTTCATTATTAAATATGTACCTATCTCAAAACCTATTCATCCCCTAATCCCCAGGGATTAGAGGTAAAAAATAAACATTGACCTTTCATTTAGCATTTCGCTTCATTTAGGTTTTACTTTTGATAAATTTATCCAATTAATTATAACGTACTCTCTACCTGAAGAGATTTGGGTATGTATAAGTGAAATCATAAATCCTTAAGTAATTATTAAAATCCTTAAAATGGTTGTACAATTTTATTTTTAACTAAAAATTAGAAAATTGTTCATGTAGTTAACTTTAATGAAAATACTCCGAATCGTCAACATTTTTGTCCCTTGTAATATAATTTAACAATACCTTAAAGCTTTAAAGTTTGTATTATTTCTTTTTCTTCACGTGCCGTATCAGGTCCCCCTGACGTTGACAATCACTCTGGCGAAGGCTTCTCTATATTGCGCAACCCGGAACAGCTCCCCCACATGTTTCATCCCGGCCCAGTCTCTTATGTTGCAAAGCCATGACGTTTGCCTTCTACCAGGACCACGCTGCCCCTCAATTTTTCCCATCAGTATTAGTTGGAGCAAACTGTATTTATCTCCCCGCAGAATGTGACCCAGATATGAAATCTTATGGACCTTAACGTCCGTAACGTTGTATTATTTACTTCTAATTTTTATTTTATTTCATAAATCATACAAATACAGTTTTGGTAACGAGTTAAGGATTCATCATGGAGTTTGACTCTTCTTATCATCGATTTGGCTCGCGCTGTAATTGTACAAATAGCCACTGAACAAAATAACAATAATAATAATATTTTTCTGAAAAGACGGTTGTGAGTTAGTGGTTTTGAAAAACTATTATCTCAATTATTAAAATAACCTCACCTTTCTCTTAAGGACATTCTCCTCTGGACTAAGTTAGCAATGCGACATAGTGGTCTCTACGGGAATAGTTCAGTTATACGTTATCGTTAAATGAACAATGCGCATCGCTATGGCAAGTTCAACTGAAGGTGGTCAGAGTGGCTTTGCATGTTCTGGTTAGACCACGCAGGATATTGACGACACAGCTGAATTGAATCATTGGACTTAAGTATCATATTCAACGACTATATAAACTAGTGCACAAGCACGAAATTTCATATAACAAATGAGAACTCATTAGTTCTTCTATATTCGTTATCACTCTGTGTTGTGGATTCAAATTTGATAAATTTTTTGAAACATTGTATTTTCACGTTTTTACATGTTCCAGGTCACAGACGCCTTTCTTTGGTGTAGAAGTTTTATCAATAAAATGAGATAAAAATCGTTTCTTATATACTAAAAGAAAGGGGAGAGAAGCAGTTAAGTCTAGAGGTAGGCTTAATTATTATTTAGTTAGATTGTGGGATAAAAGGAACAAATAAAGTTTATAATTTTTTCTTTACTTATACTTAATGGAGTTTTAAATTTATAAAATGTGAAGGTTATTTAATGTTAAATTTCTATTATTGACGTTGGATTGAAGAGACATTTTATGGATTTTTTTATTAATAAATTAATGTTGTGCGTTTACTGTGAATTCATTAAATTATTTAAGTACATTTTAAGGCATTTCGTGTGATGATATCAACAAATTAAATTGGCTAAATTGAAGGTATTTTTGGATCCCACTACGATACTGGTGTTTTGGATTCATATTTGAACAACATTTAAAAAACTACGAATTTTTTGCGTTTCTCATAAACATATTTCAGACCGTCCTTCATTAGTATAAATTTATATAAACAATACACTTTGAAAGTACGTGCACGGTACAAAACATGTTTGTGAAAAGTGTAAAAAGTGTTATGAAAATACAACATATTTAAAATTTTATTTTCTACTAACCAACATTAATTGTGTTGTATATCTTATTAATGAAATGCAAATACAAATCTTATAACTGAAAATAATCTTTAATCTTCAGAAGGAGTGAGAGTTTTGGTACGTAAACTTAGTCGCGTAAAAAGAAGCTTAGATATACTTAAAGTCACATATTTACGAATACCAATAGATACTCGTAGATAATAAAATACAATACTCTACTAAGGGTATACGTATTCACATATACTAGTACATACTCAATATTTTGTAAAATATGTACTAAATTATACCATCCAATATTTTTTGTAAATTCCACAATATTAAAGAAGGCACGTTTCATGGCAGAAATTGAACAAAGAAGATTATTTATCTAAATTCGCTCAATTTGTAAGAATTTTTAATAACCGCTCGCTGCGAATTTGATATAAATTTCAATCAAAAGATTTTTAAGGCACATAATTTAATTGTCCGGTAATGGGAAAGAAAACAAGAGAACGCAAAGAAAGGCTTTTTGAAGTAAAACCGTTAAGAGTTAATGAGATTTAGCTTTTTTTTTCTTAACAAGAAAGTATAAAAGTTAACGGAAATCATTTTAAATTACCATTTTATAGTGGTGTTCTAAAACAATGAATTAAGCACCGTAAATCGAATTTATAAACAAAATAAAGAATTATGAGTTAAGCAACGTAAATCTAGTGTTAATACTCTAATTCAAGTGTTAACACTGTAAATCAAGTGTTAACACTGTAAATCTAGTAATAACTTGATTCATTCGTTAGCCACTATGCTGAATGCTGAGCGTCCAGTTATAAATGTGTTTATGATTATTATTATTATTTAATATTTTAATTGTTGCATTTAGGAAATAACATAATTTCGTCATGAATTATAAGACGAACAATATTACAAAATGAGTGCAAGAAATTAAATGTACACACGTCTTGCTCGCGCGACGTTCCCGACTGGAATGAACTTACGCGTGTGTGAGGTCAACGATCACACGCTAGATAAGTTGATTTCATACAAAATAATGATTACTTGATATTGATCAATGTTTTTATGTCGTTATGGCATATTTTCTTCTCTCCTAACCATTTCTCATTTATTTAGGGTCGAAACTCTTAATTGAAGATTGCCAGGCTCCTCGGTCTTGAAACATCCTACTATGTGCAGTTCATATTATGATTGATTGACGAGGAATATATAAAATACAAAGTTCTTGCATTCAGTTGATGTGGAGAAATGAAATAAAACATAAATTGTAGTTCCTCGGTAATCATCACCGTGCGCAATTGTAAAATAAAATGGATCGTTCTGATGTTATCACTGTGTTTTGCACTGTATAAAGTACGAGTTCACTTTATAAACTACGATTGCTTCATTAGCAGTAAAAAAACTGTCTAGTTCTGCGATTGACTACATTTACAGCTGTAGACAGAATTCTAAGTTCATCGTTATTTAACGTGCAATTGTAGTAAGGAAATAAAGTTATGAGGTTTACAAGATACATTCAAGTTAGTTTTTTTTTACTGTGAATGCAGCCAGCCGACCTATAAGGGTTTAAAAAAAATCATAAATATTTGGGAAAGCGTGATCATCTATAATAGGTTCCTTATATCCGAGTAGAGAGAAATTTTCAATATAAGCCCAGTAAAATTACTGTTACTTAATTGAACTGAGGAAAAAATCCGAAATGGTAGCCAGTGGGGTCCACACAAAAGCGACTTAAATAATATCTATTTTATTTGACAATTTTGCTAACCAATACTTTCTGACTTAAATAATTGGAAACTTTACATTAGATAATCCAGTATTTTGGCGCGACACTTTGATATTTCAACATTATTAACCATTTAATTGAAACACTGTTATAGTAACCCAATTGATTTGATTTCTATAAAATTCTCGCGATAGCTGTTTCGCTAACTAATGTTTGAATCATCAGGTGTTACAATCAACAATTGACTGCAGATGCTGCTAACCTTGGCAAGCGAAACAGCTATCGCGACAATTTCGTAGAAATTAAATTAATTGTGATATAATTATAATAACAGTGTTTCAATTTAACGGTATTTTAATTATATATAGATTTATATTTTTTATGATTTAAAACTGTTTTTTTTTTTCATTTAAGAGTTTATTTCTATCGAGATGTTTCGATTGTATATTAAAAACTTTTTAATAAGAATGTATATTAAAAATAGATACGTCTTAACAATATACTCGCACGTCGAAATTTATTATTAGAAGTTTACTTAAAATATTTCTGTTATTGAATGTTAGCAAATTAAAAGTTAGTATTTCTAAGTAAAGAATATTTTTTAAGCAAACAAAGTTACTCCACTGTTTACTTTAATTTGTTGCCTACTGTGTTAACTTATAATTGGTAATTAAAATTGTGTACAAATCAGGGAAATATAAAATAATTACTTTAGAACGATAAAAAATAATTTAAAAGATTTTTTTTATTTATCATAATGCACACATAAAATACGTAAGATGAAGGTTTAATAAAAAAGCTTAGTTCTATCACATTCGTATAGAGGGTTGTGCTTTTCAGCTATTTTTTATATAAATATATTTGTTTGAAAAAATAAATTTCATATATCGCACGTTGAAAACAAAAGTGACACTATACAAAAACCTCAATTTTTCAGTACGGTCATTTAAAGTTTTCCCTGATTATGAACCTAATTAAAATCAATTAGATTCTGATAGAATAATATCTAAACTAATATATAAAACAACAACATTAGATATATTTCTACTCACAGTCAAGTTATTGACCTCACAAAAACTTTAAATGACCGTACTAAAAAATTGAGATTTTTTTATAGTGTCACTTTTGTTTTCAACGTGCGATATGTATAATGAAACACAACACTTTAATGAAAGATTTTTTATTGTGAAAATGTTTTTTTTTATTATGAAAATGTTTTTAAAAAGTAATTATACGTTTCGAATGAACAAAATGAAGACAAACGAAACTTTTCCGCTTCCCAAGAATTATAAGTTAGCATAATATATTTAATCAAAAGATTATTTGCCCAGGAAGCATAATGTTTATTTTTCTAAAATAACTTCTAAATTAACCGTTCTTATTGCTAACATTTTGAAAATACGTAATAAACAAAGGCTCAAGGCTTGTTTCTTGATCAATGATATATAACTTTTGATTAAATAATTACTATGACCTGAAGTAAAGATTTTATTTTCTTAAAAAACTTGGTTCGCTGTACAATCGTTATCAGTAATAAAATTTTTTTTCCACAAGTTAAAATTTTAACAAACTAAGAAGTATTCCTTTCTTGCTCTCTTGTATTCAAAATATTCTCGTACTCTTTCTGAATAAAATAAATGGCGCACTCAAAGTCATTACTGAAAATAGAAATATATCCACAGAAGCAAAGATGGCAGTACACAATGGAGTTCTAGTGCCAACCCTCATATATGTGAGTGAAACTAGGAGCTGGCAAACGAAGGATGAAAGCAGGATAAACGCCGTAGAAATGAGACCACTAAGAATAATGTGCGGGAAAACTTTGTAATGATAGAATACTGAACGATGAAATAAGAAAGAAATTTAAGGCAGATGACTGCACCATGGATAAAATTAAAAAAGGATCCCTGAGATGGTTTGGACATATTATGGAATGAATGGATGAGAGTAGAACGGTTAAAAGCTCTACACAAGTAGCGTGAGTGGAAAAACAAGCCGAGAATGTCCGAGGAAAACATGGCATGACCAAATTAATCAATAACTAAAAGGCGGCCATATTCGAAGTCGGAATAATCGACGTGCGTGCATGGTACGATGTATGAATGTAGAGGAAGCCCGAGAGGTATGGCAGGACAGATCATTGTGGCAATTCATCGTCTCTGGCGTGATGGTTAGTTAGTTTTTCTCTTTCTTGATGACATCCAAGTTTTTGCGTATTTATTTTATGATTTTCTTATTGCAAGTTTGATTGTAGTTTTTCTTAGAAATCTGTGTTCTAGAAGTTACATTTTATTTTATGGAAAATAAAATGCTTGATAATACACTCGGAGGGCGAAACATGTTACCCCTATAAATAATAATGCATTTAAAAAAACTGAAGTTTTCATTATTAATTTTCTACTATTAAACAAATATTTTTTTCGGCAAAACAGGATTCCAAAACAACTATAGGTAATTAGGCGATTTAGATTTAGCGAGTTAGCTCAAAGAAAATCAAATTGAGAATTTTTATTGTATTCTTCTTCTTCTTCTTTAACAGCCGTTGTCGTCCACTGCTGGACATAGGCCTCCCCCATACTTCTCCATTATTGACATGTTGTTTTATCATTTTATTATTTGTGTACAAACACATTATTTTTAATGATTCTCATAAATACTTAAAAAATAATCATAATAAAATTAAATTAGAAGCCACCACTGAAATCCCAACTCAATTTTAATAATGTTATGTACCATCTCCATTTTCAATTTCAGACTAACAGATTATAATATTGAGTGTATTCGCCAAAACGAACCAAAATATTTTGGGGAACCTTTGCCATAAATGGTTAAATCTGATCCGATATCAGATGAGTCAGGTCCAGGAAACCTTTGGATATAGCAAAACCACTAAATTATATATTTACTTGTAATTGATTTCGCGATCAAACGATTAATTATCACTGCTGTATAAATAAGTCGTATGCACAAGCAATTGTAAACCATTGTTACTCATTCAGCACATTAACAATTTAATTCTTGCCCTTTGCGAAATTTCCAAGAAAACATCATAGTATCTATGCCACTGTATAAACGGGTTGTGTTATTTTGTTGTGGTCTTTGTGGCGGTGAATCGATACTCTTATTCTTTTCGCTTTGTGGCGCTGTCGGCTTAAAGGGCACAGATCATCAATTCTAAGAGTGGTTGATACGATAGAGGACGCTTATATAGCTTACACGATATGTCCATTATGGGGGTGGGTTGTATCCCCTACGCGACAAAAGGTTCGGACAACAATATGTGCATATTTTCATAAGATGATAATTTGATTATACATTCTCTAAAACAAAGATAAAAGTATATATAAAATATTCCAATTAAAAAAAATGTGTTATCAAAAGTATTCAAAAACAGTCAATTTTCTAAAAGATTTTTATATATTATAAGAGTAATCAGATGAAAGTGTGAAGCAAGTTTAAATATGCCTTAAATATAATATAATAAAACTTAAATTGGTGGTTTTCAAGAAAATTGAATAAGGATTAATTGATTTTTGAATAATACATGTAAAGAATAACTCCATATTAATTATTATATATTATATTCAAGGAAATGTCTGTTTTCTAACTAGATGTTTTAATTTTTTTATATGTAATCTTTCGTCTAGTTTGGCATTTAAAAAAAGTTTTAATAATGAACTTTGTCAATGCCCAAAAAGGTACTTTCCCCAATATTAAGTATTCAATAAAACTTTAAAAAAAATATTATCAGATACGTAGATTCACTTGTATGTAGTTGTACTCCTCCTAAACGTCTGGACCCATTTTGATGCATTTTTGTGAGTGTTAGAGTGGGTCTCTGGATGGTTTAGATTCTCATTTGGACCCGGTATGTGATCGTTAAAACATTCTAAGAAGTTAATGAATTATGGACCTTCTGGGAATAATTCATAGTTATGTTTGTTTACCATAGATGACGCTGATGTCGATTTCTGTGTTTTAGCATGCGCAAATTTTAATCTAGCAACGTAAGTGTAGTGAAAAAACAAACCTTTTTTTATTATTGTTATTAAAAAAAGTCAATAAGTATATAGTTTATCGAAAATTCAAGTATCGAAATAACATTTGCTGAATCAGCTAATAGCAGGTAACCAACGTTCGGACAGGACAAAGTCTGTCGGGTCCGCTAGTATATTATGTTTATAAAATACTTTATTGTAGAGCGTGTTTTCCCCTTTAAGATGGCCATTTTCTTTATTTTTTACATTTTTTTATTAATATTTCAAACATTTGTTTTGACTGTTGTTTGTTATGTTATGCATTTACCTTTTTATTTGTATTTTTTAAATAATTAATACCAAATTACGCAAATTATGACGTCTCACAAATTTAGTCTTATTGTGTATTGTTAAACTTTCCTTTGCTTTGAAAAAAGTACTTTGATTCATGAAATTAAAACATTACCGAATTTCACTGACAATGTGTTGATTGCATGTTTAATTTAATCAACACAACTCAGATAAAGTATGTTAAGTATAATCGTTGAAAAGGGATTTACGTCATATTTTTAAGGAATATAAAGCCTGTTATTATATTTTTAGCGAAGACACAGCACCCGCTGCCATCTACAGCTCTAAAATGACATCTCGAACATCCCCTAATATGTTTCGGCGCCTACCGCTAGATGGCAGAACCAGTTTACTTTGTATGCTGATATTAAAAAATAAAATGATACATGTATAATAATTTATTAAATATTAATTAAAGAATTTTCCATTTGTTGAATGTAAGATCCTTTAAGATTATTTTTTTCCAATATCATAGGATGTAGTCGAAATGTCATTTAAGTATTTTGTCTAGAGATCGGGCGGTGGTCTAGTGAACAGAACGCTTGGCTCCTAATCCAGGGGACATGGGTTCGAGCCTGGACACGACCCGATTCCGTCTTCATAATAATGAGCAATTTTATGCTTATATTGAAGATTGTAAAATAAATTCTATTAAAAATTGTAAAGTAAAATAAAATGCGTATGTATTAATAATATAATAAATATTTAAAAAAACACCTGTTTTCTAGAAGTTTTATAATGATATATTCTATTTCATGGGAATTCCATGCCCTGTAAATATAAAATATATATTATATAAAATATATTATAGAAAACAGATTTTTTCATTTAAAACAACAACAACAAAAAACATCATGCCATTTCGCCGATAGGGTAGACAGAAAGAATGGACCGCCACACTAGTCTATCCTGCTAGATCTCTAGATCCCTCCACATTCATATAGCGAGTCATACACGCACGTCGGTTCTTCCGACTTCTAACATATCCGACCTTTAAAATTTGATTGATTTGGTCATACCATGTTTTCCTTAGTCTTTCTCGACTCCGTATTCCATTCACATCGTTTATGTATACTTTGTTTAACCTTTCTTAACAATTCTTTCGTCGTCCATGCGTTCCATGTAACTAAACCAACACAGTGATCCTTTCATCAATTTGTTTATAATACTTTCTTCCGCTCTACATTCCTTCCTAATAACAGCATTTGAAACTTTGTAATTACGTTTTACCACACACACGTCTAGGGGATCTCATCTTAACCGCATTTATTATGCTCTCATTCTTCTTCTGCCAGTTCCTTCCTTCTTGCTTCGCTTCCATACATAAGGGTTGGAACTAGAACTCCACTGTGAAAGTCATTTTTTGCTTTCGTTGATATTTTTTTGTTCCTAATTAATAGGGATTGTTCCATACATAACCGTTATTTGCAATGTATATATAAGAGACATTAATACATTATAAGTATACTACAAAATTAAATTGATTATAATTATAAAACTAAAACTAACTAACTTACCATCACGCCGTCTCCCCGGAGGGGTAGGCAGAAAGAATGGAACGCCACACTGTTCTGTCCTGACATACGTCTCTCGCTTCCTCTACATTCATACATCTTGTCATGCACGCACGTCGATTTTTCCGACTCCTCACATGACCGACATTCAATATTTGATTGATTTGATCGTGCCACGTTTTCCTCGGCCTTCCTCTATTTCTAGCTCCGTTCACGCCGTTTACATAGTATACCTTCTTTACCATTCTTTCTTCATTCATTCTTTCCATGTGTCCAAACCATCTTAATGACCCTTTCCTTATTTTGTTTATAACACTTTCATTCGCACCACATTCACTTCTTATACTTGCATTTGTCACTCTATCATAAACAGATTTGCCACACATTCGTCTTAGAGATCTCATTTCTACTGCATTTATTCTACTTTCATCCTTCTTTTGCCAGTTCCATGTTTCACTTCCATACATAAGGGTCGGCACAAGAACACCATTGTGCACTGCCATCTTGGCTTTTTTGGATAGGCTTTTGTTTGCGATGACAACTTTAAGTGCACCATTTATTCTGTTGCCTGCCCCAACCCTTCTTTCAATACCCTTCTCCACCCTCCCATCCTTTGTAAACATACTTCCTAAATAAACAAATTCATCCACTTGTATATTATAATTATAGTTTTATTTAATCGAATTGAAGAAATTTTTCCCACGTTATCCATGTTCTTATAGATACAGGTTAGAATATCCCGCATACCTAATGGCTTGTTAGCAATATTTACGTATTTTTCAATGTAATAAATATAATAAAAAAAAAGAAATATAATGCTGGGTACCAATAAATAGTCTACAGATTAAGAGGGATGGGTTCACACTTACCTATTTCTTCAGACTTTTCAGGAGATTCTGTAAGAATTTCGTCATCTTTATGTTCTGGGTAGTTATCTTCGACCGCGTCAGCACAGACTGTTTTATCTCCCAAAACGCAGAACCAACCTGCCTTTGGTGATGTTGGTGGGGAGAGCAATCAAACTGCTGAACATGATCGACGTATTTTATATGATTGAAAGTACGTTCAGGAGACAAATACTCTTGACTTTAGAGAGTATCTTGTATTCCTAAAGTCAAGCCATCTCTCATGCGTTCCTAGTAGGTATTATATAATTATGTGTTACCTGTTATTTCACCATAATTATATTTTACTTGTTCTCAATAGATGCCTTTAACTCTGATTTATGTATGTAATTTCTTTGAGAAATAAACTGATTTGACTTTATCAAAATCGTTTGTTAAAATAGCCAATATGTATAATATATATTTTTTTAATTTACCTACAACCGTAACATAATTTATTCTATAATATGTGCTCTTAAAAGTGTACAATTCCAGAAATTCCGTAATAAATCATTCTCTGCATTAGGCGCCAGTTAGGGTTAGGTTTGGTTAGTCTTTTGTTGGGATTTTAAAAGCCAAGCATGTTGATTTGACGCAGTGTGTTTTATTTTATTGACGTAGAATTCAATATATTGCCCCGAATCACGCGATGCCTGAGATTGGTCTACTAAAAAAAATCTAGCAGAAGACAGAGGGCCCTCTCTTTATCGCATATGTGCGTAAGGTGGCTACAAAGACAAGGCGATACGAAGGAATTTCAATTTGGGAAAAATCCCTCAAAGGCGGCTCGCATATTCGCATTTATTTCAAAATGTGATGTGGCCATTCATTCTGAAAGGTGCGATAAAAATGCGGGATGGCATATCTTCGTTCGTACATTTAGAGTTTTTTTTATGCGCTGACGACGCGCGTAGAACGCAATGCAACGCAAGACTGAAGTCACGTTGTTACCTTTGCACAGGATCGTTGCGTTTGTATCGCTATAAACGCGCTGATACATCGATACAAACGCGCTGTAAACGCGCGTTTGTAGCGATGCATCGCGTAGAAAGCCGCCGCCATTTGATTCCAATCGATACAAACGCGCGTATCATTTGCGTTTGTATCGATACAAACGTGTAAAATCTGCTAAAACGTGTTGATAACGCGCAGGGGACGCGCTAATCAAAAACGCGCGTCGTCAGCGCATAAAAAAACGTTGCGTGCAAAGGTTGTAAATATAGGTAACGCCAACGTTAAATTGATAAACTGAATAAATTATCACTGCACTTTCAACGACATAATATAATAAAAATTAGGCGATTTATCCATGACTTCTCGATATATGATAATACCTAACAGAAGTATTTTGACTATATTAAATTAATCCATTCAGTTCTATAATATAAGTAATTTAAGAAGTTAACGTTCATGGTATCTAAAAAGAACATGATTTCGAAAGTTTTAAAATTTAGTAACAAAGATACAAGCAAAATATAAACTTATACCCATTCGCCTAAGGCGTGCGCTTTAAGCGAATAAGCAAATAAGTTATTGTATATAATTTATTTTAGCTTTTATATTGATTCTTATGACATGTGATATGTAGCCAATCTATCGCCATTTAATTGTCACGAGAATTCTACACTCGACCAAAAACAGTGTGACAATCACACTGCCATCGCTGGGAATCAAACCCGGGACCTTCGGTATAATAATTACAGCTCTTACCACTCTACCACGAAGGTCGACAGAATTGCTCTTTACATCATGACAGCATGAGCCAAATCGATGTAAAGGGTATTATAGCTATCAAAGTGATTCTCGTGACATGTGATAGGTAGCTAATCTATCGCCATTTTATTGTCACGTGAATTCTACACCAGACGAAAGACAGGGTGACAATCACACTGCCCTCACCGGAAATCGAACCCAGATCCTTCGGGGTGGTAGTCAATGCATTTACCACTCGGCCACGAACGTCGTCACGAAGGATGTTCTTAAGTTTTAGAATTTTTTTTTCTGAAAAAATATTATTTTAACAACAAACCATCACGTCGTTTCACCGAAGGGGAGGGCAGAAATAGTGGACAGCCGTAAAACTTGATTGATAAAAGTCATACACGCACGTTGATTCTTGCCACTTTATAACATGACCGATCTGTAAAATATTATTTCATGTCACTATTAAAGTTTTTAATGTGATTGTGGGTGATGTTTTTAATACAGGATCATTAATTAAGTGATACAAACTGTTGAAGAAGACGAACATTTTAGAAACATGTTCAATATCATTATGGAGTGACTTATTTCACTTTTGCTATAACAATATCGAAAGAAGATCATTTTATTTATTTATTGTATGGTCTAGTGATTGTTTTTACATATACAAATTAACAAACTTACAGTTAAATAAAAACATAGAAGGTTACCCGCCGCTTACTTGAAGCTGTTATAGGACGCAGCGGCGCCCCTTCGTCAGCTTCGCTCAAACAATCCCTAGGCCCGCACCCCATTTACGCAGGACTTACAATAGCTGGAGAATGCACCATTCTAGAAAAAAAAGCAAAAGGCAAGAGGGTATCCAGGCCACATTTAACCCTGTTTAATTTCAATCCACTTATATGTCCCAATCTCATAAAACAGAGCAAAACACGGCACATGATTCTATGACCCATCACAAAATCACTTCAGACAGACATTGGTGAGGATGGGACAGAGTGTGTGATGGGAGAGAAAACTTGAAAAAAAAAATCGTAATTAAATAAAGAAAATATTTATGGAAACTATTGACAGGAACACAGGGAACCTTACATCTTAATGTGTATAAAATAAAAATAAAATTGATTCAAGAAGAAAGAACGGGGCCCCGTAAGGTGTCCCCACTCCCCTGGCGAGGAGACCGACACCCCCTCAAAGGGGCCGTCAAAGTCGCCGTCTTGTGTCGAAAGAAGATCATTATAATTTGTTGATTCATGTCAATATTATTTAAAAAAATAATAACATTAAGATTAGTATTTAAAAATATACATAATATTTCGCCGCCACTGACGGTAGCCGTGCGTGCTGTGCGCACAGGCTTCTGTTGGGGCGGATGTGCGGAAGGAAAAATCGGATATCCGGTAGGCCATTGTTCAGCGGCGGGGGGTAATCAATCGAGATGCATTCTCGAACGGGAGGATGTTCCGCGCGCCGTATTCTCGAATATCATTCAGAAATCGAGGCTGAGTCATTTGAACCTTTCGTATTATAAAATAGCGAACATTTATACATGGATCAAGTACTCGTTTTCTCGCTCGTGCTCATATTTTCAAGCTTTTAGAATTATTTTTTAATATTCTCGTCTGAAAAAAGATTGAATCGGAAAGACGCCATGATTTTATATCTATATCGGAGTAAAAAAATTAAAGTTATTTAAAAAAATAAATAATTCTTACTAATGTTCATGTTTTATTACCCCCTACAACAATAAAGGTACGAAGGTAGACTATACTAATATTCATTTATTTTTTTCTTAAATAAAGCAATTCTATTTTTGTCATAATTTTATATTGTTGATTAACATTTAAATAACTATTTTGCACTTTTCACAAAACATCTTTCGGAGCCCAGAGGTCCTTCCTCAGTGTAAAAAAATCTAATTATAAAATGAGCCGATTTTTACATAAGAACATACTCGTATGTTGGAATAGACAAACATTTTTAAATGAATATAATTGTTTACTCTTTTAGCTTTTCGCATTCAGTCTTGAAAACAACAACGCAAGAAAACAACGAAGGGATAAAATTTCTGTTATTATTATTAATTTTTTTCATTTTTAATTTTATTATTTATATTTGAAATTTTTACGGAATAGGTATATAGTATTAAATTTTGTATCCTAAACGTTTAGTTATTTTTAATATCTAAAACAACTAAGTGTATGCTATAAAGATATTCATTATTCTTTTTATAATATTCGTACTTTAGTTTTTCTTGTTCATCATAATGCCAAGTACGCTGTTTACATTGGCTGATAAATACCGATCTGAATTTCAATCAAATTATAAGCGCTTAATGCGAACAATATATTATTTCATACATAAGCTGTTCTCTGTCCTGGTGGAAATCCAATTATTACTGTCTAATCCCCAATCATGAATTAATATTCTCCTCTTCAATCCGATTAGCTAAGCGGTGCCCAACTTTTAGAAAATCACACATCACTAAATAATTATGTTTTACCGCAAATACTCGTTTCTGCTATTATATATGTTAAACTTATTCACGCAGCTAAAACTTCAAATTCAAAAAAGGAATTAAATAAAAATCACTTCGTTTATTTTATAAAACGCAAAATGATACTATAATCTTATTCTTCTTCTTCTTCTGATTGTAGATCTTGCAATCTGTTTATGCTGGATATCAACTTTCTTCCCGTGATGAAGACGACCAGACTTCTCTCCATCTCTTTGGTGGTCGTCTTGGTGGTCGACGGCCCTCTGGAGTCTCGTGCATCATGATATTAGGAATTCTTGCTGGATCCATTCTATCGATATGGTTCCTCCAGAATCGTCTTCTCTGCCTACTCCATCTCACTATGTCTTAAATTTTGAAGGATTTGCGAATTTCTTCATTGGGTATCCTATCTCTAAAGGTTCTCCCCACAATAGGTCGCAATGTTTTCATTTCTGCTACTCTTAAGAGATGTTTGGTTCTGACAGTGTTTGCTCTACGCTGCGATACTATAATGATTATATTTACTATCTTCATTTATCTAGTACCCTATATTAGATAGTGTTTTGTTAAATTTAATATGCTTCAAACGGTAGATTTAATCAGAGGATTAGATGAAATGAAAATATATAAAATATGTCATTTAATGTTTCTTGAAGAATGATGAAAAACTCCAAATTAATTATTTCATATGGAGTTTTACATCATTCTTCAAGAAACAATAAATAAGTTAAATGTAGCTGATATAGCTACTCAAATGATTCTATACCAGCTGAAATTTCGCCACATTTGATAATGCTTTCTTCTTCTTCTCAGTCGTATTCCTCATGATTGAGGGTCGTGTCCATCCTTTAAACTATCGACCATGGCACACCATGCGCTCCTGTTACACGTCAGTCTCCAGGCTGCAGCTAATGAGAGACCAGTCATATTCCTAATTTGATCGGACCAGCGGCTCGGTGGTCGTCCATGTGGTCGCCTTCCCTCCACTTTGCCCATGATGGTGAGCCCTTCTAGGTTGTCCTTAAATCTCCGGGCTATGTGTCCAAAATATTTCAGCACTCTCTCAGAGCACATCCGCGAGAGTCTTGCCCTGACACCCAGCTGGTCAAGGATTGACTGGTTTGTTGGTAATGCCTAAAAAGGGCGAAACATGTCATTCCCATAAAACATAATAAAACTTCTAGAAAACTGACGTTTTCGTTCGTATAAATAAAATATGTTATTTTTATCCTCATTGTTTTAAACTAAATTCAAATATTCATCACTCTTACTTGCTATTTTATAATTATTGAAAATAAATTTTTGCATGGCTATTTATTCAGTTCATGTGTATTCTATACTTTCTTTATATAGTACAACTCTTGTAACAGCAGTTTACCATTTTTAGCCGCCTTGAAGATGTTATACCAAGAACCTCGATTTTGGGCTTTTAGCTCCCTGTCCTTCCTGGAGACCTTTCTTCGGCTGATCTTGACGTGTGGAGGGTTTTGATCGCTTTTGTCTATTTGGCTCGGAATATGTGACCAACCTTCAATTGATCTTTGATTATTATTTCAAATTTTGTAGAGGAATTAATTTTCGAGTTATTTTTATTTTAACTAATACGCTTGCAAAAATGTGTTTTTACTCATCACAATTTAATTATAAAATAATTAAATAAAATTATGTTTTTTTAACTACTTCTAACTAACTAACTAACTAACCATCATGCCGTCTCCCCGAAAGGGTAGGCAGAAAGAATGGACTGTCACACTTTTACTGATGCGGCACTCCATCCTTCTCTTTTCGCTCCGCGGGAGACGCGGTGTGATGGGTTGCAAACCTCATCGCCACCAATAGGCATCTCCCGCGCACACTTCGATCGTCCGACACCCACAAAATAAATCTAAAACAAATAATATAAAATACAATGATATAAAATAAAATAACAAAATAAAAATAATTTAACACAAAATGTTCTTTTTAGATGGTGCACATATTGTCTATTTAATTGCTCTGGCAGCGTCTCCCGCACCGGGGGCGGCGGCCGCCACCGCACTCGTACCAGTCGTACATGGAGCCACAACAGCAGCAGCCGGAGAATCAACCTGTGAAGCAGACTGTGAAGCAGCCGGTGAGGGAGGGGCTGCGCTTCCACCGCCACTCGATCCCTTTCCGGCTCCCTTCTTCCTCTTCTTGACAGAGGAGGAAGACGACGACTTGTGGGGCGCTGGTGCAAAAGACACTCCACTCGAGGGTGAAGGACCACCTGCACCAGCACCACCAGCATCATCAGCATCATCACTTGGGGCGGCGTCCACAGCCGCGGTCGTAGTCGCAGCGGTCGAGGCTGCAACCACGTCACTCCTCCCCGCAACCCCTCCCCTTCTCATCTTGGGGAAAAAAAAAGAAGAAGAGGACGACAGGCGGGTTGACACCGATGTATCACTAACTAACTAACTAATAATTTCGGTAAGAACTTTCGGTAAGAACGTTCGCGAGAAAATTTTTAAACAGTTCCAAATTTCATTGTTTTAGTTTGACACTTGTAAATTTGTAAAAATTTTCTTCACATACGATTTAATTTTAATAAATATTGGAACAAAATCATCGAAATTTAAACACTTGCACAAAAAAACATCATCTACCACGTGGCAGACGGCTAAATATATTAGTAACACAACAAAAAAAACATTTATTATAACATTAGTTTAAACATGAACACTCGCGTGCCTCGCGGCTCGCGGCCGCTCGAAGAAAATTTTAAAAATCTTTAAAAAACACACATTTTATTAATTTTTAACACCAAATCACAAAAACATCGATATAAAACACATAAAGTTGAAGATTAATATCAAATCACCAAGTTTAAACAACGAAAACACAATAAAATACACAAACTGTAACATGAGCTCTTTAATGACGACTACACCCACTAAAAATTTTGAACTACTTCTACTTTTGTCTATATTTCGACAGTGACCGATTTCGCCAGGCTCGCTGGCATCAACTGATAGGACATACCATCAGTCTAAAATGAAGTCCCATTAAGAGATTTCAGTAAAATCATTTGTCAATTTAATTATGTTTATATCCCGCGAACCATTGGTTGCGAACCTATGGATAGTCGATTTGTAGTGAACTGACCTTAATGTCTAATTTACTTGTTCGAATATAATAAGTTTATCCCACTAGGAATTTCGAGAACACTATGTAATCATTATAATTGCCTTCTTAGAGAAATTATTGTAAAGCAATTAATGCAAAAGCACTAACTATTATAAGTACTTGGACTTGGACTTGGATCTTCTGGCTTACAGAGGTTCAGCTCATGCGGCTAAGGTTATAACCAATATAAAAAAATAATGAATATATGCTTGCATCCCATATTATATCCCTATGAGGATGTATGGTAGTTATTTAAGGCTCTATCCCACGGCACATCTTTTGGGAATGCCGGAAACCATTTATCTTAAGTTTTGAGGAGACAAGTTTTTCATAACCCATTGTTAACATTAATCATGGGAAATTTTGGGAAATTCGTTGTGTTGGAAGGTGTGGACCTTTTTGTTCCCCACAGATATCTCCGATAGCGCCGATATCTATTGATTGTTTTATCTGTTAGCCGCAAGAATTAGCCTGCTTTTGGTGATGCCGGTGGGATGTGTCAAGAGTCCATCAGTCTGCTGAATATAATCACCTTTGAAATCGACGTCTTTCGTATTAGTGAAAGTATGTTCAGATGACAAACTCTTGATATTTTAGAACATCTTGTCCTTCTAAAGTCGAACCATGTTCCATGCGTTCTTGGTATTTCACCTGTTTTCACATAGATGCCCTTAACTTTAAATATGTTTGTAATATATTTTGAGAAAGTTCACTGATTTGATTTGATTTCATAATTAAAACGTCACGGAACAAGCATATTTATTACATTATTGTGAATTTATTTTAAAATTGAAATATACAAGGCGTTATCTAATTATTAAAAATAAATCTTGAGAAATGCAATGCGTAAATTTCGATTTGACAAATAGCCGAAGGTAGCTTATAGTATTGTATACGCACGCCACTGCAAATAACAAGCATACAGCTATATAGATAGACTTTCTGTTTTCTATAACGCTTGTCCCTGGATTTCATTTTTTTTTTTGAAGTACTGAATTATCGACGCCGTGCTATGCAATAGAACATTAATGATTTACCTTAACCGTGAGTGAAACGGTCTTGTCACGAGGGGATGTACCATCAGGCTCAGTAGTAGGGCAGCAGCAAATCAATGAGCGCCCTCTGCCCAAGAGCGTCTAATTGATCAATTCCAATCCGTCGCCTTATAAACGTTTGAAATAGCGTTTTGAATAAAGGGGACGCATTTTCCAATTATCGGAAAACCGACTCGCCTGACGATTTTTTCAGGTCATTAGTTTGCAATTTCAGAGTGTTTGAATTCACGACTGCTTTATTCTAACTGAGAGATGGATGAATTTATTTCATCCCGTTGCACGCACAATTGGAGATTTCTGCGTTCAATTTAGAGAATTTAAACTTTGATCCGGAGCTGCCGAATTAGACAGCTCAATCACTCGCCGAGCGCCCTTACAGTACTAAGTGTTTCTCGGATTTCACCTCTCTTCAGTCGGAACAATCGAGACATTCATTACATTTTTACGCCTGGCAATTTATAGATAGGTATTTTTTTGTGAAATGGTTTGCATTTCATTTTTATAACGTTGTCCAATTAAATGTTAATCTTCTATATATTTCTCAATTTCAATTATTTTTTTATATTATATTATTGTATTACTAGCTGGCATGCGATAGAGTTGGGTGGAAAAGGTTCCTTGAGGTCCTATGTACCACGGAGGTGTGACAGGACAAAAATAAGAAAGACTAGCTGACCCGGCAAACTTTGTACCGCCTCAGAATCAATTAATGTTTTGTTAACTTATTATTGAATTAAATTCAGTTATTTAATAAGTTAAAGTGAATACTCAAAATGAACTAACTAACTAACTAACTAACCATCACGCCATTTCCTCGGTGGGGTTGGCAGAGAGGATGGATCGCCATAATGCTCTGTCCTGGCATACCTCTCGGGCTTCCTCTATATTCATACATCGTACCATACACGCACGTCGATTATTCCGACTTCGAATGTGGCCGCCTTTTAGTAATTGATTAATTTGGTCATGCCATGTTTTCCTCGGTCGTCCTCGGCTTTTTTTTCCACTCACGCTGCTTGTGTACAACTTTTTAACCATTCTTCTCTCATCCATTCGTTCCATATGTCCAAACCATCTCAAGGATCCTTTTCTAATGTATCTTTATTATTTCTCTCCATTTATTAGCTGTGTTGACTAGATGAATTACTGAATATACTAGTCAAGTGTGAAAGTTAGATAGGTTTCATATTTGGTTCATGTGCTAAGGGAAGAAAAATACCACCTCATTTGACTGATATTAATGGGTAAAGTGGAGGGACGTCGGGGAGTTGGTAGAAGGCAGATGTCCTGGCTGCACAACATCAAATAGTGGACAAGAATAACAAGAGTTTAGAATTTCTTCCAAGTGTCGCAGGATAGAGATGCCTTTGCTGTAGTGATCGCCAACGTTAGGGGGACCTGACACGGTACCAAACGAAGAAGTACATATTCAGAATAACACTTTTAAAATCTTAACTATTGATAATATATTATTATATATAGATTTATGCGAACAGTTTAATATTTTTCACAAAAAAAACTTTTTTGAATTGTTAAATGTACTAAAAATTGTAAATATACTTGTTAACACAAAATTCCAGTGATGAAGAATAAGCGAACTTTAATTTGAAAATAAAAAAAAGTTATGAAAGGCAAAAAAACTGACATTTCGAAAGCGGTTTTCACGTAACGGAAGCATTATTCAACCGTTTTATGAACAGAATTTCAACATTTAACACATTTCCGCTTCCTGTCGGGCGGAAATGGGAGACGGAGATAGAAAATGAATCTCTCCTCTATTTTTTTCATTCACGTGCTTATTTGCGGTTTCCTATTCGAACAAAGGTAAAAATTTAAGTACAAACACGGTCTATGGTTTACCCGTCTGTCTGCGTTTGGAGAGCACTCGTGAATAAGGGAGTTTCTAGTACATATTCGAGTTTAGCAATGCGATATTTTCTGACAAGCTTGTG
Organism: Lepidostoma basale; assembly: GCA_022606425.2. Lineage (NCBI taxonomy): Eukaryota > Metazoa > Arthropoda > Insecta > Trichoptera > Lepidostomatidae > Lepidostoma > Lepidostoma basale. The sequence goes on along the minus strand of JAHDVF020000074.1, from coordinate 361,387 downwards.
GATGCATGATTATTAAATGAATACCCCGTGAACGCAAGGGAAAAATATTGATAGTAAAATTCATGTACGTATAATTAAAAAAAACTAAGTTTGAACAATATTAATAATCGTACTCCGATTCTCAGTAAAATTACGTTTTAAAGAAAATATTATATTTTAATGAGATAAAGATAAGAATAGAATCTTAACTATTAACAGAGTATAGTATTATTATTGTGTATTTAGGTAGCATGTTTACAGTGGATAGCCGAACAGATAGTGACGTCGAAAGAAGGGTTGGTGCGGGTAACAAAGTGAATGGAGCTTTAAAAATAGTTATTGGAAACAAGAATTTATCAATGAAAGCGAAAACGGCCGTTCATAATGGAGTTCTGGTCCCAACCCTAATTTATGGAACTAGCAGAAGAAGGATGAGAGCAGAATAAATACGATAGAGATGAGATTCCTAAGACGTATGTGTGTTAGAACGATATACGACAGATTCTCAAATGCTGATATAAGACAGGAATGTAGAGCGGAAAAAGGTATTATGAACAAAATTATAAAAGGATTGTTGCGTTTGTTCGGACATATGGAGAGCATGAATGGAGAAAGAATGGTTAAGAAAGTATACGTTAATGATGTAAATGGAGTACGGAGTCGAGGCAGACCGAGGAAAACATGACATGACCCAATTAATCAAATTTTAAAGGTTGGTCATGTAAGAAGTCGGAAGAATCAACGTGCGTGCATGACTCTCTGTGTGAATGTGAAGGAATCTAGAGAGGTGTGCCAGGATAGAGTAGTGTGACGGTCCATATTTCTTGCTAACATTTCCTGCATTTACAATGCGGCAGTAAGACTGATAAAGGGTGCGCCGAAGAGTTGTCATATTACACAGCGTCTTAAGGAGAAATGTGTAGAAAGAACACAATATAACTTACGAGTATGTTGGAAGGTCTTTAAGTCTTTGCTTGGAATGCCACTAGCAACTGTCTCTGAACTCAATATAACCGAGAACCTGAATGCGAGGCAGTTTTCACACAAATTTTGGTGACTTCGTCTTTGCGGTAGCCGGCCCTTCAGCCTGGAGCAATCTTCCTGCAGACCTCAAGTGGATTGAGAATCAGTTTAGATCGAGATTCAAAGCGCACCCATTCAAAAAAATTACAATCCTGGTGTAAATGTTGATCGACTGTACTTTATTTTTAAATATGTTTATTTTCGACTATTTCATAAAATAAAGCATTTTCTATAACGCCCTTGAGATGATTTATTCATAAAAATGGTTATCTGTATATCATCCAATTTAACAACAGCAACAACAACATTGGCGCTACAGCCCACAGAATTCTTCGCCACTCTCCCCGGTCCATCGCCCGTATTCTCCAGTTTGTAACACCAATTGCTCTGAGGTCCTCCTTCCACACCATCTATCCACCTAAGTTTTGGTCTTCCCAGATTTCCATCTAGTGGTGTACTGAGAATCTTCCCTGGGATTCGATCTTCTTCCATTTGCTGGAGGTGTCCCAACCATCTAAGATGCTGTATTTTTCTAAATAATATTTATCATCCAATGTATTCGTTTATCAAAATAGATATTATCCTATTTCAATTATTATTATATACCAGTACTTTCGGTCTATTGATAAGATATGAATCTACTATTGATTATTTTGCTAGTATAATCATTGAAATTTACAATATACTACTTTTCAGATCTGTAATACTCGTACTAACAAATTCGCATTTTACATAACAACATAAAGACTACAGTTTACTTTATAATTTCAATACGTAATCTCGACTTTTTTTTAGAAATTTGTGTGGTTATGGTAATTTGGGCCACATTACATTCACATCCATGTTCTAATCATATTTATATACGACGGCTTATAACGAAAATGTCGGACTGTATGATAATATGAGCGCCTCGAGAGCTGAACCTACCAGGGAAACATGCACCGGCGAGAGGGAGAGGAGTAAATAATACAAGTAATGAAATGTTTACGGCACGTGATGTGAAAGAGCTCACCCCTGCAGCGTCCTGCGCCCCGGGGAGGATGTGGTCGGTATCAAAATAATTAAGCGGACAGCGCAGGGAGTTTTCTGTTTCGGGAAACTTTCATCCAACTGATGCCGGGGAAACAGGATTCAATTATTTTTCATCCGTTTTGTTTTACAATTTTAATTTTCAATTACATACTAAATATTGAAAACACATAAAAACCCTGATCTATAGGAATATTGCAATATTTCAAGACGCTTTTATAGTACATTTCCTAACATATGTAAAATAAATTTTTTGTAGATAATATTAACATTTAATGAATACCTTAGTGAAAATACTTTTATATTGTGTCTTGAACAATAAAACAAAACACCATATTAAATAATTGATACAAATAAATACGTCTGTTTTCTGCAAGTTTTATTATAATATAATTTATGGGAATGATATGTTACGCCTTTCCATGACATTATTAAATATCAAAAACATTTGATAATGCCTTAGAAAGGCAAAACATGCCAATCCCGTAAATTATAAAAAAAAAACTTTTAGAAAACTGATGTTTTCATTCGTATTAATTATGAAAATAATTTCCTATGGGCATACAACTCTTGAAGAGTTTTAGCCTCTTTGATGATTTTATTCCAAGTTTCTCGATCCTGCGCCTTTTGCTCCCAACAGTCCATTTCGCCCGACCTAGACAGATCAGTCAGAACATAATCCATTAGGCGCTATCTAGGCCTTCTTAGAGATCTTACTCCGGCCGGTTTTTACGCATAGGATTTTGATTGCTTTGGTCTCTCCCTCTCGACATATGTAAAAGTGAAAGTGAAAATAGGTGATATCAAATAATCTATAAGATGACAGGAGAGCAAAAATTAAAATAAAATGTTATAAAAAAATCTATAACATCATAGGAGAATGATTAAAATATATCTCTGTGATGTCAAATAATCTAGAAGATCATGGAATTGGCTTCAGTAGTTATGTCAGATTTTCTTGAAGTGCATACTTTTTTTACTTACTTAGTCGATGTCTCCACTGCTGGACATAGGTTTCCCTCATACTTCTTCAGATATTTCTATCTTGTGCCTTCTGCAACCAGTCACCAGCATTATTCTTATGCCATCGGAAATAGGGGGCCTTCCTTCACGAGGCTTCCACTCAACAACCCTAGAAATATAAAGAATAGTTGAAGTACTATAATTTTTTTACCAAAGCTGAAAGATAATGAAAATGCTTTACAAATGTAATATCAAAGATCTTGAAGCTCATTGGAGAGTCTTCTTCTTCATGGTTACAATCCTGCGGATTGTTCAGCAACATTGGAGAGTAAAAATACAGAAAAACTAAAATCATTAATTTTTAGAAGATTATTAGAGAGTAAAAATATGTTTAACGGCGGACAGATGACCAGTACAGTGAATATAATATAAAAAGATCAATCTTCTATATGGTAGTTAAGAACCAATCTGGGTCATCATCAACCTTACGTTGAAGCGTATTCACTTTTTTAATTCAAATATTAAGAAGTATTTTTGCTTAAGAGTGAATATATTGATTCCCCATTGAGGATAATTATTCACGAAAATGGCGCTATATAAAGTGGCATAGTAAAAACAATAATATAATTAAATGATTTTACTGAAATCTCTTGATGGAAGTTCATTTTAAATAATAATCAAAAAAAATATTAATATGTATAAAAAAACGACAGTTTTTAGGGAGTTTTATTATAATATTTATGTATGACATGTTTCGCCCTTCTATGGCATTATCAAATGACATTTGATAATGCCTTTGAAGGGCGAAACATGTCATACATAAATAATATAATAAAACTCCTTAAAAACTATCGTTTTTTTTTATATAATACAAGTTAATAATTTAAAATGGAGTTTTACACCATTGTTCCAAAAACAAAAAATAATTAAATAAAACGATGTTTTTTAACTACTTCCACATTTGTCTTTATTTCGACAGCGACCGGTTTTGCCACGCTCACTGTCGAAATAGTTTTAAAAAAAAATCGTTTTATTTAATTATTATTTAAATTATATTATCATTTATCAAATTAAATAAAAACTACTGCATAAATCAATTCGATACTTCCAAACGCGCCAAACATAATGAACGAGAAATATAAGAGATTTTTTTTTACATAGGAATTAAGTTTTATTCACGCAAACATAACGGACATTCAAACATTAATTTAATATGTATTGCTTTCAAAATCGAAAATCAGTTTTTGGTTACAAAGTTAGGCACCCATCTATTTATTTTGTACATTGTATTCGATCTGACGTTTCTTCAAATAGGGGCGTTCGAATTTCAAACACCCCGCTAATACCGCGATTTTAAATTTCCCCTATGTCAAATATGAGAACGCCACCTCCTGGCGGCTCTGATCTTCTTTGATGCCTAGTCTCTAAATTTACATGAAATTTTACGTGTAAGACGCTTTATGGATTTTCCGAGTGAAACTCCCATCTGCCACTGGCGACATGTGAGAGTTTTTTCAAACAGCACACGTATATTTAATAAATAAATAATTTTGACATGAAAAACTTTACGATTTAAGAACACAGAGAAAGCTCGAGAGGTATGCCAGGATAGAGCAGTAAGAAAAAGTTGTGATTGTAAGTAAGTTAATTAGTTTGACACACAAAAATGAATTCTTTGAAATATGTTTAAATGTTAAAACGCCGAAAATATTAGTTTATTTAGGAGATAGTTTCAACTGAAAATATACGAAAGAGTGTCGACCCCCTATACATCGCAAATTTTTTTTGGTGGCTTTCGACGCGTTTTTCGCTTTCAGGTAGTAAAAATGTAAAATATTGCGAATTTATTCCTTTGAGACCTCCATACTCGACGCATGATAGTTCACGACTACACCGACCAAGCGCAATACTGTCAAAAAAGCGTTTATAGTACATACTTACACCTTTACAACGCCGTACCGTATGATTCGATGTGACCAATAATGAACGAGATATACTTAGTTGAAAAAAAAGAGCGCGAAATACGAAATTACTTTTTCCCCAACCTAATATTTTATTGGAATGATTCTTTCCCCCTTGCTGAGGCATTATCAAATGTCTCGATTATCAAACCTTTTAAATTGATTCATTACTAGCTGAACCCGGCCACGCGTTGCTATGCTTATTCTAGTTAAATTGATAATACTGAAAAGAGCACATATTTATAAAATGTTAAATTTCACAATTGAGAATTTGTTCTAAATACATTTTTTCTAAAAATCTTCACCAGTGAACCAAAGTTTTGGTTGTTCAAATAAAATGTATATTTGTTTTCTATTTTACATTTTAAATGTTATATTCCCAATAATCAAACCTTCACCGAAGTAATAATAATGAATAGTGAAAATATCACTTAGATTTGTCACTTGGTTGCAGAGTTCATTGAGTTCAAAGAGTAGAAGAAGAAGAGAACCCTTCATTTTTATGTATAATAAATAGATGGTGTGGTAATGTGTTAACACGGTAAAATATATTATTCCTATAAAAATAATAAAATCTATATAAAACAGAAGTTTTCTCAATCTGAAGATTGGTCTGCAACAAGGCGACGCATCTCCTCTTCCACTCCGCTCGGTCCTCGGCAACTCTCTTGAACTCCGCATAAGAGGTGCAGCCTATATCTCGGCAAATCTGGTCTAGGTATTCCTGACGAGGTCGTCCTCTGCCAATCGATCCCTCGACCATTCCCTCCAATACATCATGCATGCATTTAATGGAGGTACCACGTTACAAATGAGGAGATTCTCAGCAGAGTTGAAGATAATAGACACATGTTGAACACCATAGCGGAGAGGCGCGCGAGATGGATTGGTCATGTGTTGCGACCCGAATGTTTCCTGCATGATCTTAAAGTGAGTTGTTGAAACCGGCTGGAATACAAATGAAAAGTGAAATATAACTAAATATGTAATGGATGGCGCTAGTGTAGATTGAACTAAAGAACGTGAAGTGTTTCTCAACATGGTGGCATATTTCTTCTTCTTTCCGTATCCTGTCAGGTCTCCCCAACATTGACTATCACCCTTGAGAAGCCCTCCCTGTCCTGGGTAGCTCGGAACAGCTCCCCCACGGTCCTCAACCCCGTCCACTCTCGGATGTTCCTCAGCCAGGAAACCCGCCTTCTCCCAACACCTCGTCGACCCTTCATATATACATCTTCCAAAAATTTGTCAGACGTGGTGGTCGTAATAAATGCTGAATGGGGATTTTGTTAACATAAAGCGATCGCTTAACCCAATCAATGACAGGTCATAAGTTCTGTAAGCTCCTCGACTACGATATTTTGTTTCCAAAAAACAATTTATGTCTTCGTCTCTATTGAGATACAAATAATCCTTTAAAAAAGACTATCCCGCAATGGGTTTAATCCAGTATTTGTATACATTCAAAATGTTGTAAATATGTAATTAATTAAAATTTCCAAAATACAGATAATTATGAGAAATATGTGTTATTGAGAAAAGAATGTCAATTTAATACACCTCCCTGCTTCAAAATTCTGGTGTGATTTCGAGAACATGGTTCCATTTTATTAGGCGCACTTTCAAAATTGATTGTTCCGTACTATGCGACAAAGATTTATCTAAATGTCAAAATTGTTTCATCAAAAAAATAACGGTGAGTGCGATATTATGTACGGAAGAGATCGTTGAATATACAAACAAGAATGGAACAGATATCCTGGAAAAAAAATACTCCGGGAGATTCTCCAAACTCTTGGCTATAAATCATCACAATTAAATTATTTGCCTTCCGACAAATAGGCAATTTTCTTCGTAGGAGTATTCTTATATTAGGTATCTAGTTTGATAAATCACCTTCAGCGTGAAAAGTGTGTTGGGAAATTTAATTTATTACTTTATTTTTTTTATTCTGAGATTCCTGCTTTAGAAACAGAACCAGCTGAACACTTTTGTTGGAAAATTAAGTTTATGTGCAAAACATTATATAATATCAGGGTTGTTAGAAGTTTTTTTATTAAATGCACAAGCTGCATTTAATAAATTGTAAATAAAACACTCGTTTTTCACCACTTGAGTATTATATTTTTCACAACTTGTTTCGGAAGCTACAGATACTTCCATCTACAGGTTTCAATATAAACTTCCATCTACAGGTTTCAATATTTGAGTTTATATTGAAACCTGTAGATGGAAGCATCTGTAGCTTCCGAAACTAGTCGTGTAAAATATAATACTCAAGTGATGAAAAACAAGTGTTTTATTTACAATTTTATCATGTACTACCACAAAGTGAATGCCGAAACAATAAATACAATGCATTTAATAAAATGAGAACATTATTTGGCAAAAATAATCTTAACTTGAAACTCCGACAAAGAATGATTAAATGTTATATTATGGTCTGTTTTACTATATGGATGCGATACCTGGACTCTAAAAGTGAATGTAATGAACCAGTTGGAAGCGTTTGAGATGTGGATATACCGCAGAATGCTCCGTATACCGTAGACCGATAGGTTCAGTAATGCAGACGTACTGCAGAGAGCCAGAGCCAATAGAGAGGTGTTGTCAAGTGTAAAAATTAGAAAGGTCTCATATTTGGGTCATGTGGTAAGGGGAGAAAAATACCACCTCCTTCGACTGATATTAATTGGTAAAGTGGAAGGACGTCGGGGAGTTGGTAGAAGGCAGCTGCCCTGGCTGCAGAACATCAAATAGTGGATAGGAATAACAATAGTTCAGAACCTGTTCCAAGTGGCGCAGGATAGAGATGCCTTTGCTGTAGTCATCGCCAACGTTGGTTGGATCTGACACGGCACCGAAAGAATAAGAAGAAGTTAGATAGTGAAAATATGCTAAAAAAATCTATATGATAAATAGTAAATTTTTTAATAACTTGTTCTTCATCTAGTCATTTCAACAAAACAGATTTATACATAGAAGTAGAGTTGTTGACAAACCTGTAGATTCTTGTTTTTTCGGTTAAAATGTAACTAAAAAAAAATGGGCGCCGAATAGCCAGTTCGGGAATCTTCGGCTATCTTCGGCATCACCTCACCTGCGGCGGGCAGAGCCGGCGCACGGCCCATAGTACATTTTTTTTTATTTCTTACATTCTCCAGTTGAAGGCGGCGGTGGAATCGTCTGTTTTGTGACATCCTCATTTTTTCTTGTCTTCGATACACGTTGTGGACCTGGTGTGCAGCTGGTGAAATTGCTACAGGACGGCTTCGCACAGCGCATCCATGGCAAATATATCACAAATAAATAATTTTTATTTTTATTTTACATTGTTGTGAAATTCCATATTAAATAATCAATAGGAATGAAGACTTCAGTTTTCCAGAAGTTTTATTTTATTTCATGAATAACATGTTTCACCTTGCACCTAAGCATGTAAAAACATTTCATTATCATAAAATATAATAAAACTTTTAGAAAATATACTTTTTTCATTCGTATTATTGTAATTGATTCCAATAAGATTTAAAAAAACGAGAAAACGCTTATCCATTACTTGATTTATTGAATTTGATCTATATTTATTAATTTATTAATTATTACGCCATTCATATGCAAGATTTTTAAGATGGTAGCCATTGCTTTACTTTTATTTTCTAACGCCACCTTTTCTAGCATAAATGTTACGCGTGTAAATTTTTTCGACTTCAGAAAAACTTAATTTATTTTACATAATAGAATATCCCTTTTATACTTATTTATACTTTGAATTTGCCAATAACAATCTATAAATCCTACATTTACTTTATTGAAAACATTTTCATCTGTCGTTAATTACGAAATATTGTGCAATGATGTGAAATAATATATGCACGAAAAATAAAAACTCTCTAACCAGCATGCATTCTCTTCGAATAGGTATGCAGAAATAATAAACCCGTCACACTTATTTTTCCTGACATACTTCTCTCGATTCCTCAACATTCATAAAGCGTGTCATTCACGCACGTCGATTTCTCCAACTCCTCTCGTAGCGGACATTTAATATTTGAATTTTATTGTGCCACGACTTCATCGTTTCTCTGTTTCTAATTCCGTTTACGTCGTTTACGTATGCTTTCTTTATTCTTCATTCATTATTTCCATGTTTCCACACCATCTTAAAAGTTCTTCTTCTTCCTATTCTTCGGCTTTTTTTTAAGACCATGTCCTTTTATTTCTCTGAGCCTCTTCCGGGAATTTACATGTCCAACTATTTCGCCATATTTTGGATGGACTTCCGTGAGGTTGATTACAATTGACCCTAATGATCCATTAATTTTTTTGTTCATAACACGTTATTTTACACGGATCTCCAAAAAAGCATATCGCTACCAAGCGTTAAAATCTACGCAACTACACAACACTTTTATTAAAATTTTAATATCTAAATGAAAAAAATATACGACTGCCACTGATTTAAACTTGCATTCCCTTCTCAATTAAAATAAAACAATACCACTTTATTTAACTTCGCCAATCGCTATTTGCTTGTTTTCTCTTACAAAATCGTACGCCATTTGCAGCAGGTACTGCTGCTTTTGTTTGGCACAAAACAACTCGGCTGTAGAATCTGTTTCTGAAATCTTTTTCAATATGAAAATTTGATAATTCATCGAATAAAATATCATTGAATCTTAATAATCATTATTATAAGTGTAGTAATTACACAATAGCGAAAATTGTAATAACATATTTAAGAAATTGATTAATAAGAACAAGATTTAAAATAATCTCATGATTTTACTAAAATCTCTTGATGGAAGCTCATTTTAAATTATAATGAAATAAAACGATATTTTTTTTATTAACTGCTTCCACTTTTTGTCAAAATAAAGACAATAAGTTTAAGCAGTTCATAAAAAAACATGATTTAATTGAAGTATTATTCAAAATTGTACTGGCTGAAGTTAACCTACGTGAGTTCATATTTAAAAATTGTTTTTGTTCTCTTGTGCGATTCCCTGGCGATTTTTTTACGTCTTATATGACAGAAATTTCACAATCAGGGCGCAATGAATTCAAAACAAGTATTACACCATTGCAATGCAACGTCTGTTCACATCAATTACACCATTCTTATGCAATGTCTCTTTATACCTATTACACCATTCGTATGCAATATTGTTAATCATGGTACTTTATCGCATAATTGAAATGAATTAGAACTATATATAATACTTTACAAATATATATTTTTATTAATTCCTAAAAATATATCGTATTAACATAATTAAATGAAGCTGTGTCAACGAAATGTTCTTCACATCGAAGACGTGGGTCCTCATGTGACTCTACATTCAAATCCTGGACCCTCACACTCTGGGGCATTGAGACCAGTAGAAGGCGTTTGCAGTAAAGCAGCCACCTTCTCCCGATATTATATTTTTTTTGTCTACTTCTCTCTCTGTAGCGTCGTCGTCTTCTAAAAAAATATATAAGAGTAATAATCCCCCGAAGTTTTTTTTAAATGTCGATCGATATAATATTTTGCTATGACAAAGTCTTTTTTTATCTTTCTCTGAGTGATAATGTAAAGTATATAACCCTCGACACGTGTTGAGAAAAATTAAATGACAATCCAAAAATATATCTTTAATTAATTTAAAAAGTCGTCTTTTTAAATTGACATAGAATTAATGTATAAATTATTGTCAACTGTTGAAATATAAAACGCTGTTTATGGTATCACAATTTATTTATTTATTTTTCGCGAAAGTTGTTTTGTCAACTAATGTCAGGTGTAACAATACTTTTTGAATATCAGATGTGAGAATAATTTAACTTTAAAATAATTTTTCGTGATTTGTCGTTCCAATATCAATTTGAATCATTTCTTTGATAACATTTTAAAGTTCTTGCTGGAGTCGAGTAAGGTACCTAATTGCAGTTTTATCAAAAAATAACTGATTTTCAGTATTATTCAAATTTGAATTCAAAACACAACTTGAATGTGAATATTGTGAAATAGGCATAAGCAATTACTTTTTTTTTATTAAAGTTTAATTGATTAAAAGCAAATTATGCATTTCAATCAGGGAATCGTTAGGAAATTGAATGTTTAGCAATTTAAATTTAACCTTTAATTTCCGATAGAAGGTGGCGCACCGTAAATTGTTTAATGAATAAACAAATAGAAGATGTTAGGGGATACCGTCTGAGCAAAGCTACCTCAAATTGCAATCGGCACGAGGAGAGCGGGATAATTTCCACGGCGGTGACGGCGGGGCAAGTACGTGAGAGAACGCTAATCTGGAGGATAGCGACCCAACAATTGCCCGCCGTAGCCGATTGCCCCCGTCCAGTTCTAGGGTGCCTTCTCGCTAAAATTACTGCAACACTGGAAGAAACGAAAACTCGATAAAATGAAGCCGTGTGATGGTCTGTATTAACTCCCACGCTTTAAGCAGGTGAGATGTAACTTTTCAATTATATTTTTTTGTCCTTAATATATTATAATATCACTCGAGTATTAACGCGTAGGAGAAACTAATTAATTGTTTTGACCGAAACACTATAATACTTTAATTAACTGTTTTAATTTTCAAACATTAATCGATAATAATCGTATTACAATTTATTAATTTATTTCTATGAAATTGACGCGACATCTGTTTTTCTAACCCACGTGTTAGCAAAACAGTTGTCGCTAATTAATATTTTTAATTCAAATTTCTTGGTTCATTTTAAATAATGAAAATCAAAAAAAATTTACACAAAATTGATTTATTATTATATTTTTAGTGTGCTTCCACTTGTGTTTATCGTCGACCGGTTTTGGCAGCTTGCTGTCATCTTCTGGACTATCAAAAGATGGCAGCAAGCTGTCGAAGCAGGTCGACGATAAACACAAGTAAAAGCACACTAAATATATAATAATAAAGACATTTTGGATCAACTTTTTTTTGTTTTCATTATTTATGATGTTAAGTGTTTCGAGTGAGATAAATTTTGGTATAATAAATTACTAATATAATCTTTCTCAAAAGACATTACAAATAAATTTACGATATATTTGAGAACATGTTATTTACCAGGAACGCATGAGAGATCGTTCGATTTACGAAAGACAAGATACTCTCTAAAGTCATTATTTGCCTTCTGAACATACTTTTACTTATATAAAAGACGTCGATCTCCGAGGAGATCGTGTTCAGCAGTCCAGCAATAATGCAATCTATTTCTTTTCTCTCGCTGTTTATTCTTTTTTGGATGCTTGCGACCTCTTGCACCATTTAAATTATGTCTCTCGAATTGTGTATGTAATCCACGTAATCCACGATCAATAATCCAATTCACTCTTTGATATTTTCCATTTATGATATTTTTCTGCATTCCATGCCTCTTCTTATATCGGTCTTCCCTTCAATTATTAGATGACCTGCTGACGATCCGTTCTTATGCGTCTCAGCACTTTTCTTGGATAGTTATAATAAATTTATTTGTTATTATAACCATCCAAGAAAACTAGGTGTTACTATAGTGAATAGATCTCCGTATTTTTTAACGGCTTCAAACATGTTAAAAGAAAAAAGTCAAACGCTCTTTTCTTGTATTTCTTGATGTGCCCCAAGTACAGACCGCGTAAGGAAATTCATTTAGAAAACGGTAAAGTAAACACATAAATAATGGTTGAATGCGACACTTTTGTGTGTATTTGTGCCATTCTAAACCACGAGGTTTGTTTGTATGCGTGTGAAATTTATGTACTTTGTATCAATTTCGGTATTATTGCATCAGCATTTTTAAGGAGTTGATTTTACATATATGTTTTATCATAGTTGACAGGATTGTTTCGTTGTCTTTGGGTGTGGCCTTCAACAAGCATAAGTGACAGACATATCATGATATCCTAGAATCAGGAAATTAACTTTATTTTAATTTCATCACTGTGTTTCGTTTTTCTAAAGTAGGTATTGTCACAAGGTTTCTAATAACATAATGGTTTGTAACCATGTTCATAGTATCTTGAAAAAAACTCCATATTAAATAATTAATACGAAGGAAAAATTCTGTCTTCTAGAAGTTTTTATTTTATTATATGGGAATAACATTTTTCGCCAAGTTATAATCATAGTTTATAGTATTTTAAAAGGGCGAAATATGTATTTTCCATAAAATAAAACACAATTTTTAGAAAACAGTTTTGTGTACGAAATATTTTGATAATGATTGATTTTTTGTATTTTGGTTTCAGAATGAATCTTTTACATGCGAAATTGGTTTATGTTTAAATATATTTTTTTTCTTAAAATTATTTCTGTATTTTTTTTACTATATTGTAAATTGTTCAATGAATCAAATTGTTTTCATAAATCAAAAAGAGTTTTTACATATTTTAATAAATATTTAAAAAAATAGTTAATCAAAAGATTTTACTACAGTATTAATTTTGATGCAAGATCATTAAAAATAATAAAGAAATAAAAATATGTGAATTAAGAACTGCTACCACATTTATTTATTTTCTAGGCTAGTTAAAAACGATCAACTGGGTCGACAGGGTGAACAACTAGTTTGTCGATGCCAGCGATCCTAGTGAAACTAGTCGAAAAAAAGTTAAAAGTAGTTCTAAAATAATATCGTTTTAATTAATTAAAAATAATGTTATTTCACAGTTTTTCTTTTTACGTATTCAAATGTGAATGTTCTGAACACATGTGAAGATGACTATGAAGACATTAGTATAAACTTTTGAGACTAAACATTTCAGATATTCCGGGAAGCCTCTTGGCCCATGCTCCTGCAGTGACCGGGATGGACGGGCCGGAGGCGAGCCGCGGTGGGCGGCGTTCCAGGGCGGGCTCGCAGGGCGGCAACGGGAGCGTGGGCTCCGTGCGGCGAAGGGACTGGCGCGGGAGCAGTTCTGAAGACGAAGCTCCTCGTATGGACCCGCAGCTATTCGCCTCGCTCCTGGCGCAAGCGACGGCACATCAGCAGTATGCGGGTAAGCGTCAATAACCAATTTCAAAAGAGTCTCTTTATCCCTTGGTTTAATTATTATTATTATTTTGTAGAATCGCTCTTTGGATCATGACAACATGAGACAAATCGATGTAAAGGGTATTTTAAGCTATCAAAGTGGTTCTCATAGGTAGCTAATCTATCGCAATTTAATGATATATAAAATTTGGTAAAAATAGAAAAAAATACAGTTATTTAAAAATAATGTAGGTTTCCAACGGGTGCGTTACCCGTCCCAATTCGCGCTTAAGATTTTGAATAGGGGGCGTTATGCGTTAGTGCGAAGTTAGTTGAGGGTGACGGCCAGAGTGTATATATTAAAATATATTATATAAAAATGGATTAAACAAACAAAAAAAACTAAACTAACTAACCATCACGCCGTCTCCCAGAGGGGTAGGCAGAAAGAATGAAACGCCACACTGTTCTGTCCTGACATACTTCTCTAGCTTCCTCTACATTCTTACCTCTTGTCATGCACGAACGTCGATTTCTCCGACTCCTCACGTGACTGACATTCAATATTTGATTGATTTGATCATGCCACGTTTTCCTCGGCCATCTTCTATTTCTAGCTCCGTTCACGCCGTTTACCTTCTTTACCATTCTGTCTTCACTGATTCTTTCCATGTGTCCAAACCATCTTAATGACCCTTTCCTTATTTTGTTCAGAACACTTTCATTTGCACCACATTCACTTCTTATACTTGCATTTGTCACTCTATCATATACAGATTTGCTACACATTCGTCATGGAGATCTCATTTAATATATTCCCAAAAAAGCTGCACAATGGTGTTCTTCTACCAACTCTTATTTATGAAAGCGAAGCATGGAACTGGCAAAAGAAGAATGAAAGTAAAATAAATGCAGTAGAAATGAGATCTCTTAGACGAATGTGTTGATACTCTGTGTAGGATAGAGTGTCGAATGAAAATATAAGAAGTGAATGCGGTGCGAATGATGGTGTTATGAAAAAAATAATGAAAGGATCATTAAGATGGTTTGGACACATGGAAAGCATGAAAGAAGAAAGAACGATAAAAAAGTATATGTTTACGATGTAAATGGAACTAGAAATAGAGGAAGACTTAGGAAAACGTGGAACGATCAAATAAATCAAATATTGAATGTCGGCCACGTGAGGAATCAGAGTAATCGACCCGCGTGCATGAATGTTGAAAAAGCTAGAAAAATATGTCAGGAAAGAAAAGTGCGGCAGGCCATTTATTCTGCCTACCCCTTCGGGGAGAAAGCGTGATGGTTAGTTAGTTAGTTATTTAACATATAATTATACAAAAACGAAATAATTATAAAATCAAATGTTTTTTATAAACTACTTTCACTTCTGTCTTTATTTCGACAGCGAAAAATGAAAACTATAAGCGGAAGTAGTTAAACACTTATGTTTGATATTTAATTTTAAATTTTTTTAAATGTGAGTGTTGTAGACAAAGTATATAAAAAATATAAAACATCTGCAACATAATGTATGGGGAACATAGCGCACTGTGAGTGTAAAACCGAGATAAGTGCAAATATACATTTTGGAGATATGGGAGTTTAAAGACTTCATATTGCTTGGAAAAACTGTTTTTTTAAATAACCAATGATTTTCGGTTCATAGTAATATACCTTTAAACCGAAAATCATTGGTTTATTTAAAATAAAACAGTTTTTCCAAGCAATATGAAGTCTTTAAACTCCCATATCTCCAAAATGTATATTTGCACTTATCTCGGTTTTACACTCACGGTGCAATAGAACAATAAAAATGCTCTCTGAATCTTTTGAAATTGGTCTAAATAGTAAAGTTTTCAATTTCCTTTTATTTGACACGGACGTATTAAAGTTTTCCACAATAATTGCACAAAAAGCGGCATTTCACAAGTAACAAGGAAAAAGCAGGCGGTCCCCAGGCGCCCGGCGTAGGCGACCTGAAGTGTGCGCGGCGAGGGGTGAGCACGGGGACAGAGGCACGTCTCCTATTTACGGCGGCAATGCTCTCATCAGGCGGGCACTCCATAATAAAGGGCCAATTTCCACTCCCGAGGGACGGCGCTCGGGCCAAATAATTCGGAGACTTTGGTTCCTAGCCACCATTACGCAATATCGATTCGTTTTGATTTAGATCATCGTATACATAAAAAAATACGAAAATAAAATATGGCAGTGCATAATAAAGTTCTAGTATCTAATTCTTATGTATAGAAATTGAAGCTTTGAGCTGGCATAATAATGGATAAAAGTAGTAAATCATCGATGCAAATAAAAATATATTTACAAAACAAACAACCAAACCGAGCCAGCGATGAACGAAATGGGTGGCCAAAAGAAATAACACATCCCTTCTATTTAAAGTATCACTTTGTGTTATGGATTCATAATTGAATCATTTAAAAAACTTTGTATCACAACACTTTATTATAATAGTTAAAATTAATTAACGAATGACAACAACAAACCATCACGCCGTTTCCACATAGGGGTAGGCAGAGATAATAGACTGCCACACTACCCTATCCTGGCACACCTCTCTAGTTTCCTCCACATTCATATAGCGAGTTATACACGTACGTCGATTCTTCTGACTTCTAACATGACCAACCTTTAAAATTTGATTAATTTGGTCTGTCTGCTTGATGACTCCGTATATCATTTACATCATTAACGTATACTTTCTTAATCATTCTTTCTCCATCTATGCGCTCCATATGTCCGGACCAACGCAGCGATCCTTTCATAATTTTGTTCATAATACCTTCATACGCTCTACATTATTTTCTTATATCAGCATTTGAGATTCTGTCGTATATCGTTCTACCACACATGCGTCTTAGGGACCTCATATCTACCGCATTTATTCTGCTCTTATCCTTCTTCTGCCAGTTCCATGCTTCGCTTCCATACATTAGGGTTGGGACCAGAACTCCATTGTAAACATCTGTTTTCGCTTTCATTTATAAATTCATGTTTTCAATAAATATTTTTAAAACTCCATTCACTTTGTTACCCGCACCAACCCTTCTTTCGACGTCACCATCCGTTCGGCCATCCGATGTGAACTTGCTACCTAAATACACAAATGCACTCACCTGCTCCAAGTTCTCTTCGTTCACACTTATGCTACAAGCTGTAATTTGCTCTTCCCTTTCAAAAACTATCACCTTTGACTCCCCGACTTTCATCATTCTCATGATATACTCGTATGATAGGTAGCTTATATATCGACATTTTTCTAACACGTGAATTCTACACCAGACCAATGACAATGTGACAATCACGTTACCATCGCTGGAAACCGAACCTTCTGTGTGGCAGTCATAGCTCTTGCTAGTCTGTATAAATGCTAAAAATACGAACAATATTTTGTAGATATACATATAATATGCATGACTTGCATACTTCATACATTCTCGACACCAAGACTTGTAATTCGTCTGCACTATCCGCAACGAGAACGGCATATATCTATGTATTTTTATTAACTACTAACACTTATTGCCTTCATTTCGACAGCGATAGATTTCGTCAGGTTAGCTTCCATCGACAGACAGGTGACACAGTTATAAATTAACACTTTTATATACATAAAGATCGGGAGTTGTAAACAATCTTGACTATCCCTGATATGTATGTATGATTTATAAAGGAGTAAGGTTATAACAGTGTCACTTGTCTGTCGATGCCAAATAGCTTGGCAAAATCGGTCGCTGTCGAAATACAGGCAATAAGTGGATTTGGTTAACAAAAAAATCCATCATTTCATTTCATTATAATTTAAAATGAACTTTCATCGAGAGATTTCAGTATAATCAAAGTTCAAACGTCCCTATTGGATTCCCGATTATGTATGGAAGTGAAGCTTGGAGTTAGCAGGAGAATTATATCTTAAATTTTATGTAAATTAATCAATTCGTAAATTTTTTATATATTTTAAATACCAAATACCTGTAAGAGTATATCATATTATCAATTTAATGAGACATTTTTGTTTTCAATGTTTGTTGAGTAAAGAAAGTATTTTTTTAATTCATACTTTATTTCGGATATTTTTTATATTCATTAGGCAATAATAAAGGAAACAGATATTAATATACGTGAAATAAATGTGTATGCAACCATGTATTATCAACTTGTATCTGATAAATCGTAATAATACAAGAAGTCTTAAAATTGGATCAAATATCCATCAGAGAAGAACAGATTACTTTTATGAAGCTAACAATACGAATAATAAAACCGGGACACTTATGAGGCATCCATAAAGCCACAAGTTTAAGGCGAGCAGGTAATGCGAGCGGCAACATATACGGCGAGCCCTCATAAAGAATTTAAGTAATGTCGTTCCAATACACGACAACGAAATGCGAATAAAAACAAAGAATAAAATGACAAATCACAACAGTTCTGCGTCATTAAATTTTATGCTCGTTTATTGAAAAGCAATAAAAGCTAGCAACCCACGAATAATCTTATCGAAAGCACGGGATATTCGCGTAGTCTGACATATATTTTTTACTGCCTGGGACTTTGATAAAAACCTGGGAAGCTTTTTATTGGATGACGTGTAATTATATTATTCCGTTCGCGTCGACGACGATTTGATCATCATTAAACAATGAGATTTATTCTTGTTTTTAATGTCATTTTACTTCCAAGAGGGAAGAGCAGCAGTAAAGTTTAATATTGTGTAAACTAAGACCATTTTGTTGATTAAATTTACAATGTCTTGTGAGGATTGCTGACTTATGTAATAAAATTTACTCTGCCGTCTTGAGCATTTGAGATTCGCTAATTAAACGCAACATTAGACTAAATTATGAACAGCAATAACTTATTTACTGTCTTTCGTTTTGCCCAATAAAAACGAAATATTGAATCGCCATTAAAACATGTCTGATAATACTGTCTTATTAAATGCTAACATTAAAAATAAATTGTGGTGTTATTCAAACGTATTTCTGGAATAATTTATCAGAGTAACAGGTTAGAACATAGGAGTAAAAGGTAATAGGTGTCATATGATTTTATTTGTGAGAAACGTTTCTATGTTAACAGTCTCCGTTGATCAACACCAACGATAGTATTTACTCCAAAATAAATAACTGTCAATATAAAATTTCGACAAGCTGTAGGTTAGTAGATTTAATAATTTAGCAAATGAAAAACAATTGTGTAAAAATATCATTAAATAGTCGATTGTTTTGGCCGCAACACTTCGATACTTTAATATTATAAACTGTTAAATTAAAAAAACTTTGTTTTATGTATTTTATCATTTATAAGACAAAGTTTTTAATTTAAGAGTTTATAAAAAATATCATATTTAAGTGGGTAGAAAATCGTGAAAATTAAAGTTTTCCCTAGGATCTTGGATATTTTTCGTTACTTGTGTTTTCCACCACGATTGAAGTTTCGAAGGTCGTTGTGTGGATGTTTTTTAAGGATATTTTTTGAGTATTAAGGGTAACAGCGATTTCAATATATTTATACAAACACATAGAGACAACAAAACAAGGCCAATTATAATACATTATTTCAAAAATATTGTATAGCAACAGACATATGTGAATAAATATATAAGGAGAATAAATTAACAAAATATTTTAGTGGGCCAACGAGAATAATAGTAGTAGGTACTAATAATAATAATAAATTAAATTGGAAATTAAATTCTTAACATATATTATATAAAAAATTAAATGCAGTGTAACATAGTTTCATTCGCCCCGAAGTGTTGCTATTACCATTTTTTTAAAATCACTTTCATTTATATGGAACACATCGATGTTATTAAACCACTTATTGTAAATGTCACATATGCGGTATATTGCCGCGCTCAGAGCGTAGTTGATCCGATAAGCAAGAAGATAGAATATTTGGTTCGCAGTGTGTCTTGTGCGAAGCATAGTTGTCTATTTTGAAGTGTATAATTTTGTGAAGCAACATAATCGTTAATTGTTCGCCTATTTTCGAGAGAGTCCTAAGTATACAAATTAAGGGCAGAATTATTATTTGTGAATGACCTGCACATTTTGAAATTGATGTGTTTAATGAATGTTTTTTTGGACTCTTTCAATCCGTTGAATATGCGCTGCATAATAAGGAGACCTAACGGGATTTTGTTGATTGTTTGAGATAACTTTTTAATTATGATAATTTACAAGTATCCTGAAATACAATTATTTTACACTTCTTACACTTAACATAAATATTTTGAATATTGTGCACAAGCAAAAATGGTATCAGTAACATTAAAATAAAGTCTTAAGGATCTTTGGAAAACTTGTTTAACGGAGGTACTAACTGTCTATTTAATGTCTCTCTTGGATTAAAATAACTAACCAACTAACTAACCATCACGCCATTCCCCCGGAGGGGTAGGCAGAGAGGATGGATCGCCACACTGGTCTGTCCTGGCATACCTCTCGAGCTTCCTCTACATCCATACATCTTACCATGCACGCACGTCGATTGTTCCGACTTCGAATGTGGCCGCCTTTTAGTAATTGATTAATTTGGTCATGCCATGTTTTCCTCGGTCGTCCTCGGCTTCTTTTTCCACTCACGCTGCTTGTGTACAACTTTTTAACCATTCTACTCTCATCCATTCGTTCCATATGTCCGAACCATCTCAGGGATCCTTTTTTAATTTTATTCATGATGCAGTCATCTGTATGCATCTGATGCAGTCATGTACAATTATATATATTAAATTAATGTAAACACCTGTTTTATTACATTTTATGGAAACGAGGTCTTGCTAAGGCATTAGAAAGACGAAACATATAATTCCCATAAAATATAATAAAACTTCCAGAAAACCACCGTTTTCACTCATTTTATATATTAATTTTTGAATTTTGCATCATTCTTCAAGAAACAATAAATATATCAAATTTGGTACTAACAACCGGATTACAAATATTTTTTTCAAATTTCACGTATCACGGAATTTTTAAAATAATATTTCCATCAAAATTGCAATTAAAAATAATTGTATGAATAAACGAAAGTTAAAAATACTTGTATAATAGTACCATCACAAACAATCGTCGTAAAATATAGAGTATTTCAACAAGTACCAATCATCCTGTATGTGTGGGTATAGCAGACCCTTACATTGGTGGAGTCTCTACAGTGGCAGAAACCATCCCATAAAAATCTTCTTTTAACGTCTTGAATACAACTCTTACATTTTACGACGGGCATATCCTGGGTTCGACCATTCCAGAGTTTCTCATCAATATTCAGTTTTCTTCTTCGGGAATAGTTTAAAGTTAACTCGGCTCCTTTCAAGGGCGGGCCCCCGAGGGAACCGTTCGGAGGTCAAATTTGTTCCCTTAGACCGCTGACACGAGTCCATGGGAATTTTCACAGCCAGTGAACTGCGTCTCGGTCGTCCGAATACGTAATCAATATGTTAATAAGCGAAGGAATCCCTTGCTGGTTCTGACGGCTAATAAGGTCCGTATAATAATAGAAGTAAGATGTTTATAGTCCCATGTACGCAGTTAAATTATTATCATTAATACACTCTCGTCCAGAAGGTTTCAAAACAAATAAAACCCAATCAATTTTAAATATACTTTAGGCGTTAACACTGTGGAATTCCATATTGACGATTTTTTATGAATTGAAACACTGTTTTTTCCACTTTTGAGTTTATTTTTATCGACATATTTCGAAGGCTTGATACATTCATCGAGAGAACGATATATACTGTTTTTATTTATTTATATCGTTCTCGAGTTTATATCGTTATACCGAGTTATAATATATTTCTCTCGATGAAGGTGCGAAGCCTTCGAAATATGTCAAGAAAAATAAACGCAAAAGTGGAAAATACAATGTTTTAATTCATGAAAAAATCTTTAAACCAAATCAGTTTATTTCCTTAGCAGAAATAACAAACAAAATTTAGGCTTAAGGCACCTATTGAGAACAGGTTAAAATATATATATAATACCAGGAATGCATGAGAGATGGTTCGAATTTAGGAAAACAAGATGCTCTAAAATTTCGAATTTATTTATCTGGGAAGCATGTTACATGAATAATGAAAGGAACATTAAGATGGTTTGGACACGGAAAGAATGAAAGAAGAAATAATGCTAAAATAAGTATATGTTAACAATTTAAATGGAACTAAAGAGGTGGAAAGGAAATAAAGACCGAAGAATCAAACATTGAATCGACGAAAAATCGACGTGCGTGCGTGACACGTGTATGAATGTTGAGAAATCGAGAGAAGTATGTCAGGAAAAAAAATATGGCAGTCCATTCTTTCTGCCCACATCTGGGAGACGGCGTGTTGGTCTGTTAGTTATAAATGTAATAAATATTTTTAAAACGTGAATTTGAATATACCTGAATTAAAAATGACAAGTGCATGAAATGTGAGGTTGTGTATATCGAATAATAAGCAAAAAATACGTTTTAGGTTGTTTATACTTATTTTTATTATTATTATTATGATATTCTTAAACAATCACGCCATTTCTCTAAGGGTTGGCAGAGAGAATGGAGCCCCACACAACTCTGTTCGGAAATCCTGTCTAAATTCCCCAACAATATAAAGCGAGTCATACACGCCGTCGATTCTACGAACTTCTAGCACTGTCGATCATTAAAATTAGATTATTTGGGACAATTTAATAACTTCATTTATTAAGGGCTGATTGTTAGAATACGTTTTTGTGTTGACATTGAATAATGAATTTAAACGTTTTAAATCATGTTTTGTTTATGTATATCACACAATAATTAAAACGTTCAAAAATAAACTTGATAGAATGGGTTGATTTTGCGTGTTGTAATTTAACTCCGATAAAAAAATAAGGTGTTCCGACTCCAACAATTAATTCCTAATTTGTTTTCCTTACTGCGAGGGTAGTAAAAGGCTTTCGGAGTAAGTAGGCACATCGGCCAGGCGTCATGAAGCCGGCATCATCCCCTCATGAAATTACCTGATTAAAT
This sequence comes from Lepidostoma basale, assembly GCA_022606425.2. NCBI lineage: Eukaryota > Metazoa > Arthropoda > Insecta > Trichoptera > Lepidostomatidae > Lepidostoma > Lepidostoma basale. Next base: position 338,444 of record JAHDVF020000074.1, on the reverse strand, counting down.
TTTCATATTCAATCTTGAGTTGTTTGCCCCTGAGACGCCTCCAACTTCACGTCGATACCCTCCTCCAAAGGGAAACCTCCCTCCGGTTCTTGTTCGCGGTACTTTCTTGCCTATTCTTAGATTACGAAATAATTATTAATAAGGTTTTATGATCGTAAATCACTAGACGAAAAGGCGAAACGTGTTTTTCGATTTATTAGAACAACATTATTTGTATCGGGAGTACATAATAAAAGGTTATCGAATTATTTTTGGTGTGCGGATATTAATATTGACAAATTAATACTTACTTAAACAGCCATTGTCGTCCACTGTTGGACAAAGGCCTCCCCCATTAATATGGAAGTTAATATAGTCCATTTTTTTTACCGAAAAACAATGATACTTCAACATTATTAACTGTTAAATTTACAACACTGTTATAACATGATTTTTTTTACTACACACTTTTTGTGACTGTCGTGACAGCTGTTTCGTCAATCGATGTTAACATCATTAGGTGTTACACATTACTAAGGATACATATTGAAAGACTTACTATTTATAGGGCAAAAACTCATGAGTGTGATTAGACATTGTTCAAACTGTTGACAATTTTACAAGCATATATATTATTATATAATAAATTTGCACAAAGCAGTGATAAGAAAGAACAGTTATACATAATGGGAATTCAAAATTAGTGTCTCAGTTAATGTTAAAAAGTTGAAAAAACTACAAATAATATGATAAGCAAACATAACACAGGTGAGAAAAATACAGCAATAAGAAAGAAAATTATACAAATTATAAATTCAATTGCTATGGACATTCTCAAACAGTGAAGGTACTCGTATAATAAAAAATGTGACATTATAATAGTATTGTAAATTTAACAGTTATTGAAGTTAACATAATCATTTCTAAAAATAATATCAACACACTTTCAATTGTTTTTATATCATAAACTGATAGGCGTCTCATAGTACTTGAGATATTCCTAAATAATGGAAGTATAACCACTAAATAATCTCAAAAATGTATCAAATTTCGTTGATATTTACCGAGAACAATAAATTTATATATTAACCTTTTTAAAATCGGATGTTGGTCTAGGGGATAGAACACTTGGCTCCTGATCCAAGGGACTTCGGTTCGAGCCTGGATACGACCAGATTCCTTATTCACAATAATGAGCTATTTTCTGCTCATATTGAAGAATGCAGAATAAATTTGAAATCATTGATTAAAATCTTTTGTGTTAGTTTTTTTTTAAATATAAATATATTTTTTGTTTTTAAAACTAACTGGTTTCGCTCCCGCCAGAGCTTCGTCAGGGTTACAAAATAAACTAAAAAAAATATATTTTGTTCAATTTTTAATACATTAGAAGAGTAATTTTGTGTAGTTTATTTTGTTACCCTGACGAAGCTCCGGTGGGAGTAAAACTGGTTGGCTTTAACAAAAATAAAATGGTTTTAGTAATTATAAAACTGTTAATAATGCCACAACACAATTTAAGTGTTTCATATGAATGTATGTATCTTTTCCTTTTTCTTTTGTTTATTGTTTTTTTAACAATAAATAATGATATAAAACTCCATATTGTATAATTATAAATACGAATGAAACTTATTATAATTTAGGTGAATGATATATTTCGCCTTTCTAAGGAAATATCAAATGTCAATTTGATTTTGACATTTGATACTGCTTTAGAGATGCGAAACATGTCATTCACATACATTATAATAAAACTAAAAAAAACTGACGTTTTCATTCGTATTAATTAATTAAAGGCGTTCACGCCGTGGGATTCCATTATAACGATTCTTTATGAATTGAAACATTGTTTCGCATTCTACTTTTGAGTTCATTTTTTTCGATATGTTTTGAAGGCTGTCCATATATACCATTATTATCGGAAGTTGGATAGATATGCGTTAAGATAGAAGCGGTTTCAATTGGATGGGTTATACCATAAACTGATCGTCTTTGTATTTCGAATGAATGAAATTCAACACTTTGAAGCATCAGATTATTAACAATATTGTTCACGAATTGATATTGTCTGTTTATGGAATGGTTGTTTATATGCACTAGAGGTAAACCGATTTTCTGAATTCGGCAACATTATTAATTTCATATGATGTGGTTTTCGTTCATGAATAAGCTTTAATCAATTAAACAGTGGAACAATTCATAATGATTCATTATAGCTTAACCACTAATTGCACTTAGACCATAATCAGTACAGATATAGTTTAAAAATTTAAAAAATATTTTATATTATTGTGTTTCAATATTTTAATTATGTCACACGATTATACTTGAAGCATCACATATTATTCTCTCTCTCGCTCTCTCGCTCTCATGACAGAGGGTCGTGTCCATTTCGTAAACCATCCACAATGGCTCGTCACGCACTCCTGTCACCGGTCAGTCTATAGGTTGCAGTTGAGATTTTATGTTTAGGAGCAAATTGTTCTCAAATTTTAATATTATGATAAGTTTACTCATAATTGTATTTTTATATATTATTTACTTAAAAATTATAAATTAATAACAATAGTCACGCTTGACAACATATTTTTTATGTTAAAACATACACGATAAAGTACTTTTCAACAAACAGAAAATCTAGACTCCTAAGTTGTTTACTGATCCAAAATGTACTGATTTAATTTATTTTTATTGATTTAACTTTTATTTTTATTGATTTAACCACTTAATGCTCGGGTTTTTTATTCAGAAAAATAGAACCAAAAATATCAGGTGATTTTGTTATTTATTTAGAGAATTTACATAATTTAAAAGTTGTCCAGTTCAAAAAATAGACGAACTCAGATTGTTAGTTTACCTTATTTAACGCAAAGAAGTGGAAACGCGCGAGCAGTGCTCGGGTTGGCGCGATACGATACATGCGCCGCGCGCGAACACTGCTCGTTCAAAAGCATTAAGTGGTTAAAGAGCAATAAAATTAAGTTAATTGCGAATTTGGAATCAATACTCATAATTAATTACAGGGCACTTTGGATCAATTTTCCGACCAAAGAAGTATTCACCAAACCTCTTGGCTAAAAGCTATTCACCTCAGAGGCGTCTCATAGTACTCGAGATATTCCTTAATAATGGAAGTATAACCACTAAACAATCTCAAATGTATCAAATTCCATTGATATTTATCGCGAACATTAGATTTATATATTAATAAAGCTAGCAGAATTGTTTCAAAGTTTTACAATGCTTTTCATTTTGTTGGTTTAATAGGTTAAAAGCTTCTACTTAACCTTTAGCCACCCAGCGGTCCCGTACGGGACCAGTAATTTCGCTATTGGATTTCACTGATTAATGACAATAGTATTCAAAATGTGAATAAGCTCATGTAAATAGTGTATTTGAGATACCGATCCATAATTTTTCGGTTCCGATAAATATTTTTGTCATGATGCGTAGTATTCGTGTTTATACCTGCATTACAAGGTCCACTCTTGGAATATGCATTGTGTTTTATTACAGTCCGCTTAATAAAACACACAATCTACATCACTGTCACTTTTTCGTCATCTTCTGAACTGGGTGGTTGTAATCATATTGCTGTTGTGAATGTTTACATTGAATATTAAAAAAATAAAGTTTTTATTTTTTTAAGCTTTTGTAAATTACAAACATTATTTTATTTTCGTAAAACAATTTATTTTACTTAATAAGGGTGACTAATTTTAGAGATATAATTATTTTTATAACAGCTACGTGTAGATCGCAACTCACGCAAATATTACAAAAAAAAAATAGTTGGGCAGTGAGCTACCTTTATTGCACGCGGCGCACGGGCGTTTAAAGGTTAATAATGCGTTACCATTTCAAAACAGATGAATTTTATATTTCTACGATTTTTGTTGGTAAAAGAAATCTGTCATTATTTCTTCCTCTTATTGTCCTGTCACACCTCCGTGGTTCATAGGGGTTCAAAAATTCTCCTCCACATGACTCTATCGCACGTCTGATGCCTAAGAGTACTCCAAGTGAGTCCAGCCTTTTATAGTAAGCAGTTCAAAAAAAATTTTCTGCAAACGATTATTATTAATTTTAGGGACTGCATTTATTAGAAGTCGGAAGAAACGACATAAGTGTATGACTCACCGTATGAATGTCAAGGAACTCGATATTCGAGTAGTGTGGCGGTCCATTCTCTCTGCCTACCGGGGAAACGGCGAGATGGTTTGTGTTGTTAACTATTAGTTATTAAGTATTTACTTTCCAATTAAAACATTTATTTGCTCATTCATATTTTGTTAAATGTGCATTTATTTACGAACCACAACTGATGTTTCATTGCATGTACCTGTTCATGAGCTTGCTCAAGCCAGTGACACCCCAAATGAAAACATTAAGAAAAGCGTACTTTATCTCGAGGCCCCAATCCCGTTGCCAGCAGCGCACTATAGACGCCTCAACCGAAATCCTTCTTACGTGCAAGAAACAAAAATGTACCGTGAATTCTTACAATAAATAAACGAGTGCTTTCGGTCAAGTCACCATTGCTTCGGTCTCCAAAGCGTGCGTAATTTGAAAGGGCTCAAAGCCGCATTGAAAAATAGATGCGCGTAAATTCCTAAACCCCTTTTAAGGGCTAATTATGGAAATTGCCTACACCGTGTCGTAAACAGATACTGCAATGTTTTTAAACGTAATTAATATGGGTGGGAACGTGGGTAGGTACTTAGCCGGTACTTGCACCCCCTTTTCCGTGCTTTTAAAATTGATTTAATTTATTTAGATCCCACGAATTAAAGGGGTATCGACTTCCCCGGATAAACAATATTAACGTGAATCCAATGAAACCTAATCATAAATGTTGATTTATTAATGTGAATTCATTGTTTTAGGGTAGAAATACATATTTTATCAATGTCATTGTATGTTTGTTATATTTTTAAAGTTATTGTTTTATACAGTACAATGATAGGCTGATGTCAGATAGGTAATGGCCAAGTAATTAATTTATATTTACTGAATTATATTTACTGGTATAAAACTTAAAAAAAAATCTCTTCTCAGTCATATTCCTCATGATTGAGGGTCGTGTCCATCCTATAAACTATTGACCATGGCGCGCCATGCGCTCCTGTCACTGTCAGTCTCCAGGCTGCAGCTAATGAGAGACCAGCCAGTACCCTAGTGCCCTGATTTGATCGGACCAGCAGCTCCGGTGGTCATCCGTTAAAAAAATTTAACAGTCAAATACAAGTCCTTCTATATTCGCCTTCACTTTGTGCTGTGGATTTATATTTGAATAATAAAAATTGTACTTTGTATTACAACACTATTTATTTTCACTGAACTCGGACATGTTTTGGTTACAAGTAACCTTTATTTTTAACCATTTAATATTATTTTTTTTGTTTAATAGAAAATTATATTTATATAAAGTCGAAAACAACGAATAATTATAATTAATTAAAGTAGAAAATTATTTTTTTCAATGAAATTAGGTAATTTTTATGAATGAAATAATCTGTTTTTGTTGAATTTTGATGTCTTCCTTTGCAAAGTCAAACATACCAGTAACATAAAATATAATAAAACTTCTAAAAAACAGGCATTTTCATTAATATTAATTATGTTATTTCATAGTCCATTGTTTGGGCCGAAACACTTACACCTTTACATTTTAAACTGTTAAATTAAATAACTTTGTTTTTTGTATCAAAATTGTATTTTTTTTTCGCGACAGCTTATTCATCAACCTATGTTGACATCATTAGGTGTTACAATATTTAAATTATTGTAACCCCTGATTATAAACAAAGTTATTTAATTTAACAGTTTAAAAAACGAATATATAATTTCAGTAAGTTTTTCATATATTATGTAAAAAAATGTTATTTACGGTTAAGATTTATAGTTAAAAGCATTTTTTTTATAAAAAGCAGATTGAAAAATGAGGCTTGCCTTATAATCGAGCCATTATGGTATATTATTGCCAACTTTTGATTAGTCTTTATGTCAAAACAAACTTACTTAAGCAATTGCATCAATTGTAGCTATATGTAAATATTTTGTTTTGTTCCAGGTGATCTCCGAACGTACAGATCTGATTGTGAGGAGGGTGCGGGGCAGTGCGCCCCCAGAAGTCCTCGTTCCCCCCAGTTACGTCAGTCCTCGCCCTTCCCAGTGGAGAGCACCAATCGGCGGTTGCACTATGCCGCCTCTCAGGATCGTCTGCGTCCTAATGGTAAAGTCAACAACTCCCCATTCATTATTTACCATTAGACTATTTAAATTTGGTAATTTACCCTTGGTAATAAAATTCGTCGAATGCTCTATCTAAGTAAGCATTTATTTAAACTGTTGTGCGAAAGTTTTTACAATGCAGGATTATACAGTAAACTAAATTTATACTTTCCCCGCAGCTAAACAATAGGGCATATCTTATTTTATGCCCCAAATTGCCGCATAGAGGCGCTTCGAAGTACTTATGTATTCAAAGCAATTCTTCTAAATGAGGTGGCAACTAATATAGACGTATTTATTGTTTATTGAACAATGATGTAAAACTCCATACTAAATATTTAATACGAATGAAAACGTCAGTTTTCTAGAAATTTGATTATATTTTGTGGGAATGACGTGTTTCGCCCTTCTAAGGCATTATCAAATGTCACTTTTGATAATGCCTCAGAAGGGCGAAACATGCCATTGCCATAAAATATAATAAAACTTCTAGAAAACTGACGTTTTCATTCGTATTAATTGAGATAGACCTCTTTAGAAGTAGCTATAACGAATTCGTTAATATCTCGACGATATATTGTTTCATAAACAAGAATGTATTGTTTTCAAATTTAACTAACTTAACCACCACGCCGTCTCCCCGAAGGTGTAGGCAGAAATAATGAGCTGCCACACTTCTTTCCTGATATACTCGTACTTCTCTCGTTTCCTCAATATTCATTCAGCGTATCATGCACACATGTCGATTTCTCTTTATCAATATATATTTAGTAATGAACATGATGAAAACGTCTATTTTATAGATAAGGGGAGTGACATGTTTCGCTATGGGATATATAATGTTATAATACATAAAATATACACAAAACATGTCATTTATATTACTAACTAACTAACCATCACGCCAACTCTCCGGAGGGGTAGGGCAGTAAGAATGGACTGCCACATTATATTAATTATTATAAAACATCTAGACTGCATTTATAAGTCGTCCTTAACTTACCTTCAATTCATACTTTCTATAGGTATATCCAAACCAGCTTAGTGATCATTATTTAATTTTATTGGGAGTCCCAAAAGTTTTATTTATAAATATTTTTACCTTCTTCGTATTCTACCATTTTATCGTTATCGGTCCTTCTTCTTCTTCTTCAGCTTTATTTAGGACTGTACATATTTAATAATTCTTATATCGTACATATTTAATAATAATTTCAATTCCAATTAAATTTTCTATAGTCGGTTCTAAGCTTTAATTCTATCCATACTTTCTTAATTGAAATAAGGGTACATTTTATGTTTGTAGGTGAAATAATCTACGCCACAAGCAACCCCAAGAAGCTCCCTTCCAACTCGAGCCTCAGCCGATCGGGCTGGTCGGGTGGGGGTCGCCGTAGCCGGGCCCTAACCCCCTCAAGCAGCGCCTCCAGTGGCCTAGAGGGCATACAGGCCTCCCTGCAGGCCGTTCCAAGACCGGGCGACTACTTGGAGCAGGAACAAAGGCTGGCCGGGCTGTGCATGACTCACGGTAAATTCTTTATTCATTTTTAAATATTTAAAAATTAAATGTTCCATACACTCCATCGCATTGTGTTAAAAATTCATATTTGAGTATTAATGAAATTATACGTATACTATAATATGAGTATATTTTTTGAATATATTTGTTCTGGATGACCGACATCTTTTCTAAGTGCATTAAAAAACTGGAGAAAAATTAAAACAAATATATTTTTCTTGAATAAATTATTATTCAAGATAATATTAAATAATATTAATCACCACATTAACAAAAAGAAACAAAGGAGTTACATTATTTTATGGGAATGACATGTTTCGCTTTGCTTAGACATTATCAAATGTTTGATAACAGTCGGAAGAATCGACGTATGAAAATGTATGACTCGATGTATGAATGTAGAGGAATCTAAAAGGGGTGTGCCAGGATAGAGTAGTGTGGCGGTCCATTCTCTCTTCCTACCTCTACGGGGAAACGGCGTGATAGTTTGTTGTTGTTGATAATACCTTATTAATACAAAATATCATTTCCACAAAATCTAATAAAACGTCTAGAAAACCGTTTTTATTTGTAATTATTATTTAATATGGAGTTTAATATAACTTTTCAAGAAATAATGAATATTTCTATGCATTAATAAATGTGATAATAAATTTCATTACATGGTAAAGAGTGCTGTATAAATTTTGTTTTTCTAACTAACTATCACTCCGTTTAACCGGAAAGTTAAACAGAAATGAAGGATTGCCATACTGCTCTGTCCTGACATAACTCTCTAGCTTCCTCTACATTCATACATCGTAACATGTACGGAAGTCGATTTTTCCGAATTCAAATGTGGCCGCCTTTTAGTATTTGATCAATTTCTTTAGTCTTTCCTTGGTCTTCCACGGTTTTTCTTTCCACTCACATAGCTTGTATACAATATTTTAACCATTCCTCTCTCGTCCATTCGTTCCATAAGTCTTAACCATCTCAGAGATCCTTTTTTAATTTTATTTATAACTCAATCATCTGCCTTACATTTCTTCCTTCGGTATTCTATCATGTATCGTTTTTCCGCACATTCTTCTCAGTGATCTCATTATTAATTTAGATTTATTATATTAACCTCATTATTAATTAACTTATTGTACACTAATGCATTAACACTGGAATTCCATAGTAATATACTTATAACAAATATATAGCACTTATAACAAATAGCCCAGGTTATTTTTTAAATTTAAATTATTGTATCGAATTTTAAGCGCATTTTTTATTTTAGTCTTTCATTGTTTAGTTTTAATAATATTTTTAAACTAGTAGATGGAGGTATGTTCCGAAACATGTCGTGTTTTTAAATATATTTTTAATATTTTGTGGATTAAACAAAGTTATTTTAAATTTCCTAAGTATATCAGTTATTATTTAGAAAAAATACAAATAGTTGTAGATTTCAAATTTCAAATGTTTACAATGTCGTTATTCTTTAACAAAACAAAGTCGCTATTCTTTTTATGTAATTTGAATTAGTTTTGAAGTATAAAAACCAAATAGAAACATCGTTATTAAATTAAGCCTACAGATTATGTGTCGAAGATTTGTAGGTTAGACGTGTTCTAGAATTGTATAACTCACAGATTGGTTATCGATGATAATATTATCGAATGGGGTGAAAACATCATTACTTACCGAATTTCGTATATTGAATAAGCACCAGATACACATTCGGCCCGTCTGCAATCGTAGGGAGTGAAAGTTTCAAATCGAATATGCAAACAGAATACTCCAAACATACGAATTTCCCCATGTAACTTTGCTAGTCATATATCGCAAGAACAACTTCAGACTGCCGACGCAAAGTAACTTTATAAATAAAACTTTCAGCATAAGTTGCTTCAGGGGGCGAGGGTGAGGAAACAGACAAATTAAAGATTCGAAATACGTAAATCTGTATTTAAAAAATATATTCGACCTCTGCGGTACAATCCACAGTGGGTCTTAGATTCCTCCAAGAAACAATTTTTTTTCCTATCCTGTATCCGGTTGCCATATTCAAATTTTTCTGCCCAGAGCCCGACACTCTCCCACGATATCATCCAACCATTGCAGCCTCGGTCTGAATAAATCAAATCAAAACAGTTTATTATCTTAACAGACATTACAAATAATACTAATGAATGAGGCATCTATCGAGTACAGAAAATATAATATATATATAATATAATACCATAAACGCATGATAGATGGTTCGACATTACGAAGACAAGATACTCTGTAAAGTCAAAAATATATAATGTTTGTTTTTTTTATATACTTAGTATACAACTCACTTTAAAAAAAAAAAATTAAGTACCAAACATGATTCGGACTAATAAGCTAATAATCGGTGATATTATATAAATATAAATATTTAAAATATTATAAAAATATTTACAAATGTGGTCAGTTTTGACAGATGTTCTATTGATTTATTTTGGAACGTTTATGCTTTTGTCATTACAAACATTATAAATAAATTTAAAATTTAAAATAATAATTTTAAGTTCTTATTGGGATTCAGGTATTAATCAAAGATTGGACATGACGTTAAATTTATTTGATTATTTATAATATTTTCTTTATTTTTTATTGTTTTTTTAATTTCTAAAATTTCGAGATTGTTCAAAGTTATATTTTTATTGTTAACATGCAAAATTTCAACGCCATTATTTTTATTAAATGAATGATTTTTTTCAATAAGATGGTTTGCGAATTCAGAAAAGTTATTATTAGAGAGACATCTTACGTGCTCTTTTATTCTTAATTTAAAATAACGCCTTGTACACCGCCCTTCACTAATCATTACATTTCAGTTAAAAACTTCCGATTGAGTAAATTTATCTTCCTTGACTTTATTATGTTTTATCAATTTACATAAATTATTATTTTAATAAAACGTGGGTCTAATGTCACATGGGAGTAGTCATGCCCACACTTCTTAAAAGTAAGTTTTACTATTTCTAGCGGGGCTGTCATTTGATATTTGTATGTCTTGTTAGTTCTGAGATTATATATGTATAATACGAGTATAATAAACGGTTTTTAAGGTAGTTTGGACGGATAATTTTAATTCAATATAAGGTATTAATGTAAACGTGTATTTTAGAAAATTTAATAAATCTCTCGACGAATGTGTAGATACTCTGTGTATGATAGTGTCGAATAAAAATAGAAGTAAATGCGGTGCAAATGATGGTGTTATGAACAAAATAATGAAAGGATCATTAAGATGGTTTGGACATATGCAAATAATGAATGAAGAAAGAATGGTAAAAAGTTATATGTTGACGATATAAATGGAACCAGAAATAGAGGAAGACTGAGGAAATCGTGCCACGATCAAATAAATAAAATATTTAATGGCGGCCATGTGAGGAGTCAGAGAAATCGACGCGCGTGCATGACACGATGTTTGAATGTTGAGGAAGCGAGATAAATGTCAGGAAAGAAAAGTGTGGCATTCCATTCTTTCTACCTACCACTTCGGGGAGACGGCGTGATGGTTAGTTAGTTAGTCAATAAATTTTATAAAAGTGACATGTTCACCTTGCTATGATATTATTAAATCTGTTTTTTAATTAGAGTATGTAACCCACAAAATACAATGAAACTTTTGGATAATAGAGGTTTTCATCATATTTTAATATGTAGATAATTGAATAGTATTAATTGATTAGTATTAACCAGGCAAGAACTTTCAAATAATATTTTAGAATCATTCAAAATTTTTGTTAAAACAAATGCATAAAACGTTCGAAAGATTCATTAAGATATCTGTCAAAACTGACCATATTCAAATATTTAAAAAAATATATTTATTGTAAATACATATCGATCTTGTCAATATTAACACTGATTAAGGACACAAGTGTGCCGAAACATGTTTGTTTTTGTTTAAATAATAGTAAGGTGTTGTGATATCGTTTTTTATATTATAATTAATCCATAACACAAAGTGATGGTGAATGTAGAAGAAATGTAGACGATTGTTTACAAATGCATATGTTTTTCTATTTCATTGGGCAATACTAAAATTGCTTTGAAAACCGTTTGCCTTTGATACCAGAAACGTACTTCTATTTTGTAAGCCGACTTGACCCACTTAGCAATACGTTATTGCGTTCGCTCTCTGGAAGTAAGGTGATATGGAAGTGATGAGGAATGGAATAATGGGAAAAAATACAAAATCGATGTGTTCGGAGTTATCGGAAGCATTCACTTGAGCGGTCAAAGAGCGTCTTCCCCCCAGAGATGTATCGGAAAGAATTCGTTTTAAGAATAGGAAATATGATGAATCAACGGACTGCTTGCCCTCGGCTCGTCTATTATTGGGAAGCAATCGAGTGGAAAAAAAACTTGTCGATTTCATATTTTCTTCTTCTAAAGAATATATTTAACTACAACTGCTCTTAATAACGTGAGTTGCAGCATTTCCCGCCCTTTTTATCATTTCATCTGCATATTAAATGTATAAAAAATAGAAATGGATAAATTCGAGTAACATATTATGCAAAAATTGTTATGGATTAAAACACTGTTTTTTCCACTTTTGAGTTTATTTTTCTCGACATATTTCGAAGGCTTACACACCTTCATCATCGGGAGAACGATATAAACTTTATATCGTTTATATCGTTCTCTCGATGATGAAGGTGTAAGCCTTCGAAACATGTCGAGAAAAATAAACTCAAAAGTGGAAAAAAGTGTTTTAATTCATAAAAAAATCAATCATCATTATGGAATTCCACAGTAACGCCTCAAGTTTATCTAAAATCAAAAAATGTTAAATGCAATACAAAAGTATGAGATTGAATCAATTAGATTGTTATATTTTAAATTATCCCTTTGTGAACTATTTAATAAAAATATATTTAAATTTTCATATCAAGCACTCACATTGTGGTTAGACATTTTAAACTTATAGTTACGAAATAATAAAATACTAGTAATATTTAACCACGATATGGTTAATATAATTGATGTCAACTAGTTTCGCTTGTATCCAAGCTTCATCAGGGCAATAAAATAACTTTTTATATTGTCCTGATGAAGTCTTTGCATTCCATGGTCTCTTAGTCACCGGTCTTGTTGTCCAGTTTTGTCCAGGCTTCTGGCTGCGTGACCAAAGTTGCACTGGATTAGTTAAAGAACAGAAAAAGTGATATTATGGGTAGTAAAAAAATAATTATAATACTAATGTAATTTTTTTATGTATAACTTAATTTTTATTATATAAGTATCACAATGTGATTTATTTTAATTTATTTTGTTACCCTAGCGAAGCTCTAGAAAGAGAGAAACCGGTTGTTATTAAAACATAAATTAAGTGGTGTAAATACAAATTACAAGTGTTTACGTGTATTTTTATTAATGTCACACTACAAATTTAGTGCTTCATACGAAAGTACAAAATATATTGCTGTTTTAAAATTTAATTTCTTGAACAATGATGTAAATCTCCATATTAAGTATTTTATATTGATAAAGACGTTCGTTTCTTTTATTTTTGGTTTTATTATATTTTATGGGAGAGACATTTTTGTCTTGGTGGGAAACAAATAAATATGAATACATTTTATAATGCCTTTGCAACACGAAACATGTCATATAAAATTTATTAAAATCTAGAAAATAGTCCTTTACATTAAATAGTACATTTTATTTTGAATTTACAATACGTGCAACTTATTCGATTCTTAGCCATAAAAGAGAAGCACCGTCTATCGCGAATAACGATTCGAACAGTCGTACAGCAAAGGTCTATTGGACTAGTAACTTTACAAGAGCAGGTCACGTGTGCCGGTCAGTGACCACGTGTCACGGGGAGGGAGGTGTTAGGGGAACGAGGGATGGGCACGTGCACAGAACGTGTTTAACTTGTCCATGGGAACGCATTATAGGACGGTCTCCTTGTTGACAGAGTATCGGGTTGAAGGAAATGCGATAGCTCTACCACTAGAAAGGAAGTATTGTATAATATATATTAAAGGTCCTTACGCGGTATTGCTTTTATCTATCCGTTCTTGAAAATTTGGTGTATTTGGAGCACTATTGCCCATAATATTGCACTAAATACGAGTATTTTGTTGATATATTGTGGAATGTAAGTAAAGTTTAAATAAAATAGATAGTATATTTAAAAAATAACAAGTTTCCTTCAGAATTCCTTTATCTCATCTATGGTTTCATCACAACAAACATGTTTGTATAAAAGTAAAATGGAACTGAACTAACTAATTAACCGTCACGCCGTCTCTCCGAAGCAGCAGTCAGAAATAATGGACTGCCACACTATTTCTCTCGCTTCCTCAACATTTATACATCGTGTCATACACGCTCGTCAATTTCTCTGAATCATCATGTGTACAATTGTGATACATAAAACTTTTTTTTTTAATTGAACACTTTATAATGTTAAAGTATCATTGTGTTTCGACCAAAACAATAGACTATTCAAGTCATATTTAGTTTTATTATTCTTCTCCCTAGCCATTTTTCCACTGCTGGATGGATACATCTTTAAATATTCTCTAATTTCCTCTATCCTTTGCGACTCTCATCAGTTTTCTTTTTATCGTAAGCCCATCTTCTTTGGGGTTGACCGATGCCCCCTTTTCCCTCTCATGGTCTCCATATCAAGAAAAATGAGTGTCTTGATTGATTTATACAAATAAAAAACGTCTAAGAATGGTTATTGCGAATGACATGTTTCGCCTTTCTAAGGAAATATCAAATCTTAATAACCATAATCATTTGAAAATGTCTAAGAAAGGCGAAAAATACCATTCCCGCAAAATATAATAAATCTTCTGGAGTACAAAAGTTTTAATTTGTATTAATTATTTAATATTGAGTTTTACATCATTGTTCAAGAAACAACACTTATCTTAATTGATACGAATGAAAACGTCAGTTGTCTAGAAGTTTTATTATATTTTGTGGGAATGACATGTATCGCCATCCTAAGGCATTATCAAATGTTAATGACATGTCATGACATAAATTTGATAATGCCTTAGAAAGGCAAAACATGTCATTCCCATAAAAAATAATAAAACTTCTCGACAACTGACGTTTTCATTCGTATTAATTATTTAATATGGAGTTTTACATGATTGTTCAAGGAACAATAAATAATAATTATCTTATCTTAGATATACCTAGTACAAATGAGTATTTACTTTTTTATTGGCATGTTTTGTTGATAATAATTGATATTTTTAATAGATCCCGGAGAAGAATCGCCTCCAGAGCCGGCGCCTCCTGAGGTGCCCCCTCGGGGCCCCTCTCTCCGCAGAAACGGCGGTCCTATGCCCCCGCAAGGCGCTATGGAGCCCCAGAGCAACTGTACATTCTACAATCAAGGTAGGAACTTCATAATATCTTTGTTAATACACGGATTTGATATTACTTTTGACGGGTTACTTGAGAAACTGACGATTTATTGATTACTCTATTGGTGATTTTTTTTACTCTGATGTATAATCAAAGATATTCGAAACGTTTATTGATCAAGTATTTATCGAATGCGACGATTCTGAAGATTTTTTTATTGACGGAAGCGGAACACTCTAGGTTTTATTTATTTTGTATTTTTATTATAATATATATTTAAAATAAAACTGGGTCATCGTAAAACCCTTTTCATATAATGTTGGATTACGCAAATTCAAACGAGTTAATATTTCATTTTTATGAATCTGATTTGTCTTATTAAAAAAATTAAAAATATACATAAGTTGATTTTTTCTTTTAAAGCTATAGAATTATTAGGAGAAATGTGTGAATGTAAAATATATAATAGTTAATACGAAAAAAATAAAAACGATTTTTAGATGGACACATTCTTGTCCGACAAAATTGAAGAAATAGTTATCAGAAAATAATAAACAGGCCGACTTAATTTTCACTATATAAGTATTAGTTTTTTATATCAGAATAGGTAATATAAATGCTTACAAAAATACCCCATCACACGAAAACATGAAGTATCTGTTTCCACGTTACATCCGAGATCTCGCTATTACCGTATTCGTAATAACTGAGTTCGACATGTTAGAACAATATTATGAAAATATCTTTAAAAAAGTACGTATTAGTGATGTGACTTCGTATATTTTTTAAATGAGTTGATTCAAAATTAGGAATTAATGAAATTATGATATTATCCTGAAAAATGCGACATTTCTTTATTGCATTAACATAACAGTTTATTAATTACTTCGATAAATTGGCAATATTAGATTATAATTCCCGTCCATGTCATAAATGCAAATGGCAAATTTTACGACCGTATTACGTGTGATCATAAAAGTAAAAAAAAACTTTCGTCCTACGTCGTAAACGCTTGGATCTAACAAGGCTTTTAAAATGCCATAACCGAGATCAAGACGGTGGTTACCGCCAGCCTCGCATGGGGTTTAGTATGTAAAGCCCCGTACATTACAGCATTATAACGTAATTTATCGGCAATCACATTATTGGCAGCGGACCAACGATATAACATTGTTCTATGATGCACTAAGTAATTTATAGCTCGCCACGTGATACATATAATAGGAGCGATCCAACTTTTAAGCCTTGGCTTCGGTTGTAACTCCTAACTACGGGGAAGATTTTTACTGCAAGACCGTTTAGTTCATTTATTTAGTTTTAAAAACCGCCATGCGTTATAATTAATAGATTAAAGTTTAAGCGTTTGGAAGCTATTATTATTAAAATATTGATAGCGTGAACTAAAGAACAATAAAAAATAAAAGCAAAAATGCTTAAGTTGGTTAAGTGTATCCATTAAGTTTGATTTAACATTCAGAAACGCAGGCTACAGCAATGAAAGTTGACAAAAAACAATTCAAATCCAGGAAATGATCACGAAAATAAAAACGAATGTAAATTAAACAAGTGTCAACAATATATGTTATTTATGATATTATATAGTATCCGTTACACTTTTGTTTTGAAAATATTAATATGTTTTTTCGTATTTTTATTATAAAAAACGAAATACAGAATATTGGTTGTGTTGAAATGCATTTTAAAGAAGTCATAAACGTGAAAAATAATCTGTTTTTTAATATATTAATTATTAGTTAATATTGATAATAATTTCAATTTTCGCGACTATCTTTAGATGGAAGTGGCATAATTTGCCTTACTAGAGTACTAGAGAGTAGGCGAAACCTTTATCATATATATTATGAGACACATTTTAACTGTTTAAAAAAACTGTTATATAATATCACAATTTATTGTATTTCTTTTGAAATTGTCGCGACAGCTGTTGTTGACTGGTGTTGCAATCAACTAAAATCAACAATACAGTCAACGACAATTTTAAAGGAAAAATAATCAATTGCGATATTCTATAACAGTGTTTTTGATTAAACAGTTAATAATGCTGAAACAATTGATAATCTAAGTAATACATTTTATGTGTAAATGAACCTATCATTAATATTTCACAATTATTTACTGAAAAAATGCTTATCACAGAGGGTTATAAACTTAATGAGTTTCTTTAATACATACTAGCTGACCCGGCGAACTCCGTACCACCTCAGAATTAATAAATGTTGTGTTAACTTATAAGTTGAATTAAATTCAGTTATTTATTAGGTTAAAATGAATAATCAAAATGAATTACGTTCAATAAATGTGCAAACATTAAAATGAAAAGTATTTAAATAACATTGATATGAATGTAATCCACATGGCAGCCAGGGATTTGCTTTATTGAACGAAATCGAAATGATTCGCGTAGCATTGTTACACTTCTTTCTGTTAAACTATTATTTTTTCTGGATGAGTGTCACTCAAGTCAATTTTTCCGATATTTTAATAGATATTCTGCTATTCGGGACAGAGACAAACCCAACAAATCAATGATCATCAAAATCGGTCCAGCCTTTCTTGAGTTAAAAATGGTGCAACTAACACGACTTTGTTTTATATACGCACTCGTATTGATTTGAGGGTGTTAAAACTTGTTAAAGTTTAACCAAGCCGCTGTTATTAAGAAACTGATATTCTTTATAAGCAGCAAAGGCCTAGCAATTATAACATTGCGATTTAGCCTAGCACTAAAAAAATATGATGTTAAAAAGTTTTATATCCGATTGATACTAACTATCTCTTAACCTATTTTATGCCTCTCATTGCATCCTTGTATTATCATCAAATGCTGTTAATTAACATATATTATTGTAAATAATTAGTTGCAACAACACAGGCTTCGCCTAGTGTGATAATTATAGATGGAAAATAGCTGAGCAGGGGAGATTACAACAAAACATAAATACAAACAAAACATAGCGACCTTCGTGGCCGATTGGTAAGTGCATTGACTGCCACCCCGAAGGTTCCGGGTTCGATTCCCGGCGAGGGCAGTGTGATTGTCACACTGTCATTGGTCTGGTGTAGAATTCACGTGACAATAAAATGGCGATAGATTAGATGCCTATCACATGTCACGAGAATCACTATGATAGCTATAATACCCTTTACATCGATTTGGCTCTCGCTGTCATGATGTAAAGAGCGATTCAACAAAATAATAATAATAAAAATAATATAAGTCGATTCAAAATAATTAATTTAAACCAGATTGAAATAATATATTATATATAATAGAAATGAATATCATATTAAAGAATTGCCTGATAGAATACATGCAATTTTATACCCCTTTCAATTTCGATTGAATATTACACAAAACATCAACTTTTTCGTTTTGAGTCATATCCGGCTTTAGATAAAAACGGTATTTAGCGAGTTTTTATATTATATATTGTATATAGGGAGCGAGGTATATAATGTGATATGAATTTACTTTGTAAATTCAGATTCAGAAGTAGATAGCACAAAGTTCCAACATCCCAAAAGTAACTTCATTAAGCTCCGGTTAAAATGCTTTCACCGCAATGCCAATGTAACTGCCGACCTAAGAATTGCTATTCCAATCGTTTAGTTCAGGAAGGAAAAGGGTTGAAATTTTACTTTGCATAATAATAATATTTTGAAAAAATATAATTTTTTTCGTCCGCATATCATATATTCTCTATCCAGAGTAAAAACATATACCTTCATAACAAATCTTAAAAAGTCAAATAAATTTTAATTTATTAAACCTAAATATGCCGAAGTGTAAACGAAATAAAATTTTCCAGTCGCTTGCATCATGGTACTATTAATAACGAACTTTATTATTACAACACACATAAAATGAAGTTCACGTTATTTATACGAGTATGCATGTATGGAATATTTGAAAAAGCTGCCTTATCTCACTTTGGTTGCGGTACAAAATCCTCCATAGAATTCGTATACGTATAACCCTTTCGCATATCACCCGCCCCCTTACCAACGAATATTATTTTATTCTTATTCTTCTTCAAGTGCCCTGTCGGGTCCCCCCAACGTTGGCAATCACCTCGGCGAACCTTTTATTATTTTTATTTTATTAATTTATGTATTTGATAATTATTGCTAATTAATCCAGCGCATCGTTTTCATAACTCTAAACTAGAGTAATACGTTCTAGAAAGGCTTTTTTTAGCACTACTCGTATGTATATACTAAAATCACAATACAATATAATCATGAAACTGGGAACAAAATATTCGTAGCTTAAATCATAATTAACTAATCAACTTACTAAAAATCACGCCATTCCGGAGGGGTAGGCAGAGAAAATGGACCACCATACCGTTCTGTCCTGATATACCTCTCCTGACATACATTTCTCCACATTCATACATCGTAACATGTATGCTCGTCGATTTTTCCGACTTCGAATGTGGCCGCTTTTCAGTATTTGATTAATTTGGTCGTGTCATGCTTTCAGTGGTCTTACACGACTTATCTTACCATTCACACTGCTTGTATACAGCATTTTAACCCTTCTTCTCTCGTCCATTCGTTCTATGTCTAAACCATCTCGGAGATCCTTTTTTAATTTTACTAATGATGCAAGCATCTGCCTTACATTTCTCCCTTATTTCGTCGTTTGGTTTTCTATCATATAACGTTTTCTCGCACATTCTTCTCAGTGATCTCATTTCAACGGCATTTATCATACTTTAATCCTTTTTGCCAGCTCCAAGCTCCCATACATAAGGGTTGGCACTAGAACTCCATTATGTACTGCCATCTTTGCCTTAGTTGAAATATTTTTTATGACTTTGAGAGCGCCATTAATTTTGTTCCCACCACCGACACTTCTTTCGATATATTTCTTCATTTTTCCATCTCGTGTAAAGAGGCTTCCCAGATAGATAAATTCTGTGACTTTTTCATTATAAATTTATATTTTTAATTTTTACTATTATATAAATTAACTATCTTATAAACTACGCTATTGCAAATTTTTACCCAATATGTTAAACTGATTTAATCACCTATAGCAAATTTGTAAAAATTGTATTAAAATCATATCGTATTTTGTACACTTGAAGATTAATATTTATAAACATGTAGCTCTTAATTTGTGCATATCATATTTTTTAAATTGATAATGTTTTGTCATATGCGAAACCGGCACGGCATTTCTTTATTAAAAATGCTCCTTCAGTAACATGAAATAATTTTAATTTATATGTTTAGTACAATTGTTGTAAATTTTATTGATGAAATTAAATATTTTACTTCATATTGAATTTTATATTATTGTACAACAAACAAAAAGAAATTGAAAACTTTTAGATATAAAATAATAAAATACCACGGTATGGTTATTATGATTGATGCCAACTAGTTTCGCTTGGACCCAAGCTTCATCAGGGCAGTATAACAACTATTGTAAATTATTTGTTGTGATTGTTGTACTGCTCTGATGAAGCTTGGGTCCAAGCGAAAATAGTTGGCATCAATTATAATAACCATACCGTGGTTAAATGGTGTTTAATTATTTTATATCTACAAGCTTAAAATGTCTAACCACAAAGTGAGTGCTTCATATGAAAATTTAAAAATAAATTGTTTTGTTGAAATGACAATACGTACATAATATTTATTTTATTTGCATGAGTATATTGAAAATTATTTAGATTTTTCTTGATGTTATTATTTAAAAACGAATAAATACTTCAATATTGATTTCTGGCCCAAGCGCTTAGAACAGCCAACTCACTGGGGTAAAGTTAGTTAGTTAGGCCGGGGGTAGTTATCAAAGCGTTACATTTAAAAATCTTTTGAGTACGTACCAAGACGTCTAACCGCCTTACGATAAAAGTGCCCTTTAAAAAAGAGAGTGATTCTAGAAAAGGTATTCTGAATTCAATTTTGCCGCCAAGTGCGTCGTCTACTTAGAGGTGGAATTTCTACTTTTCTTTTCCTCTCCTTAAGTGATACGATATTGCAAATTTGAAATCTTCGAGGGATCTACAGAAGGAGCAATGTAAAGCAATGATCGGTTCTTAAACTTCACTATTAATATCTGTTTTATTTTTTTATAAATAGAAACACAATACTATTCGTATGTATGAACGAACATCAATTTCATTCATTTCACTATAATTAGTTAATTTAATTGCATTAGCAATTTAGCATAGAAGTTGATTTTATATAAAATGATGGTCCAACAAATCGTCCGGTAGTAAATTTATTTGAACTCAACAACATAATTTGAATTCAATGCCGCTTTATCATAGAATACAAAAACAAAATGCATTTTTATTTAGGAACTACGACTCGTACTACAAAAAAATCAATAATAACCAATTTAATATAAATAGCCAACTATCGGTCTATCAGAACAAATCATTAATTTACTTAAGACAATTTGGATTATAATATAAAGATAATTGAGAAGTACAACATATTATTTTTCTCTCTTCGTCTTTCTGTTGTTTTTTTTGCGATCTGTTCAGACAAGATATCAATCCTGATCTTAAAATCCAGGCCTAGCAAAAATGATTGGACCGCCATTGTTTTTTCCTGACTTAATTTTCTCGCTTCCTCACAATTAAAAAATATATTAGATACTTAAAACGGGTTAGAATAAGAACTCCATTGTGTGAATATCTTAATGTTTGGAAATGAAGCATGAACATGGCAGAAGAAGGATGAAAGGAGAATAATCACGATAGAGATATCCCTTTGACGTCTTTTTTCTTCTTCCGTTGTCATGACAGGTCTCCCCGACGCGACGTTGAATATTACCCGAGAGTATGCGTCTCTGCTCCTGGCAGCTCTTCGACGCTTCTAAAGCCAGTCCAATTTCTTATATTATGGAGCCTGGAGATTCGCTTCCTCCTGCCAACACCAAGATAGACCGAGGACATCATGGCGTGACCAAATTAATCGAAATTTTAGGTGAAGTCGGAAGAATCGACATGCGTGTATGACTCGCTGTATGAATGCGGAGAAAGCTAGACAGATTTGTAAAGATAGAAAAGTCGTCATATCTTCTTTCTTCTTATTATTAGTGTAGGTCCTGTGATCAATTCTTAAGAGAAATCGGCCTCCTGCGAGGTCGACTCCCAGCTGTCGATCCATCTCTTTGATAGTCTGCCCAGGGATCGTCTACGTTAGGGTTGGCCGTGCAACACAATGAGAGGGAGTCTGGATGGATCCATTCTCCTCACGTGTGCATACCAGTATCTTCTCATTTGCCTTCTCCACCTAACGACATCCTCGACCTCGCATATAGGAAAGAGAATTATGAGGTATATTTTTTCTTTCTACCACTCCTGGGAAATGGAGTGATGGTGTTTTTGTATGTTAAATAAGTAATAAAATCACAGTTAAAAGTCGGTTTTAAAGTATTAATATAAAACGATTTGAACAGTTCCGTATTAGTTATAATTGTATAAACATTAATTCATCAGTGCTTACCGTTTGTTTAACTCTAGTTTAACTGAATGTGTTTTTAATATAAATTGAAACAATGCAATATTTTAATTAGATTTCCCGCAATATTTCCCTCCATTTCGGGCCAAATGAAAGCATTTTGGGATGGGGAGCGCTCAAACGAAGGAAAACATTTATTTTAGGGGAATTGGGCGTAAAACAATACAACGGTCCTGTTTGGATGCTGCGTGCGAGGTGTGATAAAAATAATTGGGTTAACAAACTATTCCCTCTATTTATTTGATTACGGGAAATTCATTATGACTTTCGAACTGTTAACCCTTCATTTCACGATGTGGCAAATCTTCTGCCACACCGTGAAATGAATTTTCAAGCCGAAAAATCTGTTAATATATTTATAGAATATTTGAATTTCGTACATATCTTTAATGTACTCTACACTCTGAATTTTTATCTACCCATTAAGTTACGCAAACCTTCGCTAGTGGCGGTAGTTTACAAAAATCACATCTATTTTATTTTGACATTTGGTTGACGGTTGGCCTTCTTCTATTAACGTCAGTTTATAAACCACATTTTGAATTTTAAGAAAATGTTGTATATTAATAATTAAAATTGCTGAATTGTCAGATGGCAACATAAATTATTTATATGATGGTTTAATATTTATTGTTTAAAATAATAAATATTGCCAAATTTTGCTTTGGGTAAATTTACTACAAACAATTTTTATTGATATAGGTGTATAAATAAAATAAAATGTTTATTTTATACTTTCAATTATTTTTGGAGTATTTATTAAAATCTTAAATATCGTGAATTGAAGGGTTAAATTTGGATATATAATTAAGTACAATAAATACAGTCGTATCGGTGAATGCACGTGAAAGTAAAATAAATGTTTTTAATTATTTTTTTTATTATTGTATTATTTCGTTCGATTGAATGTGGGAGAATCGTGAGACGTCTCTCTTTATTGATATACCTCACTGACATAAAAAGCTCTTTTAAAAGTTATTGAAACTCCAAGAACTGAGGTACCTCGTATTTTAAATAAGTGAAATTTTAAACATACATTACTTTAAATATATGATGTTAACGGTTAACATATACGTATACTTTCTAGAACAAAGACGTATACTTTCTAGAAGTTTTATTACATTTTATTCGAATAAGATTTTATTTTTATTAATGCCTTAGCAAGGCAAAACATGCCTTTCCAATGAAATATAATAGATAATAATTAAATAAAACGATGTTTGTTAACTACTTCCACTATTGTCTTTATTTAGACAGCGACCGGTTTCGCCAGGCTCGCTGGCATCGATAGACTGGTCGATGCTCCAGACTGCTCTAGTCTGTCGATGCCAGCGAGCCTGGCGAAACCGGTCGCTATCTAAATAAAGACAAAAGTGGAAGTAGTTAAAAAACATCGTTTTATTTAATTATTATTTAAAATGAACTTCCATCAAGAGATTTCAGTAAAATCATTTAAATATAATAGAACTTCTAGCAAATAGATTCCCATTCGAATTAATTATTTAATATGAGTATTCATTAATGAGTAATAATTTTTACGTATGATACCCCAACTATCTTCTTTCTTCTTGCTTTGTTTTGATATTGTGGAACAAAATTTATTTATCATTATTATTATTTATCGTATTAGGGCTAACTATTAAATCTAGATTAAACTGAATAGTAATGCGTCTAAGCAGACTGATGGTGATAGCAGTCGTGTGCTTCAGGGTCCGTATTTATTGGCTTGCGTCCAACTGCCCAAGTCTCGGACATACTAGGGACTTGAAATTGTAATTTAATACCAACGAAAAAACGTATTGCATATCGTTATAACTTTCGACGTTTTCATTGACAACTGTCTCGAAATTTATTATTAAGAATATATTAGCATTATTCCTGTTCCTATATGTTATTTCTTGAATGCAAGTATAATTAGTGAAAGCGGTTCAAATGAAAGTGTTATGAACAAAATAATGAGAGGATCATTTAGATGGTTTGAACAAATGAAAAGAATGAGTCAAAATAAAATGGTGAAGAAGTTATATGTAAACGACGTGACCGGAGCTAGAAATAGAGGAAGGCTGAGGTAAACGTGGCACGATCAAATCAATCAAATATTGAATGTCGGTCCCGTGAGGAGTCGGAAAAAATCGACGTGCGTGCATGACAAAAACGACATGTTTGAATGTATAGGAATCCAGAGCATGTTAGGCCAGAACAGTGTGGCGGTCCATTATTTCTGCTTACCCCTCCAGAGAGACGGCTTGATGGTTAGTTAGTTAGTTTTTCATATGAAATTTCTAATTTCAACTGCATTTATTCTAATTTCATTTTTCTTTTGCCGGTTTCATGCTTCACTACAATACACAAGGGTCGGTACAAGAACACTATAGAGGAACAAGAAAATAAAATTTCAAAACACAGCATCGTGTTCCGTATTAAATACTGTAATGTTGTGTGATAATACAAGTCGTTTAATTGAATAATTTTATGAAATAAATAAGAATGTTTTTGAGCAGATACTTCTTGTTAGATTTCTAAGATATTTACATAGTTAACATTTTCGTGTGCTACGTTTTGAAGGCACGTTAAGATCAAGGCTACCACTTTTTTTACATATTGAGGTTCGTTACAGTTTAATGGAAGCTCTCATTTATAAGATACAAAAGCTGTAATCATTAATTGTGGTATCTTTCTTAAACAAATTCCTGTACATTTTCTCCGGGAAAAGAATTCGTTTTCATTTTACAATGCGTTGCTTTTTGGCTTAATCACCCAAAGAACTTGTATTTTTATAGTGTTCAGTGCTCTTAGCTAAATGGTTAAGAATATAAAATAATATATTCAAGAGTCTTCTATAGACAAGATGCCAGACAAGATGTAAGAAAACTTTGTTGATAGCATGAAAAAATATTGTTTTACCTGAGCAAACCGAGACAGTTTTGAATAAGCAGTTTTAAGGTTTTGAAATAGAGAATATTATTAATAATCCAAGTAGTTTAATTATATGAGCTACTGTTAAATTCTCTTCAGCAATAATTTTGAATTAACATTGGATTTTGTTACTCCCTTAAAAAAACAAACACGTTTTTGCATCAAAGAAGTATCTAATTTAAATTAAAATGAATGAAAACATGTGTTTTATAGAGGTATTATTATAAATATTAAATTACAGAAATGACATGTTTCGCCCTCAAGGCATAACCAAATTACCTTACTAAGATATTTCGTAATGCCATAGAAAGACGAAATATAAAATTTCCATAAATTATAATAAAACTTCTAGAAAACATACGTTTTTAATAATGTATTTGCGGAGTTTTACATCATTGTTCAAGAAACAAGTTGTCTTATGTAAGTAGCCATTAACCGCGTTTTATTGGTTAGGATTGATCGCCATATCATTCTATTTTTTTACAAACTTAATATCGAGGTAAACACCCGTTTTATAGAAAATTTATACTGTTGAATAAAAAAACTTTGCTATATGTATCACAATTGTATTTTTATTTTACGCGACAGCTGTTTCGTCAACATATGTTGACATCATCAGGAGTTACAAAAATATATTAAAAAAAACCTTCTTAATTATAATTTAAAAAAAAATATATAACACCTGATGATGTCAACATAGGTTGACGAAACAGCTGTCGCGTAAAATAAAAATACAATTGTGATACATAAAACAAAGTTTTTTTAATTTAACAGTTTATAATGTTAAAGTTTCATAGTGTTTCGGCCAAAATAATGGACTATAGAAATTTTATTATATATTATGTGAATGACATGGTTCGCTTGTGTAAGGCATTATAAAAGTATGTATTGTTTCGCCTGTCTAAGGCATTATCATTTGGTAATGCCTTAAAGGGCGAAACATGTCATTACATCTTAAATGTAATAAAACTCATTGAAAACTAACGTTTTCATTCACATTAGTTAATTTACTTAGGAAATTGAAAATAACATTGTTTAATCCACAAAATATTAAAAAAAATATTGAAAAACGTATTGAAAAACACGAAATGTTTCGGAGGATACCCACATCTTCAGGTGTAATAAAAACTAAATAAAGTATGACTAATATAAAAACTCATTTAAAATACGATACAATAATTCATATTTACAAATTAACCTGGGCTATTTGTAAGTACTAATTTTTTTTTATCAGTTGGAACTAATTAATTATATTGAATAATAATAATACACGATGAAAATATAATAAAAAATATTAATTTCTATATAAATTATGTCTTTACAAATGTATGTTTTTTCTAAAGAACAATTTTATTTATATTTATTTTTTATATAATCAACATGTACTATTATTATTTAATATTATTTATTAGTTTTCAATGATAAAAAATATATTAGTGTACATATATAACAAATAGCCCAGAATATTGTTTACACAACATTTTGAATGTATACAAATTCTTGTAGACGAATACTGGATTTTACCCATTGCGGATAAATTATTTTTTTATAAGGATTAATTGTATCTCAATAGAGATAAAGACTGTTCCCAGAAAACAATTTACACATTCGTCTCTATTGAGGTGTAATTAATCCTTTCTTTGTTTAGTTTATGTTATATTTTTACATCTGAAGATCCTCTGAAACATATCGTGTTTTTTTAATATTTTTTTAAATATTTTGTGGATTAAACAAAGTCATTTTCAATTTCCTAAGAATTCCACAGTGTTAATGCCTTAGCGTTCAATAATTTCATATTAAGTATGGTCTCGGATAGTATTAACAAGAAGAATACGATTCGGTGAAATATAACGCTTCCTTCGTCCTTTAATTATCACGTCTCCTGTCGGGGCGGCCACCCGTCACATTCCCCGGATTCCCGCCAATTACACATGGCAAGCAGCAAAGCAGCAAGTATGAGCAGTTAGCGCCCGGCTACACGATCCACGATAATCTGGTTAGTATTCATGGGCTATGCAAATGGCCGCCCGCCTATACCAGCGCTAGTAAACCGCCAGCCGTAATAACGGGGACCGACCGCAAACTTTGGAGTTTAATTATGCGCACATGCAAAACAATTAGTGCATTTTTTAAATTGCATTCCGCTGCGACTAACATTTGTGCGGGAAATACACTTGAATGAAAATCTTACTAGAAATCCCCTTTTCAATAAGATCAACCTACGTCAGAAGATTCATTTTTCTTGCGGAGATAGTGTATGGATGTTACTAGCCACAAAAATTTTTTTTTTTTGAATTCCTACTGGAATCATTTTAAATACAAAGTAACCTTACGGTATTGGTGGTGCGCCTACGTAGCGGCCACCAGTGGCCTTACGGTATTGAAGTGGTTAACAAATATGCGAATATGAATGTGTTTACTATCTCAGACCTATATTTATTTAAATAATTGTTTTTTAAATAATTATGCCAATCTCAAACTTGGTTCAGAATTCCCTCGCAAGGTGAAACAAAATTTTCGCTAATGTTCATATATTTTAGTATGTAAATAAATCAATGCAAAGCCAAAAAACAATCTAGTTTTCATTATACATTAATTATTTAATGGAGTTTTACCAAATTAAAACCGCAACCATCAATAATTTTGTAGTATATTACTAAATTCAAATTATTTTTTTATTTTTTTAAATTATACCGAAGGTCCCGTGTTCGATTTCTGGCGATGGCAGTGCAATTGTCACACTGTCGTTGGTCTGGTATAGAATTCGCGCAAGAATAAAATGGCGATAGATTGGTTACCTATCTCATGTCATGAGAATCAATATAATATAACTATAAATAAATTGTACACAGTTATCGGGCTTAAATGAACTATTGTATATTTAAAACAAATCCATTGGACCAACCGGTTTCGAAAAACCAAAATGACAGTTTGTCAGAATGATCTATTTTTCATTAATTTTACAAAACATTGTCATCATTGTCATTTTTCGTTGACAAATGTTTGTATTTATTCATATTCGATGCATGTGATTTAAGGGAAAGCCTTATAAGGATATCCGTACAACATTGAAGAAATTTCCAACTTTATATAAATTCTCTCACACCCCCATTATACGTTGAGCTGACCTGCGAGAGGTGTACCCCTCACGCCCGTGATTGTAAAGCATCTCGTCTCGGATGGTTCCAGGGTGAGGATTTCATGAATAAAGATTTCACAACCGAAAGATATCGCTTCCTCAAAAGGGTTAGGCACAATGTGAGGGGCGGGCGGTGATGCCACCCCTATTTTTAGCCCGCCCGCTGTATATTTATCGAAAATGATCTCCCCGCTGAGGAAATTTTGAAATTATTCTTCAGAATACAGTTTATTGTTTTTATTTGAAGATACAAAACGTGTTATACGGTAATTTAATCTCTATAAAGTCTTTGTTTTCGAATTATAATATAATAATATTGTTAGTTAAAAAAAAAACACTCTTAACGAATAATATTTGATTATTTCGTTTTATATACGTGTTTTTATGAGAATCAATAGCTTAAATGTTGTAAACGGTATTTGTATTCAGTATTGGACATATGGAACGAATAGATGTCGGAAGAATGGTTAAAAAGATATATACAAGTAGTGTGAATGGAAAAAGAAGTCGTGGAAGGCCAAGGAAGACATGGCATGGTCAAATTAATAAATTACTGAAAGGTGACCATGTTCGAAGTAGGAACGATCGACGAGCGTGCATGTCACGATGTGTGATTGTAGAAGAGGCGCGAGAGTTTTGTTAGGATAGGACAATGAGGCGATCTATTCCTGGTTAGTTAGTTGGTTAGTTACAAAAATGTTGAAAGCAACGTGAAGCTACTACATTAAAGTCCCAAGTGAATCTCAAGAATCACCAAAAACATGTTGTCTCATACCCAACCTCTAGGATTGAACCTAAAATAAAGTTATGTATGTTTATTTTAATGATTGACATAAAATGGATTTTTTGTTTTGTTTTCATACCTAATTAAATAAAAATCAGGTTCTTAAATTTGTATTTTATATATAACATCTTCTTCTTCCTCTTGTAGTATGACCTGTTTATGTTGAAAGCCTGTCCTGGGCAGATGATGTCCAGCTGTCTGTTTACTGTTATAATTAATTATTAGTCAATCTTATGTGTTTGAAATAAACATTTTTAGAATATTATTTAACATTAACTTAAATAGCAAAACATTTCAAACGAGAGATTTAAACGAAACTTGTTTTGGCAGAGGTGTCATAAATATTGGTAACATATTGATGGAATAAAATCCAAGAATTACATTTTTCAACCATGTAAATACCCTTCTTCTGCATTTTAACAACCTTGGAAAAACATAAGGAAAAAAACATCCCCTTCGTTGAGTTTCCGGAGCGTGTTCGGTCGCGTGATCTTTAGTACCAAACACCAGCTACGTAGCTACCACCCGTCTACTACAAACAGTGCCTAGCACCTACCCACTGACGCTTTTCTTCGGTAAAAAAGGTAACAGGCAAAATAGCACATCAATCATTCTCTTCCTTCGTAGACACTTCTTTTTGTATCCAGTGTATTGCTGGTACTAGCGTCGGTGAAGTCACCCGATAGAAAATCATAGTCTCGAACAGAATTGGCTGATTCTCTCTATCTACTTAGACCCTAGATCCACCCGGGGAATGCGACGTAAGAGCTTCTCAAGTTAATATATTTTGTCATTTTTCTATGGAATATCACAAGGTTTTTTGTATTTCTATTTTTTCATTACACATGTTTTAATATAATACCTTTATTATTGTTTTATCGATGTTGAAGGTAACAAACTGAAGACCATATTTTATTCCATCAAGATGTTGAAGGTAACAAACTTATGCTGAGCTAAATGATTAGCATGAAACTGATGCAAATTCACTACAAACAAACAAACAAACCATCACGCCGTTTCCCCGTAGGGGTAGGTAGAGAGAATGGACCGCCACGCTACTCTATTCAGGCACACATCTTAGCTTCCTCCACATTCATACAACGAGTCATACACGCACGTCGATTTTTCCGAATTCTAACATAAACAACCTTTAAAATTTGATTAATTTGGTCATGCCATGTTTTCCTCGGTCTGCCTCGACTCCGTACACCATTTACATCATCAACGTATACTTTCCTAGTCATTTTTTCTCCATCCATGCGCTCCATATATCCAAACCAACGCAGCGATCCTTTCATAATTTTGTTCATAATACCTTCTTTCGCTCAACATTCCTTTCTTGTATCAGCATTTGAGCTCTACCACACATACGTCTTAGGGACCTCATCTCTACCGTATTTATTCTGCTCTCATTCTTCTTCTGCCAGTTCATGCTTCGCTTCCATACATTGGGCTTGGGACCAGAAACTCTGTTGTGAACGGCCGTTTTTGCTTTATTATTTATTACACTATTTTTAAAGCTCCTTTCACTTTGTTACCCGCCCAACCCTTATTTCGATATGTACCTTCTGTCGTATATATTCTACCACACATACGTCTTGGGGACTTCATCATTAATGAAAATTCACTAAAATTTACAAATATACAATTTCACACTTGAGTGTATAAAAATTAAAACCAATGAATAAAATGATAAATTTAACGTATCCTACACGAAAAATTGTGACAAAATGCACTTTTCTCTACAACTCAAGTTTAATTATTTGAAACATGTTTTTTCTACTTATAAAATATACACAAACATATTTTTGATCAACTTAAGGCGTTAGCATTGTGAAATTCCATAAATACGATTTTTCTGATTTAATCCTAAGGGCTGTATAAAACCTTAGAAACATGTCGAGAAAAATAAACTGAAAAATGCAAAAAAAACTTATTTTAATTCATAAAAAAATAGTACCCAACGTATGTATGTTGAACGGGTAGAATCGTCTCACTACTAAACACATTAAATATATGTATTTTTTTTTCAATTTTGAAATTCGTATCTCCCTGAAAAGGCTTATGAGTAAAAGTAATATCGAAACTAAATTTATTTTCCTCTTAGGACCAATATTGAATCACCCAAAGCTTCTCTTTCAAAGGTCTGGGAGTGATGCATCAAAAAGCTTTCAGGCCCCACACTGCATGACCAAACATGATCTGTCAAGGGGAAGTTTGAAATAACCTTTCCGGGAAATATTAGAAAGTGGATACTAAACTTTGTGGTACCCGGAACACCCACTCTCATATGGGGCTGATATATTATTACTGTGAACATCACTTTGATAACTCCCAGATAATTACAGCTTCCAAGTATCTAATCATCAATAATTGTGTCTAGTTAAATTACGTTCACGTCCACTGTATACGTGCGTACACACTTACTATTACGAGTATATACATTATTAAGTAAAACAATACGTTACGTGTCGATTATATAAAGTTTTTACCATCCTATAATTCCTGATTGAAATTTTTATAGATTTTTATTTTTTTATTTAATTTGTTTTTTAAAAAACCCTATTGGGTTATAATTATGGTTACATTTTTAGATCTTACTATTAATTATGTATTGTTTCAGATATTTTTTTATATTGAGTTGTAGTGCGATTCCTTGTGTCTTTTGGTAGTTCATTTCAGTCCATTGTTCAATATCCTTGACTATCCTGTCTTAGTTCGTGCAATCGGCAAGTGTTATCTGTCACAGTTCCTGGTCCAGTGTCTGTGTATGTCTGAATATTTAGTTAATTTGTAGCCGCTGTCTGTTGTCTTTTCCATGGTCACTCTGTGTACAATTTTTAAGGTCTCGTATTTATCATAGTTATAATGCTTGATAACTTATGTATGACGAACGTCATGGCAGAGTGGCAATAGTTATGACTGTCACACCGAAGGGTCCGAGTTTGATTTCCGGCGATGAAAGTGTGATTCTCACACTGCCTTTGGTCTATTGAAGAACTCACTTGACGATAAAATAACGATAGATAAGCTGCCTATCACATGGCATAAGAATCAATATTATAGCTATACCCTTTACATCGATTTGACTCGCACTTGTAATGTCGCGCTGTAAACAAAATGAAAGTATTTTCTAACTTTCATTACGATATTGTTTCAATGCACGATAAGGCAATTACTTCACAAGTATCCATTATAGTGGAAATAAGGATATAATTAAAAACCTATTATAAAGTTTAATGTGGTCTATATGTGTTAGCAATAGGTGCGGTAGTATCATACACTCTATGATATTACAGTAATTTATATATATATATTTTCTTTCAAATACAAAAAAAATATTACATTCTAGCCATATTTTAAAATTAATAGAAAAATGTATCGTCAATATTTTATTCATCTAATAAATATAAAATTAGCACCGAATGTGCAGGTTCACACTTTATTTGTTAATTCTTATTTGATAATTGAATTGTTTAAATATGATAAACAATAGTAAATGTATTTTAGATCATATGAATGGTATTTCTTCATTATTCGCCATCACTTTGTGGTGTGGATTCACATTTGAATAACTTCTGAAAAAATCCGTTTTTCACAATCCCTTTTGCACATTTTTATTAACATACGAGTATATTATTAGATCGCGGATGTCCTCGGTCTATTTTTTAAAGATTGTGAAACTAATAAGTTACATTTTTAATACAACGCATATTATTTAAGAGTTAGAACATGTAATGAAAAACAAAAAGGCATAAAAACACACATATAAATATAACCAAAAAACCTTTCAAATGTGACCGGGCTTTCACAATACATTGGTTGCGGGTTTGTGAATATTGTGCGTGACGAATTTTTGAAAAATATTGTTTATATTTCCACAATCCTTAATTAACATGTTTCGAATGATGCTTACCCCTTTTCAGCGGTATTTTTTTTTGTACTGAAGAATAATTTCTACCAATTGAAACATGTCTGTCTTCTTCTGCTTTTTGGCGCTATCCCAACTCATTGTCTGTGTTGACTGTTGGGGTCGGATCTTTTCGATCTCAGGTTGTACTTCTAATGGTTCTGAGTATCACCTTCACTCAAGCCATTTCTCTGAAAGACGAAATTGCACTGAATCATCCACATGTTTCCAGGTCTTCTTCTGGATGGTTGACGAGGAAGATTCACATACAAAGCTGTATTTACTGTGTGGTCTGGTGGTCTGTTTTATATGTCCGTACCATCTCATCTGCCGTTTTTCAAGCTTACTATTTATATCAGTTACTCCCAGACTACCCCGAGTGCGTGAACTTTTTATTTTGTCTCTCAGTTTTACCCCAGTGGACCACCTAAGCATTCGCATTTTTACCGTTTCCAGTTGCCTAGTGAAGCAGCTGTACATTGTCCAATTGAATGTTTATGAAGAGTCTAATTAACTGTTGTGAAAATATAATGTTTTTGAAACGTTAATTAAATGTGTATCTACAATAAAAAGTGATTGAAAATATAGAAGAAACAAACTATTACCATTTTTTTCACTGTACATAATCCCCATAATAAAATGTTTTTCTAAAGTTATTCAAATAATAATAGAATTTTTGATACATATTTTTTTAACATTATTTTTTAACTTCCTTTGAGATAATTTGTAATAAGTCTTTTATGTTTTCATTATTATAGTGAAAAATGTCTTCATAATAATTCTAAATTAAAGAAAAAACGAATTTGATATTTACAAAAACGTTTACATAACATCTGTCAGATCATGTAAACAATTTTATAATATTTTTAAAATGTATCTTTATAATATGTATCACTGAAGAAGGAGAGTTTTCCGAAACATGTCTAAGTAATTTTTTTTTATGTAAGTGTTTTATATACAAAGTATATAAAAAAGAAAAAGCGATATGTTATTTGTAAAAAAAAACATTGCAATATATGATAACATAAGTCGTATTTGATCAAAACATCACAATAATCTTTATTTAGTAAACACAATAATTATTATCAAGTGGGTATTATTCGATACAGTATACTTCTTTATTCATTGTAATAGTAAAGGAATACGAGTTAGAAACCCGTAAACTTTATAACCGCAGGATTCTCGCCGAAAGCGTTGACTAACTAAAACCACAATAAATACTGCGGAACGCTTTTACTTTTATTGCGCGAAAGGAAGAAAAACAAAATCCGATATCTTTGAATTAATCCGCTTTTCTTCCAGTGAGGATGGTTTCTTTTGAGATTTTTTCAAAAGCAGATCATAATTACTTTGATGATAATTTAATGTTTTTAAAGGGATCTTACAAAGGGTAGAAATTAAAAGACGAAGGTACGAGAGCCGGAAACCATTTTCTTGTTATCTTCCAAAAAGAATATATATTTTTGGAGAAAATAAAAACTCATCTCCTTTGCGTTTCTTCTTTACGATTCCTTTGTTAAATATCACGGACTTGAACATTTTATTTTGTAATCCTGCTTGAATTATGACCCCCCAAATTCTGTTCCTTTTTCAGTACCATAAGGAATATAAAATGAGGCTCAGTAAAATCTTTTATCTGAGAGTACCTTTCCTATCGCCTGTTTCCAAGAAGTGAAAATTGGAAAATAGATTTGTAATCTGCCCACAAACCCGGATGATTTAGTTTGCATTACGAGGAATGCTAATTTTATTGGATGATGCATAAGTTTTGTGATGATTATTATTTAGAAATAAAACTCGTTGGATTAGTGCCATGTTATAGTCAGTAACTAATGTTTTGTACATATAATAAATCAAATAAATTTGTTAATTTGAATCTGATAAACAATATTAGTACATTATAGTTTCTTGAACAATCGTGTAAAACTTCAAAAACATGTTTTGGGTAGTGCTCATCCTTCTTTAGTGCTAATTTATAAATTATGTTTAAAAAATTAACTAAAGAAGGATCCGATATACGGTTATGTTTGTGAAGAGTGCAATAATGTGTTGTGAAAATATAGGGTGTTTTTTTAAAGGTTTGGTTTTTAAACTAGCATAAGACTGTCAATTTGACAGTCTACAGACTGTCAATTTGACAGTCTACAGACTGTCAATTTGACAGTTGTTGACAGTGGATTTGTAGTCAGTACATTTTGCAATTTTACCATAAATAGAATGACGCCATAACAGCGCTCGCAAATTGTGCAAATTTATTTTGAAAATAAAACTAAACTACGTAACTAAACTACGTCCATTTTACGGTCGACATAATCGTCCACCTGAGCAGGTTATTCGGAAGACCATAGATCGTTTTCGCACCACGTACACTCTAGTGGATATAACGCATCCACAAAGACGACAATTGTCGAAAATTGTATTTCATTCGAGCTAGCCGTGGCGCTCATATGCCCGAAATCATATTTAAACAAAAGGGCATAAAAATTATCTATTAAATAAAGCCTATATCATAGTAATTAATATTACTTTAATGTGTTTTTTTTTTCATTTTGAATATGTATTGTATACCTCTAAAAAAACACAATATATAATATTTTTCTAAAATTTTACAAATTTATTCCTTCTTCTTCAGTCTGTTGTTGTCGTCCACTCCTAGACGTAAATGTTTTCAATTCCGTTCAATTTTGAGCGATCTGCATTCAGGTACTTCTCCCTTTATCGTCGTATCAACACCACGCTTTGTCGTCCTCGGGCATCAGCACAGCAATCGCTTTTCCGCTTTTCACCCGACAAATATTTATATATTTATCTAAAATTTTATGTGAACAATATTATTTAAGAACATTTGTACACATTGAAAAGTAATGTGTTATTTTTGTAGGTGGGAACATATAATATTGTTTATCTAGTATAATGTTTTCTATTACATACAGTAGTTATGTATGTGTTTGTCCACTCAAGTGCCTACGCCAGTCTCCAATATTAATGATAAAACTCCAATCTAAATACAAAATAAATCTTTTCCCCGTAGATCTAATCAGAAATTGATACGCTTCAAAGTATGAAGAATGAGTGAACCCTTGACATCCCCTTATCCGGCCATTACATATTAACCGTTAAATCTCCTTGGATACGAGAAGGCGTCTATAAGTAAAGTAATTAGGTAATGAAAGCTCGAGAAAGAAAGACTGTCGTTAAAAGGAAGGGGGGGGAGGACAATCAATGGGGCTGTGGAGAGGGGGGGAGGGAATCGCCAAATAATGGTGCTTTTCGACAAGGGTGTATCGTGGAGTATACCAATCGACTCTTTATAATATCGATTAGGAAAAAAATATTTAATAAATATTCGATTTTAATAAATCAATTAACAAAAATAAAACTTGTGATTTTATAATAAACTTTTAATAAGTTTAAATCGATGGCAATCTGGAATTTCACAGTGGGATCTTCATCAAATCTTCATTTTTTTTTTATCCTTTTGAGTTTATATGTTTCGAAAATATTATTCCTTCATCAACGGGATAACGATTTTTAGAATTTATGAAATAATATGAAATATTTTCTCGTTCTTCCTCTTGGCTTAGTGACGATGACTTGTCCTGGCATGATGAATTTCAGCAGCCTTCCTGGTAGCTTCTTGCTCCTGTCTTGTATCCTCCATGCGGTGCACGTGGTCCCTCCAAATACGTCTTCTGCTTCTTATACACCTCACTGTGTATTAAACATCACAGGCAAACCTTGTCATCTCATTTTTGATCCGGTCTCTAAGAGTTCCGCCAGCAACGTATTAGTTTTATTTGAAAAACTTAGTTTCAATTCGAGAAGATTGCCGATCGAGATGATCACTGTACTCCGGAAAAGAGCTGATCTCTAGATATCAGCAGGTATTATTAGTTTGTTTTTTACATTTTTACAACCACGTTAGGTAACACTTGAATTCAGAGTTCCGAATTTTCTGGGCTATCCGGTC
The DNA here is from genome assembly GCA_022606425.2 of Lepidostoma basale. Lineage (NCBI taxonomy): Eukaryota > Metazoa > Arthropoda > Insecta > Trichoptera > Lepidostomatidae > Lepidostoma > Lepidostoma basale. The sequence goes on along the minus strand of JAHDVF020000074.1, from coordinate 301,119 downwards.
CGTCAAATGTAGACTATTTACACGAGGATAATTTCTATTTTTAAAACGAATAAATTGTTTGTTTTATCGTTGATAAAAAGTTTTGATAAAATTAAGGCGTTAACAGGGAATTTTATTATGAATTAAAACAATGCATTTTCCTCTTTTCGAGTTTCTTTTTCTCTGCATGTTTCGAAGATTTTATACCTTCGTCAGCTAATAGCTCAGTTTAAATCGTTGTCCCTTTTTCTTTTATAAAATAAAATCGTCATTAAATTTCCTTCCAAAAGTCATTGACCGCCTCTGTTCTGGGGGTAAGAACAGAGGGGTAAGGGGACGTCACTTGGAGTTTCTGCTAAGAAAGCACGTCCGTACTTAGCTGGAGGAAAAAATTAACCCATTTAGCAGTTGTCCGTTTTTGTTGGCTACTCAAAAGGAATGCTTAATTACTTCTCCCGGCTAAATATGAAACAGCAGCAGTCGAGTCGAGGCTCCTTGTATGCGTCGTGCATTGCTTATTTGCATTCTAATTAAGTTTTATACCAGATGGACCCGGTGTCTGAGAAAATTCATTTTACTTTGAAATTATTAGTTTTCATACACACTTTTCAAACATAATATAGATTTGAATAACTTTTTGGAAACATTATATTATCACAACACTTTTGTTGCGCTTTTCACAACCATGTTTCGGGACACAAACTACCCTTGTTCAGTTTATGAATATTAACCGCGTTTTTACAATAATTTTAACCTTCAGTGTATGAAGGTTATAATTCATACACTGAAGAAGGGAAGTTTGTGTCCCGAAACATGTTTGTGAAAAGCTCAAATGTGTTGTGAAAATACAATGTTTCAAAAAAATAATTCAAATGTGAATAAACAACACAAAGTGATGGCGAATATAGAACATAAATATAGATATTTATTTTTTCTTGAACAATGGTGTGAAACTCCATATTAAATAATAAATATGAATGAAAACGTCTGTCTTCTACGAGTTCTATTAAATTTTATATGGAATGATATGTTTCTCACTTCTAAGGCATTATAAAATGTCTGAGATGGGCGAAACATGTCAAATCATATAAAATTTAATAAAACTCCAAGAAGACAGACGTTTTCATTTAATACTTATTAATTATTTTCGCTGACTTCTTCGCTGACTTTTGTCTCTGGCTATCTCTCTCCATTCCCCAGCTTTTTCCATTTTCTCCCAATTTTCCTCCATGCCATATAATTATAAACTATAGATATATTTTTTTTAATAAATAATAAATGTAATCTTGACTACGAAACAAATTCTTATTCTTAGTTAAGGCCAATAATTAAATAGTCATCAAGATGTATATATTTTTTCTTGAACAATGATGTTAGTCTCCATATTAAATAATTAATATGAATGAAAACGTCTGTCTTCTAGAAGTTTTATTATATTCAATCCCGCCTACCTGGGCATTGCTCTGGAGTTCTTCTGTAGACAAGAAGAACTAGTCCTGGGATGAGATTGCGCAGAAATGTCTCCCTAGAAATGTCTCCAATGTCTCCCTAGGTGCCCTAGAGTTGGTTATGAAATACAGGTCTGGTGTTTGCACCAGTTGTTCACTGTTTGTTCCTATCTTACAATCTCATCAACTTCGCACCACCTTCGGATATCCGTGTTTCGTATTCTGTCACGAAGGCTTTTACCAGCAATGCTTCTTAGTGTCTTTAATTCACTGGTTCGAAGGAGGCTTTTCGTTCTAACAGTCTCGACTCTGGATTCTATGTAGCTGGTCATTATTGGATAAAACAAATTATATGAGATACTTGTATATAACATGAATAAACATATCACATCATATTTTTAATCCATAATTATTTTCTTTAAAGAATTCCATTTACTGATAGCTATGTATAATAGCGAATAAACTTTAGCTATCTTCAAAATTGTTCGTACTTTATGTGTGTGTATTTATTTGTGTGTACTTCGAATATCTAAAAAAATTACCGACGCCACTACCAAAATCTAAACCCGAAGATGTACTCGTATATACTATTTGTTTTAACTATACAAAAAAATAATATTATCAATGCATGCGGAAAAAACCGCGATAAAGGAAGTTCATATTAATTTAAGTCATTCCAAACTATTTTGGCTTAGCAAAGACCACAACCACTTTTATCAAAATGTAATCTGGTTCTATCTGCCGATAGATGTCTCCATGTAGACAAAAACGTAGAAGCAAATTTGTTGCTAAATGCGCTTCATGGAAGTTCGCTTTAAATTAAACAAAGTCGTATCTATGATTTTTGAAATAAAGTGATTGGTATGCGGAAATGATTTGAGGACAAAATCTAAACATTTTAAACGGTTAAATTAAATAACTTTGTTTTATATATAACAATTGTGTTTTACGCAACAGCTGTTTCGTCAACCTATGTTGACATCATCAGGTGTTAAAAAAATACAATTGTGATACATAAAACAAAGTTACTTAATTTATGTTTTTAAAATGTTTAAGTATCGTGTTTCGGCCAAAACAATGGACTATTTAATTTAAAACATTTTATATAATAAAAAAACGTATCGCTAAGACTTTAAGCATTTTTTTATTGTTTTTAATATCGGCAAAAACATATATTTTTATTATAAAGTTTCCTCGTGTTTTATGGGGATGACAAGCTTCGTATTTTTAGGGCACCGTCATTTTCAATTGCATTTGCAATTGTACAATATAGAACTACTAATACTATATATTTTTATAATACAATTGCTAGAAAACGGACGTCTTAATACACAATAATTAAAATTAGTTTTAACGTTGTCAAAGCAAGAATAAAAAAAGCATTGGTATTTAATTATATGATCGAAACTTTGAAAATAATCGAGTGTTTTTAACTTTTAAAAAGAGAATAAAATATAATGTAATAATTTTACTAAACCTAAAACGTTAACACTGTGGAAGTAAATTATATTTAACTATTTTTTAAATGAATTTTAACACTATTTTTCCACTTTTGCGTGATATTTTTTTGGTCACAAATGGCTATATATCTGCACTCTGTGTATGTCTACTTATTAATTTTACTTTTATATACTTGTACTTACAACTTCAAGGATACGTTTATTTGACTTCCAATGTGCAGCTGACTTCATTTACTGTAAAAAATAGGCCTCGAACTGACTATATATGCAGCTCAGACAGATAGTCCCAGTTAATCATTATTCCTGCACAATTTAGTAGTAAGTAACCAAAGTAAAAATATTTATTAGACATCCATATATGAGCTGCAAATGTAGCTCCAGTAGTTGCGATTTTTTTTTACTTCAAATGTAGCTAGCCGCATTATAGGGTTAAGTATCAGTTGGTCATCCGTAATCTAGTCGGCAATGCCAAAAAATATCTGATATAAATATATTTTGATTATTTTTATTAATGAATAATCTCTATACGCGTATATCGTACATTTTTAGTAGTATTTTTGAGTAAATTATTAATTTTATATATTGAGTATGTGTAGCTAGATAATCTGTCAATCTTGTCACGAAGTTCTCGGATACGTCGTACCTTACTAGCTACCGAGCGCCTAGAGGGAAATTATTGACCCAGTCTTTTATCTCTCTCGCCCTCGAAGAGCGGGAGATAATGCGGATATGTCCGTCCCGCTTTAAGGGATGCATCAGTAAGGTCTGGGTGTACTTGTAGGTGCTTCCAGAGAAAATAATACTTTAATTAAATTGAAGTTTCTAGAAAATGTTGATACCCAGGATTCCGCTCCTATTTCAAGAAGATATAAATGCTGTTATTCTACGAAATGAATAGCGTTAGAAAATAATTCCATGAATGATATGAATTATTTAATTGAATTCTTTGAATTTGGTATATCAGTCTTCTTTTTTCTTCTTCTTCAGCCTATTCCCGTCCACTCCTGGACAAAGGCTTCCTCCATTCGCTTCCACAAATAAATAAATAAATAAATAAGTAAATGTCTGTTCAGGTCATCCTTCCACCGTAGTTGCGGTCGACCTGCACTTCTCTTTGCCGTTCACGGTCTCCAAGGCAGCAGTCTGTTGTCCATTTTTCGTATATCAGTACATAGTTTATAATGTCTTAATAGTGTTGATATATGCATTCTTCGGAGAATATAAATAATATCATAGTTATAATATTATAATTAATACGAATGAAAACGTCTATTTTTTATAAACTTTATTGTATTATATTTTATGGGAATGACATGTTTTGCCTGTTTTATTATTTGAAAATGCCTTAGACAGGCGGAACATGTCATTCACATTAAATATAATAAAACTTCTAGAAAACAAACGTTTTCATTGTATTAATTATTTTATATGAAGTTTTGCTTCATTGTTCAAGGAACAATAAATTATATTTATTGCTAAAACAGCAGTGCCCAATGGTGTTGTAAAAGAAGGATGAATATAAAATTGTGTACGTAACGCAGAAATAAGGAGAGTAGATTCAGAAGAAGATACTGGAGAAACCATATACGCAAAATGTGATAGATTCGTGTATATATATATAGCCGTTTACGAAATTCCCTCCTGACCTCGTCCAACTGGAAGAACACCTAAGGGTACGGCCACACCGGAGTACCAGAGTAGGAGTCAAGACACAGGTGGCTTATGATTATGCACTGTGGCGCGAAGCGTATAGTGTGGTCGGTCCCATAGTGCGCCATACGTTGGTTCGCCAAATGATCATTTTGACTCCTACTCTGGCGCTCCGGTGTGGCTAACTAACTAACTAACTTACCATCACGCCGTCTCCCCGGAGGGGTAGGCAGAAAGAATGGAACGCCACACTGTTCTGTCCTGACATACTTCTCTCGCTTCCTCTACATTCATACATCTTGTCATGCACGCACGTCGATTTTTCCGACTCCTCACGTGACCGACATTCAATATTTGATTGATTTGATCGTGCCACGTTTTCCTCGGCCTTCCTCTATATTTCTAGCTCCGTTCACGTGTGGCCGTACCCAAAAAGTTGGATTGAAAGCTAGACCACATTTCATGATACGTGATTTCTGTGTCAAAGATCGTTAGATCTATTAAAATAAAAAGAAGAAGAAAATTACTTTACCTTTACATCTAGGTTTACTGACTTAGTGAAAATACTGCCCAGGTATTTGAATTGGTCTGCCATTGTTTAATGATTTGTTTTGTAATTAATAAATAATTCTGTCAACGTTGGTATTAATGATATTATTAGGGAAATGTAATGACCTCATTGGGAAATTCCAATATCGCCCTAAGGATTCCAAGCCACGATCATTAATTTTCATTCAAGTAGCGTGCCCCGATCTGCACCTACAATTATTTATGCAAGCTTTGCCGTCGCATTGAGTCTCCCGTAGTATGTACTTACTACCGGATCGGGTCGTGATTTTTTACTAGAACCGTGTTCTACGGATATAGAACAGCTTTGGATACCAACTATACCGGCGGATCCATTGAAAGCGTTGCACAGAGCGGGCAAGGAATGTTTCACAAAATGCCAGGAAAATGGAATATACAGAATTCACATTGTCGCAATTCACTTGGTGCCAAAGCTTCGATCAATTGGGTGTAGAGCCGATGTACATTATTTTATAAACGAATTATTTAAAAATAATAATGTTAAATATTGTTTCTTGAACAATTATATAGAACTCCACATTAAGTAATAATTAAATAAAACGATCCACTTTTTAACCACATTTTTCTTTATTTCGATAGTGACCGGTTTCGCCGGGCTAACTGGCACCGACAGATTTTGTTTAGTTTATTGACTCATTATTGATACCCCACTATTTATGACACGAGTTATTTGCATGACACTATTTATGACGTGAGTTCTTTTGAACTCTATGTATGACATGCGTTATTTTAAACATTATTATAACCAGTAAATATACTTATTGTAATTTGTAAATAATTATAAAATTACTTAAATTGTATTCTTAATTTTATTCAAAAATAATCATCTAAAATTTATTGAATTTAAATATTGGTATTAAAGTTGTTTATCCGCACTCTGTTTTCAATGAAATTGCTATAACCCAATTTAATCCTTATTTTTATAAATGCATGGAATTCCTCCCAAATTATTTCAAAGAGTAGTTAGTGTATAAAAGAATCTTAGAGTGTATATATTTAGATCATTTGAAAATGCGTCATAGGGAAAAACGCGTAGCACACATTCGGTATTTTTTTAAAACAATTTTGTACACTTATTCTAAATTAAAAGTATAATTGTACGATTTCACGTTTTCCATGGAATGTTTGTTCGCTTATGCTCAGTCCAGGGGAAACATTCTATTTTCGGAATTCAAATGCTTTTCTAATGAGACTACGCGATACCCGTAGTAACGTTCACGTAAATTTTATCACGCTCTTACGTGACCAGATGTCGTCGAATTCTGTAGATATTAGAAATGGAGTTACTGCGATATTCTTACTGGAATATCACAGTTCAGTTTAATTCGTGAATTCATGTAATATAGCAGATAATTATTTTGAACAATATTTTAAACATTGTAGCACAAAACTTTATTTTTCTCCTTCTTCGGCTTCTTCTTATAGACCTTTAGTTTGTTCATGTAGTCAGACTGGCCTCTCTCGGGATGTTGAGACCCAGATATTCCTCCATCTCTTTGGCGGTCTTCCAGAGGGGTGGTAGCTTACAGGAATCTGATGCGCCACAACGTGTGTGATTCTGGAGAGATCCATTCTCTGCACGTGCGCATTTTAGTATCTTCTGTGTTATTTGCTCCAACTTATGATATCTTTCATCTTGCTGATTTCGCAGATAGCCGTGTTCCTCAGTTTTTTTTGCTATCATCCTCACAGTCCGCATCTATGCCTTGGTTCTTCGTTCTTGTGGTATCAGCTCTGGTCTCAATGCTACGTGTCAGTATAGGCCTTGTGCATGTTTTTATATTCTGATTTAACTGTTAGTTCTTATATACTTCGCACCGTGAGTGTACGAGTGACGACCTTCGTGGCAGAGTGGTTACAAGCTCTGACTTCCATGCCGAAGGTCCTGGGTTCGATTCCCGGTGATGGCAGTGTGATTGTCACACTGTCTTTGGTCTGGTGTAGAATTCAAGTGACAATAAAATGGCGATAGATTGGCTACCTATCACATGTCACGAGAATCAATATAATAGCTAAAAAATAATAATTGTATACAGTAATTGGGTCCAAACGACCTGTTGTGTACATAAAAAAAAAAATAATAAATAATAATAATAATAATAAAACCGAAACAAGTGCAAATAAACAGTTTGGAGATATGGGAGCTTAAAGACTTCATATTGCTTGGAAAAACTGTTTTTTTTTCATAAACCAATGATTTTCAGTTTAAATTAATATACCTATAAACCGAAAATCATTGGTTTATTTAAAAAAAAAACAGTTTTTCCAAGCAATATGAAGTCGTTAAACTCCCATATTTCCAAACTGTATATTTGCACTTGTTTCGGTTTTACACTCACGGTGCGACTTATTCTTCCATATGTTCTCCTTGAAACAGCCTGATAACAGTGAAGCTTTGTTTACTTGTCCCATCATTCCGCTGACAAGGTCATTTTGACTTGAGAAATTTCGTATTCCAGCATTAATGGATAACCTGCATCCTAGGGTTTTTTTTGAGAATGTCATGGATTTTGTTTTCTCAACTGAGAAAATTTATACACTGTCTTTAGTCTGGTGTCGAATTTACGTGACAATAAAATAGAGAAAGATTAACTACCTATCACATGTCATGAGAATCAATATGATAGCTATACTCTTAATATCGATTTGGCTCGACCTGTTATGGTGTACAGAGCGAAAAAAATATATGAATAATTATAATATGTATAATTCTACGATGAGTTTCGTGCACAATCTATTAGTTTCTCTCTCTAGTTTCAATCCTGGGATTGGTTTGCAGTAATTTCCTCTATTCTTCTCTTCCATTCTTCCCTGTCTTGTGCGGCTCTTTTGAAATCTGCATATGATGAGCAGCGCACGTCCACCAACAGGTCCTCCAGGTACTATCGGCGTGGGCGTCCCCTAGAATTTGTCTTCTCGGTCATACCCTCCATTATGGCATGCAAGAGGTCTTCTTGTCGTATTACATAGCCGATCCATCTTGCACGCCTTTTGGACAAGGTCCTGAGCAGGTGCCTTCCTATAAGTTTAAGAAACATAAAATATTGTACACTAGATTGGCATTAAAATCTCAAAATTGACAAAAACTAATGTGTGCTTTTGCTAAATAGGTACGGAACTGTGTTGTTAACTATACTTGTATATAACTTATAAACGAACTTTTACAATAACGTTCATTTTTACAAAACAGTATTTCTTCTGTCTAGCGCACGCGGCTCTGTTGGCCTTAAATTAAGGGAAGAATTGAAATTCCATTTGAAAATTAAAAATGTGCAGAAAAATACTGCCCTCGTTTCTGACTAAGCCACAAGTAATGGCGCATTTTTTGCCCTTGTTTTTATTACAAGCGGGAAATATTGATTTTTAAATAATTATTCAGCAGTTTTTCGTACCGATGAATTGACATGTTTAACGAATGCTTTGAAATTGAACTTTTGAAAGAGCCTTTTAAACAGATCTTTCAGTAAATAAAATGAATATACAAATAAAAATAACAAATATTGAACTAACTAATCATCACGTCATCTCCCAGAAAGGGTGGGCATACGAATGGACTGCCACACTTTTCTTCCCTGTCATACTTCTCTCGCTTCCTCAACATTCATGCATCGTGTCATGCATGCACGTCGATTTCTCCGACTCCTCATGCGGTCGACATTCAATATTTGATTTATTTGATCGTGCCAAGTTTTCCTTAGTCTTACTCTATTTCTTGTTCCATTTACTTCGTTATATACTTTTTTATTATTCTTTCATCATTCATTATTTCCATGTGTCCAAACCATTTGAATATTCCTTTCATTATTTCGTTCATAACACAATCATTCGCACCACATAATATCATTTTTTAAAATATGAACAAGTAATTTATGAAAGGGCCATCAAGTTTGTCGATGTCAGGGAGAGCCTGGCGAAATCGGTCGCTGTTGAAATAAGACAAAAGTGAAAAGAGCTCTTGAAAACTTCGTTTCATTTAATTATTATTTAAATAGAACATGTTACTGATGAAACGGAAAAAGAAATATGAAACAGAAGAAAACATAGCTAGAACAAATCAATCAAGTACTAAATGTCGGCCACGTGAGAAAACTGAGAAATCGACGTGCGTGCATGACACGATTTATGAATGTTGAGGAAGCGAGAGAGGTATGCTAGAAAATAACAGTGTGACGTTTCATTATTTCTACCTATCCCTTCGGGGAGACGCTGTGATGATTAGTTAGTTTTTTTTGTTTTATATCTTCTTCACTATTTTCTGATAAAAAATAAAACTGGTATCTACGAGTATTTGTTATAGTTTGTATGGTAATACTACGTATTGAATCAGAGATTTAATACATAAAAAAAACTGTGCGGAATTAAGAGGCACCACTAGTGTGACCGCCTGATAAAAATTGATTTTTTGGATTTTTGAAAAGAAAACTGCTGGGTGGAATGTTTTATAATTTTAGGGATAAAAGTCCGGATCGTCCATGTCAACATGAGCAACATTGAAAAAAACATTATGTGTTATTATATTATGTGCTAAATTAAAAAACGGTGGATTCGTGAAACATCAATTAAAAAGACAAAATGTGCACCATCTAAAAATAACATTTTGTGTTAAATTATTTTTATTTTGTTATTTTATTTTAAATCATTGTATTTTATATTATTTGTTTTAGATTTATTTTGTGGGTGTTGGACGATCGAAGTGTGCGCGGGAGATGCCTATTGGTGGCGATGAGGTTCGCAACCCATCACACCGCGTCTCCCGCGGAGCGAAAAGAGAAGGATGGAGTGCCGCATCAGTAAAAGTGTGACAGTCCATTCTTTCTGCCTACGCTCTCGGGGAGACGGCGTGATGATTAGTTAGTTAGTTAGTTATATTTATAGGTATATACTTAATACATAATAAAAAATTTGAACCAGAAAATGAAGAATTTAGCGAGTTATTCGCAATCTCCCAAGGCTCCAAAAATAAGTTCCTCCACTGCTGCAGTGATAGTGACCTTCAATATATATTTAGAAATAGTTTATTAAACTAGAATCGCATCGTACTGATAGATACGTATTGCAAGAAAATCTATAATATAAGAAACCATATATTTGAGTGTTGTAAAAAGACAAATTTCTATAATATAAAATGGAATTGTATTATCCATTAAATGTATAAAGAAATTCACATTTGAAATTCGTATGCGTTAGCATTCCCAGTGTTCAAAGAACCTCCAGGCAATTCACCTGTTCTTAGACGTACAAGACTTTCTTTGTATATTACCCAAATAAATACTTATTATACATAAAGAATGGTATTTGCTTGCCTTCAGTCGACTCTCGAGTAAGCAATGTCGGATGCTGTACAGATGATTATATTGGGGAATTGGGTTAGTTGCCGAGGGAGGGTGGCGCGAGTTGGGAGGAATTGCGGGGGTGTTTGAGGGAGGGTAGTGGTATGGGAGGGATGGTAGATGAGATCAGAAAAATCTGTATTTCACAATGACTAATCCTAATAATTGCATGAATATATTTTACACGTAAATACATACCATTTATTTTATAGAGAAAAGATTTATATAAAATATTTGTATATCATCGTTGTTCGAGAAGCAATTTAATCATAATAAATCAAAGCACGTAAAAACTGCTATTAGCTAGAATTCAACTGTAGAAAATAACCTTATTATATTGTTAGATCAATTTTTTTATTAAAATACTTAGGAAATTGAAAATAACCTTGTTAAATCCACAAAATATTTAAACATATATATTAAAAAATATAACATGTTTCGGAAGATACCTCCATCTTCAGGTGTAAATATATAATAAAAACTAAACAAAGAAAGACTGATATAAATAACACATTTAAAATTTGAAACAAAAAATTGAATTCAAATATTAACCTGAGCTTATTGTTCATTATTTTTTATCAGTAATAACTAATAAATAATAAATAATAATGATTCTTCTTCTTCTTCTTCAGCCGTCTCTCCACTGCTGGATGTAGGCCTCTTCTAATTTCTTCCATTTTTCTCTTCTTTGGGCTTCTCTTATCCACCTGCTACCCGCGACAGGGACAATATCATCGGCCCAACGTTTCCAATAATGATACATGATGATAATATAAAAATTATAAATTGTGATTTAGAAAAAAACATGCATTTGAAAAGACATAATTTATAAAGAAATTAATACATTATTAATTTGCGTATGATTGGGAATGGGAGCTTGGGAAATTAAGCGTAGACAAAGTATTTAAGGAGAAAGGACTCAAAAGGAGGAATCTGTTTATTAATTATGTTTTCACCCGATTTCACAGACTTGAAGATTTCAAAATTTTCAAGTTTGTTTAATTTATTGCCATCGTTAATTTTGTCAAGAAATATTGTCATTTTTATCGAAACTAGTTAAAATCAATACAATGGTTAGCCATCTCGGAAAAAACAGTATGTTTGGTGAAAGCTTGTTTGTGTTCGTTGATACGTGATTTGAATGTTCGTCCTGTTTTGCCTATGTAAAAAGCATCATAATCCTTACATTTAATTTTATATGGGGAAAATACGGTACTTAATTAAATTGGTATACCTTAATACATTGTTATCAACTTTTAATATACATAATAAAGTTTTTTTTCTAGAAGTTTTATTTTATATTACGGGAACGACATACTCGTATTTTGCCTTTGTAAGAAATTATCAAATGAGACGACTGATAATGTCATTCCCATAAAATAAGAGAACACATTTAGAAAACATACATTTTCAATCAATTATTATTCAGTTAGTTAGTTTATCATGATATACATGTACATATAGTTAGTTTCCGGTTGTGAAAAATAACTATAAATGGAGTACAGAATTTAGGAAGACTAAGGAAAACATGACATGACCAAATTAATCGAAGTTTAATATTCGGCCATCTCGGAAGAAACGACTAGTTTCTATTACTCGTTGTATGAGTGTGGAGCATGCTAAAGAGGTTTGTCAGGATTGAGTAGTGAAGCTTTTAATTTTTTTAAGCTTATCTTTCCAGAGGATTTTGTTTTAAGTTACATCCTTAAGGAAAAATATGTGGTGGTTGATAGAAACATCACACTATCTTTTCGCGTGAAAATTAACACGTCAAATTTATATCGAAAAAAAATTGCAAAAGCTATTTAAGTCTTTGTATGCTGTTCGAAAGAAAACGGTCATTTAAGTTTGAAACTTTCATAAAAAGTATGCAGGGAACGAAAGTACTTTAATAAGATGCTCTCTTGGCAACACCTTGGTGATGGTCTAATCCAAGTAAATGGGGATTTCGACATTTACTGTAGAAATATGATAGCGCTCTGGTCAACGATCCCGATCCACTGGATATTGCTGCTTCTGTTTTTTGGAGTTGATAATTATAAAAGGAAATATCGTTCAGTCGAAATTTTGTACTGAACATTAAAGCGCTAAGCAGTTAAGTACTATGAATATAATCTATTGTGTCTTGTTAATTTTCATTTTAAATTAACCCAAATGAAATATTACAAATATATCAAATTATTAAACTTCACAATATGTTCAGTTTACATCGTTCAAGTTATAGAACTGTCGAGAAAAATAAACTCAATAGTGAAAAACAGTGTTCTTATTTAACCCTTAACGTACCGTGTTCAAAACAAAACGCTTGCTCCCATGTGGTAAGTTCAGTTTACCGCTAACTTTATCTAAATATCAAGCATATGACTAGATGAATCAAAATTTAATTTATGTCATCTTGTAGGGAATTTCATTAGGAATAGATCGATATCTATAACATACATGGATTATTTGAAAAACATATCATTATTAATTTTTTTCTGGAACCATGCGATTTCTGATATGTAATGCGTCATAGCATACGACGACTAAACATCAGGTATAAACTTGTCTGCGCGCAGCGGCCGGCGGGGCGAAGATAAAGGCACCTAGGCAAAATGTATAGTACGTTCAAGACAACGAGTACGTATTAATATTTGTCCCTTTTGGTAAAGTGTTAATATTTTCACAGTTCTGATATTATTAAGTTACGTGGTGCGTTTTCATCCAGTCGGTATTATTACGTACCTATTGAAAAGGTCAAAGATATAATTTATAATATGTTCAAAACAGCGAGTAAGTATTTGTCACTTTTGATAAAGTTGTAAATATTAGCAAAACAAATTCTACCTTAACACGAATGAAGGTGAGGGCAGTCTTAGAAAATATTTTTTTTTGGGATGAAGGAAGTAATTTTTTGCTTTTTTTTTTATTACGAAATATTGAGAACACTTCAATGGAGGATTACAATTTTTTTTATAATATTAGGGTCCATAGGTTTTAAGAAAATCAACTTTAAATTGGCAGTGGAAACTCAATTGACCACATGGCAACGCGACGGTTAATAAAAAAAGCGTCATTATGGATATTCGCAGTATTAAGTTTATCGAATAAAATATATAGCGTATTAATATAATTGTAAAAATGGATCATTCGGTTTGCGATGATGTAAAGTAAAATGTTATAACAATATGTAAAATGTTGCAATGTAAAGCGTTATTCAATAACAAAATAATTATAACAATTAAACAAAGTTACTTTTCAGCTTGGAATTCAAACAAGACGATATCAATTAAAGCAGTTTCTATATTTTATTATTAGAAATAACTCTTTTATAATCAAAAATGCCCTTATCCAAATCTACCAAAATAACAATCTTATCGCTTTTATCCAACCGGTATCGCAAAAGGTTGTGCCGGATAGATAGATAACCACCAGAAACAAATTAAAATACACTAAGTTGCTCCAAAAAATGAGGTTATTTAATAACGAAATTTAATAAATATGTGTTGAATTGAATTTGTTCTCCTAATCAAGTATTCAAGAATATACAAGGGAAACGCTTTTGTATATAGGCAATGATGAAAGCATAAAACATGTATTTTTAGTTCTATATTTGTTTTAAAATATTATGAAGATGGAGATTGCAACGTTTACGAAACGACGGTCGAGGAAGACAAGTTACACTAATATTCACAAAATTATAAAATACACTAACAGCAACATTTTGACACCATGTGACTGAATTTCGCGTTATTTAAAAAACGTCTTCTTCTTCTTCTTCTTGTTGTTGTAGACTAATGTGGTCTGTTCTCCAGAGTGTTGCTTCTCCTGTGAGGTAGATTCCCAGCTGTCCTTCCATCTTTTAGGAGGTCTTCCAAGAGGACGAGTCACATGAGGCTGATTATGCAATGCAATATAGGGGAATCTGAATCCTATTTGAGCATGACCGTACCAGTCCCTTTTTCGCTGTCTGCTCCCATCTTATAATATCCTCAACCTCACACATCTCTCTTATTTTGGTGTTCCTCACACGTTCCTCAGTGTCTTGTCTGCTATCGTCCTCAGTGTTTTAATTTCGGAAGTCCTCAAAACTTTTTTGGTCCTTACTGTGTCTGCTCTTGCTTCGACGCCATATGTTATTATTGGTCTTACGCATGCTTTATTGATCTTACTCTTAATGGCCATATCTTTGTTAATCCATATTGTGGATTTTAGAGCGCCAGAGATTGCTGCTGAAGTATTTACTTGGGCTTGTATTTCTTCCCGCAGATCAGCTCATCCCACCAGGTCTATGCCTAGATACTTGAAGGTCCTGACCTATTCTAAAACGTGAATTTCAAAATATCTGATTTAATATTGATTTCTAAAACCATTTCTTGGACATACGAATGTATTAAAAATTTTAACGTGTGTATAATTTTTTTTTCTTGTATACCACAGGTTGTTTGAACCTAATTACTGTATACATATTAATTTTAGCTATTATATTGATGATTCTCATGACATGTGATAGGTAGCCAATCTATCGCCATTTTATTGTAACGTGAATTCTACACCAGACCAAAGACAGTGTGACAATCACACTGCCATCGCCGGGAATCGAACCCGGGACCTTCGGTATGGAAGTCGGAGAATATACCACTCTGCCACGAAGGTTGAATAATTTCGTAAACAGTGTAACAATTTTTTTATTACTCCCCTTATTTATTATTCTTGCTACGCTTTCATTTTTTCCTTAACTCGTCATGCTTTTCAGTGTTGATTAAAAATTCAACACGTTAGATTTTTAATTATCTCCCCTCACGTAATGTTTAAAGAGATAATCCGTTAATTCACCCCTATTAGCGCGTACTCGGGCCCTTTGAGTGCAGAGTTCCGCCGTCAGGATCACTACTTCCTATGAATTAAACACAATGTTTCAGCGAACAAAGGATTGAACATTTCTGCCTCAAAATAAAACGAAGTTTTCAAATATAGTTTTTTACCATTCTTTCTTCATTCATCCTTTCCATTGTCCAAACCATCTTAATGACTCTTTCATTATTTTGTTCATAACACTTTCATTCGCGCCACATTCACTTCTTATATATACTTGCATTTGCCACTATCATATACAGATTTGCCACACATTCGTCTTAGAGATCTCATTTCTACTGCATTTATTCTACTTTCATTATTCTTTTGCCAGTTTCGTGCTTCACTTCCATACATAAGGGTCGGCAAAATAACACCATTATGCACTGTCATCTTAGCTTTTTTGGATAGGCTTTTGAGTCTTTTTTTTTTTCGAAATATCAAAACACAAACTTAAAACTAAAACATCTTACAAATTTTACACATCACCTTTTATCATCAATATATAGAACGGAAATACAACTTTTAAAATACAGAAAATACGTTTTTGTTGCTTTGGAGCAACATTTAGTAATTGCGAGTAGTCCCAAGCGATAATTTCGATTGTGTTTTTTGTCAATTCAGTTCGTTTTCTTTTGTCAATGCTCGCTTCCTTTGCTCTCAGCTTGCCATTGTTTCGCCAAATAGCATTTTACCTCCGTGCACATTTCACGGTGCATTAGGCGTTGCACATTCGACCGCTTTATTCGCTAAATACTAAGACTTTCCGGTACTCGCCGGTACGAGCGCGAGCGGAGAGTGCGTGTCGGTAGGATATAAGTCGGATCTATTCTGAGCGCGTTTTAAGTTTTATTATGTTCCACGTTTATCCTGGAAGTGGTAAAAAAGCGTTAGTTTTATTGATTGATTTAGGGTTAAAAAAAACAGCGATTATAATATGTACACGTACAAAAACACTGGCAAAAGATGGATGAAAGTAAATGCAGTAGAAATGTGATCTCATCACCATGTCATGCGAATCAATATTTAAAAAAATATATATCCAGTAATTGGGTTATATTAGATTTTTGTATACAAACATGTGGAAAGCAACGTGAAATTATCCCATAAAGGCCCATGTGGTATCCCAAGAACCAGCAAATATGTTATTAGACTTTACTGCAAACAAAACTCTAGGAACAAAACGTAAAAAAATAGGAAAATTTTCGATAAACTATAAAAAATAAAATATTTTTAACATTGATGTTTTTTTATATACGAGTACTTAGTATACCACACTCACTTTATTAAAACCATAAAAAATAAATATCAAATATGTTTCGGACTAACTTTAACATCTGTCAAAACTGACCACGTTTGTTAAAAAAAAACTATAATATTTTAAATTTATTTATATAATATCACTGATGAAGGGCTTGTAAGTCCGAAACATGTTTTTATATTTTAATGGTTGAAGTAAAATAGGCACAAGTACAAAATAAAATGCAAAAAAAATAAGTATGCACTATACTCGTATATAACTTTTGATCCATATGACATAACCTGTATAGAACGAAACTGCATACTTTGTTTTTTTGTAATTTTTTTGGTACTTAGTGCCTATTTTACTGGCACTATGCATTTAAATTTTTTTAATGAAGTGAGTGTTGCATACTAAGTATATAAAAAAAGAAACATTTAACATCTATAACACAAAGTTGTGGCCAATATACTCGTAGAAGACATTTTTAACATTGTTAAAAATTTCAACAAACGCGATCAGTTATTCAATATGCGTCGCGTCAATTTTAAATTAAGTAGAGAGGATTTTGGATGTTTGCGGATGCAATTTGTTTTAATATTTAATATATCTAGATAGTTCATTTAGTAAGAAAACATACTTCAATCAACTTTTCTACAACTAGTCTCGGGGGCAGAGTAAGCACTCCTAGCGCCCCTAGCGACCAAGCGCCGCAACTAGCCGGTGCGTCACAGCCCGGCAACCGCTAATTCTAGAAAGCTCCGTAATTAATCTAATATCGCTGTGTTAATGTACTAACGGTAACCCGCCTCACCCCCATACCAGACCGGTTCACTACCAGCACACCGTCGGTATTAAGTAGTACAATAATTATAGCAGACATTCGTTACATAATCAATCAGACTGAATTATTGCTGATGTTGTTTGCATGGTGGGAACTGTAGGTACTAACGTATATGCCATACTCGTACCGTATACAAATAAACGTGCATTGCTTATATCACGATATAACCCTGCGACAGGGAGATTATTAATGAGTGAATCATAATTGGGTAGTTATATAATTTTTTTTTAATAAACTTAAGGCGTTAACACTGTTGAATTCCGTAAATACGATTATTTTTATTAATTAAAACAAGTTTTTTTTTTTTCATTTTTGAGTTATTTTTTCTCGACACGTTTCGAAAGCACATTCATCGTCGGAAGAACGATAAAAACATTTTATTTTACTTGGATAATGATCCAAACTTCACATTACGTATTTGATTATAAGCAAAACCTACAATTTCTAGATCTGTTTTATCTTACTAGAGCGATATCAATTTTTTTTTAAACAAATTAATTATATTGCCCTGGCTTGATAACGCATGTCTACTCTCTTCCAAAGTAATAAAACTTGTATGTAATAAAAAATAAGTTTTTCTCTATATTTAATATTTACCATGTATGAAATTTAACAATACAATATTTTTTAAGAAACAAGAATATTATTTGTATTTTTATTTATTATTTGTTTCTTGAACAATGACGTATAAACTCCAGATTAAATAATCAATACGAATAAAAACGTCTGTTTTGTAGAAGTTTTATTTATATTTTATGTGAATGAAATGTTTTTCCTGTCTAAGGCAATATCAAATGATAATGCTTTAGACAGGCGAAACATATCATTCACACAAAATATAATAAAACTTTCAGAAAACGGACGTTTTCGTTCGTTTTAATTAAACAATCGTATTATTTAACATATTTTCACATTTTGCAATAGATGACTAAAAATATTATTATAGTAGTGTTTAAGTGCGTAAAAATATTTCAGTATGAAAGAATAATTGATATGGAAGACGGTGGAATATTTCGTGTTTGTAGAGGTATTAACCACCTGAGGACAAGCAAGGATGTTAACATAATCCAGAATTCCTTTAAAAAATCGTGCGAAAATCTCCCCGTGCTATTCTTGTCACGGTACATCAGCTCGTACATCAATCAATTGGAAATAGCCGGTGAGCTGTCAGTCGGGTAACAAGATGAGATGTTCTGGTGTCTGTTCAAATAAAATTTTAGGTTTAGTCTGACTACTATGGAAAAAAGACGAAAAAATTCCACCATTGAAGAAAGATTATAAGAAGGATATTTTAAGCCTTACCAATATAGCAAACGTGTGTACGCAGGTATTAAAGATATTTGTAGTAATAATAATGTTATTCATTGTTTCTTAAACGACGAAACACGAATGAAAACGTCTGTTTTCTAAAAGTTTTATCATATTTTATGTGAATTACATGTTTTGCCTTTCTAAGGCATTATCAAATGTGGCAACTAAAGTGCAGGAGTATCTAACATTTTATAATTCCTTATCAAGAAACGTGTTATTCCCATCAAATAAAATAAAACTTTTAGAAAACAGACGTTTTCATTCATATTAATTATGTGAAATATTAATATGTAAAAGTAAAGAATATCTTCTGCTTCGTCCTTGTTGTAGACCTATGTGGTCTGTTCTCCGGAGTGTTGCTTCTTCTGTGAGGTAGACTCTCAGATGTCCTTCCATCTTTTAGAAGGTCTTCCACGAGGACGAGTCCCATGAGGTTGATTATGTGGTGCAATATAGGGGAGTCTGGTGGTGTCCATTCTTTGAACATGACCGTACCAGTCCCTTTTTTGCTGTCTGTTCCATCTTATAATATCCTTAACCTCGCATATCTATATTATTCTGGTGTTCCTCACGCGATCTCTGTGTCTTGTAGAAATACAAATAACAGTTATACGTTTTATTATGATTACCATTTAGAGTTACATAATAATAATTATGAAGAATTTGATTAAAAGCGGGTTAATGCTCTACTGTGTAACACTCATCCACTTGGCTCAGAATTAAATAAATATCCAATCCAGTTGGCAGAATTTACTTAGTGTTAAAATGAAAACGTTGTTTTGTGCTCTCAGCAACAGGGAGTAAAGTTGGTCCGGAAAATATTTGCTCCAACTGAGACACTTTATCCCATGGCCGTGCTCAATCTACCATCGGGAAATATTAATTCCGTTCCGGTACATGCACTGCGGCGTCACTTGATTATTTGCGATTCCCGAGTATCAAAGACGTGTGGAATCGCCTACAATATCTATGTACGCAAATGTATCATATATGATAAATAATGCAAAAGCATTGTACTTTCATTTCAGTTGAATACTAAAAAAAATAATCAATCAGAAAATTCTATTCCAATTACATTAATTAAAACTAACTAACCATCACGCCGTCTCTCCGAAGGGTAGGCAGAAAGAATGGACCGTCACACTTTTACTGATGCGGCACTCCATCCTTCTCTTTTCGCCCCGCGGGAGACGCGGTGTGATGGGTTGCGAACCTCATCGCCACCAATAGGCATCTCCCGCGCACACTTCGATCGTCCAACACCCACAAAATAAATCTAAAACAAATAATATAAAATACAATGATATAAAATAAAATAACACAATATTAATTACAAAACATTAATTACAATAACAAAACATTAATTACAATAACAAAACATTAATTACAATAACAAAACATTCATTACATATATGAAATAAAATAACAAAATAATTAAAACTAACATGCTAAGTTACCATCACGCCGTCTCCCAAAGGGGTAGGCAGTTAGAATGGACTGCCACACTTTTCTTTACTGACATATTTCTCTCGTTTCCTCAACATTCATATACCGTGTCATGCACGCGCGTCGATTTCGCTGACTCCTCACGTGGCCGACATTCAATATTTGGTTTATTTGATCGTGCCACGTTTTCCTCGGTCTACTTCTATTTCTAGTTCCATTTACATTGTTACCATATACTTTTTGTTTTCCATTTTTTCTACATTTATTCTTTCAATGTGTCCAAACCATCTTAATGATCCTTTCATTATTTTGTTCATAACACTATCATTTGCACCGCATTCGCTTCTTTTATTTTCATTCGACACTATCATACACAGAGTATTCACACATTCGTCTAAGAGATCTCATTTCTACTGCATTTTTTCTACTTTCACCCTTCTTTTGCCGGTTCCATGCTTCGCTTCCATACATTAGTGTTGGTAGAAGAACACCATTGTGCACTTTAAAATAAATTTTAAAACAAACCTTATTGGCGAAACATATCATTCACATAAAATATTACAAAAATTCTAGAAAACAGACGTTTTAATTCGTATTAATTAGTAAAACTATGTTTTAAATTAAAAAAAACGATGCACACATGAACAGTGAATGCTATTTTAATCTGACACTCTTAATGTAAATGCATTATTTTAATATACAATTTTAACAAATCTCTATTATTCGTGCGTGCACCAATATAAATAGTTCATTTAAAATTCCTTCTACATATTCTGAACATTGATTTTTAATTGTTTTAGAAGGGCAGCATGTTAACCTTTGTTAATGGCCGATTGAATGTATTTCTGAAAGCGATTATAGAAGAGAAAGGACAGTCCGGCGACGCGATAGCATCTAGTGGCGACTATGGGCACTGCCGAGGTTTCTATGCAGTAATAGGGGAGTCTTTTGATCGCTTTCGAGGGTTAAAATGGTGCGTAAATTAACGTACCCACTATTTTATTACAGGATCACATAAAGGTTATGCATTATCTAATAAGAACGGTTCAATGTTATCTTTAATTTATTGAATCAAAAAACTTTGCGGTATAATTTAATAACTCTGTGAATAACGATATTTTCTTATTTTTTATATCAATGGAAGCGCCTTATCTCGCTTCTTTCTCGTGCCGTTGTGGTCGACTTTGTGTCATTTCAGGGGCGCTATGTGTTATATTTTTAGTAACGCACTACTTCGTTTTCTTCTTTTTCCGGTGCCGTGTCAGCTCCTTCAATTGGCGATCACTACAGCGAGAGTATCTCTGTCCTGCATTATTTAAAATAGGTTCTCGGCTTTCCTCATTGTCCATTCCCTTATATATTCTGTAGCCGTGACATTTAATTTTTGGTCGGTTTCAACAATGTACATATCTTCACGAGGGCAATATAGTATTTCGATGGGCAGTAAAAAATCTTAGTGATTAAAACAAATAGCCAGTAAGATATTTAATTGTGCTAGTATTTTATGGAATCAAATATACACGTGTACTTTTGTGTTAAATTTGCATTCGTGGTATGACAGTTAACTTATGTATTTATTAATATAGTATTACTTGATAATAAAAAAACAAATTCTTAAACTGTAAATAATGTTGCCATCAGATAAATTTGTTCATTCGAATTTTTGTATATTTATGTCATTTTAAATATAATTAGTTTTTGATTACACAAACCTGCATTTATAAGAACATTTGAATTTGCAATGGCATGAAGCTCACTAAATAATAATTCAAAGGTAAATATTGGACCTTAATCACAAAATCTAATGAGTTTAAAAAAGGATTGAAGCAGGTCCATTAAATGGGATGGTCAACATTCGGGAAATTCGAAAGAACACCCTGTTCACACAAAGGTCCGAACCGCAGGGATTTTGACGAGATGGGACAAAGGGCTGGATGATCCTGTGAAGGAAGAAAGGGAGCAGAAGGGAGCTGATGACATTAAAAGATAAACACAATTTAGCATCTGACCCTTGGCCATCCTTGTAATGAATCGAGGGGTTGTTTGTATATAAAGCCGAATCAAACGACATTTTGCGAGGAATCGAATGATTGCCTTTCAAATTACTTTCACGAATATTGTTAAATAGCCCATCAAAGATGTTCTTTGGTTTTAATAACTACAGTACAGAGAATCCCTTCCGGATAAAACAGCAAATAATAATACATTCATGCATATAATACATTCGTTGTACAAAGGAAGCCTATTAACAAACTCTCATGTTAATATATAGAACAGTATATCAGAAAGGTTTATGTAAACTTAATTACATGGTACTTAATATGACACTGTATAAAATAAACTTTTTTACATATATGTTAAAGTACGTATTTAATTGTTTTTATTTTATAAAATTTGTAACATTTTTTTATGAGGTGACACGTTTCACTTTGGTTAGACAGATTAATTAAGACTTTTTTAAAGATTATTTAAGATTCGCCCTAAGATGACCGTATCTGGTTGGAATTGCAAATTTTTTTTTACAACTCTTGAATATGTATTCCTCATTATAAATTACTGTTTGCGTCATTTTTAAATATTAAATATGTCTTTAAAAATTGTGTTGGCAAATTGTCTATCTTCTTTGATTGATCACAGTTGAAGTTCAAACCTGTACTTGAACCGATTGATTCTTCAGAATAATAAGATTCAATAATCGATTCTAATAATTTCTTTCTATGAGTCTTTTTTAAAAGAAAAAGAAATTTCAATTTGATAAAGAATGAGCATTTGAGTGCGTTATGCTACGAATATATTTTTTTGTATAATTTAAGTTCATTAGAATATATGTAATTCAAATGTCTTTTTTTTATAAATTCAATAAGATAGGAATGTTCTTTAACTTTCAAGGAAAAATAAACCAACTGACTGATAATCAAATGCTTACACTATTATGAATTACAAACAATGTCATGGATTTTAATAGAACTGAAATACAAACAGACATTTATCTGAAAATCTATTAATATAACGTATCAGCCACCCACGACCAAAACATCACATATTCTTCGCCCACTGTCGATTACTATTTCTATAATATAAAGATTATTTTATAGTATACTATATTTGAAATCATTTTATGTTCGTACTATAGCTATTTATTTATTTAATTTTCATTTTTGAAAACAAATTAGTTTAATATTGAAATCTCACGGGTAATCCGAAATCAAACAGAGGTCACACAGTCGTGTTTAAGGATGATAAAACTTTATCATCACAGCAGTTTGCGGTGATGATAAAGTATTTGGGAGGACTTGCCTAGAAACAAGATGGAAATCTCAGTGACGGGAGGACGGCCAAGGTGTCCACTGGGGATTTGTTTCGAGTCTCCTGCAGACGAGGGTTTAACTCGACAAAGTAATCTTCTGTTGATTTATCATATGAACACACTCCGACCGCGGTAGTTGTGTTAAGGAGCAATCATGACTCATTGCCTCGCCAACAAAATATACGGACATAGAACCTCTTAACCACATTCACAAATTATTGCGTAATATGTATTTACTGAGAGAATTTCTATTTTATTTTTTGTATACAAAACATGTTGTTTTGAACATAATTACTGCATACATTTTATTTTTCATTATATCAATTCTCATAACATGTGATAGGTAGCTAGTCTATCGCCGTTTTATTGTCATGTAAATTCTACACCTGACCAAAGAAAGTGTGACAATCACACTGCAATGGCAGGGAATCGAACCCGTGATCTTTAATATTGCAGTCAGAGCTCTTACCACTCTGCCATGAATGTCGTCTTTCCATGTACTTCGTAAATTAATATCGATCTATCAACCTTATTGACAACTCTAATACAGTATCACAATTGAATACTCCCGTTCGCTGTATACAAATTTTAGGCGTTAGTTGTAAATTTGTCGTCGACATATTTAACACATCATAAACAAAATATAAATAAATTGTAGTATTGTTTTATTCGCTAAGAAAAAATTAACAAATTGAATTAAATATTTAGTTCTGCACGAACCATCATATTTGTTAATTAATACGAATGAAACTTCTGTTTTTTAGAATGTTTATTATGTTATGCGAATGACATGTTTTGTATATTTAAGGCATTATCAAATGTTTCCATTTGATAACGCCTTAGACATGCGAAATGTGTCATTCACATAAAATATAATATAACTACTAGGAAACGGACGTTTTAATTCGTATTAATTACTTAATATGGGGTTTTACATCATTCTTCAAGTAACAAATCAAAATTATGATTTTGTTACAGCTGACTGACTACATTCGATTGAGCGTGTATGTTACGATGTATGAATGTTGAGGAATCTTGAGAGGTATATCATCGAGAGTATGGCGGTCGATCCTCTTTATTTTTAATTTATATGTGTGTCATGATTAGTCTTACTAGGACTAACAAAACGTCATTTTTTTACAAAAATAAAAACTTAATCCAAAAACTATCCAAAATAGCTAAGATGGAGTGTACAGTAGAGCTCTTGTATTAACCCCTTGTGTATGAAAGTGAGGCATGAACTGGAAAAAGAAGGATAAAAGTAGAATAAATGCAATAGAAATTAGAACTCTAGACGAATGTGCATAAATTTGAATATGATAAATGGTCAAATGCAAATATTATGAGTGCAGTGCGAATGAAAGTGTTTTATACAAAATAATGAAAGGATCTTTAAAATGGTTTGAACAATCGGAAGGAATTGTTAGGAGTTTAAATGTCAACGACGTAAACGGAGCTAAAAATAGAGGAAAACTGAGGAAAAAATGACACGGATCAGTTAAATAAACTATTAAACGTCGATCTAGTGAGGGTGAAATCGGGTTAAAAAAATAATAGGAATTTTTAAATCGTCGTTGGAAAAAACATAAATATATTGCATACCGTACAAAATATTATTAACTCGTAAACTAACCATTTAACCATCACGCCGTATTCTGGAAGTGGTATACAGAAATAATGGACTTTTATTTTCTGACATATTCTCTCGCTTCCTCAACATTCGCGTCATGCACGCACGTCGGTTTCTCCGACTCCTCACGTGGCCGATATGTAGACTCATGATGATTATATAGAATATAATCATAATTTAGACTATCTTCTAACGTTAAGCAACTATAATATTACACATATAATCACAGTCGAGAAGTATACCGCTACACAGCATCGGTTATTCCACTAATACGAGCCGGCTAAGTGTGAGTAATGCAGGCTACGGCAGTAAACACCAATTTGCAATATTATGTACAGGTCAGCGATTGCAAGACGACCCTAGGAATCAAATTAATATCCCCGGAGAGCCGGACTCGTTCACACGGGTCGTCTGGGCCCCATCTACTGGAATTAATTGTAATCCGTCTGAAATTTTAATTACGTTATACCGAGTGGACCCGACTGCTAGAAACAGATTAAAAAACTATCTGGTACATTGGAAGTTTGCTCTAAAACTTCATATTAAATAAGTATCTTCGTTAATTAAAGCTTTGATTAATACGAGGACTTTCATAGAATAAGTAATGAATACCGGACAAATTACATATACATATAGGTATCATAATAATCATATCGAAATCTTAATAATCATCTAAGGGTTCTTTAACCCAATGACTCCCTCCGTTCATGCTTGCATACACTTATTTTTGAAAAATTTATACTTGAAACTGCCCACTGTACCTACACATCTGTATACACCTGTTAATTTCAAAATTATGCGGATATATGAATATTTTATGACGAATTTTTATGAATTAAAACGCTGTTTTAACCACTTTTGAGTTAATTTTTCTCGACATGTTTCGAAGGCTTCACTTTCTTCATCGGGAGAACGTTTATATCGTTATAATCGCGTTTTATTTTTATTTTTTTATATATTCTTTGTGTATACAACACTCATATTAAAAAAAATTAATAACATAACCAGTCCTTCTTCAGTGATACAAATTATAAAGATACATTTTAAAAATATTATAAAATTGTTTACATGATCTGACAGATGTTATAAAGATTTATGTTGAAACGTTATTTGCTTTTGTAATAACAATATGATTAAATTTAAAATAATAATTTTATGTTCTTATTGGGGTTCAGGTTCAGAAAATATTGTAAATAATGAAATAAATTTAACGTCAAGTTCAATCTTTGATTTATTTCCTTTGTTGTAAAAAATTCCCCGAACTCCAATAAGAACTTAAAATTTTTATTTTAAATTTTAAATTGAATCAAACTGTTTGTTATAACAAAAACATAAACGTTCCAAAAAAAATCTTTATAACATCTGTCAGATCATGTAAACAATTTTATGATATATTTTTTAAATGTGTCACTGAAGAAAGACTGGTTGTCCGAAACATGTCTATGTAATTTTTTTTTTTTAAATATAAGTGTTGTATATACAAAGTATATAAAAAAGAGAAAAATAAAAAAACATCATAACAACACAAAGTATGGCGAATATAGAAGAAACAGTGTTTTAATTCATAAAAAATCATCATTGTGGAATTTCAGTGTTAACGCCTTAAGTTTATCTAAAATTAATATTTTATATTACTTATTCCTTTCTGAACCTTTTTTTTCATCCAAACCAATGAACCATTGTAGTAGCAAAAATCATTTTTTAAATAAATGCAATTAATGTGTTAGTGTTTATAAAGCTTTTTCGTTTATATTCAGATGTGAATTAACAACACTTATTTTACGCGAATGCATAGTTAGTCAGTTAGTTAAAAATAAATTATAAACGTTTTTTTTTAGCTTTAATTTTCAAGCTGCGTAGCTTATCTTAATTTGTATTTAAGAAGGTTATATTTTCACGTAAAGGCGGATATGTTTAGGATGACGGTAAATGACACTCATCACTGCAGATGACAGGGGAAATGCGCTTTACCTGAAACGTGCTAGTGTTCGCCAACTCCGACAACACCAGTCGTACTGGGAACCCTGCTGGATATGCAGTCGCCTGCATTTGCCAAGCAAATCCCGCCTAAAGGATATCGCATAATAACCCTGCGATGTGCTGGTACATTATAATTGTTTCATAATAGGTTGTGGTTGGTGGCTGTTATTGACCACCATGAACAGTTTATAAAGTTATCATTTAAATGTGATTTAATACATTAATGCAAGACGTTCGTACGTTGTATAAGTTTTAATAAGAGAAGATAAGTAAGTCACAAAAGACGGGTGTAGCAGATATCCAATTTACATTATTATTCGAGAAAATGGTTATGTGGTTTGTTAGTCAAATCTCCTTATTTGTTAGTTATAAATTTTCCCATAAAAATATATTGTGTGAATTGCTAATGTGAGTTTATGAAATAGCAACCGAATACAATAGACAAAAAAACACCGTTTTTATTTATTTATTGAGAACAATAAGTTTTCACTGTAATATTATTTTTACACTTCAAACACTAATCTATTTGATAATGTCTTAGAAGGGCGAAACTTGTCATTCCCATAAAATATAATAAAACTTTTGAAAACTGATATTTTCATTCGTATTAATTAATAATCTATTTTAATTATTTAAAATGTTTTTGTTTTGTTTTGTTTGAAAAACAGACGGTATTTATTCATGAAATAAACATAATAGAAAGTTTTAAAGAAAGAAAAACAATAATAAAATTTTGATGAAAAAATTCCTGTTCTATCCACACGGCGCCTATCATAATAAAAAGTTGTTTTACTATACTGCAGCATTATTGGATGGTGGCCACCCGCTCTATTCTGTGCTCTAGAAAGGCCCTTTTGAATATTACAATATCCATTATTGTACAGGAAGAAGCTTCATATCTGTACCTAAGAAAAATTATGCGTAAAATTAATAAAATAAAATAATACAATATTGTTTATAAATAAAATATTTATGCCATAGGTTTTATATTGATAAAAAATATTTTTATTTGAAATTTCATGGTAGAAGTTCATTGTAAATAATGAAAATAATTTTAATTTATTTTTAAATATATATTTAGTTTAATTCCGCTGATGTTTGTGTCTTCGACTGGTTTCGGCAACTCGCTGCCATCTTGAAGATGCCAGTGAGCTGCCGAAACCAGTCAGTGGAATTTAACTAAATATGCATTTTAAAAAGATTTTTTACAATTTGTATTTATTTTCATTGGTTATATCGTTGTTATTAAATATAATGAAACGAAAGAATCACTATTGTCCTGCAATATATTTACACTATATAAGGATTGATAAAAAGGATTATTTTATTGGATTAAAAGGGCACTATGTATTGTAAATTCTTGCCAAAGTGGTGGTACGACTTGTAAGTCAATATATTTCTATTTATAACTAACATACTAACCATCACGCTATCTCCCCGAAAGTGTAGGCAGAAATAATGGACTCTTACACTTTAACCGATGCGGCACTTTTCGCCCCCGTTCTATTTATTTTTTTCCTGAACTATGATGTTAATAAATATTCCATATTAAATCATTAATACGAATGGAAACATATGTTTTCTAATAGTTTTATTATTATATCTGTGAATAATATGTTTCGCCTTTTCGTCTGACATTTGATATTTACGTAGAAAGACGACATGTCAATCCATAAATTATAATAAAACTTCTAAAACAATGACGTTTTCAATGATATATTTCTATTGACAGTGATGATTTTGAGTGCGTCTATTGTTTCTAGCACCAACCCCTTTTGTTTTTTGGATACGTAAATTCGTTATGAAAAACAGTGTAAGATTGCAAAAAAATCATTTTAAAAATTCTTT
This sequence comes from Lepidostoma basale, assembly GCA_022606425.2. NCBI lineage: Eukaryota > Metazoa > Arthropoda > Insecta > Trichoptera > Lepidostomatidae > Lepidostoma > Lepidostoma basale. Next base: position 272,225 of record JAHDVF020000074.1, on the reverse strand, counting down.
GATATTTCGCTTAACGCATGACACACGGTATTAATAAACACCAGCGAAGACACGAGCGCCCCGTACGGCCAAATACTGAGGCTAACCGCTAACTCATATACAAAATGGTTGATTATAATGTAAACGGGTTGGCACCTATTTCTAACATTGGGCCGGCTTGACAAAGCTCTCAGGTGTACGCAGTCTTTGAGTTATATTCATGAGTCTCTGACACGGGTCCAGGCATATCGTATCAAAAGACTAGACCCAAAGTTTAAATATCGTACATTTACACACGAATTACATTTAGGATTAAGAATTCCTTGATTAATTTACGATCGGCCATTGTTTGGTCAATTTCACTTTACAATTATTTTTAGTAATTTATAATGTAATGTACAAACACATTTTTATTATATATTTCTGTTTGAAGTTTACTCAGTAAATTTACAGGTTAATTTAAATGTGAGAAAATTTTGTGATGGACTTGGTGCTGAAAACAAATTAGGTAAATAAAGCACCTACTGCCAAAGAATGTACATTCATTGTAGGAAATGTAGCACTTTATGTAATGATAAAGTAAAATGTCGTATACCTGAAAGTGAAGCTATAAACTCACAAAATCATGATAAAAGTAGTAATTATGATGTTGATCTGATGTTATATTTTTATTAAGATAATACGTATAAAAAACAGTAAAAATTGTAAAGAAAATTAATAGGTCCTTCAGAAAAGTTCCAATAAATTAAGTCTTTTAAATTATTTTAACGTATGAAAAGCTGAGATTAGAAAATGGTCAAAAAACGAAAAACCATCACACCGTTTCATCGGAGGGGTAGGCACAGTGGATGTATCGCCATACTGCTATGTTGGGACGTACCCCTCGAAGTAACTTTATATTTATATATTGTAACATGCACGCTTGTTGATATTTCCGACTTCGATTGTAGCTTGTGTTCGGTAAGATTTTGTTTATTAAAATGACTACATTTTCAAAACGTTACTACCCGGTGGCTGCAAAGTGCAGAGTAATGCAATTCGTTTGATTCCCTTTGATTTTCTGAACCTATTATCTCTCCGATCTCATGACTCCGTAGGTACTCGTAAGTACGCCCAGCGCCAGACTCGCCCACACTCCCGCGGCGCCGTTAAAAGCTCGTGCTGTTGTGTGTTGCCACCGCTGTTTAGCGATTGGTCCAGGGCCCTGTAATCGTGTGTGACATTCACTATCTATGCGCATTACAGTCTGGGGTGGCGATCCTCCAAACTTTAATTAGTGTGTAATAACTTTAATACGAAAACACACTTGCCCAATGCAGTAGAATAATTGAGGACTTGCTGGAAAGCTGGCAAGTATAAAAAATATTAAAAAATATTGTTTGACTTCAATTGGTGTTGAACATAAAAGTCAATACTTTCCAAGGGTGCAAAGTGATATAGTGTAGTGTAAACGTCACCCTAAAGATGCCACGGATGATACAAGACATATGTTACAATACCTAGGTTTATTTTTTCATTTTCTTTGGTTTATGTTAAAACCACCTTAGTAATAACCAGACTTCGATTCAATATAATTAGAAACACATTTTTATATTTGCGAATACGTTTATTTTTGTAGTTTATGGAAATTACTTGTAGAAGTTTATCGTAAATAATGAAAATAATTATATAGCTATAAAAAATATTAATGATATAATATATCAAATGATTTTACTGAAATCTCTTGTGGGAAGTTCCTTTTTAATAATAAATAATTAAAACGATGTTTTTTTTAACTACTTCCACTTTTGTCTTTATTTCGACAGCGACCGGTTTCGCCAGGCTCGCTGGCATCAGTCAGCTGGCGGCTGACCAGTCTGTCGATAAGTGGAAGTAGTTAAAAAAAACATCGTTTTATTTAATTATTATATAATATATGTTTAATATTTTTAAATTTGACCGGTTTTGGCAGCACGCTTTTTTGTATAATCTTCTTATATTATTAAATAACGTTTAATTTTCTTGACATTTTAGAACAACAAAAAAACCTTTAAAAGTATGTGTCGAATACACTTAACTTCAAGCCCAATTATTGACATGTTCCAATTCTCCTGGGACACGTTTCTATTGTCCTTGACCTTTACGATAATTTCGCTGATATTTCTTGTTACACTTAATTATAATTATGTTTCATTAAAACTAATTGATTCAATAGTCTAGGCGGTTTGAAGTTACCCTCATTTAAAAGTTTTAAATTGAAATCATAATTTTGTTTTTGACAGTCGCTAAAACTAAAATCACAACTTTTGATTCGAATAAAATTCAAATTTCGTGAATTCAAAACCGAGATGCTGTTCTGTATTTAATGATTTGCTCAAATAGGCGGTTGAATTTTTGTTAACGAATAAAACACCCTCTTTTGGTTCTTTTTGGTTTGATGCATGTATGCTTTAATATAAATAAAGTACCCTCCTATAAAATTGTTTCTCTGTTTACTCAATTAACAGATTAATCGCAAAGATTTTCGTGCATTTGTCAACGTAAATACGCCAATTAAGCATCTCGACATAAACTGACGAAAAATATATCATTCATATTTGATATTTATTGCTTCTTGAACAATGTTGTAAAACTCCATTTTAAATAATTAATAGGAATGAAAACTCCTATTTTCTAGTAGTTTTATTACATTTTATGGGAGTGTATCGCCTACCTAAGGCATTAATTATCACATTTGATAATCCCATAGATAGGCGAAACCTGTCGTTTCTATAAAATATAATAAAACTTCCAAAATATGCTTTTTCATTAGGTTTGAATACTTAATACAAGTTCAATACACAATAAATAAATAAAATTTACATAGGAAATGACTACTAAATGACGTTATATAAAGTACAGAAGAACATTAACTATTTAAACATTGTATTCATAATTTTAACTATGTTGATCTGGGTAAAAATACTTTCTTGTATTTTGGGGTCTATCTTTTGATTTTTTGCAGCAATGTATTGGGTCACGTCAATTACCTTAATTACCATTTTCTGCTCCTTAAACTCGCGTAAATAAAGAGCAGCGCATTTGATTTTCGCTACATCTGATTATGCCTTAGACACATGAAACATGTAATTCACATAAAATATAGTAAAACTTCTAGTTTACAAACGTTTTCATTCATGTTAATTCTTTAATATGGAGTGTTATATCAGTGTTGAAGGAATTATAAATTAGTTCAAACTGGTTTTCTGTAGAGTATCTGTATTTTTAATGAAATTTTTATTCTCAATGCGTTTGTTCTTTTATTCGGTAGCCTGAGGGTTGTTTTTTTGTCCTTTTTGAAGATAATTTAAATTGATTTAATTGAGAGTTTCGGATACCTCTGGCTCACGGTAGCCGGATGTACTCGCAGGGTGCGGTGGAGGCGGGGGTTGGTACTGGAAGCTGGAGGGGTGGTGCGGCAGGGCAGAACCCGCAGATTCATGCGGGGGCTGTCTGCGGTCTGCAGCGGCTGCTGCCACGGCCGGGGGACCATTCTCTAATGTCTAATAAACGTCACAAACTTTTTATTGTAGGCAATAAAAATATTTTTCTGTGACATTGAAATTAATTTCAATTAAAGAAGAACTAACTAGAGAGAGAGGAAGGATCACCATACTGATCCAGATATTTCTCTACATTACTGCATAATGCATGCTCGTCGATTTTTCCGACTTCAAATGTAGCCGTCTTTTAAAAATGTATAGACACATCATGCTCTCTTTGCTCGTCCACAACTTCTCTTTCCACTCGCATTGCTTGTATACAACATTTTAACCATTCTTCTCTCATCCACATGTCCAAACCATGCATACACTTTCATTCATATGTCCAAACCATCTCGGGAACCATTTCAATCAAATGTTTGACAAATTCATTTTTACCAACGCTTCCGTATCATGAGAGCATTTTTTTGCAATGTTTAATTCATCTTTTAATTTTGAAACATTGTTATGATATGTATCACAATTTATTAAATAATTTTTATGAAATTATCGGGATAGCTTTTTCGCCAACTAATTTGGCATCTTCGGGTGAAATTAATAATTTATTCAATTTAGTGGTTCACAAATCAGTGGTTTGTAATACCTGACGATGCCAACATAGGTGAAAGAGCTGTCGAGTCAATTTCATAAAAATAAATAACTACATTGTGGTATGAATTTTTTTAAAGAGTTTCATAACTTAAACATTTTATAATATTGAAATATCATAATGTTTTAGGCAAAACAATGGACTGCCTAAAAAATAACCTTGAAGCATTTTCTTAATATCAATTGAAAACACATTTTAACAGAATATTCGCGTTCAGAACCGTGTGCTTACAAATCTAAATGTAAGCGCGAGAGTGAGAAAGACAATCATCAGTCTGATTTTATCGTTCGAAAAGTAAGTGAAGCGCCACACAACTATTTACGTCGCACACTCGCTACTATAATATTCAGAGAGTGATAAAGACTCCAGTGTGTTCTTTCCTTGAATAAAGTTTCAGTTGTTCATATTTTTTTCAAATGTGAATGATTGTCGATATTTCTCAAGTTTTTTTTAGAAAATATATCTTATTTCCTTTGAATCCAATTGTTGTAAATTGAAGTAATATCTAAAAAATATTCAATTTTTCCAATCAATTCAATGCAATCATTGAACGATCGAAGTGTGCGCGGGAGATGCCTGTTGGTGGCGATGAGGTTCGCAACCCATCACACCGCGTCTCTCGCGATGGAGAAAAGAGAAGGATGGAGTGCTGCATCGATTAAAGTGTGGCAGTCTATTCTTTCTGCCTACCCTTTCGGGGAGACGGCGTGATGGTTATTTAGTTTAGTTTTAGAACCGTGTGTTAAGGAGTGAATTTAGCACCGTTAAGCAAGTGTTAACAATTTTTCAAATTTATTTTTCATTTAAACAATTTTTATCAATAACAGACTACCGGTTTAAATATTATCAGTACGTTTGTTCACCATCTTCCAAGGTTTGTACCGAAAACATTCAACTTTCACGTAAAAAAATCATGTGATAGCAGTTGGGAATGGTCTCCCTACAAGAGTTTCCGACAACCTCTTGTTTTAAAATTGGAATGACGTTGCATCATTCGCAATTGGGTTCGAATTTTAAACAATGCCGGGTTCAATTCGAGCACCCTCTATCAATATTGTGATAGGATGGGGGTAATTTTTTCTATTTTCCATTATGGCCTCCATATGCCGGCTTGATAAAGTGGCTATCTGTTCATGTGTGTGTTTCCGCAACAAATCGATTTAATTAATTCAATAGAGGTGGCGGTAGCAACGAGGATAGTAATAGTTTTTGGGGTTGAACCGAAAACAACGTATCGGAACTAAATTATTTAGTTGGGGCATTATAAATAGACTCCATATAATTAGATGATTAATTAATAATATAAAAACTACAAAGATAAAATATATATAAAAACTAACTAACCATCACGCCGTCTCCCCGAAAGAGTAGACAGAATAAATGGACCGTCACACTTTTATTTCCTTAAATATTTCTCTCGCTTTCACAACATTCATACATCGTGTCATGCACGCGCGTCGATTTCTCTGACTCTTCACATGGCCGACATTCAATATTTGATTTATTATTACGTGCCACGTTTTCCTCGGTTCTTTCTATCTTCCTATTTCTGGTTCCATTTACATCGTCAACATATATTTTTTTTACCATTCTTTTTTTATTCATTCTTTCCATATGTCCAAACCATCTTTAATGATCCTTTCATTATTTTGTTACCATCATAACACCATCATTCGCACCGCATTCACTTCTTATATTTTCATTCGACACTCTATCATACACAGAGTATCCACACATTGGTTTATGAGATCTCATTTCTGCTGCATTTATTCCACTTTCATCCTTCTTTTGCCAGTTCCATGCTTTGTTTCCATACATATGGGTCGGTAGAAGAACACCATTGTGCTCTGCCATTCAAGTTTTTTTGGATAGGTTTTTGTTTGCGATGACAACTTTGAGTGCACCATTCACTTTGTTGCCTACCCCAATCTTCTTTCAATATCCCTCTACACTCGCCCATATCTTGAAAACATACTACCTTAATTTTAGGTATTTTTAGTACGTTAAATTTATCAATGAAAGGAAAAACGGCCGTTCACAACGGAGTTCTGGTCCCAACCCTAATGTATGGAAGCGAAGCATGGAGCTGGCAGAAGAAGGATGAGAGCAGAATAAATGCGGTAGGGATGAAGATCCCTAAGACGTATGTGTAGTAGAACGATATACGACAAAATCTCAAATGCTGATATAAGAAAGGAATGTAGAGCGGAAGAAAGTATTATGAACAAAATTATGAAAGGATCGCTGCGTTGGTTCGGACATATGAAGCGCATGAATGGATAAAGAATGGTTATGAAAGTACCTATACGTTAACGATGTACGATAGAGTGCCAGATCGAGGAAAACATGGCATGACCAAATTAATCAAATTTTAAAGGTTAATCATATTAGAAGTCGGAAGAATCGAGCATGACTTGCTGTGTGAATGTGGAGGAGTCTAGAGAGGTGCGCCAGGATAAAGTAGTGTGGCGGTCCATTCTCTCTGTCTACTTCTGCGAGGAAACGGCGTGATGGTTTGTTTATTTAAAATTTTACATATTTATCGATTTTCGAAGCGTTAAAAATTCTATGTACCTTAGGGACAAAAACATAAAGCTATTCAACTAACAAATTTTTGAATTCCCTCTGTTATTAGTCACAAAATGCGTTTATATAAATGCAAATAAAAATGCATATAATCGTACTGAGAATACTCCTCATCAAGACCTATGTATGGAGTGTCTTGATGTACGGCTGCGAGACATGGTGCCTATCCGAAAGGGATAAGCGGAGACTAGAGGCTTTTGAGATGTGGTCCTATAGAAGACTCTTTGGAATTTCCTGGAGAGACCACATCACGAATGGGGAAGTTCTTCAAGGAATCGAAGGAGGAAGGCACCTGCTCAGGACCTTGTCCGAAAGGCGTGCAAGATGGATCGGCCATGTAATACGTCAAGAAGGTCTCTTGCATGCCATAATGGAGGGTATGATCGAGGGGACAAACTCTAGGGGACGCCCACGCCGAAAGTACCTGGAGGACCTGTTGGTGGACGTACGCTGCTCATCATATGCAGATCTCAAAAGAGCCGCACAAGACAGGGAAAAATGGAAGAGAATAATGGAGGAAATTGCTGCAAACCAATCCCAGGATTGAAACCAGAGAAGAGAAGGATAATCGTATGGCCTTCTGCATTTGCATAGAACAAAGGTTGTTTAATGGCAAATTTAAAAACGTTTTGTCGAAATAAAACCATAGATAAATTCGTGTGAAAAAACGCGTTTTACGCACGCTTTATTCTAAATGAAATTGAATTTACGGCGCATAGGTAGATAATGAATGCAACCGACCGCATTGTTCGTCCGCCCATTATCACCAAACGCGACCCGCTGATGCGGCCAAGCACGTTCGGCATAACCATTTCGATCGCTTATTGAATGCAAATTTTATTTGTGTACTACAGTAACGATAACGTGAATTTATGTCAAGTTCACTTTACGGCGGCGACGATTCGCGCTTGTTCGTCCGCCATTTTTTGTGTTCTATAAATTTTCGCGGCAACTTTTTCAATTCGTGCTTTTTTTGCATTTCCGTAAATACGATGGTGTTTTTGGCATTTTATCGAATTACCGTTTGACAATTTCATTCGCTTGGGAAATGGCTATAACGGCGCTTCAGTTCCTCTCCTGCTGTTTGCATTAATGCGTTTTTGTTCACACATTGGCTAAGGTTAGAGGCAGGATGGTTGCGGCCATTGTCAAAGGCATTAGGATGTAGCCGGCTACAACTGGAATTCATTTTCTTTTTTTAAAAATGCAGGAAATCGAATAAGCACCAAAGTTTAAACAGTTTATTAAAAGTTTAGGCGTTAACACTGTGGGATTCCATTGTTAATTGGAATTTGAAACATAACACTGTTTATTTTCCCTTTTAGTTTATTAAATAATAAAAATATTTATACACAATGTATCGGAAGTGATCTCCATCTTCAGGCGTAAGTATATAACTAAAATATTAACAAAGAAAGACTCATTATATTTTTATATAAGTAGATACAATATTATGACTTATCACTAAAAATTATGAGGATTAATTTTTAGTGATTAGTCATAATATTAAGTCTACCTTTATAAAATGAGTCTTCCTCAGTTTATATTTTAGTTATTACTTAAACCTGAAGATGGAGGTTACCTCTGAAACATTGTTGTGTATAATTTTATTATTATTTTATAAAGATATTTAAAAAACTAATGTGGAAAATACAGTGTTGTGTTTCAAATTCCAATGTTAAAACAGTTTAAATTAAACCATTTTGACTGAGATCATATGAGCTATTATTAAACAAATTGAAAACTTTTTTTATAAATACCCCCCTGTTGATATTTAGATACTTTTTTTTTTTTTTATATACAACAGGTTTTTATGACCCTATTACTGTATACAATTTACATAAATTTTGCATGCATTTTACATACATTTTAAAATACATGTTAAAATAAAACAATTAAAATAAAATAAAACAATATTTAACAGTTGTGGTATGTACCTATATGTTCCTTAAGGACGTATAGGTCATTTGAAAAATGTCCACATCGACTGACACCTCATTCAAGAGCACCATACCCCGAGTCATTGTATGCTGCGCCAAGACATTTGTCCTGCTATGCGGTATGCACAACAGATCGTGTCTTCTAGCGCGAGCATACCTGTCCGGTGCATTGAGACCATAACACTCTAAGAGGTATGGGCTATCAATGAGATTACGGAGTATTTTAAATCCTAAGATCATCAATGTACCCTTTCTTCTTGATTCGAGACTGCGGTACTCTGTGTTAATCAATAGATCATTGTGGTGCATAAACCTCGGATATACCCCATTCATCCGCATGTAGAGGTATCTCAGAAATTTTTTCTGGATTTGTTCTAATACCTCCACATACTTGTGCTGGTATGGAGACCATACACCACTCGCGTATTCTAATTTTGATCTAACGATGCCGTTGAACATTATTATCCCTTACCGTTAACTTAAATTATCCCTTACGTTTGTGTGGTAAAACGATGTACGACAGAATCTCAAGTGCCGATATTAGGTAGGAATGTAAAGCGTAAAAATGTTTTATGAACAAAATAATGAAAGGATCCATGACGTTGGTTCAGTCACGTGGAACGTATGAATGAAGATACAATGGTTAACAAAGTATACGTCCACGATGTAAAAGGAGTATGAAATCGAGGAAGACCAAGGAAAACATGGCATAACCAAATCAATCAAATTTTAAAGGTTAGCCAAGTTAGAACTCGGAAGAATCGACGTGAATATATGACTCGTTGTATGAATATGGAGGAATCTAGAGAGATGTCAGGATAGAGTAGTGTGGGGGTCCATTCTCTCTGCCTACCCTTTCGGTGAAAGGGCGTGATGGTTTGTTGTTGTTGTCGTATTTTTATTTAGATATTAAAACTTAACATAAATTTATTTTTTTGTATCAATCATTTTACTTCCTCTTCAATTTGGTATATTTAATCAATCTCTCATTATTGTTCGTCAACTATGTCCAACAACACCAACAAAACATCACGCCGTTTCTCTAGAGGGGTAGGCAGAAAGAACAGAATGCCACACTACTGATCCTGACACCTCTCTAGCTTCCTTCACATTTATATAGCGAGTTGCATTCACGCACGTCGATTCTTCAGACCTAACAAGACCGATTTATAAATTAATTCATTTGTAATATACGCGTTAAATTAATTAGAATAAAACACGTGTGTTTACATAAAAATGATAATATGTTAGTTGTAAGAAATCCACTTTTTTTAAAACTAAATAAAAAAAACATCATGCCAAGTTTTCTTCGGTCACACACTCCTTTTTCCAGACACACGTATCTCGCTTACTCGGCAATCATACATCGTGTAATCCACGCACGTTAGTTTTCTGAACTGTTACATTATGAGTAAAATAAGTTTAATTTATATCACAAAATTCTAGTTAATAAACTAAATAGTCCATTGTTTTGGCCGAAACACTATGATACTTAAATATTATTACTGTTAAAATTTTAAACACCGTTATAATATCACAATTACTTTTTATTCACCGAGTGTCGCGAAAGCTGTTTCGCCAACCGATGTTGGCATCATCAGGTGTTACAATAAACTCCTCTTACGTTACAATAAAATCCATCTTTATTGTTACACCTGATGATGCCAATTCCGGTTGGTGAAACAGCTGTCGCGACAGTCTCAGAATAAAAAGAAATTGTGATATTAAATTAACAGTGTTTTAAAATTTAACAGTAAACAAATTGTTAATGTGAGTTCCGTCAAAATATGTTTTTATTTCACGGTGGTCTCTGGTATTTTTTGTTGTTTTAATTCGACCTTTTTTGAAAATAGAGAAGTTTTCTTTATCGACACTAAGGGTTAAATCGCTTACTTATAAAGATCGTCGGAATTATTCACATCGTTTAATGATATCAGCTCTGTCAAAGAAACTTGAAAATTTGGACATGGGTAATAAATCAAAGATTATCTTAAAATTTCGTTCTTCTAATTAATGTTACTCCGCCAAATTCATTGTTGATATATAATGAAAAAATCGTGAACTTAACATTCGTTAAAGCATTGTGGTCGTGGATTTAGCCGTGTACGTTAGACTTGACGTGAAACGTAGTTTTTGCCGCTTTTCACAGTTGAACGTTTTAGGGTAGTTTTCACCCCTTAGAGGCGCCTCGCAGACAGGGTTCCGCCCCCTATTGTCCACGGTCCATATCAACCCCTACGTACACATAAGTACACTTTTTTATCACATTCAATAAACAGGGATGGAGGCGGTTGTAAAAAGTAACTATTGTTGTTGAGATTTTAATAAAATTTGAATACGGTGGTTTGGGTTTATTGTTTTTGTTAGCAATGGTAATACACTATTCGGTAGGAACAGGGAGGAAGTAACTTGTCAGAACAATGTAAAGTCACTTCAATTTACAACGCCTTTCATAAGAACACGACGCGGATTATTTACATAATAATGTTGTTATATATACAAGACTACACACACCAGATATTTAATTATAATTTTTTTTAAATTTTAAAGTTTATTCTTATTATTAATGTGACTAGAAAAGTATTGTACATACGAATACAAAAAATAATCTTAAACTTGCATCAATTATAAAAATATCGAGAACAATTAAAATTAATAAAATATGTCGGTACTCAATGGAGTTTTAGTGCCAACCCTTATGTATGAAAGTGATGCTTGGAGCTGGCAAAAAATATGAAAGTAGGATAAATGCATAGAAATGATATAACTGAGGGGAATGTGCGGGAAAACGATTTATGATAGAATACCGAGCGACGAAATATGGAAGATATGTAAGACAGTCGATTGCCTCATAAGTAAAATTAAAAAACACATATTGGACATATGGAACGAATGGAAGAGAGAAGAATGGTTAAAATGTTGTATACCAGCAGTATGAGTAGAAAGATAAGCCGCGCAAGACGGAAAAATCGACGAGCGTGCATGTTACGATGTATGAATGTAGAAGAAGCGTCAGAACATGGCGGTCCATCCTCTCTACCTATCCATCCGGGGAAACACCGTGATTAGTTAGTTTAGTTATGAAAATTATTCAAAATGAATAGAATATTACTTATTATTATTATTATTTTTTTTTTTTTAAAGACTTAACACCAAAGATTTGAATCAATTGTATTAGAATTTATTTTACCATCTTCAATGTGACTAGGCTCGAACTCAAGTCCCCTTGATCAGAAGCCAAGCATTCTATCCCCTAGACCACCACCGATATATGTCATATATATTCTCGTATATAGAAAATATGTCATATAAATTCTCGTATATTATTTTAACCACAACCAGTTTTGGCAGATCGCGACCATATTCTGATGATATAACTAACTAACTAACTAACCATCATGCCGTCTCCCCGAAAGGGTAGGCAGAAAGAATGGACTGTCACACTTTAACCGATGCGGCACTCCATCCTTCTCTTATCTTATCTGATGATATACATATAAGAAATAATGAAAACATGATAAGAATAAATATAGACGTTACAAAATACAAAAATATAAATATAAAAACATGCCCTCGTTGTCCAAAGTAAGCTGCGCTAATAATGTTTGCCTTTAAGCCCGGGTACGAGTACAGAACCATAGTAATAATATGCTTTTAAGTGCCCATTTAGACATGTTTTAAGTCTAAAAAGAACGATACATCTGATATTCGCGATCTGTAGAAAAATAATACAAAACATAATATATAACTCATTTGGTTTAAATTTGGATATGTTGTAGGTATAATTATATATTTTTTATTTGTAAATAAATTATGTCTAATAAAGGACCAATAAACAAACAACAAAACAAAGAAACAAGTTCCCTATCCCTCACAGCTTCTTTGGTTCTTGTATACGTAATCCAACACAATTAATAGATACGAGCACTTCAGAATTTTCTCCGTTTACCCCGTCGCTTCAGTATTTCGCGTTATTCTTTTTTTCTCCCGAGGCACTTTCCACATTTTTTGCTACATGTTTTCCATTCAAATCGTAATTTGCGTAATTTGTAAAACTTTCCACGCCAACGAAGGTATTTCCAGAGATTTTTAATTCAACAAATGGACGTCTTTTAAAAAAGGTCTCTTTGTTTAGAGATACAATTTACACCGTCGCACCGTGGGTGTAGATTATCTTGGATACATTTCACGTAAACATGGATTAAATTAAATAAATAAATATATTTGTGAATATCAACAATGAATATGTTTAGCTTAATTCAAATCCAGATAGCTTCGTTTTCATCTTGATATTTACGATTTAATAAATATAATGTCGCCTAAACCGTATTTTTTCCGCATACCATTTTATTAATTTTCATTAACTATTGATTAAAGTAATTGAATGTATTGTAGTAATCGAATAAAGATAATAACCGTTAGAAAAAAAAGATTTGAAATTTCATGCTAAAAGTAAAGTTTTTTTTTTACGACGTGTTTCAAAAGCTTAAACCTTCATCATCGGGAGAACGATATAAACTGTTTATATCGTTCTCCCGATGATGAAGGTGTAAGCCTTCGAAACAAGCCGAGAAAAAAAGCGGATAAAAAAATCGTCATTATGGAATTCCACCGTGTTAACACCTTAGGTTTATCTAAAATTAAATTAATAAATAAAACAATGTATATTTAGTTGAAATCTGTTTGATTTTTTTTTGGAAATATGTTGTCCCTCCTATAAGTCGTAATCCTTTTATGTTATGAATTCACATTTGAATAACGTTTAAAAATTATTAGTTTTCACAAATCTTAATTGAACCCTTTCTCAAACCTGTTTTGATTGGTACTCATACTTACTAAAACAAATTACGCCTCATATTTATTATATTAAAAATACTATTCTTTTAATATTTATAATTTATAACGGTTTTGATAGTTTAGAAAAAAATACATGTTCCTTCTGTTCCTTTAATTTTCATTTAATTCAGGTTTCGTTAATATATAAAACAATGTCACAGTTATAATTTGAAGTGATGGATCTAGGTAAGATACTCCCTACACTCCTAAATTTATTTTGATTTCTTAAATCTGAGAAGCGGAGTGTCGTCTTAACGTATTTTTAGATTCGCTTTCTGTAGAACACCTCTTCAGCGGGTCCCAGAAGTGAATCTCGAGGGATGACGGGGGAGAGCGGGAGGCTGGATTTATAACAAAAGTGGTTCGGAGACTGCGGTATTGGGAAAATGCATACTCTGTAACGGTAGGACTCGGATTCCACCTTGATCGAATAGAGGCATAGAAATAGAGATCTGGGAAATGTAGAAGAAAAGATAAAATATTGTAGACTCTATGACATAGATTTCTACTTTGAATATGAAAAAATATATAGATACTCGTTTTTTAATGATTAGTAAGGTAAAACACCATGCCAAAGATCCATTCGTTAAAAAAATTAAAATGGAATAATAATTAATTTTAGATAAACTTAAGGCGTTAACACTGTGGAATTCCATAATGACGAATTTTTATGAATTAAATGCTTCATGCTCGGGAGAACGATACAAACAGTAGGTGTATGTGTAAGCCTTTGAAAAATGTCGAGAAAAATAAACTCAAAAGTGGAAAAAACAGTGTTTTCATTCATTAAATTCAAAATTATAATAATTTAACCGTTTTTTGATATTTGTTTTGCATATTCAAGTTACATAGTGTTTTATATGGTATGTTGATTATTTTTTTTATCGAGTTTAACCAGTCAACTTACTTTGTCCTTAACTAAAATAATCATTCAAATAATAAATAAAACAAAACTAAAATTAAAAATAATAAATAAATAAAATTCCACTAATTTTTAACGCTAAGTCCTATTTCGGCAGTTTGCTGCCATCTTCTGGTACCTACATCAAAGTTTGTTATGCTTATATACGAAAAAATAATGATGAGGGCTGAAATTTCAAGTGGTTCGAAAATATTGATATAGTATGTATATAATCCTCCTTCTTCTTCACTTTTGGTAGACTCAGGAGTTTGTTATTTCAGGCGGGTAGTCTTGAGACGCTGAACTCCAGGTTTCTCTCCACCGTTTCGGGGGTCTTCCTGGTCGGCGTTGTCCGTTTGGCGTTCCATGGAGAGCTATGTGTGGTATCCTATTTGAGCTCATCCTTTCAACGTGTTGATGCATCGCCGTCTTTGACGTCCCCATCTGACCACATCTTCGACCTCGCAGATTTCTCGGATTGCTGTATTCCTAACTCGATCACGTAGGGTCTTGCCAGCTATAGCGCGGAGTGTTTTCATCTCGGTTGTTCTGAGCATGCTCTTTGTCTTGACAGTGTCTGCCCTCAATTCAATGCCATATATGAGGATTGGTCGCACACAGGTCTTATAGATGCGTACCTTGCTGTCAGTCTTCATGTCCTTGTTTCTCCATATGACATCTTTCAGGCAGCCTGCAACTGCTACAGCCCTATCCACCTGTGACCTTACTTCTGTATATAATAATAATTTAAAATATGTTAAAAAGTTAACTAATAAAACAAAAGGCGCTAACATTGTAAAATTCATCATTTCAGATTTTTTAATGATTTCACATTTTGTTTCTACCTTTGAGTTAATTTCTTTCATATATTTCGCAAAAATTACTATTCTCGCTAGAAAAACTATAATTGTTTTGTTTTATTACGTTTATTTCGTTTTCCTGACGATGAAGGTATGTTATCTTCGAAACATATAGAGTAAATTAAACTCGATTGTGTAAATACAAACAAAAAATCATTGATTTAAAAAAATATTCAATATTCAAACAAACGTTTGTGATATATAATATTACAAAATTCTGCGAAAAGTATTGATTGAAAAACATTCTGAAAAATGATAACACGTCGCTTGTGTGTCGCGAATCTGTTTAATTGAATAATTCCTCTTAAATATTATTTTTTTCAGTAAATGCTATTTAATATGAGTATATTTCAGAAACCGATGGTTTCAAGATTATGTACTCCTTGAGTTAAGATTTTTTCATTATTTATCATTTAAAAAAAATATTGCTTAAACGAAAAAAAAATTAACCAACTGTGCATAAAGTATGAGATTTCTGATCATTTATTCAAACGCCTTTAAATTAGAGCAAATAATGTAGTCATAGACAGCAACTGAAATGTTTACCTTTAAACTAATACGCCGAAGCAGCGTCTAACCACTCTAAAGCCAGTTCCAGCGAGAGTTCCCGTCTTGAGATACGAGATCTCCCATTACCCTCCCCTCCCTCCCTCCCCAGATTACACGGCTCCACACGAGACCAAACCTGACTGAAGCGTGAAAGATACAAGACTATCGAAGATGCCGACTAGAGCATTATGCTGAACAGCTACAGCATCACTAGCGATACGAGTGCTCGGCTATTTATCTCGAGTTGTGTTTTGACGGGAAATAACACGAGACGTTTCTAGAATTGAGTCGTGCATACTTGTATAGATTGGTAGTGAATTTTGGTAAAAAATGAATGTTCCAATGAGCATCAATGTCCATTGTTTTTTTTTATATATTTTTATTTCTCATTTAACTATTGCTAGCACACGCGGGCGACGTGTCTTGCAAGAGTATTAGAATTATAGTGTTTCTTGAACAAAAGTGTAAAACTTTATAATAATTAATTAATACGAAAGAAATTGAGGTTTTATTACATTTTTCGGGAATGACATGTTTTACGGTTAAAACGCTTGTTGGGTGAAAAATGGTCAGTTATTCGATTATATATTCGCGTGTACTTTGAAAATTAGTATTAGAATAAGTATAGTATTTTAAAAATGGATCAAACATGAAAGGTTTATTAATAATTTTACTTATTTATATATCACATCTAAAGGCTATTGATAGGAAATATAAAAAACATTAGAATTACTCTTTATTCATGTAGAGAAAAAAGAAAAAAATATTAACAATAAATAAATGTATTTAATAAAAATATTTGATAACTAATAAGATTTAAAATGTCTGTTTTCTAGAAGTTTTACTTTATGGAAACGACGTGTTTTGCATGCCTTATGTCGTATCAAAATGCCTTAGCATGGCAACATATGTCATACCCATAAAATATAATAAAACTTCTAGAAAGTAAGAACTTAAATTTCCACGGTTAACACCCCGAAAAATATTTCTAGAAAGTAGACGTTTTTTAGTCGTATTAAATATTATAATTATCTATAATATAATTTTTTAAATCGCAAAAAGCCAACATTACAGGCCTACACAATATGTTTATATACTTCTTAATTTGAGTAATTAATTCATTATCTTTTTTTTGCCTGTATGCCAAAATTATTGGTGTTGATGCCCACCAACAGTAGTTTGATCTTGCAAAACAAATAAAATATGTTTTCTTTTAAATTTTATGATTTTTTTTTTATGCAAATTATTTTTAATTTAACCATGTCTTTTAAGATACATATTTTTTTATTTTTTTTGAAAATTTATAGTTAATCACGCAAAAATGTATTGTGAACTTAATTAACTTTTTTCCTAGAAATACTGTGAATAACCTTCGACTATTTTTACTAAGAATAATCATTGGTGGCTACGGCAAACGGGTTTTAAGTTGCCCATATATGCTTTATCACTTTGATTTCAAACACTTACAATCGTGATCCAAAACCCTTCACTTGATCAAATTATAAGATAGGTTTCCCAATAAAGTTGGTCTGAAAACAAATTCAGTTCTATTGGGCTTGATGTTCCATTTGCTCTTAAAATCTACACGAACTAATGAAAACTAAACTGTGTGAGGGACACTTGATAAATAATTGAAATTGGAGCCTACCCTATTTGACTCACGAACATTCGAGGTGATTCGATCAAAGGAAAACCTTCATAAATATTTTTCATTTAAATTTCATTCGCGTAAAAAAACGTTAATTCTAAAATACGAGTAGGGTCAAAGCACCAATGAATGACCGTTTAAGGTTCGCTTGTACTGAAATCCACATTAAAGGTATTAATTTCATTATTTCAGTGTACAAAATAAAAGAAAACAATAAAAAACACATTGACTTCTCTAAATTCTCTAACTTTTTTTATTGAAATATGAGTATTACTATTAAAATTAATATTTCTCTAAAAAAATAGCACAATCACCAGTAAATGACCACTTCAGGTTATATTGATACAATACATAGATTTTGTTACATTGTCACATTATGAAACACCCTAACATATAAAAATATGTAAATATTCAAAGAATTGCATAAGAAATAACATTAAAAAAACACTTACCACACTTTTCCTTATAAAAAACTACTAACAATCTCAAAACAACAACGGAAAGACGCACTTTTACCGTTTGACAAGGCACAGTTCAAAACTGATAGTTTTGTTTCTTACCAACAGTTGTCTCTGCCTACCTCTTTTGTCATAGTTTCTTGGGATTAAAATTTTTTGACTGGACACATAGAGCAATTCTTATTATATTTTGTTTTATAAACCAACGGTCATCTACTGCGGGGCGGTCAAATACTGGTGCTTCGACCCTACATACTTACTTATTATGGACATACAGCTCTTGAAGAGTATTTATTAGTCTCCTTGATAATTTTATTCCAAATTCCTTGATCCAAGGCCTTTTCCCCCAACAGTTCGTTTCACCCAACCTAGCCAGATCAGTCAGAACATTATTAGGCGCTGTATAGGCCTTCCTAGAGGTCTTACTGCGGCCAATCTTGACGCGTGCGGGATTTTGATTGTTATGGTCATTCCGGCTTGGCGTACATATATGCCCATTCCATGCTAGGCGACCGGTTGTCATTACGCTCGTTATAAGAGGCTGTTGTTTTAAAAAAAAAGCTTTTTAAATATACATTTCGATATTTTGATTTTTAACAAATTAAGGTAAAGTGTTAAGTTTACTACTTTTATAGCCTTAGGCTACAAAAGTAGGAAAATATCGCTACGACTGCACGGACGAAAACTTTTTTACATCAAACATTAATAGCGAGTGGTATACAAGAGCTTGAATATCTCATAACAAAACGCCTGTTTCTGGGAGGGTCAAATATTTCAACGACTCGCATAGTAAAAAAAATGTATTAAATTCGCGTTTTACGTGCAATTTCTTGCTGTCATAATTTTGATGTCAAAGGATAATAATCAAAAAATTCAATTTTGCAAGTCTCAAGTAACGGTTTTTATGTTATTTTTTTATACTGCATCGTTCACAAGTTATGTATAATAAAAGTTTACGTATCTCCGACACCACTCGGTGTAATAAATCGTCCCGTCGATTAAAAATGAGTTTCGAATTATTAAATTTGGTTCGCCGGGAATTCGGCCTAAGTAAAGATAACCTCAGTGGGGTAAAATTTACATAGAGACCCATGTTGAACTGGCTGTAAATCAAATCAGGGGACAGTCAAACATTCTCCCTTCTCAGTTAAGCAAATGTCTTCCGAGGCGTCGGTCACTCCAATTAACCTCAATGGTGAAAGTAATATGCCTGATTCGGATTTGGGTGGCATCCCAGGCATTTGTCATGCGGATCACACGCGCCCCCTCCCGCCCCTTTCGCCCCCCTCCGCGTGACCTCCTAACCCCAAGTTTGTTCGCTGGGCTGCCAGATTCATCCGAAGAATTCCTAGTGTTGGCTTAGTTATTAATCAGGTGTTATTTTACCTGACAAATATTTCAAATTTCATGTTAAATTAAATTAAATTTATCATTCTGGGTTCGTATAACGTCAAGTAATGGAGTTTAGGTATTGATTTTTATAGAAATTTACTAATTATAAATAATGAATGAAAAACAGATAACTCTATAATAACAATATTTATTAATTGATGCGAATAAAAACGTCTGATTCGTAGGAGTTTTAATGTAGTTTATGGGAATGACATATTTCGCTTTTCTAAGGCACTATCAAATGTCTGTATAAAATAATAAAAAGCATTCGAAAGGCAAAACATGTATTTACCTTAAACTTTAATGAAACTTCTAATAAACGGACGTCTTCATTCGTATAATTTTTAAATGTGGATTTTTACATCATTTTTCAGGAAACAATAAATAAGATTTCTTCATTTTAATTGTAGGTTACCGTAATTATTAGTAATTATTTATTACACCTTTTTCTGAAACGCTTAATTTGGGGTGTGGCATCGTTAAACATTATTTATAACACTTTTGTACTAACAATTTTATAGCACTTGTTTTTCGCTTTGTTTTATTTATCAAACCAACCGGTTTTGCTACCGCCCTAGTTTTTCAGTTTGTTTTTTCTACACTTGCAAAGCTCCGATTGGAACGAACTGGATGGTTCGACAAAACAAAATAAATTGGTGTAAAAACAAAATACACAATTGTTATAATTTTTTAAAAAATTTTATTACATTACAAATTCACAATTTAATTTCAAAAACGAAAATACTTTTAAACTCTTCGATAATACATACTTTTTATAGTTCATATTTAATGCTGAGAATTATGTAATGTTTAGGTCTCAAAACATAATTTATGTGCACCCTTTTAAAACTACATTAGTTTAAATAGAATAAGACATATAAAGCACGTAATTTGCTGTTATTTCTTGTGAGTTTCATATTATTATTTAGTATTGAATAAAAATGTTTGTTGTATAGAGATATAACGTTAATCAGATAATCAAATAATTTTACTGAAATCTATTGATGGAAGTTCATTTAAAATAATAATTAAGTAAGACGATGTTTTTTGGCGTTATTTCGACGGTGACTAGTTTCACCATCTCGCTGGCATCAACAGGTTGGCCATGACTGGTGAAACCAGTCGCTGTCGAAATGAAAACAAAAGTGGTAGTAGTTAAAAAAAAAATCGTTTTATTTAATTATTATGTAATATATATAATTTCCATATGCCTGGCTAGAGCATTATCGAATGTGATTATGCTATAGCAAACTGAAATATGTCACACTCATCAAATATAATAGAGCACATTTTCTCAAATATTTAAAATGTATTTTTACATAATTGTTCAAGAAACAATCAAAAACCTGTTTTTTTAATTAACCACGTCAAAATTATTTATAAAATAAACATTCAAAGCTTTGAACCCTATAGTTATTTTAAAGTACTAAATTGATTTTGATAAGAATGATTTGATGCCCGATATTCCTTAAGTATTCTTACTGAATTATTTAAATTCCAAAATAATGATTTCGGGCTAACTGAATTATTTAAATTTATAAGCGAATCTTTTCATAAAATATTAATTACCGTGTAATCAGTACTAAAATTTTTAAGATCCAAGAATAAACATTTGTTTTAGACAGAGTTAGAGGAAATCTTTATTGTGATAATGTCTTAGCGGGGGTGTCTTTCATTAACTAAAGTTAAAAATAACTTTCCCCCCTGCGAAACTTCCAAATAACAACACTTCGCGGAATTTTCCAAAGTGTCATTGAAACCCGATTTAAGGGTGAGTTTTAAAATTGCCCCGTTTAATATGAAGACAATGGTTATGACAAAAATGTGTGAAGATCGAACTTTGTCAAGTTCCCTCAATTTGTTGAAATTGCAAAAGTTACACGGGAAAATGGTCTGAGACCGCCATGCCAGTCCATCGTATCTATGTTGCTCAATGGAGAAAATGCCACAAAATTGTTTCGCTTAATACTAGCTTAAAATAAATTGATTGATTAGATAATTCTAATAAGCAATTTTAGATTCTTCATATTTTTCTTCTTCCTTATTGTAGACCTATGTGGTCTATTCTCCAGAGTGTTGCTCCTCCTGTGAGGTAGATTTCCAGCTGTCCTTTTACGAGGTCTTCCACGAGGACGAGTCCCATGAGACGGATTATGCAATGCAATATAGGGGAGTCTGGTGGTGTCCATTATAACATGACCGTACCAGTCCCCCTTTCGCTGTCTGCTCCATCGTATAATATCCTCAACCTCACATATCTCTCTTATTCTGGTGTTCCTCGCGCGATCTTTCAGTGTCTTGCCTGCTATCGTCCTCAGTGTTTTCATTTCGGAAGTCCTCAAAACTTGTTTGGTACTTACTGTGTCTGCCCTTGCTTCGACGTATAAATGTTATTATTGGTCTTACGCATGCTTTATAGATTCTCATCTTACTCTTAATGGCCATGTCTTTGTTTTTCCATATTGTGGATTTTAGAGCCCCAGAGATTGCAGCTGCCTTGTTTACTTGGTCTTGTATTTCTTCCCGCAGATCAGCTCCCCCCACCAGGTCTATGCCTAGATGCTTAAAGGTCCTGACCTGTTCTATGGGTTGATTAATGATAACCAGGTTACATGTTTTGGGTGTTTTGGAAAATGTCATATATTTGGTTTATATATTATATACATAGAACTGGCAAAAGAAGGACGAAAGTAAAATAAATGCAGATCTCTTAGACGAATGTGTATATATTCTCTGTGTGTGATAGTGTCGAATGAAAATTTAAGGTGCGAATGATGGTGTTATGAACAAAATAATGAAAGGATCATTAAGATGGTTTGGACATATGGAAATTATGAATGAAGGAAGAATGGTAAAAAAATTATATCTTAACGTTGTAAATGGGATAAGAAATAGAGAAAGACCGAGGAAAACGTGGCACGATCTATTAAATAAAATATTGAATGTCGCCTATGTGAGGAGTCATGGAAATCGACTACCTATCCAAAAAAGCTAAAATGGCAGTGCCTAATGGTGTTCTTCAACCTACCCTTATGTATGGAAGTAAAGCATGGAACTGGCACAAGAAGCATGAAAATAGAATAAATGCAGTATAACTGAGACCTTTTAAATTAATTTGTGGTAAATATGTATATACCTAGCCAATTATTTCTGCCTATTCCTCCTAGGAGGCGGCGCGATGGTTAGTTAGAAATACTTTACTTTTATTACTTGAAACATCCGATGTCGTCCGCTGCTGGACATAGGCCTCCCCCATACTTCTTCACGTATTCATCCATGCCTTTTAGTAATTTTTCGAATGTCATCGAACCATCGTGGGGGGTGTCCCGCTTTTTTCTTCTGTCCTCTCGAGGTCTCCAATCCACCACCTTTCTGACCCATCTTTCGACTACCAATATGCAAATGATCATTTAAGCTTAGCTACTCTTTTGACGACATCTGTTAATGCTGACCTTCTACGCATTTCAGTATTTCTTATCTGGTCTGATTGTCTTACATATAGCATAGCTCCTACGTGTTTCTTTTGTGCTACACGGAGTTTCCTTATAGTCGACTTGATGAGAGTTAACGTTGGCTTGCCATATGCTGCCCATCCATGACCGATTCACCTCAAAAACGCATAAATTAATACATTTATAATCACACATAGTGTCAGTATATAATGTAAGCAAGGAGGCTTTACAAAACAAATCAATCGTACGACTAGACAGAGAATCCATAACAAGTTGATAAAACCCATGCCTACTGTACCGGTACATTATTAACGAGAGCCTGGAACATATGAATTAAATGGAAGTATTTCAGGAAAACGATGTCAAACGTGAAACAATTCTGGTTCAAAACACTGACGCCTTAGAGCTTTGGGATATAACATATCAGCAGAGACGACTTATATACTCAAATCTTGATATATTAAAGAAAATTATTACGAATGAAAACGTCAAATTTCTAAAAGTTTTATTATATTTTATGGGAATGACATGTTTCGCCCTTCTAAGGAAGGCATTATCAATTTCAAAAATGACATTTGATAATGTCCTAGAAGGGCGAAACATGTCATTCCCATAAAATATAATAAAACTTCTAGAAAACTAACGTTTTAATTCGTATTAATTATTTAATATAGAGTTTTACATCATTGTTCAAGAAACAATTAATTGATACATTTTCTTAACTTGGACTTGGGACTTGGATCTTCTGGCTTACAGAGGTTCAGCTCATGTGGCTATTCCTCTTACGTCTGATGGGAACATTGTTGGAAGGTGATTTGGTGGGTTGTTAGTTTATTCGGGGGCATGATTTGTGTGGCCCGGAGTGTTCCTCTGAAGGAGAATCGATTTTGGGCGCTTGTGGCGGCTGGAAGTGTTTGGGTCGTAATTAGAGAGGTCTTTTATTGTGGGGTTGGGATGTGAAGGGAGTCCTTTGTAAAAACGTTCGGCAAGTTTCAGAATGAATTCATCTATCATCGGGATTCCCGATTCTAGGTGCAGTTGTGTAATCCTGGTCCATGAAGGCGCACCAAGCGATAAACGGATAGCCTTATTTTGCAGGATTTGGAGTTTTTGTATGTGACTCGAAGCTGCATAGCCCCAGATTGGGGCTATTTTCTTAACAGATCGCCCGATCTACAGAAAAAATGATAAGAAAGAGACCTAATTTTATCCAAAATAATTGTAAACAATTTTACTCGCATCCTGTTACAGAGAGAGACTTCATTTTTTTCGCAGTTCCCCTCCGATTACTTCCTCATTGGGGTAGTCACGTAATCTGAAAAGGTGTTTTACCGGCTTAATTGTTCCTATTAATATGTGTTTAGTTAATGCCGCGGAATTCGAAACGATTCATTTGCATATTTTACTGATGTTAATTTCCCCTTTTTGTTTAATTTTCGCTGCCTGGCAATAAGTTTTTTTTTAACATGATTGTGAAATGTTTTATTTTTATAAGCGTTGTTTCTTATAAACGTGATTCGCGTAGCCTATAATTTCAAAGCGTTTTGCATAGATTATCACGTGTATCTGGTTAGAAATTCGTAATGTGAATAAGTACTCGTACTTAAGAATATATTCATTTTTGTAATAGATACCAAATTTGTTCGAGACTTATTTTTTTATATAAAGCTCCTTATTAGATTATTAATACGTTTCAATAAACGTCTGTTTTCTTGAAGTTAAATTATGCTTTATAGGATTGTTATGTTAATTGAAATTTAAGAATGCCTTAGAAAGGCGAAATATGTCGTTCCCATAAATCATAATCAAACTTCTAAAACAGACGTTTTCATTGCTATTCTTTTGCGTAATATTTTATTGACGAACTTTTTTGTGGTTTTTAACGCTTACATTACAAACAGTTGTTTGCAACACATGATGATGAAACTGCAATCGCGACATTTTCATATAATTAAATTATGATATTATATTATAACCCTTTTTTAATTTAAACAGTTAATAAAAATAACAGTGTTTTTCCACATTTTCTACACGAGTTAATGTTTTCCGTCATGTTTCGAAGGTTTGATGAAAAGAGTCAGAGAAATCCACGTGGGACCTGACACGTTGTATGAATATGAAGACACGAGAGTACGTCAGAAGATTACGATTTGGACGATCAAATATTTCTGCATATCCCTTAAGAGAGACGTCGTGATGTTTAGTTAATTAGTTAGTTAGTGATACATATAAATAATCTCACACGTGCGATTTTTTATATATATTTTAATGTGTCTAAAATTTATATGCGTTTGATTAATTTAGAATATTAAAAAGGATGATGTCCTTTGGATCGGGTTTATCATTTATACTATATATCACGTGTTGGTTGCCCAGTGGTAATTACGGTCAAGAGTCTTTGAATGGAACGTTAGGAGGACTTTTTATCAACTGATACCAGGATCTTTTTCTGAGCCCTCAATATAGAGCAGCAGGAGGTAATATCGGCTAATCCCTACCGACTCGCCTGTCCGCTGTAAGCTGGACCACTTTCTCCTGAAAAAGTCCCTCATCAATTGATGGGATACTTTTTCAAATCCTTTGGTTGAGGATCCAGGTTCAACCCTTATATTTATCAATGTCCAAAGGGTGATTAATATATGAGGGGGATTAGCCAAATGCCTCTCTATAATATTATTAGGTATCTACGAGTATACATTCGTGAAATAGACTTCATCTTCCCTTAAGCATACATATGTACGTAAATAATTTTAAATTTATTTTAAATCATTATTTTATTAAACATTTGATCATTTCTTATAAATAAATATCATTTTACTAAAAGTTAAGGCATGAACACTGTGGAAATTCCATTGTATTATACTTTGTAATTGAATGATAACGCTGTTTATTTTCCACATAAATATTTAATACCACGACAAGTCGTTAATATTTAATATTTAATTAAGCGGAAAATATAGAGGGTTATTTTTCAATTTCATAGTGCAATAAATTTTATGTTTAAAAAATACAATTTAACTGAGAACTTTAATACACACACAGGGTTTATATTTAATGTCGATGAAATTGTAGTAATACATTGGAGTGACGTGTTTCATGTTGCTCGGGTATTATCATATATATCGAGAATTAAACACGTTTTCGTTTGTATACCATGATAATTGGAGCAGAATAAAATAATTAACGCGATAAAGGGGTCCTATTTTTATTTATTCTAAACAATAATTAAGATGCAAGGGCATATTCCACAATAAAAAAATTGTTAAGAAATACAATGTTGCAAAACGCATATCGATAAAACATTTACGTTGTTAATTACTTAAAAATAATTTGATTATATATTTTTTATTTATTTATTTGATTTTTTATTTTTTATCAAAATATTCGTAGAAAGGTTATTTTGCTTTTAATTATATCTAGTAATAATTAAGATATTTATTGAGAATTAATTCAGAGAATTTTATTAATTTATTAAGATTATAAGTCAATTAAAATCACACGTTATTTATAAACATAAGAAAACAAATGAATGCGAGATTACTTTTCTGTTTAAATAAAAAAAAACTGTTGTCAAATTTTGACTTCGTTATTACGTTTATAGGTGTAGTTCGTAATATTGACGATTCTCGTGGTAGAGTGGAAACAGCTATGACTGCTACACCGAAGGTCCCTGTTTCGATTGACGGCGATGGCAGTGTGATAGTCACATTGTATTTCTTTTGGTGGAGAATTCACGTAACAATAAATTTTAAAATGGATAAGCTACCTATCACACGTCATGAAAATCAATATAATAGCTAAAACAAATTGTATGCAATTATTGGGTTCGAGCGACTTGTTCTATACAAAAATGATGCTTTGATTAATTAATACGAATGAAAACGTCAGTTTTCTAGAAGTTTTATAATATTTTATGGTAATGACATGTTTCGCCCTTCTAAGACATTATCAAATGTTGATACATTTGATAATGCCTTAGAAGGGCGAAACATGTCATTCCCATAAAATGAAAACGGATGTTTTCATTCGTATTAATTATTTAAATATGGAGTTTTACATCATTGATCAAGAAACATTTTTTTTTTATATTTATAAACATATTTATAAACAAACAATTTTTAAATTTAAAAATAACATCATTGCCTAACATAATTGAACAGTTTAAACTAACGAATATTTATTATATTCTTAATAATTATGTGAATAGGGAGTATGGAAAACTAACTTATAGATTAATTACATTATAAAATCGTGAAATTCCTATAATTTTAAATTATTAACAGAGAGAAAATGATTTAATGATATAATTACAAGTTTTGATTGTGATGACAATAATACTTCTATGGTGATTGGAAAGAAACAATAAATAATGATGCTTTGTTTTAAAGACTGATTAAATTTTATGAAGTATTCGATTTTTGAATCCTCTTTTGTTCAGATGCATTATTGATCTGTATAAAGGTAGATTTATATTTCAAACGAAATGATTGTAGCGAATAAAAATGCTGATGTTTTCACGTTGGCGGCCTCTGTGTAAGGCATCCGCATACTAAATCATACATTCGGCCTCTGTTTACCCTCGCGGCGTTTGGTGAATACATCGCCCCTCTAGCTGATTCCCGCACTTAATCGACTGTTTGGCGGACGGACGGGATGAACGGAGGAGGACGGTCCGAATGTAAATTTGGCCAACACCACGTGACGCGGCCTTTTTGGCAGAGGTGCGAGCGCATTTACCAAGTTTTAAAACGAGCTTTTACGATACAACACTGACTTATAATATATAAACAAAATATAATCATAGCTCAACGGACACAGTACTTGTTCAAATCCTAACTTTATTTACTTATAATTATGATTTTCTTCTATAATATATTCACCATCACTGACGTGTTATCGATTCATTTTTGAATACATTTTTTTTAAATATTGTATTTTCATAATACTTTCTTACACTTTTTACAAACATGTTTGACAACCTTCCTTCGGTGTAGCCATTTAAATCTGTACTCGTAGCCGCCTTTAAAGGCAAACATTATTACCGCAGCATGCTTTGGACAACGAGGGCACGTTTTTATATTTATATTTTTGTATTTTGTATTTTTGTATTATGCGATCTGCCAAAACTGGTTGTGACTAAAATAATATACGAGAATATATGCATATGACAAGAGTTTTTATTGAATAATTATTAGTAACATTCTATTAATTTTGTTTAATTTTCATAACTAAACTAACTAACCATCACGCCGTCTCCTCGAAAGAGTAGGCAGAATGAATGGACCGCCACACTTTTCTTTTCGGACATATTTCTCTCGCTCCCTCACCATTCATACATCGTCTCATGCACGCGCGTCGATTTTTCTGACTCCTCACATGACCGACATTCAATATTTGATTTATTTGATCGCGCCACGTTTTCCTCGGTCTACCTCTATTTCTGGTTCCATTTACATCGTAAACATATATATTTTTTACCATTCTTTCTTCATTCATTCTTTCCATATGTCCAAACCATTTAATGATCGTTTCATTATTTTGTTCATAACACTATCATTCGCACCACATTCACTTCTTACATTTTCATTCGACACTCTATCATCTCGTTTCTACTGCATTATAAAAATAACATCATTTTATTTAATAATAATTAAATAAAACGGTGTTTTTTTAACTACCTTCACTTTTGTCTTTATTTTGAGAGCAACCGCTTTCTCCAAGCTCGCTGGCTCGCTGGCTCGCTGGCATCGGTTTTGCCAGGCTTACTGGCACCAGTCTGTTATCGAAATAAAGGTAAAAGTGGAAGTAGTTAAAAAAAATCGTTTTATTTAATTATTATTTTAAATGAACTTCTCAAGAGATTTCAGTAAAATCATTTGATTATTTTTTTCTACATCAATGAAAGATGTCTGTTTCCCGAAAAATGTTTGTAAAGAATGCAAAAAATACGGTGTTATCAAAAAAATATTCAAATATTTCTGATTGTTTTAATGTTTATAGAAATGCGTTTTCCGGAACCTTATTCAAAAGTATTAATTTTAATAAATTAGAATTATTTGTGTTATGAACAAAATAATGGAAGGATTATATTGGTTTGGACACATGGAATGAAAAGACGAAGAAATAATGGTAAAGAGAGCATACATAAGATATGTAAACTATTTAAGAGGAAAACGTGGCAGGCTTATTTATGTAAATCTGTAAATCAA
The DNA here is from genome assembly GCA_022606425.2 of Lepidostoma basale. Lineage (NCBI taxonomy): Eukaryota > Metazoa > Arthropoda > Insecta > Trichoptera > Lepidostomatidae > Lepidostoma > Lepidostoma basale. The sequence continues at coordinate 243,305 of JAHDVF020000074.1, read as the reverse complement.
ATGTGAATGTTATTATAACTACATATATGATTACGCATTCGATTATATTATGCATTGGTGTCGAAAATAGGCATTAGCCCTTTTTTGTTCAAAATTTGATCATTATCTTTGGTTTTGTATTGCAGTTCATTTTATTATAGCATTACATCGAATCCTATATTTTTTACGTCTACGTATTTAAAACTAAACTAATGGCAACCCGTGAATTATTCACGGAAAAAAAATTCCGTTTAAAAACTTGTTCACTGTACAACCGTAATCAATAATAAGTTTTTTTCCACAAATTGTTATACTTTTGTTTTCTACACTTCCGTCATACAACAATAATCAGTACACAATTCTAAATGAGATTCAGAATCAGAACAAAATTCAAAGTAATATTCCTTTCTCGCTCTCTTTTATTCAAAATATTCTCGTACTATTTCTTGATGATATTCGGGTTTTTGCCTATTAATATTATGATATACATACTTTTCAATATTACACAACGAACATATATTATATACACATGTAGACAACATTTATTTTCAGTATTAAAAATTGTGTTATCTTAAAATAAGATAAGTTATTTTCCACTGCATTTTAGTTCTCTGAAAGATCTCACCGTGAATTGAATAGTTTCCTGCATCATCTTGTAGCAATTTCTCATCTGCGCGGTGGTAGTGGCTGGATGCAGTAAATTGATTGCTGTGTTTCAGAACTGTGATTTGAGAGGGTCCATATATAAGTTCTTCAGAAGATAAATGATCGAACATTCGTATTCCCGTGTCTAAACTGTGTATTAGAAGAAACCTGATGGGTTGCGGTGATCGGTAGTGTAATTTATAATTGAAATTGGGATACGAAGCAACTAAAATAGGATATTTGTCATATATTCTTAATTAATACGAATGAAAACGTCAGTTTTCTAAAAGTTTTATTATATTTTATAGGAATGACATGTTTTGCCCTTCTAAGGCATTATCAAATGTGACGAAACTTCAACTCGTTGCAGATTATATACACTAGTAAATGAAGCAGACTATGGTAATTAACGAAAATTGATGTGACCTTTTACATTTTTAACAAAGAATTATTAGGGCAGGTCCAGAAATATTAGAAATTGTTTCTTGGAACTCATTAAGAAATTTTATTACAATGATTACAACATAGTTAGGGTATACTAAATGATTTTATGTAAAATTAAAAATAAGTGTTTTGAGCTAGACGAAATAAAGTGTTTCTAAGAAAAACATATTTTTACAAATTGTTTACTAATGATTTTACATATTTCAAGATGACTAATGATTATATATAAAATAAAGTATTATATATAAAATAAAATCACCATCCTGTGTGCGTAGACTCCATTGATGTAATCTTCTCTTCTGCATCTGAAAATAAATACAGTACAGAATCAAGAGTTCTTTGAATCTAATTATACTAAAATTTGATTAATTTGGTCATGCCATGTTTTCCTCGGTCTGCCTCGACTCCGTGCTCCATTTACATCGTTAACTTATACTTTCTTAAACATTTTTTCTCCAAGTGTCCGAACCAACGCAGCGATCCTTTCATAATTTTTTTCATAATACCTTCTTTCGCTCTACATTCCTTTCTTATTTATATCAGCATTTGAGATTCTGTCATATATCGTTCTACCATACATACGTCTTAGGGACCTCATCTCTACCGCACCTATTCTGTTCTCATCCTTCATCTGCTAGTTCTATGCTTCGCTTCTTTAATTAACAGTTCCTATATCTGATTACAATCACATAAACAAGGTCGGGATTATGTTCTAAAAGTCTTGAAAACAAGATCTCAAAATAAATTTACATTTCGTAATCCACGAACTTGCAATGAAAACATGTAGCAAAATTATATCTCGGTATTAAAATATGATAAGCAATTCGGTTAGTTATCTTAGTACAGAAGTTCGAATATAAGAGTTGTAACTGCTAGAGCGAAAGCTTACGCGTAGGTCAGCGGTTTCCAATCTTTATGCTACTACGCCTTCCCGAAAAAAAAAATTCCGTACCACCCTATATTTTATTATTTACTTACCTAATAACCATCACGCCGTCTCTCCGAAGGGGTAGGCAGAAATAATGGACTGCTACACTTTAAACGTTGCGGCACTCCATCGTCCTCTTTTCGCCCCCGCGGGAGATGCGGTGTGATGGGTTGCGAACCTCATCGCCACCAATAGGCATCTCCCACGCACAATCGATAGTCCAACGTCCATTTAAAATAAAATAACAAAATTAAAATAATATTACACCTAATGTTCTTTTAGATGGTTCACATGTTGTAGGCTGGAGGATCAGGTCTTTTGTGTTTATTAAATTTATATTCCACGTATCCACTGTTTTTTTAAATAACTGTAATTAGGCATTTAAAACAATCCAACTCTAGCAAGAACTTTAAAATATTATTTTAATATTTTTAATAGTTAAAAACGTTTTAAATAATAAAAATCTTACAACAACAGAAAAAAACGTAAACCACAATTAACAGAATAATAACAAGGTTTTGCTATAATATATACGTTCATATTTATTTATTTTAATATTAAATTATTTTTAATCGTTGAAACCAACTACATACCAACGTTGAAATCAACATTAAATTCAAGGGTTGTTGTTGTTTATTGGTACAAAGTTTATCAAATCTTGGGAGCTATGTATGTGGAGAGCGCCACTAGTACCTATCTCCTTTTTGGCTATTAACATGTCTCGATATTTGGTTTTTCACTACTGTAACGTTACATCGTATTAATATAAATAAAACTTCATATAGCAACGGTTTGGGCATGGAGTTTTTTTTGTAGATATTATGGTATAATTTTTTTTTAATTGTTCGCGCCTCCACTGGCGATAGTCCGCGCCTCCCAGGTTGGAAAACGCTGGCGTAGATGATAGTATGTAACAGTGTTTGTATGTCATCTTCTATGAATTGATATTATTATTATCGTAGTTGTTCTTAAATAGTCAAAGTTTATTTCTGATTCTGGAGCTTTGTTTTATACTGTGATATCGGATAGACGTAATGGAATCGTAATATTTTATTTATTTTTGTAATACTATTCCGATTGTTTTCGATAATCTGAATGTTTTTGCTATTCATAAGTTAACGATGAATTTTTTTAGTTTGAAACTAACTAACTAACTAACTAACCATCACGCCGTCTCCCCGAAGGGGTAGGCAGAAAGAATGGACTGCCACACTTTTCTTTCCTGACATATTTCTCTCGCTTCCCCAACATTCATACATCGTGTCATGCACGCGCGTCGATTTCTCTGACTCCTCACATGGCCGACATTCAATGTTTGATTTATTTGATCGTGCCACGTTTTCCTCGGTCTTCGTCTATTTCTGGTTCCATTAACATCATTAACATATATTTTTTTACCATTCTTTCTTCATTCATTCTTTCGATATGTCCAAACCATCTTAATGATCCTTTCATTATTTTGTTCATGACACCATCATTCGCACCGCATTCACTTCTTATATTTTTCATTCGACACTCTATCATACACAGAGTATCCACACATTCTTCTAAGAGATCTCATTTCAACTGCATTTATTCTACTTTCATCCTTCTTTTGCCAGTTCCATGCTTCGCTTCCATACATAAGGGTCGGTAGAAGAACACCATTGTGCACTGCCATTCTAGCTTTTTTTGATAGGTTTTTGTTTGCGATGACAACTTTAAGTGCACCATTCACTTTGTTGCCTGCCCCAACCCTTCTTTCAATATCCCTCTCCACTCGCCCATCTCTTGTAAACATACTATCTAAATACACGAACTCAACTACTTGCTCCAAATTTTCACCATTCACGCTAATATTGCAGACTGTCGTGGTTTCTTCCTTTTCAAAAATCATTACCTTGGACTTATTAACATTCATCATCAGATCATTTCGCATTTTTAGTTTGAAAAATCAATAATGCCACACCTACCGAATTTTCATAGATTCTTGTAATAAAATTAAGATACACTAATATATCTTGGGAATAAAAAAATAATACCTTTTTTTAATAATCGCACTTTTTCTATTTTTCTAGTTTTAATCCTTGGGTTTGTTTTGCAGCAACCTGTATGTAAACATGTTTGCTGATTCTCGGGATTCAACTTAATCTTTTAATGTGGTAGTTTCTAGTTTCTTTCCACATTTTTGTAAATAGCAAGATATTCGAGCCCCATTTTTGTATACAATTATTGAGCTATAGATTCTCATGACATGTGATAACTAGCAAGTTTATCACCATTTTTATTGTCATGATAATTCTACCAGAGTAAAGACGGCGTGATTTTTTTTTCACACTGTCATCGCCGGGAATTGAACCCAGGACCTTCGGTGTGGCAGTCACTTTATTATGTAAATTCGTTTATGAAAAGTTCTCTTTAAAAAAATGCCGTTTACTTGAATCTAGTTTTGCCTTGTAATGACGAGTTGATTTTTTCTCACGTGACCGACAACAACAAACCATCACGCAGTTTCTACGCAGGGTAAGGCAGAGAGAATGGACCGCCACAATACTCTATCTTGACATACCTCTTTAGCTTCCTCCACATTCATACAGCGAGTCATTCACGCAGTCGATTCTTCTGGCTTCTATCATGACCAACCTTTAAAATTTTATAAATTTGGTCATGCCATGTTTACCTCGATCTACCTCGACTCCGTACTCCATTTACATCCTTAACGTATAAATATTTGACCAATCTTTCTTTACCTATGCGCTCCACATGTCCGAACCAACGCAGCGATCCTTTCATAATTTTGTTCATAATACCTTCTTTCGCTCTACATTCCTTTCTAATATCAGCATTTGAGATTCTGTCTTACATCGTTCTACCATACATACGTCTTAGGGACCTCGTCTCTACTGCATTAATTCCTCTCTCATCTTTCTTCTACCAGTTTCATGCTTTGCTTCCATATATTGTACATTCCACATGTTCCACTGTAAACGGCCATTTTCGCTTTTCGTAACAGACATTTAATATTTGATTAATTTGATCCTGCCACGTTTTTTTTCTCTGTTTCTAGTTCCATTTACATTGTTATTATACAAGTATACTAATTTTATGACTCTTCCTTTATTCGTTCTTTCCATGTGTCCAAATGATCTTTATGATCCTTATATGTTCTTATACAATATATTCGTAAAATATATTCTTATATGTATGCAATTATACAAAAGCTTAACAGTAATAATGAATAACAAAATAGATAATTAATAAATAGAACGAATTATAAAATTGGTAGGCAAATAAAATTCTATTGAATTCACGAAGATCGAATATGTCAAACTCAAAAGAACCGCAAAGAGCATATCTGTACTTAAAGCACACGACAGAATATTTGCTACGTACGGCTTGTCCGTGCTCTCGCATATTCATAGCCTGTTTAACATCTTTTAATATAGAGTGCTTTTTCCACACCTTGGGGTGGGTTCAGACGACACCCCCTCCCTTGCCGCACCCCCACCACGGAGCGGCCCCCGATAAAAACGATCGTTCAAAATTCGCATGACGCTGTTCGCAACTCGAGAGTAAAATGTTATGTAAGATCGGCCTGCTTGTTTTCTTACCCGCGATCACATATTCAGTGTTTCTTGTGAGTGCTTGTTTAGTAAATATCTTATATTGAAACGTTTAAGTAAAATGTGGCGAATAGCAAAATGCTCCTTTTATAAGATAATCAAAATATTACTTTGAATTTAGAATGTTATGAGATACAATTTTAAAAAACATATTTTTGTCTCAAATTTAATAGACGAGGAATAAACGTTGGTAATAGATCTTTCTTGGTAGAAGTACATTTTATCCAAAAGATGGTTTGACGATATTGAATGAAAAATAAGTACTACCTGGATAAGGAAGGGACAAGACAGGGACGAGTGGAAGAAAATATAAGAGACCTATATCCAGCAGCGGAGGGAAGAAGGCTGTAGAAGAAGAAGTACTCGTACATTGATCATAATAATAATTTTTTTAAAAACACTGCTTTTTCCACTTTTGAGCTGATTTTTCGCGGGATGTTTTGAAGGTTTTACACTTTCATCGTCGGGAGAACGATGTAAGCATAGGCGAATGTGCCGGTCTAGTAGCCAGAAGTCTTGACGAAAAATGAAAACTGTGGACTTGGAGACCATGACCGCAAAGAGAAACACAGAGCGACCGCAACTAAGCTGACACGTGGGCATTATCTGAATGCAGTTTACATAAGAAAGAGTGACGCGTTAGCTAATGAAGAAGGCCTTTATTTGGAAAGATTGGATGGGAAAAGGCTGTAGAAAATGAAGAAGACACCGGTATGTAGGTACTAGTACTGATTTCTATCAATACTAGTACTGGTTTCTATCAATACTAGTACTGATTTCTATCAATACTAGTACTTCTTTTTATCAGTCGTCCACTGCTGAACGTAGGCCACTGCCCCCTATCCATTGCCACTCTCCTTCATCCAAGTCCAGCAATCGTTATAATATCGTCGGTCCAGCGGGCAGGGGGACATCCAACTCTACGGAATCTTGCGCTCGGTTTCTACTCCAGATCCCATCTTCCCTCTCGGCTGTCGGTTCTCGGACAAATATGGCCAGCTCACCGCCACTTCAGTCCGCTTATCTTCTGTCTTCCGTCGAATAAATTAACTTCTGATTCTGTCTTATAAAGTAATTCCATGCATGGTTCATTCCATGGTGCGCTGGGCGACTAGAAACTTATTCACCAGACAAATCAGTATTTACATACTAGTACTATTTTTTCTCAAACTTGGTACATGCAGGGATGATACGTATTCGTAATACGTTTAGACCCATTTAATCATACAGTTTTATTAGAAATTGCCTGGCTAATGGATATAAATTCGTTTTCTGAAATAAAATGACGACAATGAGAAGATAAAAATAGAATCAATAAACAGGAAAATGATGCCATTTATCAGCCGTATAGAAAACGACGGCGTTTAAGTTTACGGCGAGTAGTATTAACTTTTTCAACGCCCCCGTATTTGCATTCATATTCTCCGTTCGCGCTCAGCGCTCAAGTCACGCGATAAACTGGCAATCTTGTCTCATTTTTCGTCCGTTTTATTGGCGCTGGGATCGCTACCGACATTATGGAAACATTGAATGGTACACGGCTCTAAACAGAGTTCGAGAGTTCGGCACTCGCCTACGTTAAAGATTAAACTATTCGGAGGCGCGAGGTGGCATCGCGGAATTCCACTAATAATGTCGCACCCTCAATTCGCTCGGGACATAAATCTTCCTTTTTTAAATCCAGATATTTAAAATTTACATTCGAATGAAGGGGGAAAACAATGTTCTATTTTGGTGAAATCTGATGTTGGAATTACATTATTTCGCAACCATTTATGTTATATTTTGTTTTATTTCTAGGCACATTTGTAAATAAGATTATTATTTATAAACCACTCGGTATACCATTTTATCTTTTACTAGCGGTAGGAAACAAAGGTAACATTCTTATTTATAGAAATATTCATATAAACAATCTAACATGTATCCAGTTTTACTCATTGAAAATTTACAAATTTCACGGATTCAAGTTAATATGTCTGTAAAGTTTAGTTTTTAAACAGATGAGAAAGTGGATTTTTGAGGTTTCTCTAGCTGAAAACATTTTCATAATTATGAGGAAGAAAATATTTTTATTTAGTTGGAAATAGAAAACGTATATATTTCTAAAAATCTTTGTCTAATTGAATGTCTAGTTGAATATATAGCATCAAGCCAAGTGTAGTTTGTTCATAATAATATGCATTTTTTTTATGTAATGAATGGATTCAAACAACACCAACAACAAACCATTACGCCGTTTCTCCGAAAGGGTAGGCAGAGAGAATGGACCCTCACACTACTCTATCTTGACATAACTCTATAGCTTTCTTCACATTCATACAGCGAGTCATACACGCACGTCGATTCTTCCGACTTCTAACATGGCCGACATTTAAAATCTGATTGATTTGGACATGCAATGTTTTTCTCAGTTTTCCTCGACTCCGTACTTCATTCACATCGTTAACGTATACTTTCTTAACCATTATTTGTAAATCCATGCGTTCCATGTGACCGAACTAGAATGGATTCATTATTTTGATTTTCCTTAGACTAATAATAGCAAAGTCGTTTAGTAATAGAATTTGCATTTGAATAAATATAATTATACTTTGTATTACAACACTTTATTTTCACTGAAATCAGACATGTTTCGGTTACGCGTAACCTTTATCAATGTATACATTTTTGACGTTAAAATTAACGTTAAAATTGTATACATTGATAAAGGTTACTTGAAATGAGTAGGAGTTCAGTGAAAATAAAAAGTGTTGTAATACAAAGTATAATTATTTTTATTCAAATATGAATCCACGACACAAAGTGAAGGCGAACATAGAAGAAATGGAAATTTTACCCTACCATATTAGGAAAATCAAATAACAAAACAAAACTTTCTGTAGTTGTAGGCTTACAAGAGACATTAGACTGGTGTGTTTAAGGTTCTATAATCATAAATCAAAGAAAAAACTATAAAGTGAGTGCTTCACATGAAGATTTTTAATATCTTCCACAATTTTATTTGTTGTTTTTTGAACCGCTTACGTCAAAAAAAGTCAGTCAAAGTAAATTTCTTTAAACGTTGCTATATGTATTCAATATTAAAAGATTATTCTGTACGCAAATACATACTCGTAGTCCGAGTATACGAAAATGATTTCTTTGTCTTCGACGATTTGTACATAAAATAAGTTATACATATATAAAATATTATAGCATAGAGTTATAGTTCTTCTTATCCAATAATATTTTTGTGGACCAAAGCCAAAATTCTTAATAAATAATTTATTGGAGCAGTACTGAATCGGGAATGCGCCTTGCCCCGTATATTCCGCATAGTTTCGCTATCGAAGAGGCGATAATTTCGCTTGAAATATGCGATTGTGTACTCATCACCGCCTTCCTATGGGATAAAATACCATGTTTATTTTTATCACGTACGTGGGCGCTGGGTGTGAGGGACCAAACACGATAATTAATAATGATGTTTATGAGCTTTTTTTTTCGCGTCATAGCCCATATACGCATTTCAAAGGTGGGAAGTAATTAAAAATACGCAGGCGATATCACGTTTAGGTGAATATTAATTATATCAAAAGTATCATTATATCGTAGTTTATTGTATATATTTTTTTTAAATCACAAAATATATTACAAAACACAATATAGTTTAAGCCGTCTATTGAAAACAGGTAAAATATAATAAATATATAATACCAGGAACGCACGAAAGATGATTTGTCGTTAGCAATACAAGATACTTTCCAAAGTCAAGAGTCTTCTGAACGTACTTTCACGAATATAAAAGACTTCGATCTACGAAGCTATCATGTTCAGCAGTTTTATTGCTCTTCACACCGGCATCAGTAGACACTGGTTGGTTCTGCGTGTTGGGAGATAAAACGGTCTGTGCTGACGCTGTCGAAGATGACCATCCTGAACATAAAGATGGTTAGCCTCCTAGACGACGGAAATCTCAAAGAATCCCTTGATATGTCAGAAGATGAAGAATATAATTATGTATATAAAAGCATGCACCAAAATAAATTAAATGATTTTACCAAATCAAATGGAAGGTTTTATTTTACCTAGGAATATAAATTTAGCATTCCAACAGTAAAAGTACATTAATACTCTCCAAAATCGAACCATCTCTCATGCGTTTCTGGTAGTATATTATATACAATATATTATTTTGCCTGATCTCAATAGATGTCCTAAACCTTAATTTTGTAATGTCTATTGATGAAATAAACTGATTTGATTTGATTCATGATATTTGAGACATAAAAGAAATTGTTTTTATAAAAAAACGATGATCCACTCTAGAGCTTAAGAATGTAATTAGTATTATTCTAAATACTTTTCCCATACTTAATTAATTCCATGTTTTTTTTAAATATAAATGAACACCTGTCAATTTTTTTTTAAATGTTCATTTATATACACATTTACGTACTATAGATTATGGACAATAATTATTGTTGAATCAAATTTATCATTTTCCAAATATTTAGTTTTGAGTACTTTCATTTGCACTGCATTTACTTCTTATTATATGTATGTATGCATTTGAGACTCTATCAAATGCTGACTTACTACGTATTTGCCTTAAATATCTTATTTATACTGCACTCATTATATTTTCATCCTTATTTTGGCAGTTTCATGCTTCACTTTCCTACGTAAAGTTTGGTAGAAAATGATTAGGTAACAGTGCACTGCAATCTGGAATTTTTCGTATAGACTTTTGTTACAAATTACCAAATTCAAAGGTTTTTTTCACTGTTAAATTGATGAGTCTTACATCAAACTGTTGATGTTAATTGGGAAGTATTCGTTATGAAAACCGAAGTATCGAAATCGCTCCAATTTATTAAGCTAATGTTTAATTTTGTTCTGTAGGGTTGCTTAAAAATAATAATCTTGCGCTTTCCCGTTAGGTCTGCGGAAGGGCTTCGGTTAGCTGAGAACGGCAATTTGTAAATGGGAAAAGTTAAAGGACTTTGCTTTATCAAGTTTTGTTTTTATTGCGGTTATTTAAACAGAATATAAAATGATAAGAGAATAGCTTCTTTGCTGTTTTTTTGTTTAGTTAATTGAAGGGCGCGAAAAAGTGGTATTGAAGGCAAATTTCATTCTAAAACTTTACTCCCAGTATTAAAAGTTAAATTGAAACAGTTTGTTCGAGATCAGTTTCCATGGGAGTCGGTTATAATGTATTTCTTGATTCCAAAGAAGGCAATACGAAAATGATAAAGTGTTATGTTTGAAGATGTTTGCAGTTTTGGAAATAAATTTTGATTAATCAGGTTTGAAAATAAAACAATTAATGCATTAAATCACCTTTAAAAACCATTGCACTTGTGGCAATAAATGTTTAACTTTGTCCACAGATAGATTTATTTATATTGATATAACGGAATTTTTAACATTCCATTTTTTGCGGATACAGATAATAGACAAAAATATAAGAACATTTTAATACAGTTACATTAAAAATTAAGCCTAAGATATCATTAATGAAGGAAGAATTAAAAAAAATATATTCTAGAGATGAACAATATGAATGCGACTAACAATTAATGTCATATTTTATAGATAGGGTATTGTACGTTTTATTAAATATGCCGGGTTTTGTTCTTGGAACAGTCCAAAGATTTTTTAAGAGACACGCGTGTCCTAAGAACTCTATATACCCGTAACTCTTTTGTTAGAAGCAGGCTTAAGTAAGGTGCCGTGATATAAAGTTGACATAAGTCTCAATTTTATCTAACGTTTGAGATGATAGAGTACGTAGTATATCCTTGGCTGCAGACAGCGCCATTTCTTAGTATGCTAGTGTATAAACTTCCTAAAATCGATGAGACACATTATTATATTTAGCATGTTTGGCACCGCAAATATTGTTTCATTTTAGTGGAAAGGTCAGTCATCAAAATAATCATGATCAGCATTATTTAATTGTTCTCTTAATTGACATATTGCAGACAGATTAGGTCTGCATGGGGATAGAAGAAATCTAATTTGCTACAGAAAATAAAGATGAATACTCTAAAAATTAGCAAGGTTTTCTAACAATCTTGAAGTATTATATCTAGAAATATCTATAGTTCTTTTTTTCGATTTTCTTTAACGTACACGCGAATACTTTTTGCGTTTTCAAAGACGTCAAAAAGTAATCAAATAAACTACATAGTTAGATTTTTTCAGCTTATCTTGTAGAAAATATGCGAAGTGATAATAGTAATAATTTTTAAACAATAATTAGACTTTTTTATATCACAGCTATCGTAAGTAACTCATCTCAAGGGCGCTTTGACAATGTTAAAACCATATCTTAACAGATGGTTGTTATTCAAAATAGAACTCCCGGTGCACCCAAAAATGACACATAGAGTTTCAAACACAATCATTATTTTAAATCAGCCTAAAGTCGTCCACTCCTGAACTCGGGGTCTCATTAATGCAATTGTAGCTGTGAATTGTATCGTTACCGTATACTGTAATCGTGTTTATGTTGCAAACTCTTATCGTCTCTTATTCTCCCACAAAATTTCATGTTCTTACACAGTAATTATTATATTTTATCAGTTTATTTCTTCCCTCGCTCAATAGTGGGTCCCTGGAGACAAAAGCATGTCGGATAAACGTGTGATAAAGTGCATTTTGCACCATTACTCATTTATATCGAGGTTTGTTTCGTTATTTGATGCATCAAAGTGCTCTACGTAGAGTTGTAAACATATAAAACAATGCAAAATCTATTTATCAAATATAACATACAAAATCGTTCAATGATTAAAAAAATATAGAGGGTTATTGGTTATTGAATACATTCCTTCTAGGAGTTTGTCGGGGAGGTTATTTCCGAAGAATTAATTATTTCATGTAAGGCATTATACAAAAGTGAACCGGTTTTGAGATAAAACGAATTTAAGTTTTTTCGTTGGTCATAATCAAACAATTTTTTTTTTCTTAATTATTGATGATAACAGGCATTCATTATCAATACAAAAATTTAAACTGTCTCTCCACATTAGGAAATACCAGACGGAAATATCATCCATTTTAATTATTTTTATTGACAAACTAAAAAAAAATTACCTAAAATTTTTTCGTTCAGATTATTTCAAAAAACATCTCCATAATTTGAACTTACCAACGAGGCATTTAGACTAAACATCGGTTTTAAGATTACAGATAAATCAAAATCATACTAGAAGAAAGTAGAAAATCGTATTTGATTGAATAATATAGTGTATCTCAAACGTGACCCTAAAGATGCCACATGTGGTATCGCTAGGTATCGCTAGGTAGTATAGCTAGGAAAAACATTTAACATGACGTATCTAAAATTGAACCGTTTGTTTTTCCTCCTCTTTTTCTTTGTTAAATGTTTTTCCTTGATGGTTTGGACATAAAAAAACTAATGGACGAGAGAAAATTGTTAAAATGTACCTTGATACAATCAGTGTAAGTGGAAAAGTAGCCGTGAAAGACTAAGAAATGCATAGCATGACCAAATTAATCAAGTATTTAAGGGCAGTCACATTCAGTCGAAAAAAATTGACGGGCGTGCTATTAAAATGTGCTATTAAAACGTCCATCCTCTCTGCTTAGCCCTGCGGAGAAACGGCGTGATGGTTAGTTAGTTCATGTTCAAAGCACCTAAGTATTAACCAGACTTCAGTTGGTTTATCTTATTAACATGTTTATCTTGATGTATACATGCATTCGTTTATCTATATCCAGGAAACCTAAAGAAATTTTTTCGCAAGCATAACTTGTGTTGAAAAATAACATCAATACATTGTATGACACAATGTTATCCTATAAGCTTTCTTCATAGGAGTGGAGCACCCGCGTATTTGGATCACCAATCCCGCCCTTGTAACAGTGCCAATACATTTTTTCGACATCTCATCTTTTATACGTCATAAATACCAGACATATGCAGTTTTCTATTTGCTGTTGGGCATTATTTATTTATCGCAAAAAAGTGGGGAATTTCGCCGCTACCCCCGTTTGTATTGCGCTTCCATTGCGGGGGTGGGGGAAGTAATATTCGGGGTCGCGCGAACATGTGAAATGGGGTGCTGACGGTTGAATTACTTGTGGACAAATAACGCTAAAGTGTATTTTAAATGTGTTTATTTTTCTTTTTACTTTATCTCTTCGGGAAAAATGATTTACATTCAGCAATTTCATTCGCTTTCGCTCACCGTTACAAGAAGTAAATTTCGAACGTATACACGAGTACTATAAATACTTGGTAGTTTTACTTAAACGATTCTCAGAGTAGAGAAAGTGATTGTGGCTAACCTTTTATTGAACGTTTCGCTTAAATAAACTTGTTTTTTAATTTCCTATTAAAAGTTTTTATTTCATTTTTGAAAATTTAAATTTGCAGTTTGTGGGTTTGTTTATGAAAAGAGATAATTTGTTTATTTTTTTATATATTCATTTTGAGAAATCTTTATAAAACAAAAATTAATTTAAATTTCAAGACTATAGAAACTTATAAAACAAGAAACTAAAATTTTGTAGCAAAAAAGGCGTAATATCAACACGTTGAAAAACCGAAATAAAATATTTAAAAAAATAATAATAATAATATATTTTTTAAATAATCTCATATATGTTATATACACTTCAAGGATTTCATTATGTCAAGTTCAAGACTTTACTGATTTTTTAGATGTGTCGGATTGATAACCATATTTAAAAAAAATAATGAATGTATCTGTATATTTCATTAATTATTTTGTTGAATCGCTCTTTACAGCATTACAGCGCGAGCCAAATCGATGTAAAGGGTATAGCTATCATATTGATTCTCGTGACATGTGATAGGTAGCTAATCTATCGCTATTTTAATGTCACGTAAATTCTACGCCAGACCAAAGGGAGTGTGTCAATTACACTGCCATCTCTGAGCGGGATTGCTGCATGTATGTTGCGCAACTTTGTCATCCTCTTTAGATCGTTTGACCTGTGTATGACGGTGGGTTGTCCTGGGATAATGACGTCCAGCAATCCCTCTATCCCTTCGGCGGCCTTTTTGGTAGTCTCTTGCTGGTCTGCTGCTGGAGTTTGTATCGTTATGGATCTATAATAGAAAAATACATAGGGATATTATAACCTGTCTGTTCATAATTTCTTTAACAGAGAAGGGTTTTATTTAACAACAAAAGTACACATAAGAATAATGATTATAATCAAAAACATGATTGTGGATCGTCCAATAAAACGTCCAATAGATGACGCTAGTGTAGAGTGAACTAAAATATGTAAAGATAAGCGCAAGATGCTAGCATATATATAAGTTCCAAAAAAATTGTCAGATGTGGTGGTCATAAGAAGGGCGGAATGGGAAAAGTTGTTAAACATAAAGCGATCGCTCAACCCAACCAATGACATGTCATAAGTCCTGTAAGCGCCTCGACCACCGCATTCTGTTCCCAGGAAAACAATTTACATCTTCGTCTCTATTGAGATACAATTAATCCTTATAAAAACAATAAAATGTTGTAAAAACGCAGTGTTTTGGATGATTGTCATCTTTCTGAGGTGCATTTTTTTTATTAAATAAGAACATTGTTTCTGTTATTCAATCTAATTGCAAAAGTATTCATAAACAACTCGATTCATTTCAACTCAATTATTTTTTTCTCTGTAAACCTATATTTACAGTCATTATAAATATATTTTATAATTCAGTGAGAAATCAGTGTCTTGTGACAAATATTTTAGACCAAATTCGAACGTCGCAATAAAATGTCAGTGTTAAATTTTGAAAAGAATTATTTTCCACGGATAATAAAAATGAATACAATTAAGATGATTTTATTATTTAGGTTCGTCTTTCTTCCGCTTTGTTAACTGTTTGAGTGCCTACCTACCCCTGTAATGGGGGTGGTACTTACCCCGGCAGGAAGAGCCGGTAATAAGGATGTAGAGTGAATGAGGAGGAAGGGAGGTCATCCGCTACCCGGCTAGGGGGCTTATTAGATTCCGACATGAAGCGCCACTGATTGTAGACAAATCGAATGAATATACTCGGTATGTTGCATATACTATAGTTCGAATCAGGGATATATCGTGATTTTTATTTGGACGCTTATTAAATCTGGTAAGTTATATTTTTCATTTTTATTAACTGAAACACGTATTAAAATATTAGAACTATTAAGAGAAGCAAGGGCCTCCTTGTATGGGAATGAACAATTTTATTGTCTTAGGTGATACGGTCATACAAAAGAAACGACGCGCGACGTGTATTCGTATACGTCTATTTCTCACCTGTCGCTGCGCGAATGTAGAAGAGGCATGGATTGAATGTAAAACCATTTTTTATGTAGATTTGGTGTGTCTAGTGTAACTTATTAATACAAACGAGAAAATAGTGTTAAAATAAGGGTAAAAAATCGAGTTTTTTTCCTTCTTTACTCTAGAAGAGAGCTTGGAATGAATGTAAAAACAGTTTTTTTATATGTAGATTTGGTGTGTCTAGTGTAGATAATTAATATGAAAGAGAAAAGTTCATGCAAGGGTAGTGAATCAAGATTTTTCTTTTGTTACTCTTGAGAGCTTAGAATGAATGTAAAAACAGTTTTTTATATGCACATTTTGTGTGTCAAATGAACAAAAAAAGTATCTATAAGTGTAAAAAATCTAATCTTCCTTTCTCATCGTGTTTTCTTCATAATTTTTTTTAAGGAATGCGACAATATGTGCACCTTACTGATTTGGGTATCTTATTCTCTATCTACATCTCGAACGACTGCAACTGGTTCATAACATTCATTTTCTGAAACCAAGTTTTACAGCTATATAGTAGAACATACCAAAATAGCATTTAACCATTATTATACCATTATAGATTATCGTTGCAAAAGAAAGCTTTTAGTTTATTAAATGCAGCACGTGCAACTTCAATTCTAAAATTTATTTCAATATAAATCAAGTGCTTCAGTTATAAAGCTGTCAATGTATTTTTATTCGTTAAACATTTTGGCATTAACACCATTCACTTGTCGAGTAGATGCATAATAATCAAGTTGCCCAAATATCATCCATTTGGTTTTCGAAACAGTGATTTTTTTTCCAAGTTATCTATCTAACCCTTTGTTATATATGTTAAGTTTTACATATATTTGACGAACCGCCTCTGAAGGTCACGCACTCAGATTTGAAAGCACTTGCATGGGAAATTTCATTATTAACTGGGCAGTGTGTAAATTGCATTGGATGCAACCTCCGGACACTCAAATTATCTCTATTGTTTGGAATACAGTCTAGTTTAAATATCTTCTATAAATTATATTTATTAAAAATGTATTTTCGTAAATTTACCATTATAAACATAATTAAAATATCTGAAATCGATCAACGAACAAGAACAAATATTATCTTTATTAATTGTTATTATAACTACTCGTTGGATGGAATAATCTATATCAATTATTGAATATTAAGAAAAAAATATCTTGAAGAATTATGATAAAACAATATTGTGACATGTTTCGCTATACAAGGGTATTGAATGCGTAAAAACCTGATGACGAAAGTGTGGTTATGTCCAAGGTAATGGTTTCCACATTGAGGAAGGCATGAGAGTAAAAAAAAATAACTAACTAACTAACCATCACGCCATTTCCCCGGAGAGGTAGGCAGAGAGGATGGATCGCCACAATACCCTGTCCTGGCATACCTCTCGGGCTTCCTCTATACATCGTACCATGCACGCACGTCGATTATTCCGACTTCGAATGTGGCCGCCTTTTTGTAATTGATTGATTTGGTCATGCCATGTTTTCCTCGGTCGTCCTCGGCTTCTTTTCCCACTCACGCTGCTTGTGTAAAACTTTAGTACGCGAAATAAATATAAGTTGTTATGATAAACAAATTATGCTTTTGTATGAAACACTTAATTTATGATGTGGCATTATAAATAATAATAAGAAAAAACTCAGTTTTCGAAACCCCGAGGAAGCTTCGGCGCGAGTGAAACCGGTTGGTTTAATTAATCAAAATAAAATGGTGTAAAACCAAATAAAAGTGTTTGAAATTAATACGAATAAAAACATCTGTTTTCTAGAAATTTTATTATATTTTATGTAAATGAATATTACCACCTGTTTAAGGCATTATCAGATGTCTTAAATTATCAAGTGTTTTAAATAATTCCTGATTTTTAATTAATAAATCCCGCTTTTAACACGATATAAAGTTTAATTAGAACAGTATACGACAGCTCATATTCGCAAGTACGTGTGTTTATAGTTGTACAATAAAGCCGTGGTGACGTATTCTGGGGTGGCGTGAGCGTTTCGTTTAGTCTGGAGGGGGTGAAATGGGCGAGAGTCAGATAACAGAGGGATAGGACGTAATGGTCAGCTAAAGAGGATTATTTTTTTTATCTAAATATGTTTTTCCGGACCGCTCCACAAGTTTATAGCGGCCATCACGGGGAGATTACGGCAGAAGGACGAAGTGGGAATATTTCATTACGGCGCAACGGTCCTAGCACAGTGCTACGTTTCATAAAAGCACGACACAAAAATGATATTGATTTTATTTGACATTCAAAGGTTGACATATCCTTTGAATGTATCATTGATTTTACCTCAAAGCTCAACGAAATTCTTACCCTTGTATTAACTAAATTCAAGAGCGTATTTCCATAATGAAAATAAACATATTTTCATAAGCACTAATTTTAAGCTTAGACATTTTAAATTTATAAAGATAAAAAATAATATATTATAATATTTTGTATTAAACCACGATATAACTTGTATCGAAATCATAACCTAGGTGTAATAACAAACCATGGTATTAATAAATTATGAATTTTTTTTTATCAAAATACCAATTGCATTGTTAAAATAACTTTTTACTTTAAATAATAATAAAATAAAAAAAAACGATAATAATTATTTTAAAAGATATTTATATTTTTATACCACTAACGAGCTGACGAAATCGGTCGAAACTAAAGAACACGTGTAATAATACTATTGAACATATTTTATCATAATTTTAAATGAATTTCTACCATTTTTAAAAAAATATTTAACATTAATGCAATAACTTTCACGGTTTTACAATAACTTTACCTTGTATTCTTTTATTTTATTATTACTGTATTTTTTGCAAATTTTAAATTCAGATGAAATAATGAGTTAATTAATAATTATATAAAAAAATTCTAAAGTATAAAAGCCTAAAAATATGTTATTTTAGTAATTAAATTAAATGTGTCATGAATTATATTACAAATGTCTCTAAATTATTGACTAAGAAAAAGAAGAAGAATAAGCATAATATTTATATTACAAATGGTATTAACTTATTGAAGAAGTGTGTCGAATATTAAAACATAGTTAAAAAAAATCAATAATAGTTTAAAAGTAATCTATAATAAGCTACAAATAATCTACAAAATTTGTGCATCGGCTTTGTAGGAAACCGTGCACTGTGCACCGTCACCACAAGCACCGAGTGACAACTGTAATGAAACGTGAAAGCGACGCGATAAACGATACCAAATTTTCGTGATAATTAGGTTCCAAGATTTATTTAACTTTTTGTGGATTTTTCTACAACTTGTGGAGTTAGTTTTAATTTAACTAGCATTGTGATATATTTCTTTAACCCTTAACGTACCGTGTTCAAAACAAAACGCTCGCTCCCATGTGGTAAGTTCAGTTTACCGCTAACTTTATCTAAATATCAAGCATATGACTAGATGAATCAAAATTTAATTTATGTCATCTTGTAGGGAATTTCATTAGGAATAGATCGATATCTATAACATACATGGATTATTTGAAAAACATATCATTATTAATTTTTTTCTGGAACCATGCGATTTCTGATATGTAATGCGTCATAGCATACGGGCGACTGGGACATCGGGTATAAACTTGTCTGCGCGCAGCGGCCGGCGGGGCGGGGATAAAGGCACCTAGGCAAAATGTATAGTACGTTCAAGACAACGAGTACGTATTAATATTTTTCCCTTTTGGTAAAGTGTTAATATTTTCACAGTTCTGATATTATTAAGTTGCGTCCTGCGTTTCCGTCCACAGTGGTATTATTACGTACATATTGAAAAGGTCAAAGATATAATTTATAATACGTTCAAAACAGCGAGTAAGTATTTGTCACTTTTGATAAAGTTGTAAATATTAGCAAAACAAATTCTACCTTAACACGAATGAAGGTGAGGGCATCTTAGAAAATATTTTTTTTTGGGATGAAGGAAGTAATTTTTTGCTTTTTTTTTTATTACGAAATATTGAAAACACTTCAATGGAGGATTACAATTTTTTTTATAATATTAGGGTCCATAGGTTTTAAGAAAATCAACTTTAAATTGGCAGTGGAAACTCAATTTACCACATGGCAACGCGACGGTTAAATAATCGCCGATTGAATAAGGTCAGTTATCATTCACGAAAGGGGTTGCACAATTATTTAAAAAAATATCATTGAATTAGTTTTGCAAACGATTAGAAATGTGCAATTTGATTTGATCATATTTTCCACGTAATTACATTCTTTTAAATACATACCGTAAAGAAAGTAAATTATTTTATTGAACAAATATTTATTAACGAAAGCTTATGACACGATGTATGAATGTTAATAAAGTGCGAGAAGTATGTCAGGAAAGAATAACGTGGCAGTTCATTGTTTCTACCTATCCCTTTGGGGAGACGGCGTGATGCTTAGTACGTTAGTTTGATTACGTGTGCGTAACTATTAATATGACTTTTTTGTGTGATTTAAAACAACTCTCTTCCAATTTTGAGTTTATTTTCTCGACAGTTTTCAAAGGATTCACATCTTAACCATCGGAAGTACTACATAAACTTTCGTTTAAAACTTTCGAAATATATCAAAAAATATAACCTTAAAAGTATAAAAAACAGTGTTTAAAGTTATAAAATATTTTTTTCTTTTTTTAATTACACAACGTTAATGCCTTAAGTTTGTCGAATTATTTATTTTGCATAAAAATAATAAACATTTCGAGAAAACATAAAAAAAAACATTTCGAATTTAATACACACACATTATGAATTGACTTTCATACATTTAATCAATTGCGTCTACTCGTAATTCAAATGAATAAGATATATTTCTATATTACATTTGTCAATATAAATAATGTATCGAACTTATTAAATACGAGTTTTTCATTGTATCGATTGCTCACCCATTTCTACTGAAATTGACTGGCATACTATTTTTTTATTATTATCTAGATATTTAATATAAAATTGAAAAGTTGAGAAAGAAAATGAATGTAAGAATTTGTGTATTCATTATGTCATCCTTTTTTGTATATTGTACAATAATAAATAACATATAATATTTTGTTATTATATAAAACGGTGGTATCACAACATTAAATATCATATGCTTGGTGAGAGAGGTTATTACCAAAATATTCAAGTATTATAACATTATTGTCCAAGTTCAACGAATTTGAATATAGAATTAATTTCATACCAAACTAGTTCTTTAATTGAATATAAAATATTTTCAAAATAAAATATGCGCCGAAAGTTTATCGAAAGCTTTTACAAGGGGAGAGCATGATATAGGAAATTGACTTTGGAATGGGATTTTGCAGGATTATAGTTCCCCCTAAGATCGTAGAGTAGTTCATAGTCAAAGTAAGAAAGCGCAATAACCAGCCAATTTCTAGAAAAGAGTTTTCAAATTATTATATTAGAAAATTCGCTACCGGTTTTAACGTGGCTGAGCGGATGGCTTACCTTTCTTCTCTATTCTGCTGACTGACTGGGTCCCCGAGTGTCATGCAATCGTTTTTTTATTTTTATTTTATTTCGAACATACGAGTACGAGTATAATTTAAGTAATGGTGAAAACATCACGGGATTTTTTATAGAAAATGGGTGCCCATTGCATTTACTTACTTTGAATATTGACGACTGTTAGGTAGTACTACTAACTAACTAACTAACCATCACGCCGTCTCCCTAAAAGGGTAGGCAGAAAGAATGGACTGTCACACTTTTACTGATGCGGCACTCCTACCTTCTCTTTTCGCCCCGCGGGAGACGCGGTGTGATGGGTTGCGAACCTCATCGCCACCAATAGGCATCTCCTGCGCACACTTCAATCGTCTGACACCCACAAAATAAATCTAAAACAAATAATATAAAATACAATGATATAAAATAAAATAACAAAATAAAAATAATTTAAGACAAAAATGTTCTTTTTAGATGGTGCACATATTGACTATTTAATTTATGTTCCACTAATCCACCGTTGTTTTAATTTAGCACATAATGTAATAACACATAATGTTTTTTTCGATGTTGCACATGTTGACATGGACGATCCGGACTTTTGTGTTTATTTAATTTATGTTACACGTATCCACCGTTTTGGAAGTACTACAATCATGCAAAATCCGATTCTAAAGTTAATTACTATCTCGTGTCTCGGTTTCGCTTGTTTAAAACAGAAAGGGTACGCTTGATTCTTTATACACATATGCGTGCACGTAGACCAAGCACACGTCTCGCTATCAATGCGTCTTATTTACATAATGTGGCACACAATGTCAAAGCCGGTACCCTCTCGTCTCGCGGCATAACTTCCAGATTGCCGGACTTAATCGGGGAGATTGCTTTTATTTCCCTATCCGCCGCCATCTTCCTTTCATTCCATAGAGATTAAGACCTTAAACTATCCCCAGATTGGATGTGGAGTTAAATTTATTAGCTTCGCATTAGTCTTCACCTTGGTCTCCAAGGCACAGATGCGGCGCGTGAAATTTATTTCTTCTGAATACCTTACAAGATATTTAAAAACAAAAAATACGATTTTTTTAATTTCTCATATATTCGCCATCACTTTGTGTTGTGGAAAATCTTAATAATTAATCCGAATGAGACGTTAAGACAGAGAGTTTTGAGACTTAAACGTTTTCTTATATTTTATGAGAATGTCATGTTTTGTCTGTCTAAAGCATTAACAAATATAAATTTAAATTGTACATCTATTTTTTTAATCTAAATACAAAATGAAAACGTTTATTCTTTAGGTTGCCAAAGAATTAGGTATTCTACTTCTATTATATATTATTATTATATTTTAAAAATTTAATGCTCATCAAAAAATCTACTTAAGTCATAATAATTAATTCAGAGAATTTATTTTAATGCGAATATACAGCAGCGTAACACATAACGTAAAGAAAAATAAACATGTTTTTTATTTTTATTTTGTCTCAATAATAAAGCTGTATTAAAGTAAAATGAAAATTAATGTGTTATGGCGCTATGCTGACAACTGGGCGAGGCTACTCGGATGTGCCCTGAGATATACTCGTAAGACTCGTGTTTGCGATTAGCGTTAATCGATCTATCGGAAAATGTATGGCGGGGTGCCATTAGGAGCCCTTCTAATAATGAAAATAGAAATGTACATTATTTTTTCTCTTGAAAACTTTTACTAAAATAAATAACACTATCAAGGTGTCTATATACAATACATACAAGATTATAGATTTTAAATTTTGTATTTCTTTCTTCTTCTTTTTCTTTTAATAGATCGTCAGATCAAATAAATTATGTCTCCTGAGTTGGTGAGGTCCAACCATCCAACCTCCATGTCTTTGGTGGTTTTCCAAGTTGACGGTGTCTAGAGAGCGTCATATATCATGAGCGGATGTTAAACATATCTGACACTGTCAATTCTGGTTTCATGATCTTCTAGAATTGTATTATTTTAATATATTCAACAGAATACTTTTAATATAACGATTAAAACTAAAATAAAAATCTACCGATAATTGGTAAAAATGAAAAAAACTAATAAAATATTATGATTCGAACCTTTTTAGTTTTGAACATAATTTGTTACAATATATTTTTTTAAATTAATTTTATCAAATATGCTTTCTAAAAATAACTATTTTATAAAAATTAAATTTAATTAAAAAAAAATCAAACTTTTAACTTCTTATGAATATGGTAATGTTATTTCTTGATGGTTGAGGTATTATTTTGTAAATTTCCAATATTAATTTATTTACTTACAATCATGTTAAGTGGTTTAACTTTGATTTAATTTATATAAATTGTGACAAAATAGGTTCGCTTTGCGAGGGCATCGCAGTTTGAAAATGTCCTCGCAAGGCGAAAGAAATTGTTCAGAATTTACATAAATTATATAAATTAAATCCAAGTAAAACCACTAAACAATCGTGTTTACTATTATAAATTATATATTATAATGTAACTGGTTTTCTGATAAAACCATTTTTATTTATTTTGTTGATTCAGTTATTCATGGTGTAATTTTTTTTAAATATTTGTACATTTAAAACAAGTACAAATAAATCATCCATAAATTGTCGATTTAACTATGTATACATCTAAAAAAAAACTATAAAGATAATAGAATAAAACATAAGTATTCGTGTTCATGTTATTATTTATATATTGAGAGAAAAAATACCTGACCTATATTTATTCTTACCAGTATAGCAATATAGAGGTTAAGTTTTAAAAAAATCTGACATTTTGGGTGAGGAAAATTCCTTAACCTGCCCAAATTACCGAGTAGATAGTGGCTATCAAGCAAATGGAATAATTATTATTCCGCCCACCGGCGCCGCCCTCGTCCCGCCCAGGCAGAATGCCGCCCTAAGGAGTACATTATGAACACGAATATCTGAACTAAATGTAGGTGATTTAATAATATAGGAAATTGCACAAGGCGAACACTAAAATATTGCTTTGATAAATGAGTTGTAAGATGTTACTATGCAGGTTTCCTTGCATTCAGGTTGCACTCCGCAACATGTTTAAAAATGGAAGTTAGATGATATTTTTAATGTTATTTTATTTTACCTATTTCAAACAATGAAAAAATAAAATTATTTATAATATATTTATTGAATACTAAGGCATTAACACTGTGGAATTACAAAGTAACATACTTAGGAAATTGAATATAACTTTGTTTAATCCACTAATTATTAAAAAAAATATTAAAAACCACGACACGTTTCGGAGGATACTTCTCCTCCATCTTCGGGTGTAAAAATATAATAATCATATTATATTTTTACACCTGTAGATGGAGGTATCGTGTTTTTAAATATTTTTGAAATAATTAGTGGATTAAACAAAGTTATTTTCAATTTCCTAAGTATTATAATATATTTAGTTAAAATCCACTTATGTTTATGTTGTCGACCGGTTTTGGCAGTTCGCTGTTATCTTCTGGTACCTATATCAATTTTTGCTACTCTTACAATATATGAAATGAAAATGCGGAGAAGGGGGTTGAAGTTTAACGATTCCATATAATCCAATAGCGTCAGGAGCCTCGAAAAGTTTTATTTTTATTTATTTTTAAATAAAATTATTTTTATTCTCTATAATTAAAAATCAATTACGGGTGTGACTTATATTCATGATGATAGTATCATCATTAATATAGTATCATCATGAATATAGTCACATCCGTAATTCAAACAGTAGCACCTGATAATGTTAACATAATTTGGCAAAGCTGGTGTCACAATAAACTCGTGTAAATAAATTGGGATACGTAAAAACAAATAAAATAATTAGTGGATACAAAAAATGAAAAAAAAAAAAAAATTAAACGGTGTTTCAAACTGAAACATTTTGTAACATAATTTTGAAATATCGATAGTTTTTCGCCCAAACGATGGATTATCTACAAACACATAATTATATATTGTTAAATTAAAAAAACTTTGTTTTATATATCACAATTGCATTTTTATTTTACACGACAGCTGTTTCGTCAACCTATGTTGACATCATCAGGTGTTTCAATTAACCATTTTATTTGACGTTCTATAAATCAGAAAAATAATATAAATTATACAAGGAATATAAATTAAAAGACCTCCTAAAAATGGAAGGACAGCTGGACAGACCATTTAGGTCTACAAAAAGAAAGAAGAAGAAATATATACAAATCGGAAGGACACTTAGTTGTTCGAATATAAAAAAACGTATTATTTACAAATTAAAGACTGAAAACATTCGAATTATAATATATTTAAATATTTAAGCATTTAAATATTTTTCTGCCATGCGTGGACTTTAAGTAGACCTACATATTTAATATATATGTATCAGGAATTTTCCAATTGCGTTCGTGATATACTCGTATATCCAAGTCTCGTATCTGTACATCCGTACTCGTTTTTAACGTATAAAAATAACCACAATAATATGATAAAAACTTATTTTAACAATATTATAACGAATTTCACAAAAGCTTTGATAGTATAAGATCAACTTTTTCGCTACATAGCACTTGAAGAAACTGACTTTATTATGCCATCCATCTAAGAACATTTGGAAATGTATTCCTGTAAGCAGAAATGCCTTGAAAACATCACTGTCACGCTTGCGTCACCCACCGCGTGTTCTTCATATCGGCCTACGGCGCGGGTGCCTGTGGGTGTATAAATAAATTATCACCAGTTAACAATGCATGCGCCAAACCGAGGGGAGCGTCTACGCTGCTACGCCGTAGTTGCTGCGAGAGTTCAACATCTCTACATATTATATAGGCCACAAAAATATCACACACATTTAAATATTTGTGTATTATATATAATATATAATCACTACGCAATTGCGTATATTAATTAAAACTTAGAATTATCCCAGGTTGAAATAATTATTTTTAAATTCATATTGTAATCAGCTACTATAATTTGGGACTCCTTCATTGTTAAATTTCAGCATTGCTACTTATACAAAATATAACTTTATATTTTTCGTTTTTTTAGTTCTTCTAACACTCATTTGCCTTATTGACTAAGATGAAATCTTTTCTTTTCATGCTCTCTTTGTTAAGACTTTTCATGTTTTAACTAAATAAGAATAATATATGTGAATAGCGTTAAATAAACGATATGCTGCTTGTTCACAATTAATATTCGCTTCTATTCTGCATTTTATCTCAGTGTCAGGGTCCAATTTCTCATTAATCGTGCTTATCAAGTACCTGAACTGTTTTACCCTCTCTATACCAACAGCCTTTCGTGCAGGATGGACATGATGAAAAACCATCATTTTAGTTTTGTTCACTTTAATGTTCAAACCAAAACGTTCACCAGCGAAGTTAATTTTATCAAGCAGTTCTTGAAGGTATTTTAAACTATCTGCAATAAAAACGGTATCTTCTGTATATCTGATATAATTGATGGCTACTTCATTGACCTTCACACCTAGATTTTGTACAGTCAACGCTTCTTTCAAGTCAGAGTACAGATTAAAAAAAAATGATGAGAGAACACACCCCTGTCGGATTCCTTGCTGAATGGAAATAACTTGTGAGGTTTTCCCATTTTCCAATTTAATGATAGCGTTTTGGTCCCAGTACAGGTTCTTGATTATTCTCACATCCTTTTCATCTATACCACATCTCAATAGTATCTCAATTAAATTTTTGTGTTTAACCCTGTCAAACGCTTTTCGTTATCAATAAAACAAGTATACGAGTAGATGTCCCTTCTTTGGTCATAACATTTTTGGATTAAAATGTTTATTTTTATCACGCGTTGGTGCGTTTTGTACTAATATTTTTAGTGCTGTCAACACGCTTACCATCTGCAAATTCACAATGTACTTCAATCTTGCCCATTATTATGAGTAAAAACGTATTGGGCTTAATTAATACGAATGAAAACGTCTGTTTCCTAGAAGTTTTATTACATTTTATGTGAATGACAGACAGGCAAAACATGTAATTTACATAAAATATAATATGACTTCTAGAAAACGGACGTTATTATTCTTATTAATTATTTTATGTGGAGTTTTACATCATTGTTCAAGAAACAATGAAGTAAAGGGATTAGATCACGCTGACATAAAAGTAGAAAAAACGAAGATAAAATCTTCACACTAAGATAATTAATATGGATTATATGTTCATCGTAAAATTACGAGGTTGGAGTCAAAACACGAAAATATTCATAGCCTACCTTTGTATGTGAGAAAGCAAGGATTTGAGGATTTCCCTAGCTCTCATTTATTTTTTATGTCTGCCTCTGCGAGAATGTATATTTTATCAACAGCCTTCCGTACGTTTGACTTGAATGCGGGGCATAAATGAAAGCAAAACAAATATGTTTATGCGAGGCATTGAATACACACGCGGAAGTAGAGACGTACATTATTTATTTTCATAACCTTTTTTCTGAAGCCTGTTACAAGTTAAACAATATCTTGATTTTTATTATTTACCTTAATTTTTTGTTGTTTCAGTTAATAAAACTTTTTGAATGAAAAATAACTTTCTTTTGGATGAATTGGTACATTTGTTTAGGAAAAACCAAGCTCCAAAAACAACATAACAATAATATGTATTTTAAGAAGCGAATTAAATGTGGAAAAAATACAAAGAATAAAATAGTGAAAATATGATAGAGCTAAATTGGACGTGTTAATTTATTTGTTGAAATAATTTTTTATATATTTTTTTTGAATAAACGAGTATTTATTTTTCTTTTACACAAATATGACATAACAAACGAGCTATAATTATATAACTCATTTGGACATACAAACAATATATTTACATAATAAGTAACTAGAATATATGGTACGATGTATGAATGTAGAGGAAGCCAGAGAGGTATGCCAGGACAGAGCATTGGGGCGATCCATCCTTTCTGCCTATCCCTCCGGGGAAATGTCGTGATGGTTAGTTAGTTAGTTAGTAACTAGAACGAGCATTTTTCAGTACTCTTCCCAGAAGTGGAAATATATTGTTTATGAACATTGTCTCACTGACCCAATAATGGACAAATTCAAGATTAAATTCTATATCCGAATTGTTCTTCCTACTGGTATCACCGAAGGTAGATTGGTTTTGCGTTACAGAGTGTAAAATATGGAGGAAAACATAGCAATATCAAATCAATATTCTATATAATCAAATAACCCATAAGGGACGGAACGCTTAGCTCTTGATCTAGGGGTTTTGGTTATAATTCTGAATACGATCTTGTTCCTTTTTTATATTGATGTGTTATTAATACATTTCTACTAAAAAAAAAAAATAATTTAAAAAAATCGAATACAGTGGATATTAAAATTTATATTCAGGCCTTTTAAAGAAATGAGCTAATTATGGTTTTAAGATAAAAATGCAATTTAATATTTTTACTAAAAAATCTAACGTATTTATATTATTTTGGATAATCAACAACACTTACTTATTACAATAATCACATAAAAGCTCAAGACCGAGTAAAAAAATATGTCAATATGTTTTTCTACATACCAGTTTATTTTAACGGAGAAATTTGTTTTTCAGTAGTTAAATATCATAAGAAATGAACAGTGTGTTTTGAACGAAATAATCTCTAATGCATAGTGTGTATAATAAAATAACATTTTTCGTGAAAAGAAGCGCTTAGAGCATTGTAAGTTTATACTTTTAAGATCGTAAAGCCAGCATCTAACATATTTTCTGAGCAAAGGAGGAATTTAAAATGCTCTTAAGGCTAAAATTATAATAAAACTTTTACAAATTTCGAGGTGGTTGTTTGGAATAACCTCGCTCATATCACGTAGACTTCAAACAACGAATTTTTCTAAAGAAAAAACAACAAAGAAAACTTTGTATGAGAGAAAACACTCCAGGAATAAACAATATTGTGTTTCTTAGTAACTTTGCTTGAGATGTTTCAATCTAGGAATTTATGATGTATTATTTCATTTATTTAATGCACGAAGAATAATCTAAATAAAAATATATTGCATTTTTAAAATAAAATCAAATTCCTCAGTGATAATAGAACACTCTATTCTATGAGAAAAATACAAGTTTATTACTGTTAAAATTTAAATCACTGTTATAATATCACAATTTTTTTTTTATTCAGTGAGAGTGTCGCGACAGCTGTTTCGCCAACCGATGTTGGCATCATTAGGTGTTACAATAAACTAAAGTAACAAATTAATAAAATTTACTATTTATAGGGTAAAAAACTCATTAGTATGGTTAGTGGATAGTTTAAATTAAGTATAATACAACAAAGGTGGAGAAAACAGCGATTAGAAGGGACAATTATACATACAAGAAATGAAAGGGTATTGTCAATTAGGTGAAGAAACTTAAATAATATTATTATAAGCAAACATAATAAATGTGGGAAAACCAGTAATTATAAAGTACAATAATACATGGAATTAATTCAAGTGCGATGAGTCATAAAATAAATTAGGGACGATAAACATTAGAAGGAAGTATATTACATTACTAAGAAAATGGAACACAAGTGAAAGGTATTATTAATTATTAATACAGTGTTTTAAATTTTAATATTAATAATGTTGAAGTATCATAGTGTTTCGGCCAAAACAATGTAATATTTAATAGATATAAGTTTATAAAACATGTATAATTGCCAACTTTTATACATAATAATAATACATTACCATTACCAACTTTTATATAATATTTAATTCCCAACTTTTTAAAATATCCTCAAAGTATTTTTATTATAAGTTTTTCCATTGATTTTATATTATTTTGTATTAGTTATAATTAATTTGTATTTAAAAATATCAATACACAAATTTGTCACGGGAGCTGCATCTAACACAAGCAATTAGATATCGATTGTTTAGATTTTATTGGATTTTAAGAAATACTTGGATTTTGATATGCTGTAATATCAGTTGTTTGCTATACTTGCTTCACAATACTACACATAATTTTAATTGTTTGTTTTATTTTATAAACATTTTAATTATACAGGGTTTTTAACGTATTTAAAATATCTATAAGAATTATATTGTTTAAATCTGTATAGAAGGACATCATTTATAATAAAATAAATTAGCAAAATTAAAAAAATATTAAGTAAAGATAACCTAAATATTAATATTTTTGAATACAACACAAGTAGTTGTGCGATTTTACTAGAAAACCCCAAAAATAAAATTTTGGATTTTATATGATTATATAGTAATATAAATCACTTGTATACTTTGTTTTAAGGTCACTTTATTTTGTTTTATCGAACCAACCGGTTTTGCTCCCACCGTAGTTTCTTCAGGGTTACAAAAACAAAATGTTAACCCCGACGAAGGGAGAAATCGGTTAGTTCGTTAAAACAAAATAAAGTGGTTTAAAAACTAAATATTAAAGTGTTTTAAATTATTTAAAAAATGTCGCACTACAAATAAAGCGCTTC
Organism: Lepidostoma basale; assembly: GCA_022606425.2. Lineage (NCBI taxonomy): Eukaryota > Metazoa > Arthropoda > Insecta > Trichoptera > Lepidostomatidae > Lepidostoma > Lepidostoma basale. The sequence goes on along the minus strand of JAHDVF020000074.1, from coordinate 212,458 downwards.
ATATGAAAGTATTATGGATTTCATAGAATTCGTTTGGAAAACAATAAATGTATAATTTATGTTATCTTTAAGAATAGAATTAAATCTTTATACGCGTTTTCGAATATTTATGGAAATATTCAAAAAGTGTAATTATTTTAATTCGCAGTATACCCATTATATGGAGCGTATAACATATGCGTGACCATACTGAATGACATGATGCGAAAGATATCGCGAAATGACAGCTATTCCGTGCGTGGGAGAATCTGTATTCTATCACTGCCACCGTTTTAATAATGTTAAACGAATTTTATTACATGTAAAATCAACGTAGGCAAGAAACGAAACTCATTATAAATTTGTATAAAATAATAGTTAAATTTTTTTAATTATTTTTCTACAGGTTTAATGTAGCCGATTTCGATTTTTCGGACATAGATGAATATTGTCACTATTTTATCATGAACAGCTATGAAATTAATAAAAAATAAAGATATGTTATTATATGTGTTGAATCGGTCATTACATCATTATAACGCGAGCCAAATCAAAGTAAAGGGTCACATTGATTACGATATGTGATAGGTAGCTCATATATCGCCATTTTATTGTAACGTGAATTATATACAATCCCAAAGACAGTGTGATAATCACAATCGGTGTGGAAGTCGTAGCACTTACTACTCACTAGCCGTCTACTGAGTTTTAAATTTGTTCTACAAAATGATTTGCGTCTTATTCTATAGACAATTTATTTTATGTTAATCATATCTGTGATGTGAACAAGACATTGATTGTAATTGGTCTTTAAATAAGTTTATGAATGAAACGAATCTTTGCATTATTAATCATAAAAAAAAACCTTGAAACGTTCCGCTGGGATACAAAATTGGAGATATAAAATTGAAAGCCATTGAACCTCACAGGCACTCAAGTTTGTTTACCAGATTCGCTCGGTTGGAAAATAAGATTTTTTTTTTCATTGGAAACTTTGAAATTTCTACCATATTTAAGACTGATCTTAGCAAGTGGAACAAAATTATCTCAAAATTGGATTCGAAACTCTACCAGAATAAGCTCTGATTTCATTTGATTAAAGTCCTTTCCAAGAAAGTCTCATTAGATACATATTTATTCCAGAATTATGTAGTTAAATTTAACTGAAGCAGCGAATGAAAGTTGAAATATATGCACGTGTTAATAAACAATTTCTTTTATTGTGAAATTTAAATGTAGAGTTCAGTATAACAAGTAATTTTAGGGTGGAAAAACATCACGTATTTACGAACATCATTAAAGAACACCTAGAAAATCATTAAAAACTACCTAAAATTTATTAAAAAACATCTAGAAAATCACCTAGAAAATCACCTAGAAAACCACCATTAAAAAACATTAAAAAACACCTAGAAAATCATTAAAAACATTCAAACTTAAATGTCATTTACCAGCACGATTTTTATATGACCATGTTTAAAACTTTAAATTTCAGTGCTTCAGTGAAAAATAATTTAAATTTAGCATTAAAGTAGCAGTATAACACGTAATTACGAACAAACTGGAACGAGGAGCGGATGTGCAGGTGAAGTTATTAATTGCCCCGCTCCACGGCTCCCGACAGAACGGATATCCGACGTCAAACGAATGATACAATATTCCCTGTCAGTTAAATGGTTTGGACGTCATGGTGGAACTGTGCTGTTCGGTTTTGTAAAATTGACGTGTCTGTTTTTACTGTGGAAAATAAAAGTAGAATTTTCAAATACATAAAATTAGTACATATTTTTTTTATAATAGTAAACACGATTGTTTAGTGGTTTAATTTGGATTTAATTTACATAAATTATAGAAATTGTGACTTGTTTCGTCTTGCGAGGGTATTCACAAACTGTACCTAATCGCAAATCAGTGTGTCCTTATATTGATTTTAGAAAATTGAGGATGGGGGGAAATTGTGTAATGCAAATTTTTGAGTTGTTTAATAAAACAGTATAAATGTTTTTCTTACAATTAATATGAGTAAATTTACAACTGAATTTCTAGGAATTTTCGAGGTTCAATACATAATGATAAACAGTAACATTTAACTGTTTGGCGATTAGGTTCATTTTGAGAATTCCCTCACAAGGCGAAACAAATTTGTAATAATTTATATTATGTATATCAATTAAATCCAATTAAAACCACTTAACAATCGTATTTACTAATTTAAATTATTTTTCCATTCTTTCTGCCTACACCTCCGGGAACACGGCGTGATGGTTAGTTAGTTTTTTAAAATTAATAATGAAGTTTTACAAAATTATTACCCCGACCATCAATAAAATTCGTACATTTTTCTCCAAAATAAGTTTTTTTATTTATAATATTATATCCCGTACGCCAGGAGGAAATCGAACAGGTGGACCTATTCAGATATCTCGGAAGCGAAGTAACCAGCTCTAATGACCTCCCCAGAGAAGTAAGGTCACAGGTGGATAGGGCTGCAGCAGTTGCAGGCTGCCTGAAAGATGTCATATGGAGAAACAGGGACATGAGGACTGACAGCAAGGTACGCATCTACAAGACCTGTGTGCGACCAATCCTCACATATGGCATTGAATCGAGGGCAGATACTGTCAAGACAAAGAGCATGCTCAGGACAACCGAGATGAAAACGCTCCGCGCTATAGCTGGCAAGACCCTACGTGATCGAGTTAGGAATACAGCAATCCGAGAAATCTGCGAGGTCAAAGATGTGGTCAGATGGGGACGTCAAAGACGGCGATACTGGCATGAACACGTAGAAAGGATGAGCTCAAATAGAATACCACACATAGCTCTCCATGGAACGCCAAACGGACAACGCCGACCAGGAAGACCCCCGAAACGGTGGAGAGAAAGCTGGAGTTCAGCATCTCAAGAGGACCCGCCTGAAATAACAGACTCCTGAGTCTACAAAAAGGGAAGAAGAAGAAGAAGAATATTATAATATTCTTTACTCTACTGGATCAAGTTTGTATAACTCCACATTAAATCATAACTCAATTTTCTTATACAGCCTATGTCGTGTACTGCTGGACTTATGCCTCCCCCTATTTCTCCACATATTCCAATCTTGTGCTATTCGCATCCAGTCATCAGACATTTTTCTAATGTCGTCAGATCATCGCATGGGAGTTCTCCATCTTATTATTATATTCTCATTGCCTTTCTGATACATGTTTGATCTACCAGTTCGCAAATTATCAGTTGAGCTAAGCCACCACCCTTACATCAATAAATCATTCATGCAAATGAAAACGTATAGTTTTGCCTTCGTAATTATAAAGATAATGGTCCTGGCAGGAAACGAATCTCCAGGCTCCACAATAAAAGGACTGGATTGGTTTAAAAAAACTTTAAGGAGCTGTTTCGAGCTGCCAGAGACAGAGACGCGTACTCTCAAGTAATAGTCAATGTCAAAGGGGTATGACGTAGCACATAAAAAAAATTATAAAGCCTTAGCATGGCGAAATATGTCATTCCCACAAGAGATAATAAATCATCTGGTATATTTTTAAGCACTTAAATAATCTCAAATATAATCGTGGTTCACGAACCCATCCATTTTAAGTGTAGTTTGTCTAGTATTTTTTTGTCACAAACCACATGTTCCAACAATTATCAGCTCATCAATAAGTATCCATTAGGAGGGTGTTGAAGTTTTAAGTGGCGGTGTTAATATGACTCTTCACAGATTCTGTTACCAAATAAATACTTCAACATCCTAGCAAATTAAAAGGGTTAAGTGCGATTCCCATTAACACCCTTGTATATTTCCTAATCTCACGGAAACTTGACGAGATTTTTAATAACTATGAAGACAGAATAACGACATTAAAAAAAAAAATTATGTGTGTTTTGGTTAAGAAATTTCCAATCAAGTTTATATATTTAGGATTACGACTCTTGTTAACATAAAAGGTCACCATTTATGTTTATTTAATTGCTAATCTTAGGTTTTAGTTGCTGAATAATCTATATCGTATTTCGACTTAACAACTACCAGCGACGTAAGTGCATAAATGTTCCGACAGATTTAAAATCTAAGCAGAAAACCCATATTTTTCGTATTTTATAATTCAAATTAAAACCCAACTTATAGAGTTACTTTCTTGTTTCATATTTTTTTCGAATCGATCGCGAATATTAGTTGCAGCGTTTATATTTAAATTTTAGATATCATTGTGAATCAATCCATTAAAATACTAGCAAGAACTGTAAATAAATCTTATAATTATTAAAAACCTGATTTCTTATATTACTTTTATATTATTTTCTAGAACAAGCACTGCTTATTCATTTAAATGTTATAAATATGGAAAAGTAATAATGCAACCAAAACCTAGGACTGTAATATTTATAATTTTTTTTATTATTTTTATTTAAAATAAAAAAAATAAAAACACTGTGCTTTGTTTTTCACCACTATGCGGTGTTTTTAATTCCCGACTAGTTTCGCTTGTACCCAAGCTTCCTCAGGGCTTCGTAATAAAGTTATTACAAAACCCTGAGGAAGCTTGGGTACAAGCGAAACTAGTCGGCAATTAAAATAACCGCATAGTGGTAAAAAACTAAGTACAGTGTTTTTATTTTAAATACAAATATTTAAAAAATTAAAAAAGTCTTTCTACGAAGTGAATGCTTCATACGAAAATTTAAAATATTTATAATCGATTGTCCATAATGTGGTATTAACATAGGTTAAACAAAACAAATGTGTTTATATATTTGGAGAATGAATAATTTTCATTCATTTAATATTACAAATAACGTATCTAAAAATAAGCTTTCTGCTTCTATTTTGCCTTCACTTTACTACAGTTCTCTTGAGAATAGTTTTTAGAAAAAAAATGAGAATATTGTATCGGCAAAATGGTTCAAAAATAATATCGTTGTAAGCCCGAAATGGGTCGCCATATTACAGCTGAAAATAGAAAATGTTATCCTTAAAGGGCGGTAAGTATTTTTCAAGCTCAACGAGGTAAACACAATCGCACGGGATTTAGTTGGACTGGACAATGGCATTGGGAAATATAAAGGCACCAACACATATTTATATACTTGTACCCTCAGTTTCATTGAAAATAATTCATTTGTTTTATTAAATATTGTGCAGTGAAATACAACAACTAATTGAACTATCTTCTTTTACTTCTGGCGCCGTGTCAAGTCTCCTCAAAGTCAGTAACTGCTGAAGCAAAAGCATCCCTGTCTTGCGCTACTTAGAACAGGTTCTCAAATCCAATTTCTTGTGATTTCCGTCCAATTTCTTGTATTCTGCAGCCAGATTAAGTGCCTTCTGCTAACTCCCCGCTGTCCCTCCATCGTTCACATGATTATCAGCTGAACAAGGTGATATTTTTTTCCCCATAGCATATGATCTAAATATGAAATCTTTCTAGCCATTACACTCGACAACAACTCCGGCGCTCTGTAGTACGTCTGCATTACTGACCTCATCGGTCCACAGCTCACGGATCATTCTTCGATATATCCACATCTCAAAGGCCTTCAACCGGTTCATTACATTCACTTTCAGAACCGCCTATAAAATAATAATAGTTAATTAACCTAATGTATGGAAGCGAAGCATGGAACTGGCAGAAGAAGGATGAGAGCAGAATAAATGCGGTAGAGATGAGGCCCCTTAGACGTATGTGTGGTAAAATGATATATGACAAAATCTCAAATGCTGATACAAGAAAGCGAAGTAGAGCGGAGGAAAGTATTATGAACAAAATTATGAAAGGATCGCTGCGTTGGTCCGGACATATGGAGCGCATGGATGGAGAAAGAGTGGTTTAGAAAGTATACTTTAATGATGTAAATGAAGTTCGGAGTCGAGGCAGACCGAGGAAAACATGGCATGACCAAATTAATCAAATAATCGGAAGAATCAACTTGCGTGTATGACTCGCTGTGTGAATGTGGAGGAAGCTAGAAAGGTGTGCCAGGATAGAGTAGTGTGGTGGTCCAATCTCTTTGCCTACCCCTACGGGGAAACGCTGTGATGGTTTGTTGTTGTTGTTGTTATAATAATTTGCATTATTTATAAAGGGCTATTTTTATAAATTAATCATCTCAAGGGCACTGAGATGATTAATTCACAGTCTAAGTTTTACAGCCATGTAGTAGAACATACTGTATTCTGCATTTAACCATTATTTGTCAGATTTTCAGGTTAGGATTATCGTTGCAAAATAAGGTTTTCATTAAATTAAAATGCACTACGTGAAACTTAAATATTACGTTTTATTTGAATATTCGGGTCAAACGCTTTATTAATAATTCTAATTGCACTGTCATCTCATTTAACCATATTAGACAACTGATAAGAGAAGTTTGAGGCCAGAATTGATAAGGTCAAAGCTTAATGTGGGCTAAAGGGTCATCAAAGAAGAAAAATATAAGTAAGTGGTGTTGAACGAAAGGAAATACGAGTATAATGATAAAATTATGACTCGCTGTGTTAATGTGGAGGAATCTAAAAAAGTGTAGTGTAACAGCGAATATCAATCAGATGCAGCGTTCACATTTAGATTTAAAACACGTCTTGCGCCCTTGAGGTGATCACATCATAAAAACGGTGCTTTAAAAGTTAGCATATTATTATTATTATTATTATCCTTATTTTTATCTCTTCCTACCCTCCTCGGGAAACAGCGTCATAGTTTGTTATTATTTTTGTAGCTTATAAAATTATAACTAATAAAATAAAGATTTTAAATCAAAGCAAATAAGACATATTACAGTGGAATTCTAGTATAATCCTTTGTATATGCTAGTGAAGCTTAGAGCTGGCATAATAAAATATTTAAGGTCCATAATTTATTCATTAAGTGATCGTTAAGAGGCTTTGTGAAAAACGTGAAACTACTAATTAAATTAGCTAAATAACCAGCCATTTTTGTAACTTTAAAAATTTATACATACGCTCGTCAATTTGTCAGATTGTCACATTGAATAAATATAATATAGGAATCTCGTAAGGTGCTTGAGAATATGCCTATAAAGCTATCAATTCTCTATGCCAACCCCTCCGGAGAAACGATATGATCGCTCATTAGTTAGTATTAAGTTTTAAAAATATAATTTTATAACACAGTGAAAAAACAAATGTTGTATTCATTTGATTTTTATCTGATTAGATTGGCATTCACTCTATTAATGCAATAAATTCTTAGATAGTCAATTGTTTTGACTGAAACACTATGATACTTGTTATTTTTAATACCTAATGAAGCCAACGTACGTTGGCGAAACATTTAACACGACAAACTCAATAATGCAAATAGCGATACTCACAACAACAGTGCTTCAAATTTAAACACAACAATAAATTTTATGTTTAAAAATATGTAATTTCTGTGAATGGTGCACTTAAAGTTGTCATCGCAAACAAAAACCTATCCAAAAAAGCTAGAATGGCAGTGCACAATGGTGTTCTTCTACCGACCCTTATGTATGGAAGCGAAGCATGGAACTGGCAAAGGAAGGATGAAAGTAGAATAAATGCAGTAGAAATAAGATCTCTTAGACGAATGTGTGATATTCTGTGTATGATAGAGTGTCGAATGAAAATATAAGAAGTGAATGCGGTGCGAATGATGGCGTCATGAACAAAATAATGAAAGGATCATTAAGATGGTTTGGACATATGGAAAGAATGAATGAAGAAAGAATGGTAAAAAAAATTCGGAAGACCGAGGAAAACGTGGCACGATCAAATAAATCAAATATTGAATGTCGGCCATGTGAGGAGTCAGAGAAATCGACGCGCGTGCATGACACGATGTATGAATGTTGAGGAAGCGAGAGAAATATGTCAGGAAAGAAAGGTGTGGCAGTCCATTCTTTCTGCCTACCCCTACGGGGAGACGGCGTGATGGTTAGTTAGTTAGTTAGTTAGTTATAATTTCTGTTAAAATCTAAAACACTGTTATGATATCACAATTTCTTATTATTCACTGAGAGTGTCGCGACAGCTGTTTCGCCAACCGATGTTGGCATCATCAGGTGTTACTTACAATAAACAAGTTTATTGTAATACCTGATGATGCCAACATCGGTTGACGAAACAGCTGTCTCGACACTCGGTGAATACAAAGAAATATTGATATTATAACAGCGTGTTAAATTTTAACAGTTATAATGTTGAAGTATCATAGTGTTTCAGACAAAACAATGGACTATTTAATATTATTATTTAGTAATTCTTTATTTTTCCAACATTCGTTTCAGCCCTATTCTAGTAAATTTAGGTCAAATGTTGTATGTCTATTTTACGGTTCCAATTCAATTACTTCAAAGTTAGATTGAAGAGGTTGAAGCAAGTTTTACTCGAGGCAGTGACTAATACATATATTGTGAAGGAATGCATCTAGGAAATTGAAAACTTGTGTGATAGAAGTAATTCGCAAAAGTGCTAGACTGATTCACTTATTTCTGAATTGACTGTTTGGAGAAAATATATACTTGTTAATGCTTAGCCTGTAATGTTTGGGAGTGTTGGTCTGAAGTTTCGAATCTTCCATAAGAATCTTCTAGAAATAAGACTTTAATGAATCATCATTTAGTACCTGTGTGTTAAATTAGACATGATATTTTAAAAATAAAAATGAATTTGTAATTATGTCTCTAATTTATTCATAATTGTGAAATGTCAACCGCGTCTCTCGCGGGGACGAAAATCGAAGGATGGAGTGCCGCATCGATTAAAGTGTGGCAAACCATTATTTCTGCCTACCCTCTCGGAGAGACGGTGTGATGGTTAGTCAGTTAGTCAGTCAGTCAATCATTTAATCATTTAAGAGTTCTTGGAAATGCTAGGTCTGATGGTATCTTCTTCGGCAACCGATATTCATAAGATAGTAGAATAATACAGGTATATCATCTCAGTTAATAATGGAGTCTGCAATGATTTATAAAAAAAACCGACGAGCGAAGAGGATACCATAATTTTCTTCTACGTTGTCATACTTTGTGTTCTAGATGTTTTATTGTATTTTTATATACCTACTTTGTATACACTTACTTACTTTAAGTTTAAGTAAGTGTTGTATACAAAGTACATAAAAAATAAAATAAAAGAATACCATGAGATAAAGAACTTGCCAAACTCCATAAGATAAATAATTATTGCTGCTAACCGTGACAACTTACTTACGTTCATGTTTAAATGGGTAATATTTACAAGTTGCAACCCGTGAAATATTCACGGAAGTAAAGATTATCTAACCTTGTAAAAACGTGCATGACACGATGTATGAATGTTGAGGAAGCGAGAGAAATATATCAGGAAAGAAAGGTGTGGCAGTCCATTTTTTCTGCCTACCCCTTCGGGGAGACGGCGTTATAATTAGTTAGTTAGTTTGTAAAAACGTAGCTCACGGTACAATCAGTAATAAGTTTAAACTTAATGTTACCCGTTTTTAAGCGTTAAAAAATTCACAATAAACAACACCAAATTGTTCACCTGTGTTTTTTTTTACACTACTGTCATTCAAACATAATCAGAACAAAATTAAAAATGATCCAGAAACGTTCTCGGGCACGTGCATCGTGTACATTCGAATTATTCGCTCCCTTGCATTCAAAGTATTCTTGTACTCTTTCCTGACGACATGCGGGTTTTTCGTCTATTTTATTATGATTGTATAAATAAACTTAAAAAATAGTCAAATAAAAAACAAGTAAAATAATACTCAACTTTCATACACAATACTCAAGTAAATTGTAGAGAACTCTTGTTCGCTTGGGGGGTACAATAACAAAAATATTATTACGAAAATGCGTAAACTTTACTCGTGATATGAAATAACAGCTTAGCGCCACAGGACCTCATCTGTTGGTCAAGAGACGGAGCGTGGAGTGTTTGTAGACGCAGCCTGACCGCAAAACAAATATCCCGTCAATGTCTGAACGGAAGATTGATCGTCCTAGATGGGACGCACAGTTTTTTTTTCGCACACCCGAGCGGACTCTCCCGAACAAACCAAACACAAAGGGTTTATCTCGAAGCATCCGTAATATCAGTCAAGTAGATTGACACTTTACAAAATTGTACATTTTTCATTGATGGCAGAGCGTTTAATTATAAGCAAATACTCCGATTTCTTTACACTTTATTTATTTTATTACACATTATAAATATGTGTTTAGGTATTTGATATAGCATCCAATTTTAAATTATCATAATATAGCACTCACTTTATGATTAGAGATTTTAAACTTATAGCTATAAAGTAATAAAACAATTCTAATAAAAATAAATTGCGATATGTATAATTTAAGAACAGAATTTCAAAATGTTAATATTAATTACAATATTATTTATAAACTGTTAAATTGAACAAAACTTTTTTTGATGTATCACAATTGTATTACTTTTACAATTGTATTTATTTGTAACACCTGATGATGTCAACATGGGTTGACGAAACAGCTGTCGCGTTAAATAAAAATACAATTGTGATACATAAATTAAAGGTTTTATTTTTTATCCGTTTTTAATGTTCATTCCATTATTATTTAATTACCCTTATGTATTCAAGTGACGCATGAAACTGGAAAAAAGATGAAAGTAGAATAAATGCAGTACAAATTAGATCTTTTAGACGAATGTGTGGAAAATCTGTCCATGATAATGTCGTTCGAAAATATATATGAATGCAATTCGAATGATAGTGTTATGAACGAAATAATGAAAGGATAATTGAAATGGTTTGGGATAAATGGAAAGAATGGTAAAAAAGTATATGTTTACGATGTTAACGGAACTGGAAATAGATGAAGATCGAGGAATACGTGGCACGATCAAATAAATCAAATATTTAATTAATAATTAAATAAAACGATGTTTTTTTAAACAACTTCCAATTTTGTCTTTATTTTGATAGGGACCGGTTTCGCCAGTATCGCTGGCATCAACAGACTGGTTTCCGATTAGACCAGTCTGTCGATGCCAGCGAGCCTAGCGAAACCGGTCGCTGTCGAAATATAGACAAAAGTGGAAATAGTTAAAAAAAAACATCGTGTTATATAATTATTATTTAAAATGAACTTCCATCAAGAGATTTCAGTATCATTTGATTATCTCAAAAAATGTTTAACGGTAGCCACGCGAGGAATCGGAGAAATTTACATGCGTGCATGACATTATGTATGAATATTGTGGAAGTAACAGTAGTATTTCTGGAAATAGCAGTGTGGCGGTGCATTATTTCAGCCTACCCCTTCGGGGAGACAGCTTGATGTTAGTTAGTTAAAATTTAATAAATGTTTTTAAGACGTATTAAAAGGCATTTTTTCATTAAAATGCCCAGAATAATCTCCAATCATCTCCCGTATTAAACTGATTAGTATCCTTATTTAGAGTTTCTGATTTTCGTTTACAGTCCTACAAATACCCTCCTTATTATAGGAGATTCCTTTGTTTTAGGGGGCTCTTTGCTATTCGCTCATGCATTCAAACGACTGGAATTTTATTTAACTGTATTTCTGTATAGTCAAATTGCCTGCTGTATCAACATTGGATTGGATTTTACAACTGGAACGATAACTTTTTATGTTGTTCTTACCTTATTTCGTTTTCATTCTGTTCAAAGGAATTCCTATAGTGATATGGTCGCTTTAAATGTAAAGCATAGGAATACTTAAATAATACATAACTATCGATTCCTTAAGCAGTAGTTCACGTTTCATAAGTTTTTTTATGAAACAATTGCTAAGTATGTTATGAAAACATAACTTTATGGCCAACTCCACGGTAAATGTGTCAAAATAAAATGTTTTTTTAAGATTATCATTTTGAACAATAATTAAATCATTTTCAATAATGAGAAGTTCATTTTAAATAATACAACCACGACAACAACAAACCATTACGCCGTTTCACCGTAAGGGTAGGCAGAAAGAATAGACCGCCACACTACTCTATCCTGGCATACCTCTCTAGATTCCTCCACATTCATACAGCGAGTCATACACGCACGTCGATTATTCCGACTTCTAACATGACTCTTGCCATGTTTTCCTTGGTCTGCCTCGACTCTGCACTCCATTTACAGCATTAACGTTTACTTTCTTAACCATTTTTTCTCCATCCATGCGCTCCATATGTCAGAACCAACGCAGCGATCCTTTCATAATTTTGTTCATAATACCTTCTTCCGCTCTACGTTCCTTTCTTATATCAGCATTTGAGATTCTGTCGTATATCGTTCTACCACACATACGTCTTAGCCGCACTTTTTTACCTACCGCATTTTTTCTGCTCATCTTTCTTCTGCCAGTTCCATGCTTCGCTTCCATGCATTAGAGTTGGGACCAGAACTCCATTGTGAAAGGCTATTTTCGCTTTCATTGATAAATTCTTGTAAATATTTAATCATATAAGTTTTTAACTACTTCCACTTTTTCTATTTTTTTCGGAAGCAACCTATTTCGCCAAGCTAGCTGGCATCGAAAAACCGGTCCATTCGTTCTGTCATGTCCAAAAAATCTCGGAAATCTTTTTTTAATATTACTTATGATGCAATCACCTGCGTTATATTTCTTTCTTAGTTTATTGTTTGGTATTTTATCATATATCGTTTTCCCGCACATTGTTTTCAGTGATCTTATTTCTACGGCATTTATCACACTTTTCTCCTTCATTTGTCAGGTCCAAGCTTTACTTCCATAAAGGTTGGCAATGGAACTCCATTATATACTGCCAACGCAACAACAATAATAGTATTCTTACATTAAGCGTTATTACTTTGAATCTTCACGACAAACAACGTGGAACAGTGACTAGAGCTATGATTGCCGCACTTAAGGTCCCGGGTTCGATATCAACGATGGCATTGAGATTATCATACTTTGTTTGATCTGATGTAGAATTGACGTAACAATAACATGGCAATAGATTAGTTAGCTGTCACATGTGATGTGAATCAATATCTAGAATGTTGTATACAGTATTTGGGATCAAATAACCTAACTAACTAACCATCACGCCGTCTCCCCGAAGGGATAGTCAGAATGAATGGACTGCCACCCTTTTTTTTTTCATTCACGCATCGTGTCTTGCACACACGTCGATTTCTCCGACTTCTCACGTGGCCGACTTTAATATTTGATTTATTTGATCGGGTCACGTTTTCCTTCGTCGAAGTCCCATTGACATCATTAACGTATGCTTTTTCTGACTATTCTTTGTTCATTTTTCATCACACGATATTTACAATCCAGGAATACTGAATGAACTAAATCTATACGTTCCCTATAGATATAGCAGAGCAAGGGGACATATATTAGTTTATGCCCCAAATTGCCGCACAGAGGCCCTTCGAAGTTCTCCTGTATTGAAAGCGATTCGTCTTATAAAATGAGGTTGCAAAAGAGATTGACCTCTATGGATGGAATTACTGCGAACTCGTCAATACCCTTACGGAAAAGGCAGCACGGAAATAACCTGCATATTCATATTCATATGGTTCTATGTATATTTCCTTTGATATTCTATTTTTTTCACCCTTTACATCGATTTGGCTCGCGCTATAATGATGGAAGGAGTTTTTTTCCACAAAATAATAATAATTCATTTATTCCATGTGTAAACGCAATGTAACAAATGTGGAAAGCAACGGGAAACAACCAAACTAAAATGAGGTCAGTGTCCAATAAAAATGTTAGCACACCCAATCCCTTAGATTGAAAGTAGCGAGTAATGTTTATACGTTTACTGTTATAAGTTTGAATAAATCATTTCTAGGGCTCTGTATATGAGATATACATTTCTCAAGCAAATTAACAGACTGTATGTATCAAGCTCCTATAATGAGAAACCTAAAATAGTTTGCGGTCAAGAAGTCACATCGCTGTTTCGTCTCATCCACTTTAAGGTCCTAAATATAGTGTGTGTTGGCATGGCTGACACAGCCCCATTTGTCAATCTTTCTTGGGCACCCTTTTTTGTCATTCGCAATGGATTGCCGCCATTTGCCTACATATTCAACGAATCCTTTCAGCGCAGAGTAAACTGTATGCGGGGCCGTCCGAGATAAGGCCAGATATTTATGAGAATCTTGCCACGAAGAAGTAATAAGCAGGAAGTGATACAAAAAACAAACAACTAGCCAAACAAACGCCTCAAAAATGCAGCGGTAATTTGAGAAAGATTTGTCTTATTTTGCATGATTATTTTCTTTCTAGAAAAAACTAACTAACCATCATGCCGTCTCCCCAAAAGGGTAGCAGAACGAATGGACTGTCACACTTTAACCGATGCGGCACTCCATTCTTCTCTTTTCGCCTAGAAAAAATGAGATATAGTAGAAAAAAATGCACATACCATATTATTATATTTTCGTTGTATACAACAGGTGGTTTGAATCATATTACTGTATACAGTTTATTTTAGCTATTACATTAATTCTCATGACACGTGATAGGTAGCCAATCTATCGCCATTTTATTGTCACGTGAATTTTACACCAGACCAAAACAGTGTGACATCACACTGCTTGTTTTTGTTGAATCTTGTTGAATCGCTCTTTACATCATTACAGCGCAAGCCAAACCGATATATAGGGTAAAGATATCATAATGATTCTCGTGATATGAGATAGGTAGCTAATCTATCACCATTTTATGATCATATGAATTCTGCACTAGACCAAAGGCAGTGTGACAATCACACTAACATCGCCGAGAATCGAACCCGGGTCCTTCGGGGTGGCAGTTAAAGTACTTAACACTCAGCCACGTAAAATAAGAAATTATCATATCTTTGTATGTTTAAACGTTGAAATTAGAAATTATATACCAAAGTATTATACTCATTATTTCTTTAATCGCCATCACTTTGTGCTGTGGATTATATTTGAAGAGCTTTTTCCAAAACATTGTTTTTTCATAAAAAAAATAGCACTTTTACAAACATGTTTCGGGACACAGACGAGCTTCCTCAGTGTAGAAATTTAAAAAAAATCTCCACTCAGGAAAGGCGTCTGTGTTCCCAAATATGATTTTGAAAAGTGTAAAAAATGTTGCGAAAAAATAATGTTAATTAAAAAAATATTCAAATGTTATATTTACTTTAGATGGCCGAATACTTCATGTAGAGTATGGATTCCTTGATGATATTGTTTCAATCTCCTTAATCTTACGCTTTTTGCTCTCACCAGTTTCTTTTGTCCAGCTTAGCCTTATCAGAACACGAGTATTACACATAAAACGTTGTATAGATTTTTAAAGGTCCCACTCTGTCCAATATTATTTTAAAGTAGATTCATATTACTGTTAAAATTTAAAACACTTATAATATTACAATTTCTTTTTATTCACCGAGGGTGTCGCAATAGCTGTTTCGCCAACCGATGTTGGCATCATCAGGCGTTCCAATAAACTGTTTATTGTAACACCTGATGATGCCAACATCAGTTGGCGAAAGATCTGTCGCGACACTCTAGGTGAATCACCAGAAATTGTGATATTATAACAGTGTTTTAAAAAAATTAACAGTAATAATGTTTAAGTATCATAGTGTTTCGGCCAAAAGAATGGACCATTTCAGTAGATTCTTCGTATTTCTAAGAAAGTCATTGTATGGCTCTGACAGTCTTGGTGATAGTGTTGTAATTGTTCAAAATTATGTTTGGACTGTATGAGCTTCTTCATGGAAGCAGCTGCTCGTAGTCCTGAAATTTGTGCTCTTTGCATATGATGACTCCGGTCATGATCATACCGAGATAAGTGTGCTGAGTATATCTGTAAAAAAGAAAATAAGGGGTTCCCTTCAGATTCTTTATTCAGTTAAATCTTGGATAGACACTGTTTTGTGCGCGGGAATAAACGTTATCGGTCGTAAAGGATTGCGACCAGTTCGGTGACCCCGTGTGAATAGGCCTTAAGGACGTATTTGAATAAAGGTTGGATCCTAGCATTTTGAAGAAAAATTGTTAAAGGAAGATCTTAATAAACGTTGTGTGTAACTTGTAGGTAAGACCCGGCGTGCGTGAAATACCCCTATCATTCGCACTCTTTATAAGTTTTTTTTTTGCTTCTGCTATCCTATTGTATTCAATTATAATTCTGTATTCTGGAGTTAAAATAAATTAATTTGATAAACATGAGTCATTACATTTTTCTTTTTTTATGTACTTTGTATACAACACTCACTTTTAAAAAAAAATTAAAATTAAACATCAAACATGTTTCGGACTACCCAGCCCTTCCTCATTGATATTCTTTATTTTAAATATCTATATCATATCACTGAGGTAGGGTTGGGTTGTCCGAAACATGTTTGATATTTAATTTTAATTTGTTAAAAAAGTGAGTGTTTTATCAAAGTATATAAAATAAAGAAATATATAAAATATCTACAACACAAAGTATGGCGAACATAGAAGAAATAAGTCATTATCACTATAGAATTCCTGAATGATTAATTTTAAATTAATTAAGCGATTGTATTTTCCAATTACGAGTAAAAATTTTTGGGCATATTTCGAAGGTTTATATCTCCAAAGATTTCATTCCTGTCACATTGTTAACGTTTAATAGTATCTGTTTTTTCATCGTATTACAATTGCCGTAAAACGACAATCATTAACAGTTACTTTCTTTACTATCCTTTCTTCCTTCATTCATTATTTCCATGTGTCAAAATTATCTTAGTGTTCCTTGCATTATTTTGTTAAAACTACTTTCAATCACTGTATTCACTTAATAGTAAATTCATTCGATGATCTACATATTCGTCTTAGAGATTGCTTTTTTAATGCATATATTCTACTTTCATCCTTCTTTTGCTAGTTCCATGTTTCTCTTCCACACATAACGTTCGGTACAAGAACACCAATTTATGGTGTCAAAATGACTTAATGCGTCAACTATAGTTATTTTTGTGTAAAGAAATGTTTGTTGTTGATCTTAAAGTTTTCATAAACACTTATTTAAAAAAAACTTAACTGTTTTACGTGACTTGTGAATTTCAAAATGTCGTCTGTTTAAACAGATTAACTATTTGGTCGGGATTTGCGTAAATTAAAATCCTTGTAACAGTGCTACGATTATCTTGTCTATTTTAAGCCGAATTGGTTTTATAATTAGAATTAACCCTCAATGATCGATGACGCAATGTTCCTCGAGTGTACCTACGGACATCTCCGCTCGAGTGAGAGCGATCCAATCACCCGCCCCTCCCCGGGGGCTCAGGCAAATAAATCAGAAAGGGTAGATCTATGAAGGGTTGGTATCGGTACACATTGGGCGAGATATGCGAGACAAACCTTCCGAGAGCTAATTAATTATTTACGACACTTCGCTGTCTTTAATTTTACCAATTTCGCAATAAATTTAAGAGGATAAGCTTCTTTAAAAATAATAATAACAGTAATAATATACTAATTTTTAGGGTTAGTTTTGGTGATGAAATCACCTCAAAAGCGCAAATCTTCATTTAAATCTGTTCATCAAAATCTTCATTATGGTTACACGAGAAATGAAAAGTGTTTGATATCGCAATAAGTTTTTTCAGTTTACAAGACATGCTTTTTATGTTACACATCATCATAACTGATATTTCGAATTCCCAATAACTTAACAAGTATTCTTTTGTAACGAAAGTTTCCTTAATATTAAATCAAAATCATTTTGTATATATAATGTATACAAGCCACATTTTAAATGATCTGCTAAATTTGTTCCAATTATCCTCAAAATCCTTAATAAATAACTGTACCCCTACCTTTGGAGTTCAGACAACAACAAGAACAACAAACCATTACACCGTTTCGATGCAGGGGTAGGCAGAGAGAATGGACCGCCACACTACTCTATCCTGACATACCTCTCTAGATTCCTCTACATTCATACAGCGAGTCATACACGCACGTCGATTCTTCCGGCTTCTAACATTACCAACCTTTAAAATTTGATTAATTTGGTCATGCCATGTTTTCCTCGGTCTACCTTAACTCCGCACTCCATTTACATCGTTTACGTATATTTTTTTTAACCATTCTTTCTTCACCCATGTAGCGATTCTATCATAATTTTGTTCATAATACCTTATTTCGCTCTACATTCCTTTCTAATATCAGCATTTGAGATTCTGTTGCACATCGTTCTACTACACGTACGTCTTGGGGACCTCATCTCTACCGCATTTATTCTGCTCTTATCCGTCTTCTGCCAGTTCCATGCTTTGCTTCCATACATAAGTGTTGGGACCAGAACTCCATTGTGAACGGCCATTTCTTGGACCTCAGTCCAGTACAAAAACTAACTCACTTACTCATTATCACACCTACTCCCTGAAGAGGTAGACAGAAATAATGGACTGCCACACTTTTCTTTCCTGACAAATTTCTCTCGCTTTGTTAAAAAAAATACATAGCATACTGATTCTTATTTCTTTAAAATTCTTCTGCAAGCTTTTACAAAAACAGATGAAAATAATCACATCTTATGTAAGCGTTATTCTCAGGGCAAATATATAAAGTAATAAAAAAATTAATTACGTATCTTTTTAGATATATTTTAATTTAAAAGCCAAAAAGAGGAATGGGGTGTAGACTAGACTTGCTCAAGGATCAGAAATTCGCATCCTGTAACACAAAGGACAATTTTCAACGACATTAGCATATAAATTTGATCACAATAACAAGCTTCAAAGTGAACGGTTAATGAAAATCAAAATATAAAATACGTTTAGAATGATAATAATAGTTAATTTATTTTTACGTTGTGTTAAGTTCTGGAGATTGGATCACTTTGTGACTATTCCAAACATATTTTTGTTTCTACCGACTTATATTTAACTTATAATTCTATATAAACTTGATATATTGTCATAAACCACGTTTAAAGAATATATTTCGCATTACGAATCCATCTGTTCTGCAATATTTTCATAATTCTAAGATTTCCTTATACTGTAAGATTATTTTTATGTATAATTTTAATAATGTATTATTCATCTGTGAGATCAAATTTTTCTTCCGTAATTATGTGACTGTTATATATGTTTTTATTTTATATTTGTTTTTATTTTATCATTATTAATAATTTCAAATCAAAATGTAAATAATAACTTTACTTGGTGGTTTGACAAATTTTAAAATAAAATTTAACACTTTCCCCCTTAGTATAAACCACTTTATTTGAGTATGAAGGTTAACCGGTTTCACTCTGTAGCTAGCTTTCTCAGAGTTATACATAAACACTCTATTTAAATCCCCAAGGAAGCTCGCTATAGAGTGAAACCAGTTGGCTATACTTACTCAAATTAAGTGTTTTATACTAAGTGGAAAAATGTTAAATATTATTTTTAATAATTTTCTAATTATATACATTAGGTTCAACTGATTTCTCTGTAAAAATGTATTAAGAATCTGACGTTTTTTTATTGAACAATTATGTAAAACTCCACATTAAATAATTAATACGAATGAAAACGTTAGTTTTCTAGAAGTTTAATTATATTTTATTCTAAGGCATTATCAAATGTTTGATAATGCCTGAGAATATAATAAAACTTCTAGAAAACTATCGTTTTCATTCGTATTAATAAAGGATCTTACGTATTATATAAGCATGTTTCCATATTAACAAAAAAAAATCGTCGTGTACAAAGTGTTAAGAATTTCGTTAATGTCATTTTCTGGAAAATTTAAGCAAGTTAAAATAATTTCCAAGTAGCTAAAAGAAAATTCGCCCCGAGCTTTCGTCTTGTCGTGTATCTGTGGAGGTGATAAATCACGTTGCCAAATAATAAACGCTTCTTGTTACAACTGACTTTGGCGCTGTCGGATATTTATGAATTTATCATTACTCTGACAAGCATTCCGACAGCGTTATTCGCTTTTTTGTCGGCGGCTCAATCGATGCCTGCCGACAATGAATTACTTTCGATTGGTAATTCGCGGTTGAACGTTTCACTTTTGGAGTTAGTCGGAATACGTGTGAATACAAAATGAAGTAATTTTATGAACACCGTATAAATATTTTTGAATAGAGAAGAATTCATAAACCATTTATAGCAATGATTATTTTTTCAAAATTCTTTCAATAACACACTTTCAGAAACTGAAGAAAATATTCAGTAGCTAATTAAGGTGAATTCTCATTCATCAGTTTTACATCATTGTTCAAGAAACAATAAATAGCCAATCAAGGGATCAATTAATGCATGATTATGTTCATGATCTACGTTTTACAATCAGAATAATTTAAAATGAATATTTTTAGACATATAAATAATATGTGGTGCAAATAATAATGGCTCATGCTGTCATGATGTAATGAGCGATTCAACAAAATAAAATAAATAATAAATGTTAACAGTATCAATATACTATTTTAAGAAACAATGCATTCAACTTTATGTTCATACCTATATATTTTGTTTACATATTAACTTTACATTCAGATAATGATTCAATAATATGTAAATTGTATATCAATATATTAACAACATATAAAAAAGTCTCCCAGTATAAAATAAACATTTGTTTACCTACCTTCTCGTCCCACATAATGAAAAGTAAATATTCTCATTTTCTCCGCTATAAACGTTACATCTCTGTCGCCAGAAAGGTACTTGAGAGTATTCAGATTTCAGATTTGTTTTCTCATTCCTCTTACGACATATTTATATCGAGAACATTAGCCATATGGCTGACGGTTTGTTCGGCTAAAGCAGTGCCAGCTTAGCCATATAGCAGAAATAGCGAGTACTGCGGGCCCAGCGATTCTGGGGGCCCGCAACTATAAACTCATGTATGGAAGTGAAGCATGGAGTTGGTAAAAAAAATGTGAAAGTAGATTAAATGAGACTTTTTTTATAAATACAATCCCAACCCTAACTGATATTCCATTCCTTGACAATAATTTAAGACTTTATCATAAACCCTAAATCCCCCCTCGCCCTCTTTCGGAGAGACACTCCGGGCCATACATTTAGCCCCATCATAAAACAACTACCAAATTACATTCCAACAATGTTTCCTAGAGACCTAAGACGAATAGCCATTACAGCTGAACCTCTGTAAGCCAGAAGATCCAAGTCCAAGTCCAAGTCCAGGAGAAATAAGATCTCTTAGACGAATGTGTATCGTAAATATGTATAGTATCAGGATACACGATAGTGTCAAATGTAAATATAATAAGTGATGAATGCAGTGTGAATTAAAGTGTTTTAAACAAAATAATGATGATTTTATAAGATGGTTTGTAGGTACACATGGAAATAGTGAATAAAAAATAATGGTAAATTAATTTATTGTTATTGATGTAAACGGAACAAGAAATATAGGAAGACACAGAAAAACATGGGACGATCAAATCAATCAAATGTTAAATGTCGGTCACGTGAGTAGTCGAAGATATCGAAGTGCATACATGCCACGATGTTGAATGTTAAGGAATCGAGAGAAATATATCAGGAAAGAACAATGTTTTTTTACAACAGATCCCTTTAATTCAATTACTGTTAACAATTTGTTTTTTAGATTATTTCATTGATTCTCATGACAGGTGAAAGGTAGCTTATCTATCGCCATCTTATTGTCTCGTGAATTCTATACAAGACTAATGACAGTGTAACAATCACGCTGCTATCGCCGAGAATCGAATCCGGGTCCTACGATATTGCAGTCAGACCTCTTGCCAATCTGCCACAATGGTCGTCAAAAATTATTAAAAGTGTTGATGATAAAGTTATTTTAAAACGCAAAATCTTGGAATTTTGTTATCATTTGCTAGGGGTCCCGCGCTAGCTTAATCCGGCACTGTGCTTGAGGCTATTAAAGAAATTTGAATATGGCAATAACCGTAGAATGTTTCTTGACATTAAACAATGTTTTCTGGGATCTGTGAATTTATCAAGTACGTTTCATTTAATTTGTTCCCTTTTCTTAAAACGGGGTAATGTGTTCCACTAATGATTCACCGAGGCGACTGTTCCCACTTTTGGAATTTTAGATAAGGAAAGTTTCACATAAAATACAGAAATTTTTATATGAGAATGACGGCAATAAATAAACTTTTAATGCTTTATTACACCAAAATGTTTGTTGCTTTCACATTTAAAATCATTTCAACCACGTTGTTTACCATTCGCAAAAAGCATTTTTTTGGTATCAAAACATATTAAAGGAGATGATTCAATTTAAAGTATTGTAGTTTTTACTTTAAAATACTTCTACATAATAAGTTATTTAATTTATAATATTATAATCTAAAAATATCGCTATCGGGCCACTCTCTTCCAAGTCAAATATAATAAAGCTTATTTGAGATGAAGAAAAACAAGGAAAATATATCCAACTTGTTATTATCCATTTTCCTGTAGAGCAAAATTAGTATAAATTTACCCATAAAATATTATACAAAAAAGCAATGCAAATATTTTAGAAAAATACAAAATGATTTAAAAAATAGAAATTTTGAAAAAATAGATATCTTCATTCTGACATTCAAATAAAGGTTTAAGTAAGTTGAACGAACATCGAGATATGTACGCGTATTTAATAATAACAACAACAACAACAACAACAACAAACCATCACGCCGTCTCCCCGCATGGGTAGGCAGAGAGAATGGACCGCCACACCACTTTATCCTGACATACCTTCTCTAGATTCCTCCACATTCATACATCGAGTCATACACGCACGTCGATTCTTCCGGCTTCTGACATGACCAACATTTGATTAATTTGGTCATGCCATGTTTTCCTCAGTCTACTTCGACTCTTAATAAAAAATATATATTTTTTAAGTTTATATTCGCTGACAGGATTTTATATAAATATATATAAAATTTTAATTAATTCCGGTTATACTACTAGGTTTTCCTCGTTGTTATTTCAAATGAGCAGAATAAAAAATATTTATATAAACAGTTACATTATTATTATTCATTATCCTTGTAATCTTCGAAAAATTAAGAATTATTAGTAATATTTTTATCCAATAAAATGAGGTTATAAATTTAATTTATAATAAGGTTATAGGGTTAGTGCACTACCTACGTTATCTTAACCGTCAATGTTACCTATGATATTTAAATATAAAAAATTCATTAATTATTCGTGAAATGAAAATCATCAAAAATATTTCAAAAACTAACTAACTAACCATCACGCCGTCTCCCCGAAAGGGTAGGCAGAAATAATGGACTGTCACACTTCAATCGATGCGGCACTCCATCCTTCTCTTTTCGCCCCGCGGGAGACGCGGTGTGA
This sequence comes from Lepidostoma basale, assembly GCA_022606425.2. Taxonomy (NCBI): domain Eukaryota; kingdom Metazoa; phylum Arthropoda; class Insecta; order Trichoptera; family Lepidostomatidae; genus Lepidostoma; species Lepidostoma basale. Next base: position 189,210 of record JAHDVF020000074.1, on the reverse strand, counting down.
TGGGTTGCGAACTTCATCGCCACCAATAGGCATCTCCCGCGCACACTTCGATCTTCCAACATCCACAATAAATCTAAAACAAATAATATAAAATACAATGATATAAAATAAAATAACAAAATAAAAATAATTTAACACAAAATATTATTTTTAGACGGTGCACATATTGTCTATTTAATTTATGTTCCACGTATCCACTGTTTTTTTTAATTTATAACATAATGTAATAACACATAATGTTTTTTTCGATGTTGCACATGTTGACATGGACGTATCCACCATTTTTCAAATTATCTGTCATAAGGCACTTAACCAGCAAGAACTTTAAAATAATATTGTATAAATTATTCATATTATTGTATAAACGTATCCCTATTTTTTTAATTAGCAGTAATTAGGCACTTAAAACCAACCCACCCCAGCAAGAACTTTAAAAGAAAATATTTCAACCCCTTCAAAAATCGATCTAATTGTTAATTGCGTTTAGAACAAAATTTTTGTTTTTAAGTCGATGATTTTTTATGTGGATACGTACTAATCTGAAAATAAAAATTAATTAAAATTTACAACGTGAAGTTCTTGTTAGTGTCACCCGATATTATCGACAGCAACTCAGGGGGGAGCAGACATCGTCTAGACTCGGCAGCAGTGCTGTCCGTGGATTTTTTGTGAAATAAACTAAAACAAAAGGTCGCAATGTCAATGTACCTTTTACCCGATACACGCTCGTTTAATTCTCACTCTATTGTATTTTGCCGGGTCTTTAATTAATTGTAGACACATTTAGTAAATCTATGCATAATCTCTTACGATTTATTATTTAATGAGGAAATTGTATGGTAATACTTGTATACATGCTATGGCTGCTTCGCCTAAGGTCCCGGGTTCCATCCTCGGCGATGACAGTGTGAAAAAAAAACAATTCTCGAAATATTCACGCGACAATAAAATGGCGATAGAATAGCTGCCTATTACATGTGCTTGATAAAAAAAATAAATAAAATAAACTAGTACTCTAGTAGTCCAGGGAAGAGACTGCATGGCTCTTGTAATCTGAGACATAAGTTCAAGCTTGAACAACCCAGTTCATTGATTAAAATACTTTGTGTTTTATTTGTATCATGCTACTCTTTAGAGTCTAATGACGAAGACAGTGTTTTTCTGGTGCTTCGAAGTAGTTTGGAAAATAATGGTTTTAACAAAAAACTTATATGAGGTCCTTACATATGAAATTGGTGTTTTGCCGTACTGGCAACTTTGATCTCAAATATCTTCTCTTTGGTTAGGAATTCCCAATTCAAATTTATACAGCTATTTACTCAAGTATTTGTGTTTCGAAAATTATAATTCATTTGTTTTTTCCTTAATTGTTTTTTTTCTTTGCGTCACTCAGTTTACAAAATGGAAAACTTGAAATATCGCGTTATTTACGAGTACGAGTTCCACCGTGGCACCAGTGCTGCAGAAACGGCTCGAAGGATTAATGATGTGTATGGCGACGGTGCCGCAAAAGAAAACACAGTGCGTTTTTGGTTCCAACGTTTTCGTTCTGGAAATTTCGACCTGCAGAACAAGCCCCGTGGACGGCCGGAGACCAAGTTGATAATGAAGACTTGAAGGCTATTGTGGAAGCGGATCCATCGCAAACCACGTCCAAGTTAGCTGCAGGCTGCGGTGTTAGTGATAAAACTGTTTTAATCCACTTGAAGCAAATTGGGAAGGTGAAAAAGCTTGAAAGGTGGGTACCTCACGAATTGAGTGAAGCAAATCAACAAACGCGCGTTGACTGCTGCGTTGCATTACTCAACCGGCACAATAATGAAGGGATTTTGAATCGAATCATTACCTGTGATGAAAAGTGGATCCTGTATGATCATCGGAAGCGCTCATCGCAATGGCTGAACCCTGCCGAACCAGCCAAACCATGCCCCAAGCGAAAATTGACTCCAAAAAAGTTACTTGTGAGCGTTTGGTGGACTAGTGCTGGTGTCGTTCACTACAGCTTTCTTAAATCTGGCCAGACGATTACGGCAGATGTCTATTGTCAGCAACTGCAAACCATGATGGAAAAGCTAGCTGCTAAACAACCGAGGCTGGTTAATCGCTCTAGGCCACTGCTGCTTCATGATAACGCTAGACCACACACTGCACAACAGACGGCTACCAAATTAGAAGAGCTTCAATTGGAATGTCTGTGGGGGTTTTGGTGGTGAGAGTTGAAAGACGGCGGAGGTTTCAGCGTTTATTGCGGATCACGAGTAATTACACGTAACTGTATGATACACTCGTGATGGAGCGTGGCTGGATGTCGATAGCAGCGGGGCGGAGTCCGGGTGGTGAGTCGTAGAGGATGAGGGCTCACTGGGCGGTATCGTCGAGTGGCTGGAGCGAGGAGTCGTCGGAGGTTTCTCGTACGTAGACTGGGTAGTGGGGACTCGTGTCTCTTCGAGATCGCGATACTGACTGACGTTTAGAGTTGACTGACGTTTAGAGTGGACTGAGTGATTTGGGTGCTCGGGAGTACTGCTTTTATATGCTTTGGTTTCGTCATCTGATGACCTGATCCGATGACCTGACCTAGTGCCCAACCTGAAGAATTCGGGGCTCACCAATCATCAAATTTGATAATTAGGTCTTGGGTCAGCGTTTTTGTGTTTATTCGTGTCATATATTTCTTCATGAAATATGTTTATCTGGGTTATGCATTTAACCCCAACATGTCTAATACATCCACCGTACTCTCCGGACCTTGTCCCAATAGATTACTATTTTTTTTCGAAATTTGTATAACTTCTTGCAAGGGAAAAATTCAACTCCGATGGGGCAGTCCAAACCGACTTCAAAGATTTTATTGATTCCCGTCCGAATGGTTTTTTTAGTAAAGGGATCGATGAACTACCTATGAGATGGCAAAAGTGCATAGATAGCAATGGTGCATACTTTGATTAAATAAATAGATTATATTAAAAAAAATCAACTTTATGTTCCTCCCATACAAAACGCCAATTTCGTATGTAAGGACCTAATATAAATATACAATAATTAAAGTTTGAATTAAATACCGGCTAAATTATCAATATATTTCATATCCTTTGAAATTGAACTCCGATATTGTATCGTAAATATAATATATTTTTTCCTAATATATTGAGTATTTCGTGTTTTGCCTTTTTCAAAATACAATAAAATATCACAAACTGCCACTGCACTTCTCCTGAAGACTAAGAGCTGTTCCAAGCATCCCCGTCTGTCTCAAGAAAAGAGGAAAACATAATCACATCGAAGCCAGTTCATCGCTGTTTCTGGAACTTCTCGAAAAGTAATTAAAATATCAATTATTTTCATCATCGCACTAAAGGAATAATGTCCAGAGAGTAAGCAAACCTTAATTCAGGATTATATTATAAACGTCTGTATACCGCAAGAACCGTTTAGTTAAATCTTTTAACTACTAGTCACCCTCACAGTTTTTTTTTTTGAAAATTGGCTCAATTGCCTTATAGTGTTAAGATAACGATGTCTTTATGTCATATAACACGGTCAGGACAAAACAAGTTTTGAGGACCTCCGAGATGAAGACTGAGGATGATAGAAGGCATGACACAGAGAAATCACGCATGGAATACTGAAAAAAGAGAGATATGTGAGGTTATTCTTCTTCTTTTTGTCATGTCACACCTCAGTGGTGCATAGGGCCTCAAGAAACCTTCTCCAGCCGACTCTATCGCACATCTGATACCTTACATCATCTCAAATGAGGCCTGCTACTTTACAGTGTTCTTTTCCAGGTAGCTCTAGGCCTGCCACGCTTCCTCGTTCCACACACAGGAGACCAGTTAAGTGCTCCCTGGGCAATGCAGATGCAGATAATATGTGAGGTTAAGGATATTATAAGATTGATTAAAGAGCGAAAGATAGACTGTAACGGTCATGTCCAAAGAATGGACACCACCAGACTCCGCTTCATTGCACTACATAATCAGCCTTATGGGACTTATCCTCGTGGAAGACTTGTTAAATACAATATGGAAGGTCAGCTGGGAATCCAGCTCACAGGAGGAGTATCCCTTTGAGAAACGCACCTTGTATTGCAAGAAAGAAGAAAAATATTTTCTGTTATTCTTGATACCCATATATATAGTATTTTAAGTAGTATTTTTGTTTTAAAGAGATTGGTTAAGATGCAAAGTAATGTAATTTTATGAATATCGATTCCTTTGTATTATAAACCAATAAAAACTGAAGGTTATTACTCTGTAATAGAATTTAGAAGCTGAAGAGATTTCCCCGTAAAATAATAAACAGCGCATAATCAATCACGGCAAGTGTCGGAAATGTTGAAGTTTTGCTTATCGAATCGCATTACCGCCCAACAGAGCCACTATACTGACGATCTTTCCGTATGGAAACTAAAAATTGAAAGACAGGATTAATTAACCGAATAAATCAAAATTACTTTAAAAAAAATGAATGTTACAGGAACAATGGAAAGAGTCAAAAACTGTTAATCTCAAATATATGATACATCAGAGTTTTTTGACAGAAGCTAATTTTATATGTATAATACAAATATTCTCCTAATGATTTTTGTTAAACCTATTTCTAATGACAAAGTTATTTAATAATAATGTACCATAAAATCAAAATGATTTATCTAATGTCAAAATGCGTTTTTAAGTATCGTATTAGATATTAACTAATGTCAAAATATTGACTTAATGCATTTTCTAATAAAACATTTTGTTATTTAAATAATGAAAGGAAAAAATATGTATTCATATTTTTTAAATGTAACTTAAAAATGTATATTATATTAAGTTAAATTCCACTAATGATTTTGATTTGACCAATTTTGGCAGCTTAAAAAAATTAAGAATAATTTAGAATATTTTTTATTTACATTATTTACTTGTTCAATGAACTTTTGCCATGAAATTTCAAATAAAACGTACGTTTTTTGTACTCGTACTTTGCGTTTTTAAGTATCGTATAAGATATGACAGAATGACTTTTGTATTATTTTAGATATAATCAAAATGAAAGGCGTGCTTTGATTGTATTCTGTAAATTTGATTTAACTCCCTACCCATTACGCCGTGTCCCAGAAGAAGTAGATATAAATAATGGACCGCTACACTGTTCTTTACTGACATACTTTTCTCGATTTCTCAACATTCATCGTGCCATGCATCGTGTCGATATTTTATATTAGATTGATTTGATCGTGCCACGTTTTTCTCCGTCTTTCTCTATTTCTTGCTCCGTTTACATCGTAAACGTATACAATCTTTATCTATATATTTATCTATACTAATCTTTCCTCAATCATTTTTTCATGTGTTTCTTCACCCCTGTCCAAATTTAATAAATTTGGAATAAATAAACATAGCGTTGAATTAATTCTGATCTTTCAGTAACGGAGTCTTGCAAATAGACATGTGCTTCATTGAAATTTGGCCAGAATTCAAGCTATAAAAATAAATATAATAAAAAGTAAATATCTTTAAGAACGGTTACTTGATTATTTTTTATTATCGTTTTTTTTCTGGTGAAATTTTCATTATTATACTTTCATGATACATGTCTGTTTGTGGGCTGTTAATAATCCAGCTAGCGTGGTGGGTTATTTCATATCGGATTAAGTTTTTCTGCAAGACCTAACCGGTGATGAAAAGGCTCACTGGCTGACAAATTATAGTCTACACCGCAACAAAATATCACTGACCTCACGTAAGCCCAGACGAAAGACGATTCGGACATTTTTTTTATAATCCTTTAATTTATGAGTGCAAGTCGGGCTGTCCACTTTAAACAAAAATTTCAATGTCATTAATAGCAAGGGATTATGGTCATTCTAAAAACGAAATTCTCGTAGAGCTCCAAATATACGAGTACAACGACCGAATAATTTGGACTGGAAAAAAATTATCTATATTTTATAGAACTATAATTGCGCAGTTTAAAACTTTAAATCGTCTGATTCAGTCTATTCCCATACACTCTTGAATAAAGATCTCTTCAACCCACTTCCATACCACTCTGTCATGGGCATACTGCATCCAAGTTATAAACTATACTAACCTGTTGGTTTAGGTCATATTTCCACCATTGTCCTGCACTTCTCTTTGTAGTCCATGATATCTTTCTCATTTTTAGTCCCAAGATTCCCACTACGTGACCTTCTTTGACATTTTAGAATACTACACGGTGGATGATGTCAGTGACCTTCATTTTCTCTCTCTGGTTTCTATCCTGGGATTGGTTTGCAGCAATTTGCTATATTCTTCTCTTCCATTCTTCCCTGTCTTGTGCGGCTTTTTTGGAATCTGCATATGATGAGCAGCGCACGTCCACCAACAGGTCCTCCATGTACTCTCGGCATGGGCGTCCCCAAGAGTATATTCCCTCGGTCATACCCTCCATCATGGCATGCAAGAGGTCGTCTTGTTGTATTACTTGGCCGATCCATCTTGCACGCCTTTCGGACAAGGTCCTTAGCAGGTGCCTTCCTCCTTCGATTATTTAGAGAACCCCCTTATTTGTAATGTGGTTTCTCCAGAAAATTCCTAATAGTCTTCTTTAGGACCACGTCTCAAAAGCTTCTAATCTCCGTTTATCTCTTTTGGATAGTCACTATGTCTCTTTTAGGTCTACATTATTCGATTCTATTATTTTCGACCTTTTATTAAATGCAAGCCTAGCTTCAAGTAAATAACAATAAATTCAAAACGAATATTTACACATCTAAAAAATACACATACACACCTAAAACGCTTTTGTATATAATTCTACTAAATATTTTCAGGACAAGTTTCATCTTATGACGACACCTTAAACTGAATTCGTGTCACAATATTATTTACTACTATTTTCTATTAGTCCAATTACATCAACTGAATATAACTCTTAGCAGCTCAATAGCAACATAGTTTAAGAATGCTTTAGTAGCTTAGTAAGGCCTCTGCCATATTTATTTTTGACATCTAGAATTTTCTTTACAATTAATTAAGTACTGGCAATGAAATCATGTGATTTTTTTAATGTTTTAATTACTAAAGAATTATTAATACGAATGATCTAGAAGTTTTATTATATTTTATGGGAATGACCTGTTTCGCCCTTCTAAGGCATTATCAAATGTGACGAAACTTCAACTCGTTGCAGTTTATATACACTAGTAAATGGAATAAAATATGGTAATTAGCGAAAATTGATGTGATTTTATACATTTTTAACAAATAATTATTTGGGTAGGTCCAGAAATATTGTAAAGTGTTTCTTGGAGCTCATTAAGAATTTTTATGACAATGGTCACATAGTTAGGGGATACTAAATAATATTATATAAATCGAAAATAAGTTATTTGAGGTGGAACGAAATAAAGTGTTACTAAGAGAAACATATTTTTACAAATTGTTCAAGATTTTACATGTTTCAAGGTGACTAATGATTCTAAATATTATACAAGTATATAAAATAAAATGCCATCCTGTGTGCATAGACTGAATTGAAACATGTCATTCCCATAAAATATAATAAAACTTCTAGAAAACTGACGTTTTCATTCGTGTTAATTATTTAATATGGAGTTTTACATCATTGTTCAAGAAACAATAAATATATTTATTATGTTTGTATGTATTACATTTATGTTCGTTAATAATCAAAAATCATTTTTACCATAATATTTGCTTTATACTCTGAAAAAACAAAACAAAAACGTCACGCCGTTTCCCCGTAGCAGTAGGTAGAGAGAATGAACCACCTCACTACTCTATCCTGACATACCTCACTAGATTCCTCCACATTTATACACGCATGTCGATTCTTACGGCTTCTAACTTGACCAACCTTTAAAATTAGATTAATTTGGTCATGCCATGTTTTCCTCGGTCTACCTCGACTCGGTACTCCATTCACATCGTTAACGTATACTTTTGACTCTGAGTTATACGAGAACGTTTAGTAAAATAACACGATAAAACAAAATCTTGTAATTTTCATACGAAAAATACTTCAGACACGGGGCACGTGTCTCAAACGGGAGTTTATTTGAGGATCTAGTGTGTATAAACCAATTGAACTCAATTTACACCCCTACGCTACCAGTCATCACTCAAACACCCCTAGCTGCCATGTAGGGTTAAATTGCAATATCGAACTACACAAGTTTACTGGGTGTACCAAATCAGTCTTATTTTTTGGAGCCTTTGATATAATTATATTGCTTCATAGCCTTTTCTTTGCGCTTGTTCGATGCATGAATGAAATAAGATTGTTAATATAAAGCAATTAAACATTATTTAAGCTAATTTAAAATCAAAAATTAAATCACTTGCATCTTCGTGTCAATGGCAAAGCCTTATCTTTACTCTTTATCTCGTCATTGTAGTTTGACTGATTTTATATAATTTCCAGCGGCGTTTTGTGTTATCTTTAGTAACACCACTTCGGATGCACTTTTCTTGTCCCCATAAAAACATAGAATGTGTATGATTAGAAAAATGTGGTCCCTTCGAAATTTTATTATTATTTCAACTATTTGTGTAAATTCTGTTGCTCATTTTCATTGAATTTATAAATAAAAGTTTTATAATTTAATATTTAAAGAACGTCATTTTCTAGAAGTTTTAAAATTTCATGTTTTGTGGAACTTGTTTTGTTTTGTCATCATCAAATTTTCAAAGGCACCAAGACGACACATGTCATTCTCATAAAATAATATGTAATATCAGAAGTTGTATATAATTGTAGTTGTATATAAGTTGTATGTAATTGAAGAAATTTCACATAAATGTTTTTAATATGAATGGAAACTCCTGTTTCCTAGAAGTTAAATTATATTTTATGGGAATGACATTTTTTCATGAAACACTTGAAACGATTCATGAAACGCTTCAGATAATATTGATTTATAATGCCCTAGCAATGCGATACTTTTGTCTTTGTTTTTCTCTACATTCATCACAGCTTTAGTCTTAATCATCCGGATAGTGGATGGTCAAACGTTCTCCCGGTCATGATGGGATAAAATTCTTCTTTATTAAATTCCATTGTGTCGCATAAAGTTTATTAAAAAATAAATATTAAGTATACATTTTTAATTCACTGTTCAAGAAACTATAAAAATAATATATTTACCCGTTGACTTTAGTGCGATTATTGATAATACATGTAATCATTCATGATTTAATAATCCGTGTTTTAAGAAAATATAGTAACAAAAAACAAATTTCACACAACGCGTAACAACAGTTTCTTCAACACGTTTAATATAAGCTCATAAAACATTAACGAGTCTGACATTAATAAGAGTCGGACCCTGTATACAACAATACAACGTTAGAATGACCATCATCATTTTAGTTTTCATCACTCCGTTATTTTTATGGAACAAACACATTTTCTTAGGCTGAAAATTGCCAATAAAAAAATTCAGGGCTTTTTTGAAATGGAGAGCTTTTTTTCGTTTTTAAAATTAAACAGTGATACCATCTGTTCGCAATATACATGATAATTGAAAAACGTTTTATTATACCATTATAACGTAATTAATTTATATTGCATTTATGAAAATGAATCTAATTGAATAAATAAAATTCCAATCACAAACGACTTGCGTGTATGAATGTGGAGAAATCTAGAAAAGGTTGTCAGGATAATAGGATATGATGCTACATTCTCTCTGTCTACTTCTCGTTGTCGAATTGAATACAAATCAGCTTTTCATTAAATTAAATTGTTTATGTTTTGGTCAAGTTTCTTAACATCAACTCTTAAGATACAAAAACAATATTTTTTGGCCCTTAAAATAGTTTAATACAATGTTATTAATTCCTTGCCATTCTGAACGTATTTTTTAAATTTCTTCTATGTTAGCCATACTTTGTGTTGTAGATGTTTAAAGTTTCTTTTTTGTGTACTTAGTATACAGCACTCATTTTATTAAAAAAATTAAAATTAAAAACCAAACATGTTTTGGACTAACCAGCCCTTCATTAGTGATATTATATAAATTATAAATATTAAAAAAAAAAACAATGTGGCCAGTTTTGACAGATGTTAAAATGATTTATTTTGTAAACATGTTTAGTATTTAATTTATATTTTTTCATAAAGTGAGTGTTGTAAATTAAATACATAAAATCAAGATTTTTTTTTAAATATTGAAACTATTTATTCCAAATTTCGATTGTTCTATCTTTCCAAAGATTGTGTAAACTTGTTTCAAAATTTATTATCATTGAATTTTAAACAAGATTATTACGTGTTAAATGTTTATGTTAAACACGTGCATTTGAAATTCCGACAATTTTTTTATTTCCTGTAAATAGAACAGTTTATTAGGGTCTTAACCCTGGAAGACATCAGTACAAGCGTTAGAGAATTGAAAATTCTTTTCACAATTGGTTTTATACATTTTATTTCACGTGCTAAGGAATACGATAATAGTTCTAAGGGGGCGCTCCTCTTCCAAACGAAAAGCCAATTTGTTCTCCGAAGCGATATATGAGAATGAGATGGAAAAATGGAGGGTGCCAAAAATGTTTGGTTTAAAATCACAAGGGTGCGCATTCCCCGCACCCGTTCACGCGAGGGGCACAATTAGAGCAGGTTGGGGTGGAATGCATACCATTTAATGAGTAACATGCGTCATTGTAAATTATACAGAATTCTTAGATAAATGGGCCATAAATTGCTGCGAGCATTATATACGGCTGATAATTGAATTTAAGTGTTTTTGAAGAAATTTATCATTCATATTCATAGTTCGAAAAATGCAAAGGGCTAGAAAGCAAATGCCACTTTAATAAAATTACGTTTATATGGTAAGTGCAACTAACTTGTAGCTTTAAATGATATTGGAACGCTTCTTCTACAGGTCGTTTGAACCCAATTACTGTATACAGTTATTTTTTTAGCTATTATATTGATTCTTATGACATGTGATAGGAACAGTAGCGGTACTAACATAGAAGCCCAGAAGCCCGGCTTGCGTAAGAAATTTTGAATCCAAGCCCCCAAATCTAAGAAATCGTGCCCCCGCATAAACCAACAACCCACCAAATCACCTCCCAACAATGTTCCCATCAGACGTAAGAAAAATAGCCACAAGAGCTGAACCTCTGTAAGCCAGAAGAGGTTTTGATTCAAAATTTTGTTACGCAAGCTGGGCTTCTGGGCTCGTGGTAATAAAATGGCGATAGATAATTGCCAATCTATCGCCATTTTATTGCCACGAGAATTCTACACCAGACCAAAGACAGTGTGAAAACCACACTGCCATCGCCGGAGATCGAACCCGGAACCTTCGGAATGGAAGTCAGAGCTCTAACCACTAGGCCACGAAGGTCGTCGTTTTATTATAGATCTTGCGACCTGTTTATAGGATATAACAGGATATCAAATTTCTTCCGATGATGAAGGCATCCAGCTTTCTCTTCATCTCATTGATGGTCAACGGCTCTCTGGAGTCTCGTGCATCACGATCTTAGGAATTCTCGCTGGATTCATCCTCTTAATTTGATCCCTCCAAAGTCATCTTCTCTCCCTACTCCATCTTAGTATATCATCAATTTTGAAGGATCTGTAAATCCCTTCGTTGGGTATCTAAAGGTTCTACCCATAAGATCGTAATGTTTCTGTTACTCTTAGAAAATGTTTGGTTTTTGTGATTTTACATTTTTCTGTTTGTTGGCTGGCTGCAAAATTTTCGTGCAGGCCTGGTGAATTGGAATGGTTTAGATAATAAACCAGTCAATGGTTTTCACTGATAGACTATTCACAAATTCATAATACTGTATGTGAACAAGCAAATATTAATTCCTTTGTGCGATGTTTTTTCAATTTGAAATTTCAATGACTCTCATATATTTATTATTTCCATTCCAATTGTGATACATTCGTTAAACGTGAATTGAGTAAATCACAAAATAAAAATGATTATTCATTTGTCGCTTTGAAATATTAATAATTTGCATTTTATTTATTCACACATTATGGTAAAATTATTTAAAAATAGCTACATTAATAAAACATTTACATTATAATAATTATCATTTTTATTTTATTGTATAATATCGTATTTATTATATTGTATGGAAATATTTTACCGATTTTAAATGCCACTTATAAAAAAAATAATACAACGTGGTTTAGACAAATAAAGATTTTTCAATATATCCGTATAAATATAGTGTATTTTCTGAATTAAAACATATGTTATCAATTTGTAATTTAATAAGACAGTCTATTACAGTAATGTTATATAAAAAAATATGAATGTTTATTAATTCATATAATATTTATATTATAAACTATAGTGCTTAGTATAGTACATCATTGTACTATTATAACTATTTCTACTATGATGCATTTTAAAGTTTTAATATATCTCTTGAGTTAACTAATTTTAAAAAATGAAAACAAAAATAAAAATTTAAGAATTTTTCTATGATTTTTAGTGTAAAATCTACTTATTAATAAGTAGATTTTAATAAGTAGATTTTAATAAGTAGATTTTACACTAAAAATAAACATAGAAAAATTCTTATTTATTTTTTTTTTTTTCATTATTTTCAATGAACTTCTACCAAGAAATTTCAATCAACAACATCTATAATTTTAACTAATTTTGATTTAAATTTTTTAAACAATACATTAAAATTGTTACCTCAATAATATGGGTTTAAATCAAAACTAACATAATATTCTGATAATAAGTGTTATTTCCACGATTATGTTTATATTGAATTATTCACTCACTTGACTATGATTAGAACAATTATAAATAAACAACATAAGTAAGACATCAGAAAAAAATACTTTAAATAAAATTGCTAAACAGAAACTAAAAAAATCGCTGATTTCGACATATGGAACAATTGAATGAGAGAAGAATACTTAAAAAGTTGTATACATGCAATGTGAAAAGAAAAAGAAGCGGAGGAAAGCATGGCATGGCCAAATAATTCAATTACTTAACGGTTACGACGAGCGTATATATTACAAATATAGAGTAAACTCAAGGGATATGTCAGGATAGAATAGTGTGGTGGTCCATCCCCGTAGATAACGGCGTTATACGTCGAAAACACAAGCATTGGTGGATTTTAATCAATATACATACGGCCTCGAAACTACTCATATAACATTGTCCAAACAGAAAACTACGAGCGACCGAGAAACTACGAGTTACCCAAAGAGCCATGTTAGGAATAAGCCTAAAAGACAGAGTCAGAAACGATACGAAAAATGGACAAGAAGACTGCTGACTTGGAGATCGTGGACGGCAAAGAGAAGTACAGGGCAACTGCAACTACGGTGGAAGGATGACCTGAACATAATAACCTGGATGCAGTCTGCATTATACTAAGTGACGTGGAATCAAATGGAGGAGACATTTGTCTAGAAGTGGACGAGAATAGGCTGAAGAAGAAGAAAACGAAGAAGAATGAAATATACATTTTAAAACGATTTTTCACAGATAAAAAAATGTTTTGTTTAATCTAAAAATGCACTAAATGTTTGTTGCTTATGTTCGTGTATACGAGTATTTATTTATAATATAATTCGTTGTTTTGGCCACACTACGATACTTCAACATTATTACTGTTAAAATTTTAAACACTGTTATAATATCACACTTTTTTTTATTCACCGAGAGTGTCGCGACAGCCGTTTCGCCATCCGATGCGATGTTGGCATCATCAGGTGTTACAATAAACTTGTTTATTGTAAGTAACACCTGATGATGCCAACATCGGTTGGCGAAACAGCTGTCACGACACTCTCAGTGAACAAAAAGAAATTGTGATATTATAACAGTGTTTTAAATTTTCACAGTAATAATAATATAATCAATATTTTATTATACCCTGTAGTCTGGCAGACCTATAATGCTCCGTACAATAGCGTGATCAATGTCAATAAGACACGATTTCAATTTGGGAGTCACGTTCGGCAGGGGATCGGGGGTCGCGGTGAGAAATAACTTTTATCATCACCTCGGAATAATAAAATGACAGACTGGCAGTTATAAAAATATCCCACTAATGGAATCTTTATTGTCTTGGTTTATTGCCGGCACTCCTGTAGGTATGCGGTACGTACTTACCTCAAGCTTTAGCCCTCTCTACCTCGGTTTCCCCTCCCCCCTCACTCCCCCCAGCACAGGTAAGATACACTACGTGATATGATCTCCTTTGATCTCGCATTACGTTTTTTTTCCTTTGATGCAATTGACGTATCTTAAAATTGCGTGGAAATGCCGCAGAAATGGAAATGACAGGATTTTGAGATAAGAATGTAATAAAAAAAGCGTATAAAGAATTTTATATAAAAAGTAATTTGATTCGTAAAGTTGTAAATAAATTAAATATATTATTACAATATTTAAATAGCGTATTTAACGAAAGGTTTATTAAGATTATTTGGACATATGGAAATAATGAATAATGAAAGAACGTATAATAAATATCTTAATGTAAACGGAACAGGAAATAGACGAAGACCAAGAAATACTTGGTATAATCAAATAATATAATATTACGATCACGTGAGGAATCGGAGAAATCGTCGTGGGTGCATGACACGATGTATGAATGTTGAGAAGTCGATCAGGTTAGACTATTGTGTCGGAACATTTTCACTGCCTAACCCTTCGAAATGATGGTTTTTAAAACAGTTTAATTTCATTATATTAAAATCTTCTAAAAAAACTAGTTTTATGACTTTTTTTCATCTCAGTTGTATTCTTTATAGTTGAGGGTTGTGTCCATCTTATAAACCATTGACCATGGGATGCCATGCGCTCTTGTCACCCTCAATCTCCAGGCTGCAGCTAATGAGAGAGCAGTCAGCTCCCTGATTTGATCGGACCAGCGGCTCGTTGGTCGTCCTTGTGGCTGCCTTGCCTTCACCTTGCCCATGATGATGAGCTTTTCAATGTTGTTCTGATCTCTCCGGATTATGTGTCTAAAATTTATAACAGTTACATTTCTTTAAATTGATAAAATCAAAACACACCTCACGGTGAAAAACCAATAACTCCCGATATCTCTTTTCAAATGTACAGAAAGGATACAATACAAGCTATGTTGGACGGTTTTTAAGGCGTTGTGTAGAATGGCATCTCAAGAACTATGCATCAACGAGAACTTGAAAGCCGGACAAAATGTGCATTGCGATCAGCAAAATCTTCTGCAATTGATAGATTGACTGTACCAAAAAGCTGTCCTCACACAAACGGTGACCAAACCTTCGCGGTAGTCGGCCCTTCATTCAGCCTGGAATAATCTTCCAGCAGACCTCAAGTGCATTGAGAATCAGTCTGAGGTTAGATCGAGACTCAAAACGCACCTTTTCAAATAATTATTTAATAATAAGAAGGGTTCATTGACTGCGTCAGGTGCAGCCCTAATACTAAATATGTTTATTTATAATAATAAACACGATTAATTAGTGGTTTTACTTGGATTTAATTTATATAATTTATATAAAATAAATCCAAGTAAAACCACTAAACAATCGTATTTACTATTATAAATTAATTACCGAGGTTTACAAAACTAATACCTCAACCATCAATAAATAAATACTAAATGTGTTGTTTTTTTAACTAGTTCATACAACTGAGCATTTTCTACAGCGCCCCTGAGATGAGTAATTAATAAAAATGGCACTTTAGAAATGATTCCAGTGCTTTTGCATGTTTGTTAATATTTTTAAATATGTTAAAACAGATATTTAAAAAAAAATCTTGTATGTAAAAGAATAAAACTAGTAAATACGAGTATATCATAATTATAATAAATAATTTATAAGAAGGAATCGAATATAAATTTACTTTGTTATACGCGTCACGTTTTCCAAAGTATATAATATTGAGTCCAATCCTGTCCTCAAACAATCATAAAAGTGGTGCCCGAGGATCGTGGATATTATTGTGTGTTTAATCTTACATGGTGGACATAAATTTTCTCCCCGAAGTTTATGACACTTCCTAAGAGTCGGGTGAAATCTAGTATGCATTAAAAGCTCGCTTATGTACTCGTATATTTAATATACGGATATACTATAATATATAACCTGAAACCATACTTATCATGACGTCGTTAATTTTTTATTAATACTTTCATTAGATTTATTTAAAAAAAACATTATTTGGCGTTCTTATGCATACACATTATTTTTGTTTCACAACAACAACAACAACAGAAACAAACCATCACCCCGTTTCCCCGTAGGGGTAGGCAGGGAAAATGGACCGCCATACTACTTTATCCTGACACACCTCTCTAGCTTTCTCCACATTCATACAGCGAGTCATACACGCATGTCGATTCTTCCGACTTCTAACATGACAAACCTTTAAAATTTGATTCATTTGGTCATGCCATGTATTCCTCGGTCTGCCTCGACTCTGTACTTCATTTACATGATTAACGTATACTTACCTAACCATTCTTTCTCCATCCATGCGCTCAATATGTCTGAACCAACCCAGCGATGCTTTCATAATTTTGTTCATAATACCTTCTTCCGCTCTACATTCCTTTCTTATATCAGCATTTAAGATTCTGTCGTATATCGTTCTACCACACATACGTCTTAGGGACCTCATCTCGATCGCATTTAATCTGCTCTCATCCTTCTTCTGCCATTTCCATGCTTTGCTTCCATACATTAGGGTTGGGACCAGAACTCCACTGTGAACGGCCGTTTTCGCTTTCATTGATAAATTCTTGTTTCCAATAACTATGTTTAAACCTCTATTCACTTTGTTACCCGCACCAACCCTTTTTTCAACGTTACTATAACTAATAATATTAAAATATCTATTTTCAGAAGTAGCACTTCCTGCTTACTTTTTTAAAAAATTTCTTTAAAATAAATCGTTAACACTGGATATCCTTAATAATGATTTATGTCTGAATGAAAACACTGTTTTTCCCCTATCACGGGTATTTTTCTTTACAAGTGTCTTTGACACATTCGAATATTGCCTAAAAATGTATATATTTATTATTATTTGTATTTAAAAATAAAATAAAATAAAATAAAAACACTGTACTTCTTTTTTCACCGATTGAGGGTTATTTTAATCGCCGACTAGTTTCGCTTGTACCCAAGTGGTAAAAAACGAAGTACAGTGTTTTTATATTATTTTATTTTTAAACACAATTAATAATAAAAAAATATGTCTAACCACATAGTCACTGCTTCATACGAAAATTTAAAATGTGTAAATTTCAAAATATTAAATTATCATATATGAATCATCAATCAATCAGATTAATGTTAAACACATGCCCAGCTTTTGCTAAAGAGTA
This sequence comes from Lepidostoma basale, assembly GCA_022606425.2. Taxonomy (NCBI): domain Eukaryota; kingdom Metazoa; phylum Arthropoda; class Insecta; order Trichoptera; family Lepidostomatidae; genus Lepidostoma; species Lepidostoma basale. Next base: position 171,877 of record JAHDVF020000074.1, on the reverse strand, counting down.
TTTTGATGTTACGTATTCTAATTGATCCATTTTAAGACAAACTAGTCTCGGTAGACATCTATCTACCCAGACTCATGTCATGTTTAAATGGAATATCGACAGTTATATTGTTGATGCCAGCGGAATCAACCTGCCGCTACGGAATTGACCTGATGCTAATGTTAAGGGCAACCAAACAGCTGGTGTTAATGCCTTAATCATCGTTCGTTTATCAATATCATCAATATGAAAATGACAAAAAATAATAATTGTTATTTAAAATATATCTGTTTTTTTTCACTTTTGAGTTTATTTTTCTCGACATGTTCCGAAGGCTAACACCTTCAATATCTTTTGTTTAAAAATTCTATTGTGTAAAAGTATTTTTTTAACTTGTGTGGATGTTCATTTGTTTTGTTTTAAAATATAAACTGTCCCCTTACTTAATCAATAGCCTAAGAGCAATAAAACACTCTCAAATCAATACTTCCACCTAAAATATACTTTTAAATTTTAACCAATTGATATGTCTATTGTTATCTCCCTAGTGCTCGCTAAGTAAACAAATGCATGTTATAAACGAGTATGTTTCTAGGTTCTTGCACTAAGTTTGTAATAATTTTGGTTCATTCTCCTCATGATAAAGGTATAGGCTCTCGAAACATGTCGAGAAAAATAAGCTCTCAAGTGGAAAAAACAGTGTTTCGATTCATGTAAAAATCGTCATTATGAAATTCTACAGTGTTGCCTTAAGTTAATCTCAAATTAAAATATATATTTTTATGTTCTAATATGTATTTGTTATGTTAAATTATACTATCATATAATATACTAGCTCTATATATTTGTGTGTGTATTATTTATCTGTTAAAAATATGACACAATCTGTAAAGAAGGAAAACCATATTCATCTAAAACCATAGAAATAATTTATTAATGAATACATACTATCTCAAATATTTGTGAAATGTATACTTGTATCTGTATACGAATCCTGGATTTTCACCTGTGGGTGGTTAATTTAAATTTTCAATTGTATCTCAATAGAGACGAAGAAACAAACTGGAAACTGAATATGGATGATCAAGGTGTTTACAGGACTTATGACCTGTCATTGGTTGGGTTTAGCGCACGCTTTATGTAATTACAACATTCCCCATTCCACCATTGTTATTATGATCACGCATGATACATTTTTGGAATACTCCAAATCCATACCTATCTTCACGTGTCAGTTCCAGTTAGCCATCTATGTAGATTTGATTGTACTAATTAATTTTTTAAGATTAATCTATACAATCCACCCACTAACGCCATCTATGAAGAACGATTGTTTAGCATTTAGCAAACAACTTTATTAACACAATGCGAAGAGGCTACCGCCTCCTAGCGCACTGTTTTAGAAGTCGCCTGGAGTGAAGATAGGTATGGATTGATATGGATAGGTATGGAGTGAAGATAGGTATGTGAAGATAGGTATGGATTTGGAGTATATATACAACTTCCAAAAATGTATCATACATGATCATAATAACAATGGTGGAATGGGGAATGTTGTAATTACATAAAGCGTGCGCTTAACCCAACCAATGACAGGTCATAAGTCCTGTAAACACCTTGATCATCCATATTCAGTTTCCAGTTTGTTTCTTCGTCTCTATTGAGATACAATTGAAAATTTAAACATACTATCTCCATTAAAATATTCAGTTTTATCCTAAACCTATAACATTTTAACGCGTTGAAGAGGAAGGGTCTTCAAATATTTATCAGATTTCTTATTTTTCCAGAGTACATCGTGAATGGTAGTCCTAGAGCGGAGAGCAGGGCAGCGCGTTCTCCCGTCTCCCTCTCCAATACATCATCCAGCCAACACAGGTAGGTGCAGTAAAAAGATTATCGTGACGTTTAAAGTTTCATTGTTCTGGGTGTGTTATGTTTTTACGGTATTTTTATTTTGTATTATATTCAAGGGTTATATATACACAATTCTCATTTTATTCATACTTGACACTTGACACTAGGTGTAAACGAAAAATCTTTTAAAAAAATCCGTTTTTTATAAGATGTTAATTTTGCCTACATCTAGGCGTAATACACGGAATAAATAAATGTATTGATTTAAATTACCTATATAAAAAGGACGTATGCTCTACTATGTGTTTAGCATTTAAAAATTCTTTTAGTGTAATTGAATAAAGCTCGTGTTTACATTTTCCGAAGAGCACAACTCAATGACGAAGTTAAACACGACCGTGTTGCCGGGGAATGCGCAGATTAAATAGTCCAATTAGCCTAATAACAAGCCCTGTCCCGATACCCTAACGAGGCTCTGTTTTCAAATTACATGGAATCAAAAATACACTGAAAGCTTATACTTTGTTTTCAGCGGACATTAAAACAAATGGCACCGCCTCAGTCGGCTTAATGAGAAATTGAATATCCAAATTCAGTTTGAGAGCTATTTTTAGTGCCTTCTGCCTATGTTAGATTATCTCTGCCGATAGTTATTTTTCATGAGCTGTTCACGCTCATCATGAAAAATGGAATAGTCTTGTTCAGTCAAGTGAGCAAGTTTATTTATGTCTTTAATTGGATAGTACAGACCTACATTGAAATCTATGGTCTATGATAGTGAAGATTTGTTTGCGTATTTTCTGAATGTACTTTTCTATAACTAATTGTTTTATTAACATATGAACAGACATTTTTACTTACCGATATACGAGTGCTATTCCGTTATGGGTGATAGTATTGTAGGAATAACTTATTACTTTTTGAATAATTTTGTAACGCTCCTTATAAAGCACTTAATCGATTTTTGAATGAAAAGGCTTTAAAAAACCGATTGAAATCTATCTTCATGGAAACTGCATACATTGAAATTTCGTTAGGCGTGCGTAAGATGAAATCTGCAAATGCTCGTAGAAGACCACGAACGGCAACGAGTTGTCTGTCGCTTATGACATTTACAGTCTATAACTATTTTCTTCGATTTGAATTTCGGTATGACAAGCTACAAACTCACTTAATCAATTATGAAAGTTTTTGATATCTATGCACAACTCACTGTACGCTATAATGAATAAACGATAATACGTAATCGTTTTGATGAATTGTAAAAAAAATTAATAACTGCACGAACTTCGCTCTTGTCGGTAATGCCAAACAGGAGCTTCATATAAAACGGTAAAGCAAGACTTAACAACTCAGAGAAATAACATTCAGAAGACAAATAATCTTGAATTAAGAGAATATTTTGTCTTCCTAATGTCGAATCATACTATCATATCATGCATTCCTGGTATTGTATTGTACATAGTATATTTAACCCTTACTCAATAGATTCCTTTAACATTATTATTTTAATCTACTTTAGGAATTAATTAAACATTGTTTAGACTTTTTTTTAATGAAAAAATATCAAAATACACATAAAAATACATTTCACTTAGAAGAAATATTGTTTATGTCTAATAATCCAATTTTAAAACATACTTTACATTACTACAGATACGTAGATGATGTTTTTTGCATTTGGTCGGGAACAGACCGCCAATTAGATATTTTTTTAAATTTTTTAAATTCGCTGTATAATAATATAAATTTTACATGAAGTTAGATGTTAACAGTTCCCTCAATTTTCTGGATTTAACAATTTCAATAATTGACAATGTTCTTGACTACAAAATTTACAGAAAACCTACACACACACAGGCACAGTCATACATTCTTCTTCACATCACCCAATTAATCATAAATTAGCAGCGTTTCACTCGATGATACACCGAGCTTTAATTATTCCAATGACAGATATTAATTTCAAATATGAAATGAATATCATCAAACAATTTGCTTGTAATAATGGATACAGCCCTGAAATTGTTGATTCCCTTCTTTTGAAAAAACAAAAAAAGAATCTCACCAATACGTACATATATTCACAACCTCAAAACACCAGTTTCTCATATAGACGTTTTTTATATATTGATGGCTTATCTAACAAAATCAAAAAATCAATTCCTCGTCACATCAAACCAGTATATTATACACAAAATAACCTTGGCCAACTCCTTTTAAATTCTAAACAAAAAACAGACATTTGGCAAAAAAGTGGCGTATACAAAATTTAATGTAAAGACTGTGATGCTTTTTACATGGGCAAAACAGGACGAAATTTTTTAAAACACGTATCAATGAACATAAACAAGCTTTCACCAAACATTCTGTTTTTTCTGAGATGGCTAACCATTGTATTAAATTTGACCATAGTTTCGATAAAAATGACACAAAATTTCTACACACAGCTAATAATAACAATAAATTAAACAAACTTGAAAATTTGGAAATCCTCAAGACGGTGAAATTGGGTGAAAATATAATAAATAATCACATTCCTCCTTTTACTCCTTTCTCCTTAAATACTTTGTCTACATTTAATCTCTCAAGCTCCCATTCCCAAACAAATGCAAATTAATCATTTATTTATTTATTATTTTTTATATAAATTATTTCTTTTCAAATGTATGTGTTTTTCTAAATTATATTATCATCATGTATTATTATTGTTTAATGTTATTTAGTATTAAAAAAATAATTGTTAGTACCTACTTATAACAAATAGTCAAACTTAATTTGTAATTTTGAATTTTTGTATCGAATTTTAAATGCGTTTTTATAAGTCTTCCTTTGATTTGTTTTGGTTATATTTTTTACACCTGAAGATGGAGGAGGTATCCTCTGAAACATTTCGTGTATTTTGATATTTTTTATTAAAAAAGTGGTCTAAACAATGTTTAATTAATTCCCAAAGTAGATTACTATGGAATTCCACAGTGTTAATGCCTTAACTTTCAATAAGTTGATTATTATTTTAATTATAACTGTGGATATTTGAAAATGATTTGCTTTGATTTAGCGTAAAACGAATGTGCGAACACAAAAAGACATCTTATACTTTTTCTATAGGTGCCGTGATTTTAAATTAAGAATAAAAGAGCACATAAAATGTCTCTCTAATAATAATTTTTCAGAATTAGCTAACCACATTATTGAAAAAGATCATTCATTTAATAAAGATAATGGTGTTGAAATTTTGCATGTTAATACTAGAAATATAACTTTGAGCAAACTTGAAATTTTAGATGTCCTGAAATTTAGAAGTCCAGAAAACTGTGATTATTTCCTTTGTTGTAAGTAATTTATCTGAACCCCAATAAGAACTTAAAATTATTATTTAAATATTTAATTTTTTTCATAATATTTGTTAAAACAAAAGCGTAAACGTTCCAAAATTAAAACTAACTAACTAACTAACCATCACGCCGTCTCCCCGAAGGGGTAGGCAGAAAGAATGGACTGCCACACTTTTCTTTCCTGACATATTTCTCTCGCTTCACGTGTCATGCACGCGCGTCGATTTCTCTGACTCCTCACATGGCCGACATTCAATATTTGATTTATTTGATCGTGCCACGTTTTCTTTGGTCTTCCTCTATTTCTGGTTCCATTTACATCGTTAATATATATTTTTTGTACCATTCTTTCTACATTCATTATTTTCATATGTCCAAACCATCTTAATGTTCCTTTCATTATTTTGTTCATGACACCATCATTCGCACCGCATTCACTTCTTATATTTTCATTCGACACTCTATCATACACAGAGTATCCACACATTCGTCTCAGAGATCTCATTTCTACTGCATTTATTCTACTTTCATCCTTCTTTTGCCAGTTCCACGTTTCGCTTCCATACATAAGGGTCGGTAGAAGAACACCATTGTGCACTGCCATTCTAGCTTTTTTGGATAGGTTTATATACAAATGTGTATATACAAAGTATATAAAAGAGAAAAAGACAACTAAAACATATTATAATAATTGTTCGTTTCTCACTTATTTTAATTAATTGGAATAAATAAATAAAAATTAATCAAATATTTATATAAATCAAACATTATTATTTTATATGCAAATTAATCTAACCTAACCAATATGCAACTAATTTTGTCTGATGACCCGAAGCGGACATCGCACAATGCTGCTAATATGTGTAGCCGTGATGGGCGGGCGCCGATCCCTCACGCAAGAGCACGCGGGGGCGCCAACGCCGCTGTATCTCCGTCGCCGCTAATGCGCCGGAATCGCATTATGAACTGTCTGCTTCACTCGTATATCTCTCACTACCGTTCTGCATTGTACCGGGGCTCGGAGGAAAATTGATAAAGGGACAAAACGCTTAATAATGTCAGTGCAAGATAAAAAAGAGACGTACTATACTCGTATATACAAAAACAATAAAGCTTTTGAAAATCTGCTTGTTGTGAAAATTCTCGACCAGCTTGCTGAATTACTTCATTTAAATGATAAAGAAAATTTTATCAAAGCTTAACAAACAGTGCATAAATATTATTTAAAAAGTGTGTACTTTGGGTTTTAAAGAAGATTATTTCGTATGAAGCACTTAATTTGTGGTGTGACATTCTTATTTATCTTATTTTTGTCCTGTCACACCTCCATGGTGCGTAGGGCCTCAAGGAACCTTCTCCACCCGATTCTATCGCATAAACCTCGTCCTGCAGGGCTCTTCTCCAGGCACTAGGTCTGCCTCGCTTCCTCTTACCCCCCATAGGGTACCAGTCTAGTGCGCTCTGAGCGATGCAGGCTGAGTTCCATCTCAGAGTGTGATCGATCCACTGCCATTTGCATCTAGCGACTTGTTTTCTAATTGGCTTTTCACCTGCCATGGTCCAGAGAACGGCATTTGACACTGTTTGGGGCCAATAGATCATGAATATTGAGCGATGGGATCTATTTATAAACACCTGGAATTTCACAATAACGTCCGCGGTAGATTTCCAAGTCTTACATTCGTGCAGCAGTACGCTTTTAACGCTACTGCTGAATATTTGGAGCTGAGCTTTCTCGAAATGATACTGGAACGCCATACAGGTCGAAGCATAGCGAAAGCTCCCCTCGCCTTGTTGAGTCTGCTGACTACATCTTCCTCCGTACCTTCCGAGCCTGCTATTATACTACCGAGGTAGCAAAAGCTGGTCGTGGTCACAAGAGGAACACCGTGGAGCAAGATTAGGGTGGAGTCATTTGTGTGTGTTGAATATAATAATAATACACCTGTAAAATTATAAACCACTTTATTATTTACAACCACCATCCAGTTTCACTCTCGCCGGAGTTTCGTCAGTGTAACAAAATATACTAGGACTTTTTCAATTATTTTATAAATAATTGAAATAGTCCTAGCTTATAACATATCATATTAAAGAAAATTTCACTTATCAAAGTGTAATTGAAACAAGTTACTAACCACCACGCCGTCTTTCCAAAGGGGTAGATAGAAAAACCGCTACACTGTTCTTTCCCGCCAAACTTCTCTTGATTCCTCAATATTCATATATCGTGTCATTGCGTTGATTTCTCTGATTTCTCACGAAACTTAATTAAGTTCATTATAAATAATAAAAATGTAATAATGTTGAAACGTTTGGCTTTAATGATTATTTTTTATAAACTAAAAAATGGGTATATTTTACGATTTTGTAATTTTTTTTTGTTTTTATCAAAATTTTACAATAGGTTCAATACAAAATCTAATTTAAAATATATTGTTATTTTATATTTATGGTAAAGCATTGTAGAGTAATAATATTTGACAGTACGCACTGTAAGTAATTAATATCGAACTTAAGAGAGAGATTGTCGGCTTTATGGCTACGTAGATCGTCTGTTGAGCAATAATTTTGTATAAACATCAGAAATGACGATGTAAAATAACAAAGTTAACCGATTATGGCCGAGAATCTTTTACTTAGTTCTAACCATAAGGTAGTTTACTTAAACCCGATCGTTTACGAATAACACATTTATAAATTCAATTATTTTCATAACCATCCCAAAATTCCGAACTTTAATATATTATCACTTTTCTTCATTACGTTAGTTCGACTATTTTAGAAAATCATATTAGTTTGAAGCGAACCTTAATTATTTTTCCTCAGATGATATTCCCCGAAGTTAGCTGCAAGCCGCTTTAAGCCCGTAGACCTTTAAACCAGCTAATCTAGTTATCGTTAATGAACGAACGTCACGGATCGGAACAAGACTTGTGGAACATATTCCAATGCATACAAACTAAATACGTGTACTCTTGTTATTTGTAGTAAGATTGCTCAAAAATCATTTGATGGCGTCATCATATGTCAACAAGATATGTCAACATATTGTTATATGCTCAATCTATTATTAATTTAATTAAATCCTATATATATATGCATCTTCTTCTTCTTCTTCGTCAGCCTTCATCGGTCCACTGCTGGACATAGGCTTCCTCCCTTCCTTTCCACTCGTCTCTATTTCCTGCCAGCTGCAGCCACATTTTTCCCCCCACGGCAGCAATGTTGTCAGCCCACCTCTTTTGCGGCCTGCCGACGCTTCACCTATTTTCATATGGTCTCCACCTTATTATTTTCTGGGTCCATCTATCCTCACTTTGTCTCGCTAGATGACCCACCCATTGCCACTTCAGTCTCGCTAGTCGTTCCATGATTTGAAACGCGTTTGGCAAGCGTGGTGTTTAAATGCCAAAAACCTTCAAAACCAAAATGCACTCGAATATATATGCATACAAATTATTTTTTTATATATAAATTAAAAATTAAAATGATTATATGAATAACTCTTAGAAATTTAACAACATTTTATTACAAGTTCAAAATTCACGTTGTTGACGATAGTCATCATTCTTATATTTAAATTTGTTTTTCGAATAAAATCCTTATACGTTAAATTTGTTTTACTAAAGAGTGAGAAAAAGGCTACAAAATATACGAGTATAAACTAATGCGATGAGTGAAGTAAAGTGTTCCGACAATACCATTTTTTTATATGCTATTTAAATGAGAATCCAGAACACAAGATGATGGCAAGCATAGAAAAAATATTCACATGTTCATTTATAGTATATACTTGCTTCCATATTTTGAAGACTTTAAATACTGTTATAGATCCCCTACTATGCAATTTCAAGTAGACTTGAAATAAATCGTTTTCAAGTGTATCCAAGAGTTAACTCCGTTTTTCAACCACACAATGTTATGCCTTTTATAGAAACTATCAGCTTTATGCAAATAATGTACATTTAAAATAAGAGCACATTATCCTTTGTTTTAGTAAATGGTAAAAGAACGGGGTGAATGTAGTTTCAAATTACTTGCAAACTATAAATAGATTCTCTTGTAAAGTTAAAACTCAATCTAAGTAATGTAAGCAAGATAATTAAGTCTTTCCTTTGCATTTGTGCTTTGCAATTACCTGTTTCAAACAAGACATTAGGACTTAGTTCAAGTCTCATGTGCTTTAATAAGTTTTCTCATAATAAGGAAAGTTTTACCACAAACGTCCTCTATTTCTATGCTTTTGCTCCAGCTAGTGCCGTGACATTTCATTCTGGAGTCCTTTGCACTGGGAAACAATTAGATTATTGAGGTTTAATTCAGTCAAAGTCAAAGGTGCCACCGATTCAGACAGGTTCAAATTGAATTGAATTTTATTCGAGAATGATTTTACAGGTCAGCCATATAAAAAGTCGGAAGAATAAATGTATGTGTATGACTCGCTGAATGTGGATAAAGCTAGTGTGTCAGGATAGTGTAGCGTTCCATTATCTATGCCTATCCTTTCTGATAAACGGTGCTACGTTTTTTTTTTTTTTTTGGTTATTAACAAACATAATATAATATTTAAAAGCTGGGAAACAGAAATCTTCGACGAGTATGCGTTCAATATATTTATTATATATACCTCCCTAGAACGATTTATCACAGTTGGGAGATATTAAAACTTTGTATTTGGTAAGTTATCAGTAAATAAATAAATATAAAAGAGTGCGAAATGCACAAAATGAAATGAATTCTGAATTATCAAGCAAACGGAAGCTTTATTAGCAAAATGTTGTAAAATTCTTAAAGAAAATTAGGTTATATAGAATTAATAAATGAAAAAACATAAGTTTACGTTGTGAAAAGATCACGAAATATAAAAAGTCCAAAGAAAACCTGTCACATACAAATGTATCAACTTTTGAATGTTGGAATAATAATTTTGAATGATGTATAAATGTTGAGAAGGTTTATTTTTTTGCTTCTTTATATCCCTTCGGGGAAGCAGTGGGATGGTTAGTTAGTTAGTTAGTTATACATTATATACTATATGCAAGCAATTTTATAACTGTGGCACAGTTTTTGGCCCTTGACCCTTGTATTTTGGAGTTTTACATCAATGTTTAAAATACAATAAATAACGTTATCATCATTATACTATATTTGACCAGCATTATATTTGATGTTGAATATTTAAAAAAAAAATGTAGTGAACTTTGATTCAAGGTTTGTTTTTAATGAACGCGAAAGAAGTTTAGAGAAAACAAAAATGAAAATCATTGTTGTATAGCCTTTTCAGTGTTGCGTGAAAATCTGAAATCTGATCTTAAGAAAAACAGTCTCTAATATAAAGGCGTCATTAGATTAATTACGTTCTGACGAAACGAAAAAAAAATTTGTCGCAGCAAAATTGCGTAAAAATATTTATAAAGGTTTTATTGTTTCGCAGTTTTGAACAGTCACGGCGGCCATTTAGTGCTAACAAGTGTTCGATTAGCGTTCCATTAACATCTAAAAATATTTGGTTTCCTTTTATAAATACATTGTAATAATTATAAATCAGTTATGATATTAGAATCTTATGTGAAAGTAATATGTTCATAAACAAACAAACCATCACGCCGTTTCTCCGAAGGGGTAAGCAGAGAAAATGGACCGCCACACTACTCGATCCTGTGACACATTTCTAGCTTCCTCCACATTCATAGCGAATCATACGCACGTCAAAACTTCCGACTTCTGACATACCCGAAATTTGATTAATTTGGTCATGCCAAGTTTTCTTTGGTTTTCCACGACTCCGTACTCCATTAACACCGTTAACGTATACTTTCTAAACCATTCTTTCTTCATCCATGCGTTCCATATGTTCAAACCATCGCAGTAATCCTTTCATTATTTTGTTCTTCATCATATCAGCATTTGAAATACTGTCGTACATCGTTTTACAACACATACATCTTAGGGATCTCATCTTTACCACATTTATTCTACTCTTATCCTTCTTCTGCCAATTCCATGTTCCAATTCCAAACATCAAAGAACGGTAATTTTTTTATTTTAATTTAATTTTAAATTATTCATGCAAAATGTAGTTTTAAATTCGTACAAAAACAAAATTTAATAATATTCTGTAAAAGGGTTGTATCTTTTGAATATAGAATATTTTTGTTTAGATTCAAACTGAACATCAATATTTATTTTGCAAAAAACATTATTTTATAAGATTTTTCAATACATTAACTACCAGGTGTATAAGTTTAAATTCGTGGTTTTCAGTCAGAAAAACCTACGTTTTTTTTCATAGAAAGCAAAAACATATGTATTCAAAGTACTGGCCCTCTCTAACTACACATTTTTCCCATCTTTCGGGCAATTCGTGAACCCCACGCCTTAAACAAATTTTCTCATTCGAGGCAAAACACTCATAAAGCCATTTTCGGACGTCTTCATAAGAATCGAAGCGCTGCTCAGTGTGTGCGTGGTCCATAGACAAAAATAGATAGTAGTCAGAAGGGGCCAGGTCTGGTGAATAAGCGGGATGGGTAACACCTGCCGATTGAGACACTTTCAAGTAATTTCGGACCATTTTCGACGTGTGCGATGGTACATTGTCGTGGAAGAAATTAAGATTTCCATGTTTTTGCTGATAATCTGGAATTTTTCCCTCAAAACATGGTGCAATTTGATCATTTGTTGGTAGTAGCAGGTGGCATTAATAGTTTTACCAGATTTCATCAGATCATTGTAGACAATATCCTGCTAATCCCACCAAACGCATAGTTATCATCTTCCGTCCGAAGCGATTTACTCTTAGTTGGCTGGGATCAACCCATGATTTCTTGCGTTTAGGATTCTCAAAATATATCCACTTTTCATCGCCATTCTCATTCCAATGCAGGATCGATTATTTTTTTTTGTCTGGCGAGCAAGATTTAACATGCGTTATGGAGTCGTACCATCTGTCTATCGTTCATTTCATTCGACACTCATTTTCCAATCTTTCGAACCTTTCCTTTGACACGTAGGATCATGGAAATGGCCGGTGAGTAACACTCAAAATCGGTCCAGCGTTTTAGGAGGAGTTGAACTACATACGCCTGTACAGAAGAATTATATGTATAAGGATAATAAATCTTATAGAAAACAGGCATTTAAATTCATAAAAAAAAATGATACATAATAAAAATAATATAACATAATTGTTTAAGAATCAATAAATAACCTAATAATATGAAACCGTGCACCAACTAAATAATAATATAATGTAGCGTAAATTTATGTTTCCGAAATATCTCAAGCAAAAGTGCTATTATTCCTGGAACTCAAACCGTTTCTCAGATTCCGACTCTCTTCTCTCACAAACATCTCTCGAAAGAGAAAGTTCAAAGATTCGTACGCCAGTTGGCCGATAAGTTGAACCTAACTCATGTTTCGGCAGCCAGAAGTAAGTAAGGGCAAAGCTCCCAAACTTTATGATCCGCTCACAACTGGAACTCCGCCGAATGATTGGCCAGGAATAGCAGTGCGGCGGTGAAGCTGAATTTCTCCAGTTCTATAGATGCACTTTAATATCAATAGATAAATATCGGTAGTTGAATCTTGCAAACGTTGATAGATATCAACATAACCTCGATTCGAGATATCAAATTGCTTAATTCGACTTATCTATTACAATTTGCTTCGCCTTATAGGGGTATTATTAAACTCTTAACAATATGAATATACGAATTTAATATATATTTAGGATCTTGAGAATATCTGCGTAGCTCGTCTTTCTGGACCGACGTTTCGGAGATCGTTGCAGTCTCCATCTTAAGGGTGGTTATGATAATAATATCTATCGTTAGGGTGGTTATGATAATAATAACCACCCTTAAGATGGAGACTGCAACGATCTCCGAAACGTCGGTCCAGAAAGACGAGCTTCGCGGATTTTACCAAGATCCCAATTTATACGATTTAAATTTATCAAATATTTTGATTTGTTCATTGTTGCAAACATTAATTTAAAGCTTAAAATCAAAGCTTTCAAAATGCTTTAATTTTTATTCTGCAATAAGTGTATGTAAGAAGGTGGAAGCGACGAGCAATCATAACTACTTTATCTTTAAGCCAACAATTTAATAAACTACCTAACCACATTTGAAAAACTTAAAATATTGTTTTAAAAAAAAATAACTAACCGTCACGCCGTCTCGCGAAGGGGTGGGCAGAAAGAATGGACTGCCATACTTTTCTTTCCTGACATATTTCTTTCGCTTCCTCAACATTTATACATCGTGTCATGCACGCGACTCCTCACGAGGCCGACATTCAATATTTGATTTATTTGATCGTGCCACGTTTTTTTCGGTCTTTCTCTACTTCTAGTTCGATTTAAATCGTTAACATACACTTTTTTACCATTCTTTCCATGTATCCAAACCATTTTGTTCATAACACCATTATTTGCAACGGATTTAACTTCATATATTTTCATTCGACACTCTTATCACACACATAGTATCCACACATTCGTCTGAGAGATCTCATTTCTACTGCATTGATTCTACTTTCATCTTTCTTTTGCCAGTTCCGTGCTTCGCTTCCATACATAAAGGTCGGTATGAGAGCGAAATTGTGCACTGCCATTTTAGCTTTTTTACATATGTTTTTGTTTGTTTGGATATGTTATTGTTATTTATTTATTATTATTGTTAACATTGACATTGTGAACAGTTTTATGTCATGAAAGACGGTTACTTAAAAGATGCCTTAAACATTTTCCTGTTTGTAATGTCTATTGAGTTAATAAACTGATTTGATTTGATTTATAATTGGATAAAATTGTAAAAATAAAAATTACACGAAGCAAATACGCAAAAAAAATTGAAATGTATGAACATGTATACTGGTTTAAGTTACATAATTTTTATATTGATCAAAAATGTTTTCAAATCTTTATGGTGAACATATTGTTCACCATAAAGATTTGAAAACATTTTTGATCTCTCATAATTATGTTCATGAATTATCTACCTAAAACAGCAACCGAATAGCATACTTCATGCGGTTTAATCTTATCTCTCTTCTCGAATGTATGAAACGTCTCAAACGTGCCTATTGACTTCGGAGGGAAAAGGAAAACTTTTGTTTGTTTATAATTTATTCCGTACCTAACCATCTGTCGCCCTACCATCTAAGTTTCAGCGCGCTTGGCTGGTTTAGAAATGGATATGCATATATGTTTGTGTAGGAATATGAGAAAATTTTCAAACTAATAAGTTAAATTTGACATTAAACCTACATTAAGTTTCAATCGCGTACTCAGTAATTGATAATCATATAGATATGTCGTATTTTAAAAATAGTAAAATAAAATAAACATCCGTTTTTCAGATGTTTTATTTAATTTTTTTCGAGCGATGTGTTTTGCCTTTCAATGGCATTATGCTTAATAATTTGGTAAAGTAATTCATATAAAGTGAATGCGGTGCGAATGATGGTGTTATGAACAAAATAATGAAAGGATCATTAAGGTAGTTTGGACAAATGAAAAGAATATATGAAGAATGAATGGTAAAAAATATATATTTTAACGGTATAAATGGAACTAGAAATAAAGGAAGACCGAGGAATAACGTGGAACGATCAAATAAATCAAATATTGAATGTCGGCCACGTAAGGTGTCAGAGAAATCGACGCGCGTGCATGACACATGTATTAAAGTTGAGGAAGCGAGAAAAATATGTCAGGAAATAAAAGTGTGGCAGTCTATTATTTCTGTTTACCCCTTCCAAGAGTCGGCGTGATGATTATTTAATAATATGAATGTTTACATCGTCTGTCTTCTAAGGGTTTTATTAAGTTTTTTTTATGGAATGACCTGGAATGTTTCGCACTTCTAAATGATTTGGTAAAGAAAAATTTCACTCATATAACATATGATATAACTTCTGGAAAACAGACGTTTTCATCATATTTTTACAATGTGAAGTATTACAACGTTAGTTTCAATTATAAATTGGACTGAACCTTACTTTCATAAGGCGAATTTTCTAACAATTACGTAGAAGCCTTATATTAAATATTGAGTAAAGCGTAGATATTCGGGAAATTCGATATACTATATTTCATCGGATGATTATCAAATATAACAATTTATGAAAATTCCCGTCTAAAAATAAAAAATTAAATACTGTCTCATAGTATTTTATCCCACAAACTATTTGTACACAAAAAATTATGAAATATTCACATTTATTTATGGAAACATTTAGTTCTTATATATTTTTTTTAATTTCCATTAAAAATATATAATATTTAGTGCAAAGCGTTTCAATTGAATGTGTTTTATCTAAAAAAACATAACCATTAGCTAGCTAACAAAGGTCATTTCAGAATTTCTCAGAATTATACACAAATGTCATGTAGCATTTCCTTTAACGTAGCAGAATCAAAATCGTATCTATTTATCTTTTGTACTTAAAACAATAATTCTGTTTATAAACATAATAAATGAAGTATTAGAACAATGTACGAAATTTAAGTGAATTATCTTATTTAATAAAAAAATTGTTATTAATTGTTTTGGTTTTATTTTACAAGAGTTGCATTTTTATTTACGAAATAATTCTATATACTCGTTTAAATTTTTTAATTCAATTTTTTAAATTTATGTTGGACTAGTTTAGTCTTCTTGCGGAACTATTATTTGGGTGTGGACATTTATAACCTCGTTAACACGCGATTCCTTCTAAGTCGATTATATAATTATTATGCAATTCTAGTTCTAAATATAAAACTAAATTGTAAACAAAAACTATTTTTTGTTAAATATTATTTTCTTAAAAAAAATCGATAAATAAATTATTATGATATAAAAATATTATGATCAAAATAATATATTCTAATATTCTTTATTAAAATACAAAGAGATTAAAACCTTAAGAACATTGACGTCAGAGCACATCTGCTCTTGGAAGCTCGTATACTTTTGTTAAATAAAAATTCACTGCTTCGAATGAAAAGTTTTAACAGTCTAGACGTGTTCTGTTATTACTTGTGTCACTTAACACGCTCTTGAGAAGCTGCAAACTTCTGCATAGTAAGATCTTTACCCCAAAAGTGCAATGAGTTAAGTCCTAAAGAAATTAAATGTATATATTTCTTATGATTTAAATACCTTTTTTCCCCAAATTGTTAAGTATATTTTTTGGAATGATTCGAATGTATTTTACTTTCACCAACTGGTTTATCCAAAAAATTGAGATTGTTTATTTTCGATAAACTAAATGTACGTTAACTGTCAATACTGATTCAAATAAAGAAAAGTTATTTGCTATCAAACATGATTTTTTTAACGAAATCTAATTAATTAAAGATATGACAGTGAAATTTCTTGACCTAAATTCAATTACATGATTCAATTTCTTCACTTATTTTATTGCAATAAGCTGCCGAAGTCAATCGTAATCAAAAATCGTTAGAAACTACCCTGAAGATGGATACTGCAACGTTTTCCCAAACTTCGGTCGAAGAAAACAGGTTCGCGGATATACTCAAGTTCCCAAAAAAAAATGATAATAAAGACTACTTTCATTTCCATTGATTTTTTAATAAGACCTTTCATTTCATAAAAGATGGTTGCGCTTACTTTGTTTTCATTTATAAAAAAAAACTATAATGTTTTGATCATTATGTACTCGTATATGACCTTTCGATAATATTTTTACTTCGTCAAAGAAATCCCATACATTTTAGGAATATCTGTTTTCTTCAACTAGAATCTCATTTATTTTACGTGTGGGCTTTTAAGTCTCTTTGCTTGCTTTGTGTCGAGATGTCAAACCAGGTTGAAATAAAAATGGCTTTGCATCCAAAAATATTCTAATACTTCTGCGAAGTATACCTTTTGAGTAAGTAATATTTCCCAAAAACTATAAGAAAAGAAGATGATTTGATTTGATGTACGTGCTTTCAGAGCATTTACAAAGTTTTCATCATCACTAGCAAGGGAAAATTTCGTATATTTTTTTTTACATATTAAAATAAATACGCGTTTGAAGATCTTGAAAATTTAAACTATAAAAATGTCTTCTGGAATTTTCTTTGCATTTATAATATGAATATGAAAATTGCCACCTGTGCGTATTTTATCACTGACAAATGGGATAGTTTATACAGAAGAGCATTTTTGTTAACTTATATCTTAACTATTTCCACCGTGAATTATTTCGATGAGCCAACTCCATATACATGTATATTTACGTGTCATATAAATTCAAGATTCCGTTTACGTAAATTCATGTATTTAATAAATGTGAATGTTATCCTTATTTAAGAATTAGCATGTAGATAGAAATATTTATTTTAGGTGAGATAATTAAGATAGTGTGTCTCATTTAAAATATAACGATAATGGGAATATATTGAAAGTTATGAATGATTCTAAATATAATAAATATAATATATTTTATAACTAATTGTTTTTAAAAAATAACATTGTATAGAATAATACAAAATTAAAGCTATTTCAATTTATAGAAGTGATTTAATCTTGAATTCAATTTAACACGATTAATTATTTCTTAAACAATTATGAAAAACTCCGTATCAAATGATTTATACGAGTGAAAACGTTTGTTGTCTAGAAGTTTTACTATATTTTATGTGAATGACATATTTTACGTGACGCATTTGAACATGCCTTAGACAAGCGAAACATGCTATTCACATAAAATAGTATAAAACTTCTAGAAAACAGAGATTTTCTTTCATATTAATTTTTTGAAAATAAATAATACCATACATATTTAAATAAAATATAAGTCATTAAATTACTTCGAAAAAATTAAATAAAATATCGTTTTGTCCATTTGTAATGATAATTATAACGATCGTATTGGTTTCAAATATATTAATAATGATGTAAAAGGCATTATCTAGAAAAAGAAATTCGATATTAATTAAAAACACGTGTGTTAATTTAAATTTAAAAGATTCAAAGATGAATAGCTTTGATCTAAAAAAAAACTGTAATTTCATAATAGCCACAAATACTCTTTATCTTTCACGTGCAAATTGGTTGTATAACCTCTGTGGAGCTTTTTAAGGTTAGTCTATGAGGCATAGAATAAATGGAGTGAGGTGTTTTTATTCGAGAAATTAATCTTTACACGTTTATGACTAATGACCGAAAAAATCCAAATTACTTTCTCCTATTCCTATGAATATTTTCATGAAATTAATCTGAAATAATCATTCAATGTCAGAATGAAATATAAAGCATATAAAATCCTAGCTACATTCATTCGTCTAGGTAACTCCTTGAATAAAATCTAAATTAGAGTGTTTCTTTTGGTTAAAATGAGTTTAATATGAAAAATGCAAGCTTAAATATAATACAATGTAATCAAAACAATAATAATGTTTAAATTAAATATTAATTTAGCATTATTGACAGCAATAATACACATTAAATATTGGAGCATAAATTGTCGTCTTCTTCTTCTCTTCTTCTTTTTGTCCTGTCACACCTCCGTGGTGCATAGGGCCTCAAGGAATCTTCTCCACCCGACTCTATCGCATGTCTGATGCTTAACATCATCCCAAGTGAGGCCTGCTGCCTTAACCTCGTCCTGCAGGGTTCTTCTCCAGGTGGCTCTAGGTCTGCCTCGCTTTCTTATTCCCCCCATAGAGGACCAGTCTAGTGCGCCCTGATCGATGCAGGCTGGGTTCCGTCTCAGAGTGTGACCGATCCACTGCCATTTGCGCCCAGCGACTTGTTCTCTAATTGGCTTTTCGCCTGCCATGTTTATAAATAGATGCCTTCGCTCAATATTCAAAATCTATTGGCCCCAAACAGTGTCAAATGCCGTTCTCTGGACCCATTTGTAGTATATAATGAAATTTTGTTTCAACTTTATGTATGTATGTTGTTATGTATATATGTATAAGCTGCTAAACGAAGATGAAAGTGGGATATAAATAATTGAAATGAAATAATAATAAGATTAATTCGTGAAAATAAGATATGAAAGGATATATGATTGAATACCTCTACGAATTTGAAGTATATTTCAACTTTAAATGTCGGCTATTTTATAAGTGAAGAATCAAAGTGACTTGATATATAAATCTAGACGAAGCTTATAAATATTGTCAGAATAGTGAGTATGGCGATCTATTCTCTCTACTTATTAATTTAAAAAAAACATGGAGTTTTTTTATTCATTTATGTTTTGATAGTGTACTTAACGACGGAATGTCAAATTTGGCATTTTATAATGCCTTAGCAAGGAGGAACATTTTATTCTTTAATACGCTATATTTTCAGTTAATTATTTTATACGGAGATTTCTATCATGTTCAAGAAACAAAAATACATTTTCAGATTATCCAATGTCTTATTATTTCCATAAATTTTAATATGACTTCTAAAAAACAGAATTTTTCATTCGCATTAATTATTTAATACGGATTTTTACATCACTGATCAAGAAATATTATACATATAATTCAATGAATGGCTTAATATTATATAAAAGTAGTGTGAAAAGTATAATATATCGAGGGAGACCATAATTACGACCCCTATCTTCCGTTAGAAATGCGTGATGGTGTGTTATTAATAACAAAATCATAGAAGGTTCACTAAGATGGTTCGTAGACTTCATAAGAATAATTGAAAAAAGAATGTAGAATTTATAAACTCTATACATAATTTATAATTTTTTTTCATATAATGCAATCACTAGTGTGGCTAGACATTAAAAAAATAATAATAATAAAACACTTTGTAATTTACCACGGTATGGATACCATACCGTGGTTAAATTCAAAGCGTTTTATTTATTTAATATTTTTTAATTTTTAACGGATAAGATTAAAATAATTTTTTTTTTACATGGTACCGATATTTATGATTCACTTTAATTTTGTTCATGATAAAATGATTACTCGAGAAACAAGCTTTTTTAGATTATTAAGCTCCTAGTCATACTAAACATTTTTTTATTAATCACGATGATGTATTATTTTTACCTTCACACATACATGTAAATACTTAGATTTTGACAAGACCAATCCACTCACACATTGCTGCCGTTTTAATTCCTGATAGTCCACTTTGATCTCTAATATTAAAAAAGCGAGTTCGATGAATTTGGAATGAAAGTTCCCGCCCAAAATTGCTTCGCTTCTAAAAGGCATACACAAAATGGCCTCGCTTTGATTTACCTACGCGGACTTTGTCTCTGGCCCGGTGGCTATTTCGAAAGTGGAATTAAATTTTATGACATTTTTTTTTTAAATTTCGAACCGTGGCGTATCGGCGTTTGAAAAGTGGGTAGGTATCCAGCCCGCGTACCAATATAAAAGCAGAGGCGGCGACCCCAGGGCTATCTACCAATTAAATTATGTGAATTTTTTTACTAAAAAAATACATGGCAACGCCAAAACCCGATTACTTCAAAATTTTATTACTTTTGTCTTAACACGCTTGTGGTAATGTAATTCGTTTTGAGGTTAGGTTATCTCACATTGGTTATTGAATTTGTTGCTCTTACTGTATATACTTTAATTTATTGTTTTCTGTGCCCAATCATAATCCAAAATTGTAATAATTATTTAATCCTGGTTTCTCAGCGTGCAAAATGCAAAATAGCCCATTATATTTATTAGAACTAAATATTAATTCTATATGTAATGTGAATCAATAAAAAAACACTTTTATTTAGAATTTGAGGCGAAATGCGAGTATCACAAAATATATGTCATCATCTGAAGTAATATCTTATTGTTATGAGATTGCTTTACGTACTGGTATTTCCATTGTTAAGGTTGTTTTAGAACATGCCAAATTAAATATTCAGTCAAAATGTATTTTGTTCTACGACATCACCAATCATCAAAGTCGACAACGTCTACTAAATACTCATTGAAAGTTTTTAAAATATACAACCGATTTGTCTTTTGTAAGTTTGCCTTATTATTCTAATGAATCTAGGATTGGAACCAAACCCGTTAGTAGTTTAAACAATTATATTAGGTATTGTTAAAACAAGACATAATTTTTTTTTTACAGCACAGTTTAATTGTTTCGTATGAGAAATAGAATGTTATTTTTTTTTTGTAAAATCCGGATAAAAGAAAATCCTAGAATAAAAATAATAAACGACGTTGCTATTTGTGGTTTATTCTAAGGATTTGTGATTCAGAAAAATTTAATATTATTTTAATCATAAAAAGTTTTTTTTAAGACTATTAAGGTATTATAGTATTTTTAAGCCAGTGAAAGAATATTTTTCGTAAAAAAAAAAAACAATAAATGCTCCAGGCAATGTTAATGTTTTTCATAAATTTATTTTAAGTGGTGTGTTTCAAAGCAAAATTGAAAATTAAATAAGAGCTTAGAGTTTAATTGGAACAGACTCTTGCTGGCTTCCTCCCCCCTTGGCGCTGAATGGAAAGGTTAATGTCATTGAGCTGAAATGCCATTGTACTAAGGGTTGTTATTATAAGATTTAGCCTTAAAAGCATATCCATGATTTTATTTTTTAACAAAAGACTCCTTTATTCAATTATCTTCCTCCCCTTCATATGAATTTTCAAACACGGATGAAATTCAATAAAAATCTACCCTAAAACGTTTTCTGTTCTTTGCATATCTACATTTTATTTTCGCTTTGGTAGATTTATAAAATAAGAGTCAACTATGTAAATTCAATTAGACAAAACATTTAGATATATAAAATGTTGCGAGTTTTTATCACGTCAAAATAATAGAGCTTTTAAAGTCTTTAAATAAATCTTAATTTGATTTTAAAAAATTGCATATTTATGTAGTACTTATCAATTTTCTGAAACAATTTTTTATTCACCTCAATAATGTTTTTAAGCAAGAGAATAAAAACAATAATTATAATTAAAAAAATAGTTTTATTTCATGGTTTCGATTAATTTCTGCAGCTACGGAAACCGGTAAAAACTAGAGGAACTAGTGGATTAACACTAGATATAAAAATATTAGAAATACATTTGTATTGGAATATGTTAATTATTATTGTTTCAATTAACGTCAAAAAGAAATTTCAAAAACCAGCTTAAAATTTTTTTTTTTTTTTTTAACTTAAATGTAATTTTTTTTAAATCTCTGGTGAGTTTTGTATGTTACTTATATGCATTCTTGGACATAATATAAGTAACTCAAATATCTTGTGTATTGAGTTTTATATTTTATAAATGTTATTTGGAGTTATGCAGAAGCAGCACTAAAAATATTTTTTTGAATTAAATTAGCAATTCATTCAAATATACATTTTTTAAATTACATATATTAGTTTTCAATATCTACATATAAAAACATAATGTTATTTTAACGCTTCGTTAAATTATCATTATTCCTTTAAGTTCTCTTTTAAATTAAATAAAGCAATCGTTCTGTTTTTCCGGAGGTGTAGGTAGATCGGATAGACTGCCACACTGTTCTATCCTGCCATAACTCTTGCCCATCTTCTAATTTTACATACCATGACACGAACACTCGCCGATTCTTCCGAATTCGATTCATTTGGTTATATAATGTCTTTCTTGGATTAACTCGACTTATTTTTTCATTCACGTTACCTGTAATGTATCTTATTAACCAATATTTGAATTTAAATACAATTTCAATTTTTTAAATATTTCCTTTCCTACCACTGGTATAGGGTATTAGAAATTGCGATAGACAATACCTTGAAGTACACACGTAAATTCGCAGGTGGGGCACTTACACAATATATACCGGGTAGGTAAGTACTCACTTTGATCTCTGGCCAACACCCTCGCCAATATAGAAAAAGGGAGGTTCGAAATTTAGGTATCGCAATCGATGATTTCATTTCGCTTGATAAAATTTGCAGCCATTTTGCGTTGAGTATCAAGAATAATTTGATTTTTATTTTTTATTTAATGTATGTCTCATTTTTTTATTATTGTTTTAATATACATAAAAGGAAATAAATTGTAAACATTGATTCTAAATCTTCTTTTGGCAACAAATATCTTAAAATATACGTTTATAATAGAAATGAATCTGTCAAAACTGATCATATTTGTAAACAATTTTATAATATTGTAAATATGTATCTTTAAAATATGTTTCACTTAAGAAGGACCGGTTGTCACCATGTACGATATGTTATTTAATTTTTTTTTAAGTTAGCATTGTATATACAAAGTATATAAAAAAGAAAAGATTTAGTTTTATGTTTGAAAAGTTAAATGTGGCGGGACATTATCTCTGTAAGTGAAACAATTAGTTACAAAATGAATCAAGTAATGATCTTGGAACAACAAGGATATCAAAAATATGATTATCCAACACACGGGAACATACTTAATTCGCTTGTCTCTCTGAAAAAGTAGACAGAAAGATTGGATCGCCACACTGTCATTCCTGATATACTACTCGCACTCGCATTTAATATTTTATTGTAATAATCATGCCACGTTTTTCTTAGTCTTACTCTATTCTTATTCCATTTACATCGATAACGTATACTTAATTTATCATTCTACGTTCAATCATTATTTTCATATATCCAAGCCTACTAAATGACCTTTGCATTATTTTATTTATAACACTTTTATTCGCACTGCAATCGCTTACTATCTTATACAAATTTTACAACACATTCGTCTAAGAGATCTTATTACTTATGCATTCGTTATATTTTGACCATTCATTTTGTCAGCTTTATTCACTTCCATACATAAGGGTCGAAACAACTGTCATATTAGCTTTTTTGTATAGACTTTTAATTGCGATGACAACTTTAAGTAATATTAACTTGTTAAACAACTGGTAACCGTTTTATCTTTTAATATTAGTCGTGGAATAAGAACAATGTGTCGGCACAAGAACACCATTGTGCACTTCATTATCACAATAAATACTGGATTGTATAAAAATATTCACCCGTTCATTTAAACTGCATTTTGCCTTTGACACAAAGATTCAGCAGCCTCTTTGACACGTTTATTTAAAATACCGTTACGTTTAAAATCCATGTATATACGTTCCCATAACTTTCATTTTTACGGTGTCCTCCCAGTTTGCCGGAATGGTCCCATCCCTCACGGATATGGTAACCCCTTTGAGGCGTAAGGGCAGTGCAGGTGACCGTACATCACTCCCCGTGACACGGTTGGGGTCACTGCGAGGGGGTTGAGGCCAGTGAGGGTGGTGCTTTAAGTGTACAGGAAACTCTGTTTGTAAGGAGCAAAGGTAATCTTAGTGGCTACGTCTTATGTAATTATTAAAAATTCACAGCACAATATGAAAACTCTTATCAGTTATATGTATTGTTTCTTGAAAAATGATGTAAAACCCCATAATAAATAAACATTACGAATGAAATTGTCAGTTTTTTGAGGTTTTATTATATTTTATGGGAATTTCGATAATGCGATAATGGGAATTTGATAATGCCTTAGAAATGTCATTCCCATAAAATATAATAAAACCTCTAGAAAACTGGCGTTTTCATTCTTACCAGTTATCATTATCATCATCAGACGTCATTCGTATCTGTGAAGTCTATCCTTCACGGACGTAGAAACTCGCGTGACTATAAAAAATCTATCCTTCACGGACGTAGACACTCACGTGACTATAAAAAATCTATCCTTCACGGACGTAGAAACTCGCGTGACTATAAAAAATCTATCCTTCACGGACGTAGAAACTCGCGTGACTATAAAAAATCAAATCTTGGACATTTTTTTTTACATAGGAAGGGAAAGGAGCAGGGAAATACGTTAAGTTTTATGTGTAAATTTTATATATAGTGTTATAACTGATATTTTAGGAAGACAAAAATATCAGTTAAAACATTATACAAAAAAGTATAAAGCTTTTAATTTTCAAAACATTATAAATCCTATATTTCAAAACATTTTGACACGTTCAAAGTGATTATAAGTATTCTTTAGTAATTAAAAAAAATTCTAATGCGTCATATTATAATAATATTGCTTAAATAAATTTTGAATATGATTGCCCTTATTTGAAATATTTTATCAAATTTTATTATTATTTAATTATTGAAATTTTCTATATATTCAATCGGTTAGGTTAATCAGAAAAGCTTTAAGATAAAGTTGATGAGCTTTATAAAATATAATTCAATTGATAAAATATCTGGAAATTATATAAACACATAATATAAATGCCTTTTTATACGTATGCACCAATTGTGATTTGTTTATAGTTGTTTCTATTATTCAATACATTTTTTAACCCTATTTCGTTCCGTTATATTTAATGTTTTAAGCCGGTTACGCAAAATAAGACGTCAAATACTATAAATATGCCCGAGTACTTAGCTTGCTTAAGAAAATTTAATGTATTCAGCTATCCAAGTTTAACTACAGCACAAAAGAATAAATTAACAGTTAATTTCGGTTACTTGCTCAGCATTAATTTATTTTATTTATTCCAAAAGCTGAATATAAACATTTACCTTTCCTTACATTGCAAAATATTTTGCCTTCTTCGAGAGGCAATTCCTAAATGGACACAATTTACTTTTAAAGAAATAACGTAAATTCTAAACTTTAATACAAAAATTCAACGAAAAACGGTGTTGAAATGTAGAAAGACCTTTAATGGATTTCCAAATGGCGTCTAAAAGGCTGAAACAAACAAATTTTGTATATTCTGTTCCGGTAGTCTAAAGGCCAGTATTACTTGATGGTTCATGGCTGAAACCCAATTCTGAGACAGAACTCAAACAAAATTTGAAATAATTTGATTTTGATTTAGCATACTCATCGATTGAAATATTTCTAACAGTCATAAAAAAAAAAATATATATTTTTTATTTTATTATTTTATTATTTTTTATTTTTTAAAAACCCAATTGGGTCATATGGATACATTTTTAGATCTTACTATTAATTATGTATTGTTTCAGATATATTTTATATGGAGTTGTAGTGAATCTCCTTGTGTCTTTTGGTAGTTCATTGTAAAGTTTCAGTCCATTGTTCAAAATCCCTGATTAATTAATTAACTAGGCAAATATCAATCTCATTATTTTTCTTCTATATTCGCCATACTTTGTGTTGTAGATGCTTTATTTGTCTTTTTCTTTTTTATATAATTTGTATATAAAATCCTAACTTTAAAAAAAAATTAATTACATATCAGACATGTTTCGGACAACCGTTCCTTCTTTAGTGAAACATACTTAAAATACGAGTATTATAAAATTGTTTACAAATATGATCAGTTTTGACGGATGTTATAAAGATTTATTTTGGAACGTCAATGCTTTTGTTATAACAAATATTATGAATCAATTAAAAATAATAATTTAAAGTTCTTATTGGGTTCATTATTTTTCATTTACAATTCCTGTAAAGCGGTATAATTTAATTATATAAATTTAATCAGAATTATTTTATGTTTATGATTTAATTACCAAATTTTTTATTAAAATTAAATTTGAAATGCAATTTTTATAAACTTACGCGGAATTTTGTAAGGATTTTTTTAAAGATAAAACATTGTTTTTCCACTTCTGAACTAACTAACTAACCATCACTCCGTTTCTCCGAAGGGGTAGGCAGAGAGGATGGACCACTGTCCTTCTGTCCTGGCACACCTTTCTCGGTTCCTCAACATTTATACATCGCAACATGCACGTTCGTCGATTTTTCTGTCTTCGAATGTAACCGCTTTTCAGTACTTCAGTACTGAGTTTTTTATTCTATGAGTTTGGAAGTTTTGTATTTTTATTACCAGGAGATTTTCAACGGCAAGCACTAATAAATATGTTATTATGATCGTTTAAAATGTTTTATTTTTAAAAGTATAAAACTTTTGAAATATGTTTAGATATATAATCTAAGCAGTAAAAAAAACTGTATTCAATTAAATTCACATGAAATACTCGTATATACCTTATTTGTAATTATTTTAAATGCTGTGGAGTCGAAAAATATTATTCCATTTTTAGATGTTCCAGAACATGATCTCAAGATTGAAATACAGTAACGTAACATAATTTGTGCTCAGGGCTGTTAATTCAGCACTCATCTGACCGGGCAACTTATTACTAGGGCTTTTATGAATCTAGCGATAATTGAATCGGAACTTTTTCCGCTCATTAGAGGAAAATATCCACAGAAAGTGGAGATAAGTTCGATCTCAGGCTGAAAACTAATTAGCAGGGAGTGTACGGAGAGTGCTAACTGAATTTTCTATTTTAAACTAGGGTATACGAGCTATTGATTTCTTCGCGGGCCATGTCGCGCATTTTATCGATGCTTTAAATGCGTTACCGCTAAATCTAATCTGAGTAGGAAAACATTTTGTATCCAGATTGATTTTTTAGTACTATTTTTCTTTTTTATATACTTTGTTTTATTTAACAACACTTACATAAAGATTTATAGAATTACAGATACATGTTTCGGACAACTAGTCCTTTTTCAGTGATACATATTATTTTATATGTATCACCGAAAGACTGGTTATCCGAAACAGGTCTATGTAATTTTTTTTTTAAATGTAAGTGTTGTTTAAACAAAGTACATAAAGAAAAAGAGAAATCGAGCATCTACAACACATAGTATGGCGAATATAGAAGAGATTTTTTAGTATTTTATTATTCAAAATAGTGGTTACATACATTTACTATTGAAATCTTCAAATTGGTTGGATGAAGAAAATGCCTCTGTAGAACAATTTTTTCCAATGTCGATTAATGAAATTGTATGGTGCCATCTTATAATACTTGATTATATTATATAGTTTTTTATTTGAACAGATTTTTAATCAGTAAGCTAAAGCTTATGATTTAAAATAAGTTCAGAGAATATTTAGACTCAATACTCGATTACATCTAAATCTACGTTTTAATCTGAAAGACCACCAGTAGAAATAGTAAGAGATCTTTAAAAAAAGAAGATAAGATCACATTCTAGCTTTGAGTTGACCCAGGAAATAAAATTCAACCATAAATGATATGGCACTTTCTAGAACTCGTGAAAGTATATTTTGTACTCCATACTATGCGTCTGGTATATCGTGTTGAAAGCAAAATAAGAAATCAATTTTTTTTTTTTTACCGAAAAAAAATATATCTTTATCTTATCTTTCAAATAACATATTTTCTTCTGATCTTCATAAAAAGCACCACAGGATTTCAAAGTGATAATACATGTCTAAAGTTTTTAATAAAACAATTTGTTTTATTTAAAATATGAATATATCATGAAAAATCTAGCAAAATATTTTATTATAATAATTGATTTTTAATGAACAAAAGACTGACGAATAAATGATTTCTTTATTAATCGTTATATTGGAACCTTAATAAATATGTTAACTTAACAAATACTCGTATGAAATTTTGTCTCTTAAATAATAAAAACAAACTTTAATATTTTGGATTGGATTCAGTCATTTTAGTTTAAAATGTATTTTTGGAAATAGTTTTTTGTATTTTAATTCGAATTCACGTCTCGTAAAAAAGTTCTTTGATTAATAACGTCTAAATGAGGCAGATAAAAAGTCTAGTTTGAAATTTAAATCAAAAAGGATAAAATATGATGCACCTAGGCTGTTCCCATTGAAGTTCAGTTAATTTTCCAGCAGTTGGTCCGCTTCGGAGCGCCCGGGGCACGGTAATAATATTAGACGCTAAGTACTGCGGCCGGGCCTGGCGCGTCGGGCCAGACGAGACCGTTTTATTGACGTCGCTGTGAGATGTTTGCTACGGTGGATCAGGGTACAGGACTGTATCGGGTATATAATATGTTCAAGATTTTTTTTGTTATCTCAGTTACTCTCCTATTGCTTTTTAATATAAGAACAAAATTAAAATTCAATTAAATACGACCTCAAATTAACAAAATAAGATTGCCGTCATTTGTCATTATTTAAATTAATATTTAGTAAATAACATTGTCTGTCGTCATGCATATTTCCTTTTTATTTTTTAAATAATCTAGTACTATTTTCAAACTACTTTTTGTTTTTTAACTACCTTTACTGGCAATTGGTTTAAATAACATTGATCCGGATAGAAGAAAAATTGATAAAAATTAAAATATCGTAAGAATCGTATTATTTTTGGAATATGAAAATCTACATGCAAATATATGATTTTTTTTTTCAATTTTGATCTTTATAATAATAATAATAACAATAATAATAATCTTCGATGGCCCTAGAGCCCATATCAAGCCTAAGGCTCCAGTATTCTTCGCCTCCTACTCCTCCTGTCCTCCGCTTCGACCCTCCAATCTGACACTCGTAACAATTTCGCCCCATCTCTCCCAACTTCATCCTCCCATCGCAGCCTATGTCGTCCAATTGGTCTGCTACCACCTGGGTGCCACTCCAGCAATCTTTTTGGGGTTCGCGATGACGGCATCCTCTGCACGTGACCGGCCCATAATAATAATAATGCCCCAAATAATATTAATTGTGTACTAAATCTTGAAGCGCCGTTATTGTGATGTAATCACCTCAAGGGCGCAATATGACGTGTTTTAAATCGAATGAATCTAAATAAGAACGCTGGATGTGATATTCGCGATCGCCGATCGGTTAGAAAGTAAAATAAAACAAATATACAAGTTGGGTTTTAATTTGGGTATGACGTATTAAAAATGTGGGTTTTCAGCTTAGATCTGAAATCTGTCGAACGAAATTAGCTCTGATTAAAAAAGAAAGAGGAATAAACAAAATAAAGTTCTATATTTTCTAAAAGTGTTCTCCTGTTTATTGCTATATTGATTTTTCATCATGAATATAACAAAAATAGTAAATTAAATATTCTAATTCAACACTGGCATGCAATATACGTTGTAACGGACACTTCTCTATTTGATATTTCCCGAGTTGCCTCCAGTAACGATGTTTTGTGAGTTTCTATAGAAATACTTCGTTATCTCGGCGCATGAGAAAACTTTTATTTTTCCTTTGCGTTTTTTAAATACGTCACTCCTCTATTTTACATGTTGATAACATTATTAAAACTTTCCGTGATTCGTTATATCGCAATACTTTTTTTAGATAAAACATACATTGAGGCTTCAAATTTATCACGATTAAAAAATATTAATTTTGGACTTTCGCAGTGTTTTACAATACTTTTTTTCTCATTTTATTTTTTATGTACTTTGTATATACAACACTAACATTTTTGTTGTCATTTACATCAAATTTTAATAACACGAGCAATCTCGAAATTTTAGAAATTAAAAGAGCAATAAAAAAAATTATAAATCATCAAATAAATTTAACGTCAAGTCCAATCTTGATTTATTTCCTTTGTTGTAAGTAATTACCTAAACCCAAATAAGAACTTTAAATTATTATTTTAAAATTTAAATCGAATCATAATATTTGTTATAACAAAAGCATGAACGTTCCAAAATAAATCTTTATGACATACTCGTATGTCAAATCATGTAAACAATTTTATAATATTTTAAATACGTATCTTTATAATATGTTTCACTGAAGAGGGACTGGTTGTCCAAAACATGTCTATGTAATTTTTATTTTTTAAAGTTAGTGTTGTATATAAGTATATAATAAAGAAAAAGAGAAATAAAGCATCATAACAACACAAAGTATGGCAAACATAGAATTTTTTTACAATACTAATTAACGAACAATTACGCCCTTCCTCCGAAGGGGTAGACAGTTAGATTGGACCGCCATATTGCTCTGTCCGGACATATTTCCTGAGCTTCCTCTATTTTCATACATGCATGCTCGTCGATTTTTTCGACTTCGAATGGTGGCCGCCTTTTAGTACTTGATTAATTAAGTCATACCATTTGTTCTTAATCTTCCACGGCTTCTCTTATCACTAACACTGTTATAGCCACATCAATTGTTACATCTATACAACATTTTAATCAATCTTCTTTCATCCATTCGTTTCATATATTCAAACCATCTCAGGGTGCTTTTTGTAATTTTATTTATGATGAAATCATCTGCCTTACTTTTAATTTTTATTATATCGTTTAGTATTCTAACATGTATCGTACATATTCTCGCACATTCTTCACAGTGATCTCAAATTCTACGACATTTATCCGTCATTCATTTTTCTTTTACTAGCTCCAAGGTTTACTTCCATACATAATGGTTGTCTCAATTAATTTACTCAATCTGTCACTGTTTTCATTCATAAGTAAAATCGTCATTATGGATTCCAACAGTGTTTTAATTCATAGATAAAATCATCATTATGCATTTCCACTCAGTTTTACTTCATTAATAAGCAATAAAATCGTCATTATGGATTTCCAACATCCAATAAAAAAATCGTCATTATGGGTTTCAAAAATGTTTTAATTCAATAATAAAATCATCAGTATGAATTTTCACAGTTTAAAACAAAATAATATTGTCATTTTATTGTGTCCACTGGTCAAATATCGTTTTGAAGGTGACTTCTATAAACATTTCTAATGGCTGCGAAGCTCCAAACTAAAATATTTACACCTTCAAATTAGGTCCATAGTGCCCCAGTCACATTACAGTCGTAAAACAGCCGGTAGGTGCTCCTTTGTAGTTCTGCCTTCGGTAAAAACTTAATAAAAAATATTACAGCCGCGGCATCCGAAGCCGAATGCGTGAAACAGTAATGATTATACCCGATATTATTGCAAACGTGATTCACATACAATATCCTGGCGTTTGGCTGCTATCTCGCGTTGCCAGGTAACCGGGTGTAGGGGGGCGGTAGGGATGGATGGGCGGCTAGGGGTGTTGTGGAGGGATGCCGCAGTGGTACGCATACGCGGGAATAGGCTTGTATTGTTTGGACAACATACATAAAACAAAATTCGTAAAATAATTAAACGCTTGTAAATTAAACAAATTCTCGTATATTGTTTTAGCTAACTATCACACCGTCTCTCCGAAGTTCAAATCACATAGTTCTTTCCGTGATATATTTCTCCCGCTTCCTCGACATTCATATGTAGTCGATTTCTCTGACTTCTCACGTGAACAACATTTAATATTTGATTAATTTGATCATGCTACTTTTTCCTCGGTTTTCGTCCATTTCTTACTTATTTTATGTCGTTCAAATATACTTTCTTTATCACTCTTTCTTCAGTCATTATTTCCATGTGTTTAAACCATCTTAATGAGCCTTAAATTATGTTGTTCATTCACGCTGCATTCACTTCTTATTATCAATACCGAAAATAAAATTAAAAAAATCATTTCAAAACGTATATTTAGTTAAAATCTACTATTGTTTGTGTCTTCGACCGGTTTTGGCCGCTCACTACCATCTTCTGGTATGATTTTGCCATCTTCTGGTGTAGTTGTGCCATCTTCTGGTGTAATTGTGCCATCTTCTTGTGTAATTGTGTCATCTTCTTGTATTCTGGTGTAACCAAAAGATGGCAGCAAGCTGCAGAAACCGGTCGAAGACACCAACATTAGTGGATTTTTACTAAATATATATTTTTAAATGATTTTTCACAAAAATATTCTTTTCATCATTGACAATGAATTTCTACGATGAAATTTAAGTAAAGAAAACATATTTTAAGGCATTTATTGTTTCTATCTTTCTGTATTACCATGCATTCGTATTAAACATTTTCCTTAAACATTATCCTGTTTGTAATGTCTATTGAGTTAATGAACTGATTTGATTTGATTTGATTTAATTATCTTTTAATCTTAAAAAATAAAAATAAGGCGTATTATTATTAACATACGAAGTTTTATATATCATTGTTAAAGAAATATTAAATATATTATTATATATAATATTTCTATTTGACACTCTATCATATTTAGATTTATTTATATTCATATTATATGGTGCGGCGTGTCACTTTTGTATGGAGATATACGTTACAATATTCAATAAATTTATAATCAAGGAGCGTAGCTAGAGTTAAGACACTCTTAAATAATAAAATGTTCCCCTTTGGAGCAGGTACTCGTAAATTCCATCTCGAAATGATATGAAAAGAAACGCCCGACAGCGATATTACACTTTTAAACCAATTTCATATTCCTTTCGTTATATTTGTTTTCCAGGCAAAGATTTCTTCCACTACGCGTTGTTTATTTCCCAGCAGCACGCTGGGAGTACTCTGTGTAATTTATTGCTATTACTCATTACCATGCCTCTTGTTCCGGGGCGAGTTGCCCCGATCTGTTCTTTAATCTCGGGATTTTCTTTAGTGAAGGAACTCTCTGCTTATAATTATACATCTCGTTTAGGATACAGACGTGTATTTATTAAATTTTCAACTGATTTGAGATTTGTCTGCAATGAAATGGTGCATTTGTGTATTGAATATCTACGAAAGCGGGAACTTCTTCGTAAACAGAAAAACAATATATATTTTTAAATAACTATCTACTAACTAACCATCACGCCGTCTCCCCGAAGGGGTAGGCAGAAAGAGTGAACTAACACACTTTTCTTTCCTAAAATATTTCTCTCGTTTCTTCAACATAGATACATCGTGTCATGTACGCACGTCGATTTCTCTGACTCCTCACATGACCGACATTCAATATTTGATTTATTTGATCGTGGCACGTTTTCCTCGGTCTTACTCTATTTCTGGTTCCATTTACATCGTTAACATATAATTTTTTTACCATTCTTTCCATATGTCCAAACCATCTTAGTGATCCTTTCATTCATTTGTTTATAACACCATCATTCGCACCGCATTCACTTCTTATAGTTTCATTCGACACTCTATCATACACAGAGTATCACACATTCGTCTAAGGGATCTCATTTCTACAGCATTTATTCTACTTTCATCATTCTTTTGCCAGTTCCATGCTTCGGTTCCATACATAAGGGTCGGTAGAAAAACACCATTTGGTGGTTATTTTTTTATTGATTTTTTTTTATATCAAATTCATCATCAGTTGTTACAATAATATATCAAATGTCAAATTATTCAAATTGACATAGGAACAAATCCACAAAAAGGTTCGAAAAATCAGGAAAATTTGACATTTGATATATTACTGTAACACCGAAACAGCTGTCGCGTGAAACAAAAACAGTTGTGATATATAAAACATTTTTTTTTTAATTAAACAGTTTATAATATTAAAATATCATAGTGTTTCGGCCAAAACAATGGATTTAATATTTTTTTTATTACAACACAATTATTTTCACTTTCGAGATTATTTTTCACGATGTGTTTTGAAGGTTTTACACCTTTGTCACCGGGAGAACGCCATAAATTGATAATGAAGGTGTAGAACTTTTGAACCTTATCGAGAATTATAAACTTGTAAA
Source organism: Lepidostoma basale (assembly GCA_022606425.2). Taxonomy (NCBI): domain Eukaryota; kingdom Metazoa; phylum Arthropoda; class Insecta; order Trichoptera; family Lepidostomatidae; genus Lepidostoma; species Lepidostoma basale. The sequence continues at coordinate 137,402 of JAHDVF020000074.1, read as the reverse complement.
AGCAGAATAGTAAAGAGATAATAATGTAAATGTAGTAAATAAAGATATAAAAATATTTTTTTCATTTGTTCCAATGACAATTTGAATAATTTCTTCAATATTCTTTTAAAATTCTTGCTGGTGTTGGTTGGTTTTAAGTGCCTAATTACTGCCAAATAAAAAAGTGGATACGTGGAACATTAATTAAATCATAAAACAGCTAATTTAAAAAACGGTGGATACGTGTAACATAAATTAAATAAACACAAAAGTCCGGATCATCCATGTCAACATGTGCAACATCGGAAAAACATTATGTGCTAAATTTAAAAAATGGTGGATTCGTGGAACATAAATTAAATAGACAAATGTGCACCATCTAAAAATAACATTTTGTATTAAATTATTTTTATTTTGTTATTTTATTTTATATCATTGTATTTTATATTATTTGTTTTAGATTTATTTTGTGGATGCTGGAAGATCGAAGTGTGCGCGGGAGATGCCTATTGGTGGCGATGAGGTTCGCAACCTATCACACCGCGTCTCCCGCGGGGCGAAAAGAGAAGGATGGAGTGCCGCATCGGTTAAAGTGTGACAGTCCATTCTTTCTGCCTACCCTTTCGGGGAGACGGCGTGATGGTTAGTTAGTTAGTTAGTTAAAATCTGCCAAAACTGATCATATTTGTAAACAATTTTATAAAATAATAAATATCTTTATAATATCACTGAGGAAGGACCGGGTTGTCCGAAACATGTCTGATATTTAAATTTTTTTTTAAACTTAGTGTTGTATACAAAGTATACAAAAAAGACAAATATAAATATAAAACATTTACAACACAAAGTATTGCGAACATAAAATAAATAAAATAAGATATCTTGGAAGAATGTGTATTATATGTGTAAACGATACAGCGTCAAACGCAAATATAAAAATTGAACATAAAAATAATGCTAATGAAGGTGATATGAACAAAATAATGAATTGGCCAATAAAATGTTTTGGGCACATGGACAATGCAAATAAGGAATAATAACAAAGAAAATATATGATAAGAATGTAAATGGAACAAGAAATATAGAAAGATCAAGAAAAACATCACAAATAAAATCAATTAAATATTTAATCTCGGCCACGTGAGGTGTCTGAGAAATCGTCATGTGTGCATGACACGTTATGTTAATGTTGAGGTAGCCAGAGAAATATGTCAGGAAATAACAGTTTGGCGATCTACTCTTTCTGCGTACCCTTTCGGGGAGACGGCATGATGACAAGTTAGTTTTAAATATAATTGAACTAATTTTAATAAAATAACATTACACACGTAAAAAAAAATCAGTTAAACGGTTTCTTATTTTTTCTCATTAAAAAATAATTTCAAAGTCACTGTATTTTTTTTAAATAGTCTTGTATATATTATTTTGTACTTTTTTCCATGAAAATACAGCTCTCATAGGAAGACAGATGCTTACGTATGGAAATGAAGCTTAAAGCTGGCAAAAGAACGATGAAAGTAGGATAAATACCATAAAAATAAGATGACTGATATATAATATAGTACCGAACGACGAAATAAGGAAGAAATATAAGGCATTTGATTGCATTAAAATATAAGTAAAATCAAAAAAGACTTCCTCAGATGAATTGAATATGTAGAACGAATAGATGAGAGAAGAATGGTCAAAAAGTTTTATTCAAGCAGTGTGAGTGAAAAGCAAAGTCGCGGAAGACTAAGGAAAGCATGGCATGACTAAATTATAAATTACTAAAAGGCGGCCACATTCAAAGTAGGAAAAATCGACGAGCGTGCATGTTACAATATTCGAATGTAGAAGAAGCTCGATAAAACAGAGCAGTATGGCGGTCCATACTCTTAGCCTACCCCTCAGAGAGAGGCGGCATGGCGGTTATTTAGTTAGTTTTTTTTCATGTAGTTGCACAGCAATTTTTTTACTACCTTATAATAACCGTTTTTATGAATAAAAGTAATAAAACATACCGTTAATATTCCTCAACGTAAATTATGAATGTATATATATTCATCAAAAAGTGCACATAAATAACAGTAGTTTGGACAGGCGAATCAAAGCTCAAAAAATATTATTGCATCGGGTAAATAGCTGCAAAATCTAGAATACAGGCGTCCGCCATTTTCGCAATACAAACATTCACGACCCATCTTCGTCGCATTTCATTTGCATCAAAATATCCCCTGGAATAAATTTTATGAGGGATGGAAGAAAGCGTTCATGCGGAGACAAAACTTTGCATATTGTGAACCATTTTTTTTATTATTAAATTTGTGACTTCACACTGGAAATGTGTAATCATTTGAATGTACGTTACCGATGTAGACATCAATACTTTATTTATGATTGTGAGTTCAAAAACTTACAAGTTATAACAATTTAACTTTTTTTACACTACTTTGTTTTGTTTTGCCGAAACTTCGTTAGGAATATAAAAACTGGTGTTTTTTTGTAACCCTGACAAAGCTCCGAAGGGGACAAAACCGGTTAGTTGGAAAAAACGAAATAAAGTGGTGTAAAACAAAAGAAATCCTTACTGTTTAAATAAAAAAACTTTGTTATAAATCTCACAATTGATTATATTTTGTCGCTACAGATGTTTCGCTTACCGATGTAAGCATCATCAGGTCTTACAATCAACTAAAAAACGTATTAGTTGATTGTAAAACTTTTTGGTTGGTCAGGTATCGCGACAAAATAAAATAAATTGTGATATTTATAACAAAGTTTTTTTATTTATTTAAACAGTTTATAATATTGGAATATCAAAGTGTTTCCGCCGAAACAATTGAATTTTCTAATCAAAAACATATGTTATAAATTGCTTTTTATAATATCACGCCACAAATTATTGCTTCATACGAAGGTATTCAATAGTATTTGATGGTTGAGGTATTAGTTTTGTAAAACTTCATTATTTATTTATAATTTAGTGGTTTTACTTGGATTAGTATTAAATAGATTCATTTATGCGTTTTACTTACTTTTTACTAAAATGGTTATATATGGACTTTACAGTCATATATGTAACCATAGATACACCTTTCTCTTGATTCAGGGGACTTAAATTCACTCCTAACACAATACGGTTTTTCTTCAAAATACTGAGTTATTATTTCTGTTCATATCGGGAATTGCATCTTTCTTCGCAGTTTTAATCCTTAGGATTAGATTGTAGTGTCTTGCACATCATTCTTTACTACGCTTGCGCTTCTGAAGTTCTCTTCAGCTCAACATATAAAACCCCTATACTCGTGCGTATTTTTAAATTGCTTATGTGACCTATATCATTAATTTAATATTAAGTACTACAGTAAAAAAAATTATCTTTATTAGTTTATTCTTTCCATGAGTATAAGCTTTTAAATTATTTATCCGTTCATTTATTTGTCATTCCAATTTACAAGAATATACTCAGTAAACTACCCTAGGTTTGTTATCTTTAAGAATATTGTTATTTAAAATATTATCTTGATTAAGAGTTAGATAAAAATCCTAAATATCAAATAACAAAAATATTTTATTTAGAAGAACAAGCAGTTGATAGATAATTATAAAATTACACGTTCTCAACGATGCACCTTTGTTTTGATCTGTTTATTTTTTTTACAACATGAAAACAAATGACAGTTTTAAAATAAACAGTTGAAGTTCGCTGACGTGGAGCTTTCTTGTTTGTATATCGGATATTCTCTCATTGGCGTCGACGTCTCCGTCGCTACCATGGTGACCTGCGCCCACCCTCCACCTCCGCCCACGCCTCCCTGCCTTTCCATATTTCTCCATGACTCGCAAACTCCACAGACTCATAGAGCCTTTTTGCAAAAATATTAGTGGTGGGGCATTCATAGCTGTAATTCTGGGAACTTTCTGCATATAAATCGCATATGTTAAGAGTTGAAAACAGTAATCATTAAAAACTACATATGATAACGTTTAGATAAATAATTTGTTTCGTATTTTTCTTACCATCTAGCCATTTCCCTTTATTTATTAAAAATATAACTTTTCTAATGAAATCTCACAAGAATTTTCAATTTTAGGTTATTTAATTCTCAGCGTTTTCGTGTATTTGACGATCAATAATCGCGATGTCTCCTTCCAGCCTCCAGTTAAAGGGCCTTTTTAATTTTGTGGTCTTCACTTCTTCCTATCATTGAAGATGAACCTCCATTGCATTATCCGTCACATGGGTCATTTGGGCATAATAATTTCTTATTCTAATCTCGTCTCTTCCGCAGCCCATCTCAAGAAGCAACCGTAGTTTATCTTGGCGTCTTGTACAACGCAATATTCTAAACTAAAGACCTAAATTGGTCTCTCTGCATTTGTGTGTATCTTAGTCAATATTGGTACTCTGCTGTCACAAACCACTCTAGAAAAAGGACAAGTCATTTAAGCCATCCACGTTTAGATTAAAAATTATCTATGAATTTGGTTTTTGTCATACGTAAATCTTAGAAACATATATAATAGATGAGATAATTCCCTTTCATCCTACTAAAGAGAGTAAACTAGAATTAGAGAAATACCGATGAAAACGTGTCACGATTACATTAATCAAATATTGAATAAATTTTCGTATGAAACATTTAATTTGTGGTGTGACATTATTAAATAAAATAATAATACACTTTTAGTGATTTGAATTAACACCGCTTTATTTGTGAGAATGAGAGGGTGAGAGAGCAAACTGACTTACTTGCTGTTTGCTCTCTCACCCTGACGAAGCCTCGGCGGGAGCGAAACCGGTTGTTGTTACCACATAAAGTAGTGTTAATACAAATTACTAAAAGTAACTAACTAACTAACTAACCATCACGTCGTTTCCCCGAAAGGGTAGACAGAAAGAATGGGCTGCAACACTTTAATCGATGCTGCACTCCATCCTTCTCTTTTCGCCAACGCGAGAGACACGGTGTGATGGGTTGCGAACCTCATCGCCACCAATAGGCATCTCCCGCGCACACTTCGATCATTCAACGTCTACATAATAAATCTAAAACAAATTATATAAAATACAATGATATAAAATAAAATAACACATAAAAATAATTTAACACATAATGTTCTTTTAGATGGTGCACTTGTCGTCAGCTGGACGATCCGGACATTTGTGTTTATTTATTTTTTTATTCCTCTGTTTTCATTTTAATTAGGCACTATAAACAATCCAACACCAGCAAAAACTTGAAAATTTGATTGAAGAATTTATTCAAATTGTCATTGGAACAAATGAATACTAAAAGTATATTATTATTTTATTCAAATATTGAATGTCGGCCACGTGAGGAGTCGGAGAAATTGGCGTGCGTGCATGACACAATGTATGGATATTAAAAAAGTGAGAGAATTGCCAGGAAAGAAAAGTGTTTGCAGTCCATTATTTTGCCTACTCTTCGGAAAGACGGCATGATGGTTAGTAAGTTAGTTTGTTTTTATTGAAGAATTCACAAATTCGACATAAATTCCTTACCGGACTAACGATAGATCAAAATCCATATTATGAAAGTTCTTGAATTTTAAAAAATATAGTAGGATAGAAAAAAAATCTTTTCATAATATTTTCATGAATATAAACGATATGGCTCAACATTGTAACTAACTAACTAACTAACCATCACGCCATTTCCCCGGAGGGGTAGGCAGAGAGGATGGATCGCCAAACTGGCCTGTCCTGGCACACCTTTCGGGCTTCCACCACATTCATACATCGCACCATGCACGCACGTCGATTATTCCGACTCCGAATGTGGCCGCCTCTTAGTAATTGGTTAATTTGGTCATGCCATGTTTTCCTCGGTCGTCATCGGCTTCTTTTCCCACTCACGCTGCTTGCGTACAACTTTTTAACCATTCTACTCTCATCCATTCGTTCCATATGTCCGAACCATCTCAGGGATCCTTTTTTAATTTTATTCATGATGCAGTCATCTGTCTTACATTTCTTTCTTATTTCATCGTTCGGTATTCTATCATACAACGTTTTCCGCACATTCTTCTTAGTGATCTCATTTCTACGGCGTTTATCCTGCTTTCATCCTTCTTTTGCCAGCTCCAAGCTTCACTTCCATACATGAGGGTTGGCACTAGAACTCCATTGTGTACTGCCATCTTTGCTTCTGTGGATATATTTCTATTTGCAGTAATGACTTTGAGTGCGCCATTTATTTTATTCCCAGCACCAACCCTCCTTTCGATGTCTTTTTCCATTTTTCCGTCTCTTGTAAACATGCTTCCCAGATACGTAAATTCAGTAACTTGCTCCAATTTCTCGCCCATCGCACTTATATCACAAATCGTCATACATTATTCTTTCTCGAAAACCATCACTTTAGATTTAGACACATTCATCACCAAGTCACTATTTTTGCATGCCTCATACATCCTTGCCACTAAGACTTGCAAATTGTCTTTACTGTCAGCGATTAACACAGCATCGTCTGCATATAACAAACAGCTGACTGACAAACAATTCATCTTAGCACCAGCGTCTATGCCTTCAAGTTATATAACCTTCAAAACTCATCATTTCAATGTTTGTTTTTACCTTGTTGACATGTCGTACTCATTTCAAGGTAAAATGTTGTCAAACTGAGTAAAACCAAAATTAAATATGATATTTTGTGACGATGAAATATACGAGTATACCTACATTTTGTAATCTATTTTCCCGATTTTCCCATTAGAACGAGTACTATAGAACGCGTTTTTTTTCTTACGCAATATATTCCCGACCGAAAGCTTCAGTATACTTTAACCTTAAATATTCCTACCTGTAATGAAGATAGACGTTATCGATTGAGTAAAAAACATTTTAACCCTTGTGTTCACGTAAAAAGCTGTAAATTGACTTTTTCGTTGAATCACCCCTTAAATGGTTTATTTCTTAAGTAAAATCATATCAAGTCACGTTCATGTTGGTTTATTATATAAAAAAGTGTTAATGTAATATAAAGTTATAAAATTATTTTTTATTTTTAAATTTACAATACATAAGTGATGTTAAAAATATTAGAAAATCAAATCCGTTCATTTATTTATGGTATCAGTAAAATCATTAAAATGTTCACAAATAAATAATTGATGGAACTGTAAATACAATAATGCAAGAATTACAATTAAATTTCTATGATCGTGATTTCAGCGTTGCGGTTCCGTTGACGTGGAATAGCCTCCATGTTAGTATTAAGTATGAGGAGAGTGACGTTAAATTTAAGAAACTTCTAAAGACTGCACTGTCCGGTCAGTCATTTCATAGTGCGCCCATGGAGTAATTGATTTTACAAAACGGCGCACTTAAAGTTTAAGTCATCAGAATAATAATAATAATAATTACTTGAAAATATTTATATTTATTTTAATGCAATTTAAAAATATAGATATGCGAAAATATATTAGAACCTTAATTATAAACAATCAGTTTATATATCTCGTTCTTATAGATGATATAATAAGTTCCGATCGGTTTCGAAAATCCCTTAAACGATGACAACAAGCGGTCAAAACCAGTAACCGAAAATAGAAAAACCTATGGAAGAAATTTTGGTTAAAAAAAAACTATTTTATTTATTTTCATAACCCACAATGAACTTCTGACAGGATATTTCAGCAACCAACATTTTTTATAACGTATTTTCGTAGAAAATAATATTATAATACACAGGTAACTAACTAACTACACGCCGTGCCGTCTCTCTGAAGGTACAGCCAGAAAAAATGAACCGCCATACTGTTATTTTCTGACATACTTCTCATGCCTCCTAAATATTCATGCATCCTGTCACGCAAACACGTAATTTTTTTGGACACCTCGCGTAACCGACCTTTAATATTTTGGGTTTTCTTCAGTTTTCCTCTATTTCGTGTTCCATTTACATCGTTATCATATACTTACTATATTATTCTTTTTAAATTAAAAAATTTGATGTGTTCAAACCGTTTTAATGACTTTTTTTATTTTGTTCCTAACACTTTTATTCACATTGCTATCAGCTTTTATATTCGTGTTTGACACTCTATGGTGTATGTATTTAACACCCATTTGTCTAAGATGTACAATTAACTTTCTTCACCATTCTTAATTGATTCATTCTTCGTTTACTTATACTTTTTTTATCATTCTATATTTGTTTTATTTCCTTAATCATTAAATAATTACATCATTTTATTTTTCTGTATCCACTTTTTCTTGTAAAGAAATTCAATTTAATTTTCTGAATAATATATTTAATATTTGTAAGTCATGCAAGGATTAACCTATATCGAATTCATTTATAATAAATTTCATGAGATCTAATAGAAATGCCACGCGTTTTCTGGTATCGATCCATTGACACGACGGTTAAAGGAGATACACGCCATTCAAGGTATCGTATACAAAAGAAAATCTTCTGCCAGTACGTACTCCGTATTGGTTATGCGAACCACATGGGGTTTTCATTGCCTTTCTCGATAGGTTATATAAAGAATGCAGATTTATAGAGGTCTCTTAGTTCTTTCATCGGTGCCTTTGCCTCCTTTCAGTGCCTCCCTACCCAAGGGTTGTGCCCTTTGACTCGAAGCCAGCTAATGTGAATAGATACCCTTAAATTGGTATTTTAATTTTAACTTTTTTGCTATACGTGTGTCTATATCAAGTTATTGTTTCTTGAACAATGGTGTAAAACTCAATATTAAATAATTATCATAATATTGAAAACGTCTGTTTTTTTAGAAGTTGTATTATGTTTAATGCGGATAACACATTTCGACTGTATAACGTATTATCAAATGTGTTCGTCTATCTGAGACATAATGCCTTAGACAGGCAAAAATTCCCATAAAATATAATAAACTTATAGAAAAAATACTCGTTTATTCGTATTAATTACCTAAATTAACCTCACATTGTGTGAAATTTTATAAAGAAATTAATATTTTCATTTTTATTTTGCATATTTAAATTGTATAATAGATGACAACGATCGCTTTCTAGAAGTGATATTATATTTTATGGATATGGTTAGTTTCACCTTGCTCGGATATTATCAAATGTAGCGACAAGCAAACTCGTGACTGTTTATATTATGTTATATCTGAGTTAATGGAGCAAAAAAAATTATTAAAATTTTGAGATAAATTTGAAAATTGAAACATTATATAAAAAAAAACAGTGTAACTTATTGTAGTCATAGATTTGATTAGTTTTATTTCACCATGCGCGCACTGTATTTACTTATATTAAAATAGCCATAAAGTTATTCTGAAGTTTAATTTGCAATAGAAAAATCAGTTTTTATCGTAGTCCAAATGATGAAGTTGTAAAACCTTCTAAACATGTCGAAAAAAATCAACTAAAAAGGTGGAAAAACAGTGTTTTAATACATTAAAAAAATCGTTCTTATAGAATTCTTCGGTGTTAATGTCTTGGGTTTATCAATATATTGTATAATATTTTAAACTGTTCAATTAAATTTTGTTTATGTATCACAATTGTATTTTATTTTACGCGACAGCTGTTTCATCAACCTGTGTTGACATCATATAATTGTAACACCTGATGATGTCTACATAGTTTGATGAAACAGCTGTCGCATAAAATAAAATACAATTGTGATACAAAAACAAAGTTATTTAATTTAACAGTTTAAAATGTTAAGGTATCATAGTGTTTCGGCCAAAACAATAGACTATTTAAAATACAATATTGCATAAACACATTTTCTTCCGTTATAGAAAGATTTTAAAAACATATTTCTTTTGAGTTTCGATTGACAAAAATTTTATATTGACTTTTATTTATTTGTTGAAGAAATGTTTCTTATATTGTTTCGTAAGTCCAATGCTGTAAGTTTATTGATCAGAAATGAATTTGGAACTTCATATATGTAATAAATAGATGAGATAACGTATTTAGGAGAAGTCTCCCTTTTCCCACGAGGCATTTAAGCGTTGACGTTCCTTGAATGTTAATACACATATGGCGATTTCCGTTTATCCCGTTAAAGTTAACCAACGCTACGGGAATACACACTTGATGCTACAAGGCAAGATTGGGGTTCTTAACGTGAACCCGGGCAGGGGTTTCCAAACACAACCAAAAATGGACCAAAACGAAATTAATATGCAATATGAGAAAAAAATTAATACCTACCATTCGCGCATTGTGATGTTGCTAACTATGAATTTTTTTTTATAAAACATTTTGACATGTCGATGACATTTTGATGACCTTAGTGACAGAGTGGCAATAGCTATGATTGCCACACGGAAGGTCCCGGGTTCAATTTCCGGCAATGATAGTGTTATTCTCACATTGTCTTTGGTCTGGTATAGAGAATTCACATGACAATAAAATGGTGATAGAAAACCTAAAAATCACATGAATCAGGGGATCACACAGTAATCATGTAAAGAGGTTTCCAAATAGTAATGATAATGAACATTAATATTTTGATCCGCAGTGAAAATATATTTTAAATATAATTTAAATTTCTTTCAAACGTAATCGTTTTTTTTATTTTTTTTTTATTTTTTTTAATTTGTTTTATAAAACACTAAAACCAAAGATTTGAATAAACGATATTATTATATATTTTACAATCTCTCAAACTAAGCAGAAAAAGCTTGTAATTAACCGTCGCGTTGCCATGTGGTAAATTGAGTTTCCACTGCCAATTTAAAGTTGATTTTCTTAAAACCTATGGACCCTAATATTATAAAAAAAATTGTAATCCTCCATTGAAGTGTTCTCAATATTTCGTAATAAAAAAAAAAGCAAAAAATTACTTCCTTCATCCCAAAAAAAAATATTTTCTAAGACTGCCCTCACCTTCATTCGTGTTAAGGTAGAATTTGTTTTGCTAATATTTACAACTTTATCAAAAGTGACAAATACTTACTCGCTGTTTTGAACGTATTATAAATTATATCTTTGACCTTTTCAATATGTACGTAATAATACCACTGTGGACGGAAACGCAGGACGCAACTTAATAATATCAGAACTGCGAAAATATTAACACTTTACCAAAAGGGACAAATATTAATACGTACTCGTTGTCTTGAACGTACTATACATTTTGCCTAGGTGCCTTTATCCTCGCCCCGCCGGCCGCGGCGCGCAGACAAGTTTATACCCGATGTCCATTCGCCCGTATGCTGTGACGCATTACATATCAGAAATCGCATGGTTCCAGAAAAAAATTAATAATGATATGTTTTTCAAATAATCCATGTATGTTATAGATATCGATCTATTCCTAATGAAATTCCCTACAAGATGACATAAATTAAATTTTGATTCATCTAGTCATATGCTTGATATTTAGATAAAGTTAGCGGTAAACTGAACTTACCACATGGGAGCGAGCGTTTTGTTTTGAACACGGTACGTTAAGGGTTAAGAAGTAAGATTTCACAGAAAAAAAGTAATTGTCATTAATGCTACCATCAGGATTCGAACTCGTTATGGTTCACTTTTATTATATTCACTGATCTGTGGTTAATGTTACCACTTATATTAAGATTTCAAATATTTTTTTATTTCTTCAAGATTTTTGAATATTTTTTAGAAATTCTTTACTTATAATCGTAATTGTTGTTATTAAAGAGTACCATTATAAACGTAATATTTAAAAGCTGTAAGGAATATTAAAACCTCTAAATATGTTATTCCTATATAAAACATAATTATTGAGGAGTTAGTGAAATCTAAGTGCGTGCATGACGTGATTTATGAATGTTAAGGAACGCAAAAGTAGTATGTCTGAAAGAACAGTGTCTGTCCATTCTTTCTAACTACCCCTTCGGAAAGATGACGTAATGGCTAGTTAGTTAGTGAATATGAATGAAACATTCCCTAAGAAAACAATTCATCACACTATTTTACCGAAGAAGTAGAAGGAGATAGTGGAAAACCACACTACTCTATCCCGATACACCTCTCTTGATTCCTCCACATTCATGCGGTGAGTCGATTCTCGAATTCATACCATGTATTCCTCGACTTCAAATTATTATCGTAATCAATTCACATATTACACGTATACACTCTTAACCATTTTTTTTATCCATGCGTTCCATGTGTCCAAACCAACGCTGTGATCCTTTCTTAATTTTGTTCATAATACTTTCTTCCGCTCTACATTCCTTCTTGATATCAGCATTTGATAGTCTGACGTTCATCATTAAATACATACGCATTTCAACTCTACCGCATTTATTCTGCTCTCATCTTTGCTCTGCCAGTTCCATGCTCTACTCTCAAACATAAGGGTTAGAACTAGAAGTCCATTGTGAACGGTCAGTTTTGCTTTCATTGATAAAAAAATTCACATATAAAAACTTATTAAAAAAGCAATCATAATATTAATATTTTACTGTATACTTTAAACATATAATATATACATACTCGTATATACCTATATACACAAAATATAATTAATTTAAAAAAAACTGTTAAATCATTTGTCTGTTAAAAAGTCCTTCAATTTTTCCGAACTGTCGCTGTCCATAAAATTCATGGCAAAGTTTTATATTTCTGACACTTGATTCCGAAGAGAACTTGTATCTTCGAGGGTAAGATGGGGTAGTCTGCTCCTCTGAAGGGGGAGGGGGTATATTGTCCTCCTCCTAATGCAAGATGGATGGTCTGGACGACACGTGAATATAGAAAAGTTAAGAGATGAACGGCTGCAATAACGAAAAGACCTCCTTAGATGTTCCTATTATTGTAATACTAGAAAAATATCTGTGATTTCGGAAAAGGTATTTTGATACAAGAAAATATTGTGTAACGGTCTAGCAATTACGTTATCGTTTTAACATTGTGTGAAAATTTTTAATTATATTATTTTTTTGAAAATATGAGTGTCCTTGTTTTATTTGAAAAACAAATGTGACATTTATTGTTTTAAGTTTTCAAGCTTCATAGTTCTAAAAGAAATATGTTGTTATATAAGCCTAGCAAAATTCAATATAGGTACAAGAAGATGGCAGCGAGCTGACGAAACTGGTCAGAGACACAAACGTTAGTGGATTCTACTCGTATATATACATTTAAAAAAAAAAATCTTAAATTTTTTTTTATTTTCATTATTCATTGGTTTATTTAAATCTTTTCAAGGTTGTATAAAATATATGGTATTTTTTTTATATTCTATATACAATGATAATTTTAAAAAATACTCACGTGATGGTATATTTAATAATTATGAATGTGTCCGTTTTTGAGAAGTCTTATTGTTTTTAATAGAAATGACATGGTATTGTCAACATTCGATAAAGTCCAAGCAATCCCTAGGAAATATGTCACACCAATTGAATATATACGAAATCTGATGTATTCAACCGCCTTAAATATTAAAAACGGAGTTTTATATCGTTGTTCATGATGTAATAAAGCCCGTTACATATTTACAACACTTTCATTACCATTCTTATTTTAATTGTTTTCATATGTAAAAAACATGCTAGAAATAAGAAAGCATTTGTAAACGACGTAAACGGAAATAGAAATAGAGTGGCACGATCAAATCAATAAAATAATAAATATAGACCACTTGCGGAATCGAAGAAATTGATGTGCGTGCATGACACGATGTATGAATGTTGAAGAATCGAGAGAACTATGTATATTAGGAAATAACAGTGTGGCGGTCCATTATTTCTGTCTACTCTTTCAGAGAGACGGGGTGATGGTTTGTTAGCTAGTTTATAACTAAAGAAACGTTTTGATATATTACATCTTAATTGAAGTATATATATAAACGTCTTAAAAGTTTTATGGTTGCATTTCTCAAAACCCCATTCAATTAGAGAATCCTACAAAGACAGTATATTCCATTTTCACCTCGATCAATCATAAAATGCTTTCCATTAATAGTCCACTTGTTCCGTCCATTGTTCGTACTGTCGGGGCTCTCGTGCATGTGCCCCCCCTTTCGGTTTCTATCTAAACTACCGCCACTACCTCTCCACCCACCTCCTCACAGGGCCGGTCATTTCGGGTGGTTATTGAATAAATAGCGTAAACGAGCGTCAAATAATCATGAAATTCCAAAATATTAAGTATATCAAATTACAACTCTCTCTTCTCCGGTCTTAATCTAATGATTGGTCTGCAGCAAGGCGATGCATCTCCTCTTCCACTCCGCTCGGTCCTCGGGAACTCTCTTCAACTCCGCATAAGGGGTGCAGCCCATATCTCGGCAAATCTGGTCTAGGTACTCTTGGCGAGGTCGTCCTCTGCCAATCGATCCCTCGACTATTTTCTCCAACATATTATGCAGGCAACATTCGTGTCGCAACACATGACCAATCCATCTTGCGCGCCTCTCCGCTATGGTGTTCAGCACGTGCCTACAGTAGGCACAACACTAGTTCTATAATAATATAATATTTATAATAGTTGTTACCCAGGTGTTATTGAAATGTGGATGTATCATAGTACATTAAAATATAATGGACAGAAAGAGACACGAATGAATGAAGCCCTTCAGCAAAATAAGAAAGAAAGAAATATCATTTTGACCACAAAGCGCCAAACACATAAATTCTTCCAAATGAAAGAAGCTGGGTTCCGTCTCAGGGTGTGAGCGATCCATAGTACGAGTATTTTACATCTAGTGTATTTTTCTCTGATTGGACTTTCATCCGTCATGGTCCAGAGAATCATATTTGACACTGTTTGGGGCCAAAATAAAAAGATGTCACCAGCAGACTAAAGAATCAAGTGCTGTCTTGTGTAGCGTTCGATATCTATTTTAAGAAAGGTCAATCTCCAAATATTTTGCAAAATCGTCAAAAGTGTGCTGGTGTGCGGATGTGAATCTATCGCGCACGTAATGGTTTAATTCCGAATAAATAGATGTCTCCGTACTTCACAGGTCTTGTTTATTCAAAAATAAACAATATTTTAAATTAATACGAATAAAAACGTCTGTTTTCTAGAAGTTTATCGTAGTTTTAGATAATGTTCCGGTTTTCAAAGGTATTATCAAAACATTTGATAATGTCTTAGAAAAGTGAATCATGTCGTACCTATAAACTATTATACAACTTCTAGACAAAATAGACGTTTTCATTAGAATTAATTATTTAATATGAAGTTATACATCATTGGTGAAAAAATAAAAAATGTTTTCCTTCTAAATTCATCATCACTTTATATTATGGATTCAAGTTTGAAAAGCTTTTTAAAAACATGATTCGGGACACAAAAGCCCTTCCTAAGTGTAGAAATTTTAACAGCATAATGAAAAAAATCAATACTAATATATGTATATAAAACGGTAAAAAATAAATATCTTTATATTTACCTTTTATTCTATTTTTTTTTTCTGTAAAAATATTACACAATGTTTAAAAAAAGTTATTCGCATAATGTTTTCTATTGCAAACATCTTTCAAAAAGTTAAGTAATTATTAATATCATGTTTGTGAAAGTTCGCTCACGAACGGTTAACATCCTGGGTCCGGCCCTGTCTCGCTGTCCCTCCACTACCGGTGGACAGACATTATGAAACCTTATCACGAAGCTCCAGGGAGGCTGAGCGTGTCCATACTTTACTTGTGCAGCGAAATCGTAAATGCCCCCTTCCTCTACCCAAAAAATATTCAAATCGACACAAAACCTTTCCACATTTTTTGCGACAAAAATGCTATTGTTATGTCTCTTGAATTTTAAGCAACTCTTGAGAAGACTTGTTCAGCAGTTACAGTAGACCAAACGGTTTTTCTATGGATTGTGTATTGAATTGATATATTTATAGTCGGATAATCAAATGTTGCATTCTAAAGGCGGGTCATGGCCCGAATGTAATGGTTGGCTTATTAAAACACCCTATATAGCCCCAAAAAAAACTGTTGTAGGTTTTATTAAATATGACAAATACTTTCGGATAACCTCCTTAAAAATGTTACCCTGGAAGTGAATGAAAATTTTTAATAATCAATGCAAATACCAATCATTATTTAATTTTTTTTTTAAGTTTCAATCCTAGGAATTGGATTTTGCAACAAAGTATAATATGTTTTGCTGGTTCTTGGGATGCCATTTGGGCCTTTAATGTGGTAGTGTTTCCAGGTTATTTTAACCCACTTACTTTATACAAGTTTTTAACTATTGACGATTATGACGTGTGATAGTGAGTCTATCGCCATTTTTATTTTCGCGTGAATTGTACTAAACCAGAAGCAATGTACGTTTTTTTCACGCTATCATCATCGGGAATCGAACCCGAGACCTTTGGTGTAGAACTCATAGATGTTGCCACTCGGCCACGAAGAGTTTTCTTATATAAATTTATATTTCATATTATTCGTGGTAAATTATTCATCTTTAAAAAAAACATCAATTCACCTACAATGACAAATGGCATTGAGACAAGGGCTGACACCAATAGAACAAATAGTATCTCAATCAGCACAAAAATGAGGACTCTATTGCAAGAACGACGCTCTGACAATTCTGAAACAAGTGAGATGTGTGATGTCGAAGATATTGTGCGATGGAGAGAGCGTGTTCTGAAAATATAATAAGAAACTTACTTGAACAGACATTGTTTTCCACTGCTAAATAAAGGCCTCTACCACACGTCTCCACGTATTCCTATCTTGTCCCTTTCGCATCCAATCGCCAGCAATTCTTCAAATGTCACCTGACCACAAATACATAATTAGCAAAACCTCAAATAAAATACCAACTGGCAGTCAATCTCTCCAGCAGACCACATGTTTCGCCCTTCCAAGGCATTATGATAATACCTTGGAAGGGCGAAACATGTCATTCTCATAACATATAATAAAACTTCTAGGAAACTGACGTTTTCATTCACATTAATTATTTAATATTGAGTTTTACATCATTTTTCAAGCAACAATAAATATTAAATATATTATTTTATTTGTCTAATTCTTTCTTATATACTTTGTATATACAACACTATTAAAATTACATATCAGACATGTTTCGGACAATTACTCCTTCTTCAGTGATACATATTATAAAAATACGTATTTAAAATATTATAAAATATTTCTAAACAATTTTATAATATTTTAAATATGTATCTTTATAATATGTATCACCGAAGAAGGACTGGTTGTCCGAAACATGTCTGATATGTTATTTTAAAAGTGTTGTTTATACAAATTATATAAAAAAGGCAACCAAAACATCTACAACACAAAGTATGGCGAACATAGAAGAAAAAATACATATTATTTTAGTTCAAACAATTAATTAATTTGTTGCAAAAAGCGATTCATAAATATTATGTACATCATTTTATGCGATACTGGTACAGATTGGTTACATTATTTGAATTCATTTAATGAAATTACAAGACTTGATGACAAACTTCTTAGGACATAGTAGTGCATCTGTTTATTTATCTTAATTCAGATCTCCTCTTTGTTCTTTTGTGCACATTTCTTGAAATATTAAGCGCAGACTCTGGCAGGGATAATTGTTTTTGCAGGTTGCTGATTATTTTTCTCTGTTATAAATAGCAGCGCTCCAAGTTAAGGATGTCACCTCGCAGCGGCGCCCATAGCAAGTGGCATTCGCTCTAATCCATTAAGGGAAACTTCCTAGTTCATTACCGGGCGCCGTTAACACACTTAAACTCTTAGCGAAAAGGAAAATAATTTCATTTGTTGCGAAACACAAACAGGATTGCGTTGTGGTAAAATAAATTGTGCCAACCCTGCCCAGTTCGGTATTCGAACCATAACTGAGAGCTCTTTTCACTAAAGTGAGTAAAAATGAATATGGAATTACGGTTACAAAATTTCCTGTGAAGTTCATTAATTTATCCATGATGTATATTATTTTTAAATACAAATATACCAATGTATTTATTTATCTCCTATTGTTTTGGGCGAAACGCTATGATACTTCAACTTTATTAACTTTTAAATTTACTACACTGTTATAATATCACTTTTTTTATTCTACACTTTTTGAGAATTTCACGACAGTATGGGCGTTTTGGCATTATCAGGTATTATAAACAACTACAAACAACTTTATTTAAGTTGTTTTTGACACCTGATGACGCCAATATCGGTTAGCGAAACAGTTGTCGCAACATTCTCAATAAGTGTATAATAAAAAACTTATATTATAATGGCGTTGTAAATTTAAGAGTATAGATTATATATTCTGGTTATTTGACAGAACCGCCTAAATTGAACATTAAAATATATGTATTATTTGTAAATCATTAAAAAAATAGTACATTGAAATTATTTAAAGTTTTTTTATTATTAATCGTTTCAATTAACTTCTTATAGGAAATTTCATCATATATAAACACCATAAATTCCTTTAAATCGAATGTAAATGTTAAGGAAAAGAGTGTGTGTGTGTAAGATTGAATAAAAATGTGGTTTCGCTCCAGTTGTACGTGCATTTGAAAATTTGGTTAATAATCGTGATTGCTATGAGAAGACTTTGAGATAGTTTTGTTCAAGATATCACTCGAGTCATCTAAATTATATCAAAAGTCCACCGTTTTATTGCTTAAAACACTTGTTGCAGCTTTTACAAAAATAACATATAATAGCATAGTTTGTATAAAAAAAACGAATCCTTTTAATCGATGCGAAAATTAATTTAAATATCGAATTCAGAGTTCTGATTATGTCTACATGTTTCTAATTATATCTTTAACGTTCTGATAAATTCGATTTATATCAAATTTCCACAATCAGAA
Source organism: Lepidostoma basale (assembly GCA_022606425.2). NCBI lineage: Eukaryota > Metazoa > Arthropoda > Insecta > Trichoptera > Lepidostomatidae > Lepidostoma > Lepidostoma basale. The sequence continues at coordinate 118,686 of JAHDVF020000074.1, read as the reverse complement.
GCCTCTTCAGTACAAAATACACAAGAACATGTGAAGTTTCTTTGAAACTGTTTACCAATACGTATTGGATAACTAATTACGCACCAATCCGAACCTGGCATCCTGGTGGGGTATGCCAGGAATCCAATCAGGGCCGCCTCCGGGTTAGTTCCGCCCGCCCCTTATTTAGCTATCTGCCGCGGCCGGCGGGAATTCGCTAGTTTAATTTGTTTCGTTACCTTTCACATTTACTGGAAATCCTCAATAATGGGGAGTGATTAAGTTTCCATAGCCTATAATTGAAGTATGCTTGATGCTCTCTAATACCGCCTAAGTAAAAATGTCAATATATGTAATTAATTTGATTTTCAAAGATTATTTCGATGCTTATGTAATTACGTACATTTTGATCGAAATCTCTTTACTACTTTTAGGGACTATTATAAGATTTATGGATTACTAATCTTTTCTGTTTCTTGAACAATGATGTATTTTTTTCTTCTTAATCTTCTTCGATGGCCCTACAGCCCACATCGAGCCTTAGCCTCCAGTCTGGTTTCGTAATCGTTACTTTTTATGGGGAGAAGTTATTAGCATCTCGCCCAACTCCCTACCAGGAGGGCCAGGGTTTTTCTGTTGGAGATTTCCTTCCCTTAGCTGGGTGGTTCCGGTTTTATGACACCAGAAGCTCGCCATTCATACTCTCCTATCTGCTATGGCTGATGGTATTGCCAGTGGCCACATTGCCCAGGGCTCGCGGGGCTTATGAGACCCCTCGTGGACGCTAGGAGTAGGAACTATTGGTAGTGTTTCTGATGGAATGCAACTGTGGCATTTCACGGCATTTAAGTGACACATATTTCCCAACAAAATATGCATCTCCGTGACCCTACCAAACTTTGAGTCGGCAAGGGGTGCAATTCTAGCTTTGTGAAATATTGAATATGACTGAAACCATTTGTTTTCTAATGAGCCACACACAGTCTTCTTTTCTGATATAAGATTACTTAACGCGTTTCCTCAATATTTGATTGTGGTTGTTGTTCGGTTTACAAATTTAATCTTCTCTTGATACTTGCGAATATATTAATAAATCTTAAAGCGTTTATTAAAATTTATATTCGCTTATTTCAAGAAATGGCATGAAATATTAATAATTTAAATATTTTCTTACCAGTTATCGATGCATTAAAACGCTGATTAAAATATTTATACGTTTTTAAATATTCATACTTTTCATTTTAAACAGAATATATAAAATACATTAGTTAACAGAATACCCAAAAATTATATTATATAAGCAAAAACATGTACAAAATGCATTATTATGGTTAATTAAAAAAATACTGGCGGGGATAATTATTTTTCGATGAAATTATTCTTGAAACATACAGAGATACAGAGAACATAAAAATTGTGTTTAAATTAATAGATTTTTTTACGATGACTAAAGGTATACATGAACAATTATAGATAGAAAAATATTTAAAAAAAAATTTTTTTTCAACAGTATTTATTCCTCAAATTTAAAAATACCTTTTTTGTTTTTACACCAGTTTTCTTTGTTTTATCGAACCAACCGGTTTCAGGAACAAGCTCACCGTTGTTTTGACAAAACATAATTAGGATTTAATAAAATCTACAATAAATAAAAATGTTATTATTTTTTAATAGTCCATTGTTTTTGCCAAAACACTGTGAAACTTCAATATTATTGTCTGGTTAATTTACAACTCTTTTATAACATCACATTTTTTTATTATACTCTTGAGAATATCGCAACAGCTCTTTCACCAAACGATGTTTGCATCATCAAGTGTTACAAACAACCCAGAGTTTTTTGTTTTACCTACTCAAAAGGTGTACAATAAAAAATCTGATATTATAATATAACAGTGTTGTTAATTTAACAATACATAAGTTATAAACTGTTAAATTAAAAAAACTTTTTGTTATGTATCACAATTATATTTTTATTATTCTAGACAGCTGTTTCGTCAACCTTTGTTGATATCATCAGGTGTTACAATAATATATTGTTAAAACGTTGATATATTATTGAAGTGTTCCTGATATGATAAAAATGATATTTTTTGTTCCACGAATGATAAAAATACAATTGTGATATATAAAACAAAGTTTTTTTTACTAAACAGTTTATAAAGTTGAAGTATCGAATCATTAATGTCACACTACAAATTGAATGTTTCATACAAAAGCATAGTGAACGCCTTAAGTTTAACATAAATGATAATGCATTTAAGTCTGTACAATATTGTGGCGTGATGTAAAAACACAATGAATTATGTAATAACTATTTATCATCACTATACTTTCGTTAGTATATAGAGATAGCTCTTTTATGAAGGAAACACGTAACTTGCATTTGCTTTTAGTTGCGCAAAAATCACACAAAGGCTCACCCGATACGCTTCATTTTCCATTTGCGTCAATTCATGTCGATACCCGCCTGGAATGTTCCCGTAGATCCTACAAAATACTGAAAGACTGCAACTTGCATAGTGGAATATATGCTGAAAATATTGCCATGCCACTGAGTGATCCCAGCTCTTGAATTACTTCCTTTTCCCGTGTTTTGTGACCGGCTGTCCTCGCCACATCAACAATAAAAATAAGCAAGAGACACTTTGCAAATATGCATATTTTTCTTTAAATCTTACACATATTTTATATTTTAATTTTTCATTGTATATATTATGTACATACAATGGAATTGTTTGATTATTTTTTGTACTGAATATTGAAACGAAACTTTTTTCCTATCCCTTGACGACTTTCGTGGCAAAGTGGAGCTATAATTTCCACACCGAAGGTCTCATGTGCGATTCCAAGATTCAGCGATGACAGTGTTATTGTCATACGATTGTCTTTGATCTGGTGTAGAATTCACGTAACAATAATGTGGCGATAGATTCGCTACCTATCACATGTCATGAGAATTAATATAATAGCTAAAACAAATTTTATATATTTATATGGTTAAACAACCTTTAGTTTACAAAAAAATCTCATGGAATATAAATTTAATCGATATTAATTACTTCATATGCTTTATGTAGAAATTCAATCAATTTAAAGCATGTTATTTATTGTTTCGGCATTCACTTTGTGGTAGGACATGATTAAATTGTAAATAAAACACTTGTTTTTCACCACTTGAGTTTTATATTTTACACGACTAGTTTCGGAAGCTACAGATGCTTTTATCTACAGGTTTAAATATAAACTTAGTTTGTTGATGGAAGCATCTGTAGCTTCCGAACTAGTCGTGTAAAATATAAAACTCAAGTGGTGAAAAACAAGTGTTTTATTTACAATTCAATTTAAAGCATATGAATGATAACATTTTGATATGACAAGATGTATGTTATGTAACATTATTTGTATAGCAACGGATTTAAATTAAAACATTTGAAATTGTAGAAACGTAGGATTCATGAAAGTTAGAAAATATTTTTAGTGTCATATTACGTCTTACAAGGGCAAGAGAATGTATAATTTTATATTATTACAAAGGATAAATTTTAAATAAATCAAAACAGGTTCCTCCTTACTTCGACTAACATTAATGTAAAATCATATATATAAAATAATAAAACACTTCGTATTTGACCACGGCATGGTTAATTTATAATTGTTGCTAACTAGTTTTGCTTGAACCCAAGCTTGGACTTGTTAATGCAGTTATTATACTGCCCTGATGAATCTTGGGTCCAAGCAAAACTAGTTGGCATCAATAATAATAACCATGTTAAATACAAAGTGTTTTATTATTTAATATCAATAAGTGTTAAATTATAATACAAAATGAGTGCTTCGTATGAAAAATTAATATAAAATGTCTTATCAAGGAGTTTTTTTTGTATAATATTTATGTAAGTAATAAATGATAAACTTTGAGAACCTAGTAAATATTTTATTGTTATGATAGTGCACTGTTACAAAACTTAAACAATTTATATTCATGCATCCTAGGATGAAAAATAAAAGTAAAAATAAAAACAAATTGCCTCATCGTAAAACACCCATCTCGTTCGACAACAAAAATAGCAAACTTTCGCTGCCCTGATCTGAAAGTAACGGCTCGCCACGTGATAAAGCTAATTTATGGTAGCATTACAATTGTAAACAAAACGCCGAAAAGTAAAATTGCCTGAATGCGCCCTGTGTCCCCTACGTCCCCCATCTAAATTACCCCACGCGCCGAATGACTTTCGGTTTCATATATCCGTTGAGAAGATGTCGCATTGGGGAGAGCCGGACAGCTCGGATTAGTGGGTAAAAGTGTACTTCCTTTTGTAGGATTTAATTAATGAAACCAAGCAAATATATTATGGCTTAAGACGGATTGCATTGTGAGATTATGTATGGGATAATCAAAATGGATTATTTAAGTAGGTTATACGCGTAGATAAATGTATTAATTCACACAGGAGTATTTTTCATGTAAATATTGTATTTACTATGATGCAATATTAACATTATATAATTATCAGTAAATATCATTACAGAAAGCATTATACAAATCCTATAAAACTTATAACACACCAACAAGTAATATTTTAAACAAAATGATCATTTGTTTTTTTTAAAGTGATCGCTTAACCCAACCAATGACAGGTCATAAGTCCTGTAAACGCCTCGACTACCATATTCTGTTTCCAAATAATCTACATCTTCGTTTAACATTAATCCTTAAAAAAAACTATCGTTTTTAAATTTTTTAAAAATCGGAAATATTTTTATCCTTTGATAGGAAACCATTACTTGGTGATTTGATATATTCCAAAATAAAATTAATCGCTTTTTCACTAAGCATAAACCACTTTATTTGATTAAGTAGCGTCAACCGGTTTCACTTATTTTAATGTTTTACACATTCATCATCGGGAGAACGATATAATGTCGAGAAAAATAAACTTAAAAGTGGAAAAAACATTGTTTTCAATCATAAAAAAAACTGATTATGAAATTCCACAGTGTTAACGCATTCAGTTTATATTGATATTTAAAATGTTTGCTAGGTCTCGGTTCTTAATTTAAATAAAACGAATGTGTTTATATATATTTTATGGTAAGTATCGCCTATTGGTGCAGATAATCCAAAAACTGTTCCTACCAAAGGCCAAATTGGAGACTTTTGTCATGGGGATACATCGCGCATACAAACATACTGGCTGCCATCCAATTATCCGTGATATATGGAGCGCGTCTCTACCGAATGGTCATTTTTACTTTCTGATGGAGCCAATATGTCCGGTCGGCGGTGGCGGTAGGGCTCTCTCTGGCGCGTGCTGTTTGCACTCATCGAGGGGTGATATCAGCGATTTTAATTGTGATTCGGTAATTACCATAGGTCAATAGATGACCATTTATTATTAGAGGGAGAACTTGAGTACAAACACTCATTCATAGATTAAACACGTTGTACGAGCTTCGACACACGTTTATTTTTCATTTTATAACTGCTAATTCAAAAACTTTGTTTTATATCACAAATTGTATTTATTATACTTTACGACAGCTGTTTCATCAACCAATGTTGACATCATCAGGTGTTACAAAAATATGTATCAAAATATTTTGATATATTACATATTTTTGTAACACCTGATGATGTCAACATTGGTTGATGAAACAGCTGTCGTAAAGTATAATAAATACAATTTGTGATACAAAACAAAGTTTTTGAATTAACAGTTATAAAATGTTAAAATATCATAGTGTTTCGGCCAAAACAATGGACTTTTTATTTTTCATTGTTAAAATCGTGCTACGTACTATGGACATAATTATTTTCTTGAATAACATTTATTCAAAATAAAACTGGAATAAAATAATTTGAAAAATAGTGTATTGTTATCAATTTAATATTCAAGAAAACGATCATTATTTAATGTTTCTTGAACCATGATGTAAAACTGCATATTAAAAAATTAATACTTATGAAAACTATTGTTTCCTAGAAGTTTCATTTGACATTACCATTTTTTTATGATTAAGTCTTAGCGAAACGAAATATGTAATTTCCATATCTTCTTCCTCTTTCGGTGCCGTGTCAGGTCCCTCCAACGTTGGCGATCACTGCATCAGAGGCATTTCTATACTTCGCCACTTAACAGGTTCTGAACTCTTGGTATTCCTGTCCACTCTTTGATGTTCCGCAGCCAGGACAGCTGCCTTCTACCAACTCCCCGACGCCCCTTTACTTTACCTATTAATATCAGTCGAAGGAAGTGATATTTTTCTCCCCTTAGCACATGACCCAAATATGAGACCTTTCTAATTTTCAGACTCACCATCAGCTCTCTATTTTTTATTTATTTATAAACATACAATAGTTGACTCTGGCCCTCTGCAGTACGTCTGCATTACTGACCCTATCGGTCCACTGTATACGGAGCATTCTGCGGTATATCCATATCTCGAACGCTTCCAACCGGTTTATTACATTCACTTTCAGAGTCTAGGTTTCGCAGCCATATAGTAGAATAGACAATACATAACATTTAATCATTATTTGTCGGAGTTTCAGTTTTCTGCCTACTCCTTTGGAGAGACGGCGTGATGGTTGGTTAGTTAGTTATTATATAATAATATCCACAGAATATTACTAGCCTTGTTTTTCTCAAAATGAATAAATATTTTATCTTAAAACCCCTCTACTAACCTCCTGTTTTTTTTTTCAAATATTTTGCAGACTTTTATCGTCGATTCTTTAGAATTATATCATGGCCGTTATTAATTTTTTTATAAACCTGGTAACGTCATATTTTCCTCGATCATTCCGAATTACGCTTTTTTTATTAATCCATTGGATATGTCCTCACCAACGCAGTAATACTTTCATATTTTATTATTAGATTCATCAACTATATGTACGAGTATATGTAACATAATACACTTGTTGTTTTACGACCGTATTTACATACAATAATCGAAAAAAATTTCCTTTTATTGTAAACGAAAAAGTTTTTAAAATTGAAAGCTCGATAACATTGCAAGCATTGAAAGCTTTTGAAATGGCTTCATATTGCGATAGAAATGTGATTACGGAATGAAGCAGCAATATCGTTTTGATATCGCAATATATCGGCTAGCTGAAATCCAAATAACGATTCAGCAAACCAAGGCAGTGAGTGATATATCGTCATAGATAAATTCTAAATTGGTGTTTTATATCAGTTTTTTGGTAAGCATTTCTAGTCGCTGTGCATATCAAGCATTAAAACTCGTATATTAAAAAATACATTTTATTGTTTCTTGCACAATTATGTAAAACTCAGTATTTAATCATTAATGTGTGTGAAAACACGTATTTTGTGACTTGTCAATTGTGAATACCCTATTAAAAAAACGATAAATTTTAATAAAGTTAACACACTCAATTTGCATGTGTGTCTTGGATAAAAATGTATACTTATCAAAACAATATTTTTTCACGTATGTATGAAATGAACATTTTAATTCATAAAAATAAAGAAGTATTTGCACACAACATATTATATGTTGTGTGCTCTTATAACATTTTCGGACTTCTATTTTCTATCTTACACATTATTACGTTTATTAAAAATACATTTACGTTTGCAGATAGATCAATAATTTCATAAATAAATAAATAAAATTGTGTATTTACGGATGTTGATTTTAATATTGTTTACTCAATAATAATCCGCTCACAATTAACCAACTAACCATTACGCCATCTCATTGAAGGAGTAGGCAGAAAGAACGTTACAATACTTTTCTTTCTTTCTTGACATACTTGTCTCGATTCCTCACATCATGTCATGCACGCGCGTCGATTTCTCCGACACCTCACATGGCCGACATTCAATATTTTATTTGTTTGATGGTACCACGTTTTCCTCGGTCTTTCTTTGTCTTGTTCTATTTACATAATTAACATATACTTTTATACCTTTGTTATTATTTCATTCCTTCCATGTGTCCAAACCATCTTAATGATCCTTTCAATATTTTGTTCATAACACTGTCATTTGCACCGCATGCACACGTTCGTCTAAGAGATCTCATTTCTACTGCATTTATTCTAATGTTCCTTCTATTGCCAGTTTCAGGCTTCGTTTCCATATATATATACTACAAGAACACAATTGTGCACTCTCATTTTAGATTTTTTGGATAGTATTGCAATGACAACTTTTAGTGTACCAATCACATTATTGCCTGCCCCAACCCTTCTTTCAATATCCCTCTCCACTCGTCTATCCATTGTAAACATACCACCTAAATATACAAACGCAAAAAACATACTACCTATATTCTTATTCTTCTACTTCTTCCTCAGCCTATTCGCATCCACTTCTGGACAAACGCCTCCTTCATTCGCTTACGTGTCACTCTGTCCTGTGCAGAATGCATCCAAGTTATTCCGACGTGTCTGTTCAGATAATCCTTCCACCGTAGTTGCGGTCGCCCTGTACTTCCCTTTGCCATCTACGGTCTCCAAGTCAGCATTCTTCTTGTCCACTTTTCATCTGAGCTTCTGGCTACGTGACCTGCCCATTGCCATTTTAGAGTCGCCACCCGGTGGATGACGTCAGTGACCTTTGTTTTTTCTCTCACCGTATCGTTTCTGTCTCTATCTCTCAGGCTTATCCCTAACATGGTTCTTTCTATGGCTACTATGACTAGGTATACCATGACTACCTATATATCCGCTAGCAATTTTGTTTTAAATATGTTACGAAATCGCCCAATTAGTTCTATAAAATAACTATAATTAAAGCCATTCCTTCGCTAACCGCAATCAATCTTAATATAACCGCAACATACATAGTATGTACAATACATAGGAAATGCTATTACCTTATTAACTCGTTGGAAGTTTCTATTTAAATATAACCCACGCGCTTTCATTATTTTTCTTATGGCAGGTAGTCAACACAACAAAAATTATCAACCCTTTCAAACCTGCAACTTGTATTTAACCAAAAATGTTTCACATCTTCATCATCGGGAGAATGATATAAACTGATAGTTGATATATAATATAAACAGTTAACATCGTACCAGATGAGAATAGGAAATAAAATATCGAAATTTATTAAGAAAAATAAACTCAAAAATGGATAAAAATGGTGTTATAATTTATAAGACATATTATTTAATTATTAAATTATTATTATAATTTTACTCAAATGCTGATATAAGAAAGGAATGTAGAGCGGAATAAGGTATTATGAAATAATCGCTGCGCGCGAATGTTTAAAAAGTCTACGTTAATGATGTAAATGGAGTATGGAGTCGAGGCAGACCGAGGAAAACATGGTTTGACCAAATTAGTCAAAGTTTAAAGGTTGGTTATGTTAGAAGTCGGAAGAATCGACGTGCGAGTATGACTCGCTGTATGAAAGTAGAGGAATCTAGAGAGGTGTGCCAGGATAGAGTAGTGTAGCGGTCCATTATCTCTGCCTACTCCTACGGGGAAACGGCGTGATGGTTTGTTGTTGTTGTTTAATTTTTTTTTATATATTTCGACAAACCGAAAATTTTTATATACTTATTGCTTCATTTTTTTTACATAAACAATATAAGAACAATACTTATATCCCATTAAAATTGCAATAACACATTAAAAAGTTGTTAAAGAATATTTTCACTGCGTTACTATTTTTTTTTAAATATTTCAATATTAGTAGTAATAAGTAATGCGAAATTCGAATTTCCTATCCTATCGATTTTGATAAGGAATATAATTTATTTAAGAAGCATGGAACTGGCAAAAGAAGGATGAAAGTAGAATAAATGCACTATAACTGAGATCTCTTAGACGAATGTGTGGATACTCTGTGTATGATAGTGTCGAATGAAAATATAAGAAGTGAATGCGGTGCGAATGATGGTGTTATGAACAAAATAATGAAAGGATCATTAAGATTTATTTTGTTATTTTATTTTATATCATTGTATATTATATTATTTGTTTAAGATTTATTTTGTGGGTGTCGGACGATCGAAGTGTGCGCGGGTGATGCCTATTGGTGGCGATGAGGTTCGCAACCCATCACACCGCGTCTCCCGCGGGGCGAGAAGAGAAGGATGGAGTGCCGCATCAGTATAAGTGTGACAGTCCATTGTTTCTGCCCACCCTTTCGGGGAGATGGCGTGATGGTTAGTTAGTTAGTTAGTTATCATTAAGATGGTTTGGCCATATGGAAAGAATGAATGAAGAAATAATGGTAAAAAATATATATGGTAACGATGTCAGTGAAACCAGAAATAGAGGAAGACCGAGGAAAACGTGGCACGATCAAATACATCAAATATTTAATGTCGGCCACGTGAGGAGTCAGAAAACTCGACGCGCGTGCATGACACGATGTATGAATCTTGAGAAAGCGAGAGAAATATGTCAAGCAAGAAAAGTATGGCAGTCCATTTATCTGCCTACCCCTTTGGGGGACGGCGTGATGGTTAGTTAGTTAGCTAGTTTTTTTATTTAAGAATTTTGTTCGGATATATGAAAGTGTTTGCTTGCATTTATTCAATAAAGTGTTTTTTTTTTATGAAAAAATACCCATTATTATATCGAATAAGCACAAGGCTTGGAAGTGTTAAGTCCCTAAGGCAAATCTTGATAAGATTAACGTTCAACAAAGATGGTAGTGTTTCTGGTAACTATTGTTTTCAACGGTTCTCCGTGAATTATGTTGACGCAGTGTATAATATCTATTATTATAGACGCGGATAAATATTGACAAACATGTAAATTAGGCAAACAAATTGATCATTTTCAAACGCTTGAGTATTATATTCTAACAAAACACACTATATTTCACAATAGGCACGTCTTTAAGATTGATTCATGACTGAAGTAATTAATTGTATTAATATTATGATTACAAATTACACTTTAAGATATATATATATTTGTTTTATTATTGATCTCTGATTTTGAGTTGAGAGAGTAAAGTAGTTTTATGAACGTGGATATATTTTTTGTTGTTATTCAACAATTTATTCATGTTTTAATAAACTCTAATCATTAACACTGTGGATTTCCATAAATACGTATAAAACACTAGTTTTCCACAATTCAGTTTATTTTCTCGACATCTCTCAAAGGTATTAAAACCTTCTACCTCTGAAGAACAATAAGAACCAATATAATTGATAATTGTTCATATCGCTCTTCCAAGGATTAAGGTATAATAAATTATTTTTGAAAAATGTCGAAAAAAATAATCTCAACAGAAAAAAAAACAATATTTAAATAATTAATTCGAATGAAAACGTCTGTAAAAAATAAAGGAATTTTATTAATTATTGTTTCTTAGACAATGATGTAAAACTCCATATTAAATAATTAATACTTTATAGGAATGACATGTTTCGTCCTTCTAAGGCATTATCAAATGTCATTTGATAATGCTTTAGAAGAGCAAGACATAACATTCCCATAAAATATAATAAAACTTTGTTAATAATTTATTATTTATATTTTTTTGTGAATGAAATGTTTCGCCATGCTATGGCATTATCAAATGTAATTGACATTAAGCAGATACAACGTTTTAATTGTTAAAGACTAAAGCAGTAAAGTAAATTAATGTTGCTTCGTGCCTTGTTTTTTTTATTATATTATTTGGAAGGAGAATTTAAAACATGGTATGATCCACTTTATTTATAAAATATTTTTACAATTTAAAAATATTATCCCCAACATGTTTTATGAGGTGATCTCCTCCATCCTCATGCGTATATATTTCCAACTGAGGATGAAGGAAGTCATCTCCAAAACAAATTGTGAATAATATTTTTATTTTCAAAAAAAATTAAATAAATGAAGTGGATAATACAGTATTTATAATTGTACTTTCAAATTAACAATTCAATTCCACTTAACATTCAATAGAGCAATTATTATTTATTATTAAGAACACATTCATTTTCAAAACTTTTTGGCATATTAAAATAAATTATTAAACATAGATTTATTGGATCCTTATTAACTCACTAAGAATATTTACGAAAATAATCAAGTACCATTACACAATGTAATGATCACAACTGGATTTAATTTGTCTTATTTTTTTCCCTTGATTTACAATTAAAGCCGTGCCACACTGTTTTAAACAAGCTCTCCATATCGGTCTCCACCGGCGGTTTAAAACTGTGTAGACACTTATTTGAAACCAAAATTTGTTTGACCTTCAACAACCTTTGTGGACGGACGCGCATAGTATGCGTATTGTAAACTGTTGTAAACACGCATTCCACATGTGGAGCTCCACATTCCACCAAGGTCACCCTTGTGGAGAGCTTGTTTCAAACAGTGTGGCGCGGCCTTAAATGAACAGTTAAAAAAATAACACAAAAGAAAAAAAAATTAAAACACGTCGAAACTATTTTTAAATTGTGTAGCTCTTGAATACATTGCAAGTTTCTTAGAAAAACATCCACTGGTCCAAATTCCTAAATTTATTTTAGTATTTTAAGATTCCGGACATCTTGTTACCCGAATAACAACTGATTAAGTATGCGTCCGTGTCCTGTTAAATTAAAAGTTCTCGGCGGAAAAGAAAAGATATCCGAAGAACAACAGATGTCGTGATCCGTGAGCAGCGAAGCCGGCCCGTGATTCCCTAATGGGGGACATGGGGACTCGGGACCTGTTTCCTGTAATGAGGCTTGCTATATTTTTCGGCCCCCGTCATTTCAAACAGGCCCGTCTCTAGGATAAAAAAATGTTTTCCAGTAAAAAAATATGAAAACCATTTATAATTTTGACGTCTTGTAACATATATTTTTTATTACTGCTAAAATTCACCGAGTGTCGCGACAGCTGTTTCGCCAACTGATGTTACTGCATCATCAGGTGTTATAATAAACGTTTAATTAAAGTTTATTCTAACACCTGATGATGCCATCATCGGGTGGCGAAACAACTGTCGCGACACTCAGTGAATTAAAAGAAATTGTGATATTATAACAGTGTTTTAAATTTTAATAGTAATAATGTTGAAGTATTACAGTGTTTCATATTGGCATCATCAGGTGTTACAACACACGTTTAATTAATGTTTATCGTGACACCTGATGATGCCAACATCGGTTGGCGAAACAGCTATCGCGACACTCTCAGTGAATTAAAAGAAATTATGATACTATAACGGTGTTTTAAATTTTAAAAGTAATAATATTGAAGTAGTGTTTCGGCCAAAAAAATTGACTATTTAATCATATATTTTTTTAACAACAAGTCCTGCTCGATTTTAATATACGTTATATTTTATTACATAAGCTTAATATAACAGTATTTTCTTTTAATATGATGATGTAGGCATAACAACAATAATAAAAAAATACAATTCCTTTGAAATATGGGAAGAGTTAAAAATACTCAAAAGGAAAAAAAATCTTTTAATGGGGTTCCACAGCTGTTATGCCCCTAAAGTTTGTGAATTTGAAGTATTTAATTTTTATTTCAACTTAATATTTATTTCATATTTAACACCGGCTATTACAATTCATATTTCACTTAATTTAATTTCTCCGGAAGCGTAGGCAGAGAGGACGAAGCGTCATTCATTCTCTCCCTCTTTGACCGGTTTACCGGTTTAACGAATGTGAACTTAATTTTATGTGAGTAATATTTCATAATGACGCAAGGAAAAACTATCACTTTCATTAAAAATAGTAAAACTTATTAATAATACTTTTTCTATCGATAATATAAACAAGTCTTCACATAATTATTATTTTCATCCATTCTATTATATATACCTCTTTTTTACAAAATATCAACTTTTGATATCCTATTATTAGCGTATCTGTTTTTTTTATCCTACTTTTGTCAATTCCGTGATTAGCCAATCGAATAAAATCACAGAATAGAAATTGATCTATTTTATTGGTCAATTTGAAAATATTATTTAATGTGAGGTTATTATATTCCTAAAAGCGGCTCTGCCCCGGGAAGACGGGTAAGGGCCCGTGGGCGCCCAATTAGACATTCCCCATTCGCCATATGCCCATCAGAGGGAGCCCTTAATTACGGTTCATGTTAACCACTCAAAAGGCCTTCCACATCCTTTATTTCTATGGGATGATCCTTTGATTCTCGCATTTATTTTGTTTCACTATAGATTTATTTGCAATTTGTAATTTTAAATCTATGTACCCGAACAGTATTTATCCAGCCATTGATTCAACCTTTCTTTTTGTATCATTTTTGACATGCTTTGAGGTATTTAATATGACATAAGAGTATATAATTCAATTACTATTTTGACTATTTTCGTTATACTCGTATTTAAAGTTTTATAACGAGTAAATCAACATCTTGTTTATATTAACACTCGTTCCTACAGCGAAATGAAACACATATATGTATTTCTGATGATTATTGTACAATAATTAAATTTATTTATCTTTTTTTGTATTTATGTTAATCCTTATTATCTAACTAACTAACTAACCATCACGCCGTCTCCCCGAAGGGGTAGGCAGAAAGAATGGACTGCCACACCTTTATTTCCTGACATATTTCTCTCGATTCCTCAACATTCATACATCGTGTCATGCACGCGCGTCGATTTCTCTGACTCCTCACATGGCCGACATTCAATATTTGATTTATTTGATCGTGCCACGTTTTCCTCGGTCTTCCTCTATTTCTGGTTCCATTTACATCATTAACATATAATTTTTTTACCATTCTTTCTTCATTCATTCTTTCCATATGTCCAAACCATCTTAATGATCCTTTCATTATTTTGTTCATGACACCATCATTCGCACCGCATTCACTTCTTATATTTTCATTCGACACTCTATCATACACAGAATATCCACACATTCGTCTAAGAGATCTCATTTCTACTGCATTTATTCTACTTTCATCCTTCCTTTGCCAGTTCCATGCTTCGCTTCCATACATAAGGGTCGGTAGAAGAACACCATTGTGCACTGCCATTCTAGCTTTTTTGGATAGGTTTTTGTTTGCGATGACAACTTTAAGTGCACCATTCACTTTGTTGCCTGCCCCAACCCTTCTTTCAATATCCCTCTCCACTCGCCCATCTCTTGTAAACATACTACCTAAATACACAAACTCAACTACTTGCTCCAAATTTTCACCATTCACGCTAATGTTGCAGACTGTCGTGGTTTCTTCCTTTTCAAAAATCATTACCTTGGACTTATTAACATTCATCATCAGATCATTTCGCATGCATACCTCATACATACAATTCACCAGGACTTGTAGTTCATGCTCGTTGTCAGCAAGTAGGACAGCGTCATCCGCATACAAGAGACAGCTTACTGACACTCCGCTCATTTTGGCACCTACATCCAACCCTTTCAGCTCTCTCATACAGTTGTCCATATACAGATTAAATAACCACGGGGACATTACGCAACCTTGTTTGACACCTTTATTGATATCAAACCAGGCTGTAAGATCTCCATTTACTCTGACACTAGCAGTGCTTTCCGTGTATAGCGATCCTTATTATCATGCATAATTATTTGAAAACAATATCTTAATTTAAAATTAAAGTAAACTAACCATCATGCCGTTTCCCCAAAGGGGACCGTAGAACGAATGGACCGCCAAACTGTCATTTTCTGACATAATTCTCGGTTCCCATACATTCATACACCGTACCATGCACGTACGTCGATTTTTCCGACTCGTCACGTGACCGAGATTCAATGTTTGATAAATTTAATCGTGCCACGTTTTCCTCGCTATTTTTCTATAACTGGTTTCTTTTACGTCGTTAGCATATACTTATTTTATCATTCTTCCTTCATTCGTTATTTTCATATGCCCAAAACATCTTAATGGTCCTCTAAATTTTTTTTATACCACTTTCATTGGCCTTTTTTATTGCATTAATGAAATATAATATAAATTTATTGTAAATAATGAAAACAAAATTAAAAATTATATAAAATTTCTTTATCATTATAAATTTAGTGTGCTTCCACTTGTGCTTATCGTCGACCGGATTCGACAGCTTGCAGTGGAAGTACACTAAATATATAATAATAAAGAAATGTTGTACAATATTTTTTTTGTTATTATTATTTAAAATGAACTCCTACCAAGAAATTTCAATTAAAAATATTAATTATTATAATAAATTTATCGATAAAATATAGACTTTAAATATGAAAATAATGAATCGTTAAACTAACAATATGTTTTTTGATTAAATTCATTTTGTTATAAAAATCAAATTTTGGAAATCCATTTTAAATAGAAAACATCCTTCTGTGGCTTTAACAGTATACAATACATGTTATGTATATAATATTATGTGATGCTACGTTATGTTTGAAGCTGTTATTTTTACATTGATTGAACTTTGCGGTTAAAATATGGGATCCCGAGTGATTCATCGCAAAATTATTCGTGCCGGATTATGAACATTATTATACCTGGTGAGAAAATCAATTTTTAATGCTGGCATGCATGCTTATTAGCGATAGAATTTTAATTAAAATACCTTTAACCCAACAATTACGTAAGACGCATTAGATTATAAGATTAAATCTCAAAATTAACATAGATGTTTTCGGCGGAATACTGGATCCCTCAAATAATGATGTGTATGAAGATATTACCAGACATAAAATAATCAACGTTTTTTTTTGTTTTGTTCACCCGTGTCGAATATGCTTAAGGAAACAAGAAAAGTCCAATCAAGTATGGCGATATACACATCGCACGCTTAATAGAACACTGGCTTAACTTAAAAAAGCAAGTTTTACTCAATCATTTGTTTTAACAAAAACAGTCGAAAAACACGTACGAGTGAAAAAGACCGATATAAGAAACGATGGATAGCGTTAACACAAGCCTCTGTCTAATGTTAACTAAATTATGACCTTAACCATAATCAGTCAGTTTACTATAAAGCGTGCGACATGTACATGTACAAGTGTGTAATTATTATTTCTATAGTAAATAAAACAAAAATTTAAACGCTTTGATAAGGTAGTGACTACAAGAAAATAATTTAGTTATTTGATAAATCATGGTGGAAATTCATTGTACTTATTGAAAATGATAAAAATATGTAAAAATATCCAATATATTTAGTTTGAATCCACTAATCTCTTTATTTTCAACCGGTTTCGTCAGTTTGCTGCCGAAATCGGTCGAAAACACAAACATTAGTAGATTAAAAAAATATAAACATATTTTTTTCTTCAATTTCATTATTTACCTACTATTCTTATTCTTCTTTGGTGCGTGTCAGGTCTCCCCAACGTTGGCGATCACTGCAGCAAAGGCATCTCTATCCTGCGCCACTTGGAACAGGTTGTGAACTCTTGTTATTCCTGTCCACTCTTTGATATTCCGCGGCCAGGACAGCTGATTTCTACCAATTCACCGACGTCCCTCCACTTTACCCATTAATATCAGTCAAAGGAGGTGGTATTTTTCTCCCTTTAGCACATAACCCAAATATGAGACCTTCCTAATTTTCACACTCGACAACAGCTCTCTATTGGCTCTGGCTCTCTGTAGTACGTCTGCATTACTGACCCTATCGGTCCACGGTATACGGAGCATTCTGCGGTATATTTACACCTCGAACGCTTCCAACCGGTTCATTACAATCACTTTCAGAGTCCAGGTTTCGCAGTCATATAGTAGAACAGACCATATATAATATTTAATCATTCTTTGTCGGAGTTTCAAGTTAAGATTATCGTTGCAAAATAATGTTCTCGTTTTATTAATAGCAGCTCGTGCAACTTCAAGTCTGCATTTTATTTCAATGTCCGGGCCTTTAATTAGTTACTATAAAATGATACAATGTATCTTGCAATGTAAATCACGTTATATTTTACTTTTGAAAATGTTAACTGCTGGACATGTGCCAACCCCATACTTCTCCACATCAAATCTTGCGCACTTCTCATCCAGTCACCAGCAATTTTTCCAATGTCATCATACCATCATGTGGGGAGTTTTTCTCTACTTCTTCTATCTTCACAAGGTCTCCACTTCACCACCCTTCTGGTCCATCTTTGATCTACCAGTTCGGCAATATTTCCCGCAAATAACGATTTGAGCTTTTCCACCCTTTCGACGACATCCGTTACTCCCGACCTTCTACGTATTTCAGGGTTTCTTAATCAGTCTGACAGTCTTACATGTACGTGTCTTTGTGATACATGGAGTCTCCTTATGCTCATGGTGGTCATTATATTGGTATATATTTTACTTAGAAAACAGGTTTTATTAAATCAAGGTTTATATAAATACGAAATAATTCGACTCAAGTCAAGGTAGCAAAATATATTGGAAATACAGGACTATTTACGGAAACGTTTTTTTTTTAAGATTTACTATATTTTATGAGACAGGCGCGTTTTATCTTACCAGAACATTATCTAATGTTCTAGTAAAGTATTATTTATAAAAAGTAAATTTTATTTTGCTCTAGTAAATGAATTTATCATGAAAATCTCGGTTATAAAAAATAATAAATAAATTTTCATCTATATGATTGTAAATATAAGATTATATTTTTATCTCGTAAGATTTAAATCTATCAATAAAAATTTATTATATAGAATCGGGTCTTGTTTGGGTCTAAATTAAAGTCTCCTTTATCAAAAGGCAAGTCCCCTAGATCTCCTACCAACTGTAAAAATATGCTTTGTTTATGTTTAATACGAATGAAAACGTCTGTTTTCTAGAAACTGTATTATAATTTATGTTAATGACATGTTTCGCTAATATTAATTGATATTCATTGTTTAATAAGGTGCTTTAGTTCATTGTTCAACAAACAATAAATATGATTAAAAGCTTTTATTTTTTAGAAGTTATCTTATAAAAAAAGCGAAATCTGTCTTTTCCATAAAACATATATAAACTTCTAAAAAGTTGACATTTTCATTCAAATGTACTATGTAATATGGTTACATAGTACATTTGAATGAAAATGTCAACTTTACATTATTGTTCCAAGGTATAATAACTGAAAATATAAAATAACCCCAATTTATTACTTCGATCATTAAACCGATGTTCATTTCACGTCAATCTAATGCATTATACATGCGGCTCGGTCCAACGATTCGAATTGATTGACTGGAAATTTCATTTCGTCGCAATTTGATTACACATTGTTCGACTCAAAATACCCACACATTACCCTTGCACATAGCTGTTCTGGACGAATCTTGGTCGAAACAATTGGCAGTAGAAAATTAATTTAACTATTCGGCCAAGTCACGCGCGCACAACAAAATGTTCAGTCACCTATAATGTCTAAGTCACGGAGTTTAAACTATTCTCAATAATTTGCAAAACTAATACGTGCAGAATATTCAAATAAACATATTCACTGAGACCACTTGTATCTGACAAATTTAATGATTTTTGATCATGTTAAGAAACAAACACATACATTTTGAAGCAGTGCTACTAATATTGAATTGTTCACTGTTATATGTTGTGTATGCATATAATAAGTGATCACTTAGTTTCATTTTATTGTAAAGAGCAGTTATATTTATTCAAATGTTCACTTCTTTTCCTCCGGTCTCAATTTAATGATTGGTCTGCAGCAAGGCGACGCATCTCCTCTTCCACCCCGCTCGGTCCTCGGCAACTCTCTTCAACTCCGCATAAGAGGTGCAGCCCATATCTCGGCAAATCTGATCTAGGTACTCTTGGCGAGGTCGTTCTCTGCCAATCGATCCTCGACCAGTTCCTCCAACACATCATGCAGGAAACATTCGTGTCGCAACACATGTCCAATCCATCTTGCGCCAGCCTCTCCGCTATAGTTTTCAACATGTGCCTATTCTCTTCAACTCTGTTGTTCACTTATGTCTATGAAATAGTTTAAGCCTCGAAGAATTCGTTCGTTAAAATAAATTAGCACAATTTTTTTTCGAAAATACACTCCTTCATGCGTAACTAAAACATTAATGGTTATCTTCGACAGTGCTAGCACGGAAAGTTTTATCGCCCAATATGCGGGACAAACCTACCTCCGGTGATGCCGGGAGGGAGAGCAATCAAAATGTCGAACATCCTTCACCGTTGTTGCGGTCGCCCTGCACTTCTCCTTGCTGTCCACGGTCTCCAAGTCAGCAGTCTTCTTGTCCATTTTTCATCTGAACTTCTGGCAACGTGACCTGCCCATTGCCATTTTAGTGTCGCCACCCGGTAGATGATGTCACTGACCTTTGTTTTTTCTCTCGCCGTATCGTTTCTGACTCTGTCTCTTAGGCATGGAAATGCCGAAATATCCTCCAAAATTATAGTCAAAACTATAATAACATTCGCATAACTTTTGAATAACATTGTCAATTCAGAAAAATTATCACGAATGTAAATTCTTCAATAAAAATAAATAATTCAGAACCATACGTTCTATCCTTAAATATTCTTCCTCCGGCATGAACCTGACCCCATCAATTTATTATTAACCTACGCAAGTTTTCGGTTCTCAATATTAATTCTTTTTAGTTTTCGTCATAATTATTTTTGCCTTTGATCATCTATTATTCCCCGGACTTATTTTTAGCCCGGGGCTACAATTTAAACCGACATCGAATCCTTAAATACTGAACACGCTAATAAAGAAAAAATAAACGAGAAGAATTCGTTTGACTTGTTCGTTTGAAAAAAATTCTGCTGTGTTATATTTATAATACTAATTTAAAAAATTGTTAAACCTCTATCGTGCGGCTGGCTACATTTGAAGTCCTTAAAATGGTTTCATAACTGTTAATGCAAAAACTTTGTATTATATCACAAATTGTATTTATTATACTTTACGACGTTTTTTTATTATTTTTTTTTTGTAGCACCTGATGATGTCAACATTGGTTGATGAAACAGCTGTCGTAAAGTAAAACAAATATAAATTGTGATATAAAACATAGTTTTTGCATTAACAGTTATAAAATGTTAAAATATCATAGTGTTTCGGCCAAAATAATGGACTATTTAAAATGGTTTCAAATGCAGACTATATTTGCAGCTCACATGCGAAAATACAAAAAGCACTTTTTAGAATTGTGATATAGAAACAATTATACTAATTTGCTTACTACCTATGGTCATACAACTCTTAAAGAGTTTTAGCTACCTTAATGATATTTCTCCAAGCTCTTCGATTGTGCGCGTTTTGCTCCCAACAATCTGATTCGCCCAAACTAGGCAGATCAGCCAAAGCATTATCTATTAGGCGCTGTTGAAGATGTAGGCCTTCTAAGAGGTCTTATTAAACACTAACCACAAACCAAGAAATTTTTTTCGCGTAAACTGAAAATGTAACACCACCTGCAAATGTAGCAACATCATGAAGTGCTCTTCTAGTACGTTTTGCGTCAAAATAACGAAATTCTAAATTATAATGTAAATATGTTTTAAACGTATAATGTAAAATAATTGGGATTACTTTCTATTGAAAACATCTTGTACTCGTATCCAATGTCTTATTTTATTTTGTTTTCGCTTAATCGCCATTTCCTTCCAAACACAAGATACAAAATGCAGTTTCCAAAGCTCTTACATTACGCTTTTTTTCGTTTGCAGGGATATATATCACGAAACCATTTCCCCACGCAACGGCACGTCAGCGATAGTCGACTACCTTTATAAAAAGACGGAAAAAACACTAACGATTTATATTCCTGGGGGTTATACAAAGGAGTGTATTTGCTTGTACCAAGGCGCAATTAGACTTAATAGAAGCTTCCAAGTTTCCCCCATTGCAACTTGGGTAAAAAGAATACACGCAATGGAAGATGAAAACGTTCGCTGGGCTGCAATAATGCCGGATTCTGCGGTGATTCGCATAAATAGATTCGAGGGAGACACAATGCACGACGTCCAATCATTTCATCGGAGTTTTTGTCACGATTTCAAAGTTGTAACTAGATTTTACGAGTTTGGAAACATAGCTATAAAATGATAAGCCAATAGTAAACAAGCATTTGAATATGAATGCGTGTATACTGTCCATCTATTTATTTTTAGTATTGTATGGGAAAAAAATTTACTCTTTTAGATTTTACGAAATAAATTAAGAAAATTATAAATTATTGAAACTGAGAAAAATATCTGTACAAATGCAATCAAAACGAGTTGTTCAATTACTTCCGACATTTTTAAAACAATTAAAAGATAATGTTTTTTTTTATTTTTTTTTATTAAAGTTAGAGTTGTTCACAAAGTAATAAAATATTGTTCAATTAATTTGCAACACAAAGTTATGTCGATACAAAATCACTTTATATTTTATAATTATACAATACTTACGTACTAACTAACTTACAATCACTCCGTTTTTAACACAATTTAATTGCGATTTTTTACTTAATTAAACACCTGCGGTTTTTTTTTCTCCTTGTATTTATTTGAGTGCGCTTCTTAGATACATATGATAAATATAAAATATAAGTGAGCATTGAATAATTAAAAGACGGTTTTTAATTTATTTAAAATACGATTTTTTTTATTAAGATATCTCTCACCTGAGAGATTTTCATTTAATGAAATCACTTTACTAATTATCTATCGCATCGTAGTATGGAGTGATGAATAGCGTATTTATCTTGAATTCTATGTATTGATATTATTATTACATATAATACATTGAATGGGCGAATTTAAATGTGATGACTTTATAATGATTTTTTTCTTTGGAGGATTTTAATGATCATTTATTTTTTACACCACTTTTTTAAATATCTGAATCAAAAAATATATATAAATTAAAAACGGTATTCAATGATGCATCGATAGAGTCAATGTGGGGTTATTCCACAATGTAGTGGATTGTATGGTATCTTTAGTGATGTGGGGTAGTTACCAAATCGGCACACGTGTCGCCCTGTGGCGCTGCAGTCGGTGGGGCGAATCTTCTAACAATCACCGCCATCCAAAAGGACATAAAACTAAATTTATCGCCCGGCAACCCTTGGTTTCCACACTGCACTAAAATCTCAAACAGCACCCACCAAATTTTTCCATCAGTTTGCCCCGTAATAAAAAAAAACATACAAAGCTTTACCGTTTAATAGTTATTATTTGGTTCTTTTTACTATGTTGTTGTGTTTTACCGGGACAGTGCGGGTTTCTTTGTGTTAATCTACGTCTGTCTTATCTGTCGGCGCCTCTTACTTTGAACGCACTGGAAAAACGGGAAAAATTTAAGAGAGGGTCAGTTGTACGTGAGGGAGTCGATTGAATAGAACGAAGTGTGAAAATAGGATAAAAGATGCTACAAGGATACATTATTTTTTGTAATTCAGTGTAAACCTTATTACTATTAGCTTAATAAGTTTAATGATATAGATATCGATTTCATATAAATAAACATTTTTCACTAATTATAAACTTATTATTTTTGTCCATATTCTATGATTTTTGTTAAATTTTTTAATTATTTAATTAACGTAATTTTCTATTTTTTTCATACTCCAACTTTCACAATACTTTAACCTCCCTTTGTATTCATGTTTATGGTAAGACATTTGATAATGCCTTAGACGGGTGAAACATGCCATTCACATCAAATATAATAAAATTTCTAGAAATCGGAAGTTTTCATTCGTATTAATAATGTATTTGTTATCCTTAAAAAAAGCACGCAATTAAAACATGTTTTCCTGTTTCTATTGGTATTTATGCTTAAAACAAAAACAAACAATGATTAACATGGCTTGGTTTATTTTTACTTAAAACCATTATATATTAATTATGATAAGTGAGGAAGTGAAGTGAAAATGTTATGAACAAAATAATGAAAGAATCATTAAAATTATATGTATACGTTAACAATGTAAATGGAGTAAGGAGTCGAGGTAGACCGAGGAAAACATGGCATGACCAAATTAATCAAATATTAAAAGTTGGTCATGTCAGAAGCCGGAAGAATCGACGTGCGTGTATGACTCGATGTATGAATGTGGAGGAAGCTAGAGAGTTGTGCCAGGATAGAGTAGTGTGGCGGTCCATTCTCTCTGCCTACCCCTGCGGGGAAACGGCGTGACGGTTTGTTGTTGTTGTTTTAAAATGATTTGAGCACATGGAAAGGATGAATGAATGGTAATGAAAATATAATATATCAAAATGACGTCAGAGAAACTAGAAATAAAGGAAAATCAATAAAATATTTAATGTCAAGGAATCAGAGAAATCGACGGGTTGCATCACACGATAAATGAATATTGAGGAATCGAAAGAAGTATGTCAAGGAAATAACAGTTTGAAAGTTCATTTTTTCTGCCTACCCTTTCGGTACCTATACGGCGTGATGGATAGTTAATTATTTCAATTTTAATTATTCTTGAAAGCTTATTTTTTAAATTATATTGGTTTTTACCTCAAATTATTTTTTAGAATTCAAATCTTAAAAATGTTTTATTTTTTTACTATTCTACGGTTTTGTGATTGGTTTAATTTGAATTTGAAAAACATTTCCATTAACTCTTATTATTATTCTTTGAGTAATCAAAACTCTGCCCTTTAAGAAGCTTTTATTGCCAACGAATTTGAATAGATATTCCATTACAGATAAAATGGGAAAGAATCTTCCTGGAATCCAATTAACATAATATATTCATTGATTACACTTACTCCCAATACTTAGTATCGGGAGCGCATTACCAATAAATAAAGATAAACTAATTGCAGCTTCGGACGTAATCCTCAATACTAGCGATGGGAACTAAAAAATGGTTTTAAAAATCGATTTTTTGTTGTTCATTTTATATTCGATTAATAATTCACCTTTCAATGTACACACTTTACAGATTTTTAAAAAGAAAACACGTGTTGTTGACATTATCTGTCTTGATACACACTTTACATTGCACACACTTTACAGATTTTTAAAAAGAAAACACGTGTTGTTGACATTATCTGTCTTGATATGTGTTGTAAAAATTCACAATATTTAATTGTTTCGTATTATAATATAATATATTATGAAATCTTCGCTTCCTATTTCTGAATTTGTGGTACTTTTCTCAGTATTAAGAAATCAGATGATTTATTTTCTGATAGCTTTCAATAAACAATTCAAAACTTCGTCAATTTTAATCCATATTGTACGGCTTCGATCCAATATGTGATTTACGTTTTTTTTTAAATTAGCTTTACATGACTTTCTCGTTAATTATTGTTAGTTTTTGTTTTTAATAATTAAGATTCACTTTTCACATAAATGTTTCGGATGATTCTCGTCCTTCATCCTTCTAAGCGTACAAATTAAGTACACAAATTAAGAATAATGTTTTCATATGTGTAATCGTGATGATGCTTCGGTGGAAACGAAAACAGGGTTCGAGAAAACAAGATTAAGTCGTGTAAAAACAAAGTATTACTAACAATTTACATCTTCGTCTCTATTGACCCGCAACGGGTAAAATCCAGTATTTCTCTACAGATATTGGTAATATTCCAGAAAAACCAAAAACTGGTTTAAAAAGCATAAAAATTGGAGAAGTATTATCCTGGCGTTGTCTAGCAAATGTAACCTTTCACATTGCATTAATAAAGATTTTCTGTTTGATGCTTACACCTATTCTTAATATACGGCGCTTGTGCAGATTGAACTAAAAAAAATTAAGTCTTGTCCAACATAGTAGCATATATACAACTTCCCGAAATTTGTCAGACGTGGTGGTTGTAAGAAGGGCAGAATGGGGAATGTTGTTAACATAAAGCGATCGCTTAACCCAACCAATGACAGGTCAGAAGTTTTGTAAACGCCTCGACCACCATATTCTGTTTCCAAAAAAAAGAAAAAACAATTTACATATTCGTCTCTATTGAGATACAATCAATCCTTAAAGTATTACAAGTTTTATCACACATTTTTCTAAGAGATATCATGTCTACTGCATTTATTCTACTTTCATTCTTCTTTCGAAAATTCCATGCTTTGATTTAATGTGAAGCTAATATATATTTTATAATAAACTTTATATCGATTAATCGAAATTAAAATAAATATTGTTTTATTAGATTATGCCCATCACTACCCTATACATTGTCCCCGAACTGTATATCATTCCAGAATAATCCTAGTCGCGTGCGTATTGCCAACGAAACGGAATTATCGCCTCAGTCGTATACGATAGTATAATGTGACGAATGATTTGGGGCTCATACACTTTTATGGAAAGTGGTGTCATATGTACACATTTATTTTATTTTTATTAACTTGTTATGGCACACTTATTTCATTTTACTGCTTGTTCTCCAATGTGCTAATTGGATCGTAACAACGAACCACTATTCTGGTTCATAAAAGTATCTTATTTACACCATTCTCATATGCGAAACACTTCCATCTTTTATAATCCTCTCACTAGAATGTACCTATTAATATTTTATTACTATGGCGTAGACTCGCATTACATTCAATATTGATATATTGTATGCATTTAATAAATACTATTTTAATGCAGCTTAATCGGGTGGTGGTCTAGGGGATAGAACGCTTGGCTTCTGATCCAGGGGACATGAGTTCAAGCCTGGACACGACCAGATTCCTTCTTCATAATAATGAGCTATTTTCTGCTCATATTGAAGATTGTAAAAATAAATTCTATTATCATTGATGCAAATCCTTGATCTTAGTCTTTAAAAAAAAAAAAAAAAATATTAATACGATATCATTAAATTATCTTCGATACATCTAAATTAATCGTTAGTATCGTTAAAATATGGGCTGATTGTGTGGAAGAAGATTGGGTGAAAATGGAAGGAGCTGGGGAATGGAAAGAAATGGCCAGAGACAGAAGTCAGTGGAGGACCGTTGTGGAGGAGGCCAAGTTCCACACTGGGATGTTGTGCCGACAAATGAATGAATTAATCTATTTATTAGCACAATTTTTTTTTTTTTTTTTAAGTGTTGAATAAATTAAATAAAGGGAATTTTGCCAGTTAACGCATTGATCAAATGTAAAAAAAAATAACAGACTTTCAAAAATGAGAACTGCCAGAAAATAGAACAAGTTACCGAATTATTATGTAATAATCAAATAAAACTGTGTTTTTAAATAACTTCACTTTTGTCTTTATTTTGATAGCAACCGGTTTCACTAGTCTGGCTGAAATAGACTAATTCCCCTTTTCAGTTGATGCCAGAAATGAATATAAAAGTGGTAGTTGATATTAAAAAACATCGTATCATTTATCATTATTTAAAATAAACTTCCATCCAGATGTTTCATTGATAACATTATATTATTGTATTATTTTACTTGTATTTGGGAAGCATGTTTATATGATACTGAAAAACGAAGGAAGTTATCGAAAAAAATTGATGCTGTAAATAGGTATATGTATTTTATCATATTTCCAGTTTCGGAAAACTGGTAAATAGCTTAGAGTATTTTTTATCAAACGTATTTCTCTTCTGCAATGACAGACCCTTCAATAAAGCTAACCTAAAATTTTGTGGGGGTGAGAAATGATAAAATATTAGAGTTGATTATTTTATAGTGGTGTCTACTTATTACTACCCCCATGATGGGAGCTCGGCAGGATAGTCGGCGATAAAGGGAGAGCGCACGGGGGGTGTAATAAACAATCCAAATTAACCGCACAATCAGCACAAAATGTCTCCAGCAATGTACGCTGTGTGTATTGAATGACAGAAAGTTGTGGGAGCTATTTGTTATTTTAGAAATATTTCACCAAGAGGTAATTTAACTTTCGGTACGTTAATGATACGAATTATTCACTGAGAAATTAATATAACACTAGAATTTCTTCTATATTCGCCTTCAATTTGTGTTGTGGATTCATATTTGAACAACACTTTATTTCACTTAACACAGACATGTTTTGGTTTTAATATAATATAACCTTACTCAATCTACAAAATTTCACTTTGATAAATGATGTGAAATTTGTGTAATTGATCAAAAAAACGAACTAACTAACCATTACGCCTTTTCCCCGAAGGTCTAGACAGAAATAACGGATTGCCACACATTTCTTTCCTGACATATTTCTCTAGATTCCTCTACATTCATACATCGTGTCATGCACGCGCGTCAATTTCTGACTCCTCACATGGCCGACATTCAATATTTGATTTATTTGATCGTGCCACGTTTACCTCGGTATTCCTCTATTTCTAGTTCCATTTACATTGTTGATTTATATATTTTTACCATTCATTGTTCATTTATTCTTTCCATGTGTCCAAACCATATTAATGATCTTTTCATTATTTTGTTCATAACACACATCATTCGTACCGCATTCACTTCTTATATTTTCATTTGACACTCTTATAGAGTATCCTCACATTTGTCTAAGAGATCTCGTTTTTACTGCATTTATTCTATTTTTATCCTTCTATGGCCAGTTCCATGCATCGATTACATATATGTATAAGGGTCGGTACAAGAACAACATTATGCACTGTCATTTTAGCTTGTAATTGATAAAGGTTTTTTTTTTTTTTTTAAAACCCAATTGGGTTATATGGTTACATTTCTAGATCCTACCACTAATTATGTACTGCTTCAGACACTTCTTATATTGAGTTGTAGTGAGATTCCTTGTGTCTTTAGGTAGTTCATTGTAAAGTTTCAGTCCATTGTTCAATATCCTTGATTGTCCTGTCTTAGTTCGTGCAATCGGTAATTGATATCTGTCACAATTCCTGGTCCAGTGTCTGTGTATGTCTGAATTTTTAGTTAATTTGTAGGTGCTGTCTGTTGGCTTTTCCATGGTCACTCTGTGTACAATTTTTAAGGTCTCATATTTGGTCAGGTCTGATATGTCCATTATGGTATGGTAGTCAATGTTATATGCTAGTTTTATTATTTTATTTTGTTGTCTTTGGAGTCTGGAGATGTCCTTTTGGTTTCCTGTCCCCCAGAAGGGAATCATATATGTCAGTCGGCTTTTTACATACGCTTCGTACATCATAACTTTTTCCCTTCTTGGTATGTAATTCTGTATTTTGTAGAAGAGGGAGTATAGCGATGCTAACTTGTCTGTTAGGTTGTCTATGTGTTTTGTCCATTTTAGTTGTCTGTCCATTGTTAGTCCTAGGTACTTTACATAGTCGAGTTCGGTTATTGCGTCATTTTTTATTTTTATACACATGTTATGGTTTTTCTTGCTTGTTTCAAAGTGTATAATGTTACACTTTTTTACATTTAAGGTCAGGTAGTTGTTGGTTGTCCAGTTGGTTAGTGTCTCTATATCTATGTTCATTTGTTTACAGGTCTCATTGTCGTTGTCGTTTTTGTAAAATATAGCAAGGTCGTCTGCGTACATAATTATTTTCCCTGTCATTTTGCATCTTGTTATGTCGTTAGTGTAAAGTATGTAAAGTAGTGGTCCCAGGATGGACCCTTGTGGCACACCAAATTCTGTCATTGTTTCGTTGCTGGTCATTCCTGACACAACTGTGTATTGTTTTCTTTGGGTGAGGTAGCATTTGAACGTGTTGTACGCCTTGCCCCTCACCCCTGCGGATGTCAGTTTGTCAAGTAGTGTGTCCAGATGTACGGTATCAAAAGCTTTTTTGAAGTCCAGTATTAGTCCTGTTATGCATTCGCCCGCATCCAGTGCTGACTGAATGTAGTTACATATGTTGGTGATAGCTGTTGCTGTTCCCTTCTGTTCTTGGAATCCATATTGCTCTTCAGCTATGTAGTTGAATGCTTTGCTCTTTATATTATATTATAACCGAAATGTTTAGTGAAATAAAGTGTAGTTTTAGCGAGTGTCATTATATTTATTGTAATATAACACGAGACTTACGATAAAGTCACTGACATTCCTTAAAAATTATAATTCACATTTATAATATAATCTGTACATTTGGCAATGTCAATCGTTCAACTGCACAATAAGTATACATAGTATTGATAAATATATCCGTTTACTAGATATTAAATAACAAATTATTGGTTGTGAGATGTTTAACCCTCCTCCGGCAATATCAAATGTATGGAAACGTTAAAATTAATATCGTGAAATTTTTAACCATATCTATCACAAAATTCATATGAAATAATGTATTTTTTTTCAAGTTTATAATAAAGGTTCTTGCAAAGCAAACATTTCATTTATAAGAGTCATAAGATTTTTAAACTTAGCGCAAAAAACATAAGTTGAATAGTTTTACGTACTTAACATTGTTTCGCGAATGTAAACTTACGTTTTCTTGGAAAGTTTGTAATAGTGCTTACAGAAAGTTAAACTTTCTTATCAAAAATATTCATTTACATGAAATTAAACTTCCTGATTATTCAAATATTTTGGAAATATTTTGATGAAAGTTTATTTTAAACAATTATTAAATTAAACAATGTTTTTTGTTCGGCTCGCAAGTTGACCAGTATGTTGATGCTAGCGAGCCTGGAGAAACCGACCACTGTTGAGATAATGGCAAAACTGGAAGTAGCAAAACTTGTCTTCCTAATGTCGAACCATCACTAATGCGTTCCTGGTATTATATTGTATGTGTATAATATCTTACCTGTACTCAATAGATGCCTTAAACATTATGCTGTTTGTAATGTCTTTTGAGTAAATTAACTGATTTGATTATTTGATTATATTTAGTTCATTAAAAAACATAGACCTAAACCTCCGAAAGCAACTAATTAAAACATTGGTGTGGGGTGTTTTACTATACGGCTGCGAGACTTGGTGCCTGGGCGAAACAGAGCACAAAAGGCTGGAGGCGTTTGAAATGTGAACCTACCGACGAATTGCCCGTGTTTCATGGAGGGACCACGTTACAAATGAGGAGGTTCTCAGCAGAGTTAAAGATAATAGGCATTGTTGAACACCATAGCGAAGAGGCGCGCGAGATGGATTGGGCATGTGTTGCGATACGAATGTTTCCTGCATGATGTATTGGAGGGAATGGTCGAAGGATCGATTGACAGCTGGCGATCTCGCCAGGAGTAACTAGACCAGATTTGCCGAGATATGGGCTGCACCTTTAATGCGGAGTTGAAGAGAGTTGCCGAGGACCGAGCAGAGTGGAAGAAGCGATGAATCGATTTACTGTAGCCCAATCTTTAGATTGAGACCAGTGTAGAAGAATTCATTCAATGCAGCAGCAAGACAGATAAAGGTGTGCCAAAGAGTTGTTACAGAATCTTTAGGAGCTCCCCTGCCTAAAATGTCCAGAAAGGATCAAGCTCTGCTGGATCTTCCAGCAGACCTTAAGTGCATAGATAATCAGCCAGAGTTTAGATCGAGACTCAAAACGCACCTTTTCAAATTATCATTTCCTTATAGGAAGGGCTGATCGACTACGTCAGGTGCAGCCCTCATACTAAATATGTTTATTATTATTATTATCTTTTTTTTTTAAACTAGTTTATAAAACGGAGCATTTTCAACAGAGCCCTTGGGACAAGTAATTCATAAAAATGGCGTCTCTAAATTATCAAATTTATTATTATTATTATTATTAAATATTATTAAATTTTCGGAAATGAATACTATTTTCTAAATATAATATGCAGTACGCATTTTTCGATCATTGCTCAGGCCACATATAACCCAAGATTACTATTATGGGTTATCTGTGAACTTAAGTCTTGAAACATGTATCCTTATTGCATTAAAGTCTATTGATTACTGATATGGACAGACGTTAGACAGACCACTTGTAGCAAAAGCACGCCGCTGTCAGATATTTCAGTCGTTGGTACTAAAAATTTAAAAGCTTTTCAAACATTATTCCAAAACTCACCATTAAGCCGCGATGCAAGTGGCCACTGGGCGGGGTTAGTGTGGCCGCCATGGAAAGTACTCACGTATCAACATGGCGACTATCGGGCCCGAATGGATCTAGAGTGTTGAGAGAAAAATGTTATTGTTTCCCTTCACTCATGAGTGATCAATATTGCTAAAACAATGTGGCATAAATGGTTTTACTTGTATTCATGCTTCAATAGTGCGATCTCGTATCATTGAGTACGTAGCAATATGAGCTATATATTTTTTTTATTTTCTGTATCTTTTAATTTAATGTAACAAAAATTTCAATATGAATACAAATAACATTTTTTTTAAAAGCATAATTATCATTTATGTAAGTGACAATAGATTATAGAGTAAAGGAAACAATAAAAAAGTAATCTACTTTGGGAATTAAAATACATTGTTTAAACCACTTTTTAAAAATAAAAAAAATATTAAAATACACGACATGTTTCAGAGGATACCTCCATCTTCAGGTGTAAAAATATAACAAAAACTAAACAAACAAAGACTTATAAAAAACGCATTTACAATTCGATACAAAAATTAAAAAAATAATAATAATAATAATGATCATTTTTTATTTTTTTTTCGAATTTTAAATGAGTTTTTTATAAGTCTTTCTTTGTTTAGTTTTTGTTATATTTTTACACCTGAAGATGGAGGTATCCTCTGAAACATATCGTGTATTCTAATATTTTCTTTTATTAAAAAGTGGTTTAAACAATGTATTTTAATTCCTAAATTAGATTACTATGGATTTCCACATAATTCCACACATTAGCATCACATCACCAAAATAGTAACATACTCGTATTTAAATTATTATAAATTGTCGTTATAGCTATAATTATTTATAAACTGTTAAATTAAAAAAAAACATGTTTTCTGTATCACAATTGTATTTTTACTTTTACGCGACAGCTTTTTCGTCAACCTACTCGTATGTTGACATCATATTATTATTATATGATGATGTCAACATAGATTGACAAAACAGCTGTCGCGTTAAATAAAAATTCAATTGTGATACATAAAATAAGTATCATAGTGTTTCGGCCAAAACAATGTACTATTATTACTTATATTAAATTTAATAAAAATGTATTCCTTGTAGAATTCACATGACAACAAAACAGCGATAGATTAGCCACCTTTTACATGTCATGAAAATCAATAGCGAAATATTTGTGTACATTAATTGGGTTCAAATAACTTGTTTTGTACAAACATGTGAAAAACAACGAAAAACTACCAACTTATCCTAAGTAGCATCCCAAGAATCAGCAATAATGTTACTCTTTGCTGCAAATAAATCTCTAGTATTCAAACATAATAAATAAAATACAAACATTTTAATCCTGATTTTGTTCATGCTGACTTCATATGATGTTAAAATAAAATAAAAATATTGTCTAGTCTCCATGGTTAACTTTACTATATTATGTCAAATTTAGCGCTACAGTCAAAGATTTATGTTTGTTTTATTTTAACATTGACGTGGCGCCCTTTGCGCTCTTCACGTATAAATACTAGAACAATCTAGACCGGAGCTTTCACGATACCGCATACGTTACCGATGCACAATATAACATTCCGAACGACTGAATCGCGACAAAAGAAAACAACTTTTTATTGAAGTGTTTAGTTTACGTATCTCCGTCTACACTTATTTTACTGTTCAAGAAAAATTCAAGTACCTACATAGATTTTGATCCAACTATTGCAATCGAACAACACTAGCTACCACACTTTAATATTATGCTGTATACTTGAAATACGTATCTCATTGAAACAGTTTCATATCTTCACAAACTTTTTTCCTTCTCATTTTGTTTCGTCGAAACTTACATCAGAAATAAATCATTTATATCAATTAACAAAATTTTTTTTTTAATCTTTTTTGTATTCATTAGGATGATGTTATTCTAAGCATTTTCAAGTTATTTCGAATAAAATAGATTAATTCGTTCTGAAACTTGCCGAACGTTTTTACAAAGGACTCCCTTCCCATCCTAACCCCACAATATAAGACCTCTCAAATTACGACACAAACACTTCCAGCCGCCACAAGCGCTCAAAATCGATCCTCCTTCAGAGGAACACTCCGGGCCACACAAATCATGCCCCCGCATAAACCAACAACCCACCAAATCACCTTCCAACAATGTTCCCATCAGACATAAGAGGAATAGCCACATGAGCTGAACCTCTGTAAGCCAGAAGATCCAAGTCCAAGTCCAACTATCCATTTAAAGACACATCTAATATGAATGTGTAATTTATTTTCGGGGGGGGGACCTGACATGGCACTCTGAGAAAAATACATGTTTACTATTTTATTTAACAAGTTGCGTCTTAAGTAATTAAATAATAATAAATATAAAACAGTTTTATTACACTTTCTTTTGTTCCAGTTCTGATCAGACAATTTTTTTTATAACTAGAATATATAGTATTATAAAATAAATAAATCTATATTCATCTTCAATTCAATTTATATAAAAAAAAAAATATAAACATCTCAGTATAATTACTAAATCGCTTATGACTATAGAATACAAATAAAAAAACCTATTTTAAACACAAAGAAGATACAATTTTGAAATTTTAAAAATTCGAAATACAATATAAACAATAAACATTAACACAAAAATACAAGATTTTTTTTTTAAATTAAGCAAACATAAAAAATAAGAATAACAAGGGAAGCAAATTGTTATTTTGTATTTTATTATATAACTTGTAATATACTTCTACCACCAAGAAACTGATATTAAAAAACCATTACAGTTAAGATAATCAAATGATTTTACTGAAATCTCTTGATGGAAGTTCATTTTGAATGATAATTAAATAAAACGATGTTTTTTAATTACTTCCACTTTTGTCTTTATTAAGACAGCTGTCTTGATAAAGACAAAAGTGGAAGTAGTTAAAAAACATCGTTTTATTTAATTATCATTACAATTAAATAAACGGTTTATAATGAAAAAAAACTAAATAATTAACCATCACGCCGTTTCCCCGAAGGGGTAAACAAAGAGGTACATGTACCGCCATATCGTTTAAATGACATACTCTCTAACTTCCTCCACATTCGTACACCGTAACCTGCACGCTCGTCAATTTTTCCGACTTCGAATGTGGTCGCCTTTCAGTATTTGACTAATTTGGTAATGCTACGCTTTACTTGGTCTTCCACGGCTTCTCTTTCCCACCCTGCATGTTTACAACATTTAACCATTCTTCTCTCGTCCATTCGTTCCATATGTCCAAACCATCACAGGGACCCTTATTTAATTTTACTTATGATGCAATAAATATGCATTCTATTAATGCAATATAATGAAAATGTTTTAGCCAATTTAGTAAATAAACAAATAATACACAAACGCTATGATTATTTATGTGAAAATTGTCAAAAAAAACGCCGTATATTCATTATTAAGAAATAATATCATTAATTTTAAAGATGAGTTATTCAATACATACTTATGATTCTATGTTTCGTACATAAAATAATGAAATTTGTTTTGAATACTTATTTATTATTCAAAACATACTTATGATGTGATATTTTCACAGTTTCCAGTTTCTTTGACCAGTTTCTTTGATCACACATAAATAGTGAAATTTATTTTGAATACTTCTTATGAAATATATTTATAGGTTTCCAGATTCATATTTCAATATGTTAAATTGGTTCTGAAGTTTCAAATCCTTGCATATACTTCTGTGTACAAAATTGGCAGCTTTCCATTTCATAACAAATAAATTTTCAAGTCTTTGATATATCACCTATGAACCGTGGCAAGCACTACAGGTTTCAATATCCAAAGTGCATTTTTATTCCGTCCTTCTTTTACAGTGAGTATTTTATTTGTATGAGCAAAATTTATGTATAGAGCTTGCTACGTACTATTTTCCCGGTTTGAAACACAATAAGCAATACGTGCAAACATATTGGTAGTTAGCGCCTGTAATCTACTGGTTGGTTCAAACCCGATACTTATCTTAGTTACAGAACGCTAGCTTTTAGCATGAAAGCCATCTCTGCTTATTTTTATTAAAATTCTGTTTGACTTCATTCTGTATGGAATCCCTTTTGTATGGAAGCGACGTATGAAACTGGCAGAAAAAGGATGAGAGTAGAATAAACGCGGCCGACATTCATATTTGATTTATTTGATCGTGCCACGTTTTCCTCGGTCTTCCTCTATTTCTAGTTCAATTTACATCGTTAACATATCCTTCTTTACCATTCTTTCTTCATTCATTATTTCCATATGTCCTAACCATCTTAATGATCCTTTCATTATTTTGTTCATAACACCATCTTTCGCACCGCATTCACTTCTTATAATTTCATTCGACACTCTATCATACACAGATTATCCTCACATTCGTCTAAGAGATCTTATTACTACTGCATTTATTCCACTTTTATCCTTCTTTTGCCATATCCATGCTTCGCTTTCATACATAAGGGTCGGTAAAAGAACACCATTGTGCACTGCCATTCAAGCTTTAACTTTTCGTTAAAAATAAAACATGTGATTTTGGGTTATTACTTTATTTTCTAATCAATGGTTATACAATATGGTGACTGCTAGGTAGTTACTTACTGAATTTGGCAAAAAGTTCCGGATGCGTTCTTTTGTGAAATTGAGTTAAATATACCATTAGTGTTATTTTTGCACACTTTATGTTTTGACAAAACGTTAGAGCTGTATTTTTTTTTATTACATTTTTTTATGTATTTTTTTATGTACAATTGCATTCAACCCCTATTTTTTTAAATATGTGTTTTTTTTTTAAATTTAGTTACTAATATATCTTGTAGATAACGTTATGCTACGTAAATTGATTTTTGAAATAAACAATTTGGAACAAAAATAACATTTCTACAAATAATCAAAATAATGTAAAAATCTTATCCTCTCTCCTGTAAAATTCAGAAACAGTTGGGACCTTTTGCTAAATAGGTACCGAAATACTTTTTATGTTTTATTTGTAAATAAGTACGGAGATAACGCAATATAGAATGAAGAACATTTGGGTATTGTTCTGGAACAGAAATAAACCATTTATCAGTAGGAATAAGATTAGCCCCGGAGTATCGTTCACCCGTGTCTGTTTAGTACCCCTAGCAGAAATTGCGAATGTCACTTGAAAGTTTGTCGGCAATATGTTTGTGTCTGCGGGAGACGAGATCTCGCTCCGGAGGGTCGGAAGATGAAAGGGAAACATGACCTGGGTCCATAATCATCTCCAAGAGAGACCCAGTATCTCCCTTATTGATCGCCTGTTACGTTATTTGTGCACAACGGAATGAGGGCATTAATGACAGAGATATTCACGTTCTAAAATTGAATTTCGTTATTTTAACTAAATAGTTTATGATACTATAAAATATTTTGGATTTTTTTTATTTATGAAGTAAGACCATGTGCGGACTACTTAATGCGTATTGTGTTAAATTTAAATAATACTAACAGTTAGTATTAGTATCTCTACCGCATTAAAGTTATAAGCGTTTTCGACTGCTGCTATTGTCTGATCAAAACTAGAACAAAAGAAATTGGAATAAAACTTAATACTTTGTTTATTACTTAATTAGTTCATAAGGCAATTTGTAAAATAAAATAGTAAACATATAATATAATCAATAACATATTCATTATAGATGGACATTGAATGGATAATTAAAACACTTCATTTATTTTATTCGAAATAACTTGAAAAGTCCTAATGAATAAAAAAAAGTAAAAAAATATTGTTTTCGTTACTTGATAACTAACTAACTAACCATCACGCCGTCTTCCCGGAGGGGTAGGCAGAAAGAATGGAACGCCACACTTCTGTCCAGACATACTTCTCTCGATTTCTCTACATACATACATCTTGTCATGCACGCACGTCGATTTCTCCGACTCCTCACGTGACCGATATTAAATATGTGATTAATGTGATCGTGCCACGTTTTCCTCGGTCTTCCTCTATTTCTATCTCCGTTCACGTCGTTTACAATTACCTTCTTCACCATTCGGTCTTCACTCATTCATTCTATGTGTCCAAACCATGACCCTTTCAATATTTTATTCATAACACTTTCATTCGCACCGCATTCACATCTTATGCTTGCATTTGACACTCTATCATATACAGATTTAACACACATTCGTCTTTACATAATACAATATACGATCTAACTCTAAAACTGTAACTTGTTTTTAAAGCAATTTCAAAGATAAAAAATAAATAAAAAGGGAGTTCAATAACTATACAAAAATTGTTGTTGGAGTTTTGATTCGAATTGTCATGATTGAAGTTAATTAAATTGTTCGTTTTTCCAAGGTTTTCTATAAAACAGACATTTTCATTTGGATTCATAATTTAATTATCTGAGGATGAATGTGATTTAGTTAAAGGTAATGATTTTTGAAAAAGAAGAAACTTCAGATCGCGCCTGTATGACATGATGTATGAATGTTGAGGAAGCGAGAGAAATATATCAGAAATGAAAATAATGGCAGTCCATTATTTCTGTTACGTCTTCGGGAAGACGGTATGATGGTTAGTTAGTAAGATAGTTTTTATATATTATTTATTATTTGGCGATGAGGTTCGCAACCCATCACGCCGCGTCTCCCGCGGGGCGAAAAGAGTAGGATGGAGTGCCGCATCAGTAAAAGTGTGACAGTCCATTCTTTCTGCCTACCCTTTCGGGGAGACGGCGTGATGGTTAGTTAGTTAGTTAGTTAGTTAGAGTTTAATATAATTGTTCAAGAAACAAAAAATAACTCTTCATGTAACACTCAAAGTCAAAAGATGAATATTAAGAAAACAAAATATGTTATCAACACTAAAAATCGAAAACGATTAGCTTGATCGGGTTCTTCTTCTTCTTCTTTTTGTCCTGTCACACCTCCGTGGTGCATAGGGCCTCAAGGAATCTTCTCCACCCGATTCTATTGCATGCCTGATGCTTAACATCGGGTTAATCGATACAAATACCAAGAATATTGTCTTATTACTACTGCAGAAATGATATAAAAACAAAAATAGAGATGTCCCGAAAAGGCTTCTTCAAAATGAAACCGGTGCTTTGCAACAATGACCTATCCATCGAATTGCGAATGAGAATAGTTCGATGTTACGTCGTACCCGTCTTGTCGTACGGAAACATTGATATTGACAAAAGCTATAACCAAAAAGCTAGTTGCCTTTGAAATGTTGATATATCGTAGAATGTTACAAATATCACGAGCATAAAGAATCACGAACGAGGAAGAATTGCAGCGAATGGAGAAGAAAAAAATGTCAGGAGCAT
Organism: Lepidostoma basale; assembly: GCA_022606425.2. NCBI lineage: Eukaryota > Metazoa > Arthropoda > Insecta > Trichoptera > Lepidostomatidae > Lepidostoma > Lepidostoma basale. The sequence continues at coordinate 79,615 of JAHDVF020000074.1, read as the reverse complement.
AAAGTGCAGGAAACTGGAATACTTTGAGCAAGTTAAGAGAAACGATAAATAGTAAGTGCTGCAACTGATTTTTCAAGGTAAAATAAACGGAAAAACGAAGTGTCGAGAGAGTAAGATAATCCTCGCTAGGAAACCTTCTAAAATGGCTCTGGTGAAGAGGAAGAGTTCTGAGAGTTTAGAGCTCTTGTATTCTATTTTAAAATAACCACAATATTATTCGACCTCCGATAGGAAGAATATAAATTGAAACAGTTCAAATAAACAGCAAAGAATTTAATATTCAGTTATTTATGATATAATAATTCAAATTTACTTCTTCTTCTTTTTCTTCGGTGGCCCTACAGCCCGTATCGAGCCTTAGCCTCCAATATTCTTCGCCTCCAACTCCTCCTGTTGACCCTCCAATCTGACACTCGTAACAATTTCCCCCCATCTCTCCCAACTTCATACTCCCATCGCTGCCTTGGTCGTCCAATTGGTCTTCTACCACCTGGGTGCCAGTCCAGCAATATTTTTGGGGTTTGCAATGACGGCATCCTCTGCACGTGACCGGCCCATCTCAGTCTATTCAGTCTGACCAATGTGGAGAGACAGGGAGCTTTGTAAATATGGTACAGCTCGTCATTATACACGTCACAAGTCTTAGAATTCTACGCAGCACCCTTCTCTCAAAAGTATTCAGTCGCTCTGCGGATTTCGTTGTCATTGTCCACGCCTCACACCTATAGGTCACCACTGTTCAGATGATTGTCTTACACAGGGTGATTTGGGTTTACTTTAATTTTAGGCAAATTATTATTTAAAATAAAAGACTAACACTGATAAAATCAATGATACTAGAATTTATTGAACAATCTCCACTATGAGCAGAAAATAACAATAATAAATAAATTATGGAGAAGGAATCTGGTCGTGTCCAGGCTTAAACCTATGTATCCTGGATCAGGAGCCAAGCATTATATATCCCAGACCACCACCCGGCTAAATATTTAAGTGAAATTTTATTTTATTCTATGTTCGCCATACTTTGTGTTGTAGATTTTTTATTTCTCTTAATATTTTTTTATATACTTTGTATATACAACACTAACTTTAAAAAAAAATTACATATCAGACATGTTTCGGACAACCGGTCCTTCCTCAGTGATATTATAATGATACATATTTAAAATATTATAAAATTGTTTACATATATGATCAGTTTTGACAGATGTTATTAATCTTTATAACATCTGTCAAAAGTGATCATATTTGTAAACAATTTTATAATATTTTAAATATGTATCTTTATAATATTACTGAGGAAGGACCGGTTGTCCAAAGCATGTCTGATATGTAATTTTTTTTTAAGTTAGTGTTGTATATACAAAGTATATAAAAAAGAAAGACAAATTTAATTTTATTTCATTTAAATACTAATCGAAGAGGGGCACGTGAGAGAAGGTATAAAAAACAAATTTATATATGAAGTCGCTAATTAAATGCCATTATTGAAGCGAAGTAAAAGCAACATATACTAATCTCAATCAGCCGAGTACAGCACAATACAAGCCTACATTAAACCACTCATGAATAATAGTTCGATCCCTTGTAAGTGTCAGTGCTTTGTAGATTCACTTCACTACTCGGCTAATCTACTGTGTGGCCATTAAACTCATACTAAGCTCCGATACCTTATTAGGGGCGGCTCGCCGTCCAGTGCAGGACATATGCCACTATTTTAAATTTGTACTGTATTATAGTTATTGAGTATATTTAGTAACAATTCAAAGAAGACCGAGGAAAATATGGTATAACCTAATTAATCAAAATTTTAAGACAAGCGATGTTTAATTTATTTATTTTTATTATACAAAAATAAGACAAAATAAACGAAAAACATTTGCACGACTCATTTGCACACAAAACGGTTAACAAAAATATTATACGATATCGATAAGAAACTAAGAAGAATCCCAGAATTAACAAGGATCCCAAATATGTCAACGTCAGTGAGGTAGTACTCTTTCCAGAATTGATAATATATTTTTTATTAACACTGCCTCACTGACACCAAAAATATCCAAATTTGAGACGATTAAATTCAACGTTCGAATTACTCTTCCTACTGGCATCACCAAAGGCAGGTTTGTTGGAAAAAAGCAATGAATTTTGGAAGTACCCTTTCAGGTAGACAGCGTTATGATTAGGTTAGGTTAGTTATTCGTATTGGTTAGTTATTTGCATTTTAAACACTGTTTACAAAATTGTTTCATGTTTATAAGCTGACAATTTAATTAAACTAAATTTCATATATTTTGTTTCAAAAAGAACTTATATGACAAATAGCAAAGTATTCGGTATATTTTTTTATTGTGTTGAAAGTAATTTGGGTTTCGTTGATAACGTGTATTTGATACGTGTATAAATTAATATTTTTATGTGTTATTTCTTATGAGAGTGTGGCATCATTTATATCTTTTACTAACTCAGTATCAAAACCCCGTCTTGAGAAGTTCACACACCTGTTGAGAAGATAACATAATTTAACGTTTGAGCGTAGGAAGCGGGAAAGTATTTCGCTAAGGTCGTTAGTTTTTTAAGCGTCCTTTTCGTCAAGTGCCAAGTGCTCGGCGTGGGAGCGGAGAAGAGGATACTAGACGAGGGTTTAAACAAGGCTGACGCGTCACCAACAGGACGCCCAGACCTTTAGTCTGAGAGACCTTTGAAATTGCAACAAAGGACGAAATCCGCTCGCGGTACAAGTACGGGACTATTCATAGGTCGGACCGTGGCAGTGATCTCTAAAGGCGGAGAAATAATTATAGAATTAGCCACGAGCGCTCATGGGACCAGACTCATTGAATTGAACGCTTAATTTATATGAGAGTCGAACAGACAATGGTCGACTTGATAACTACTGGTCCATGCAATTGAAAATTGTAAATGATGCCCTTAATCGATAGGGCAGACTGTCCACTTAAGGTCAAATGGACTTTTTAACCTGACGTTATTAATCTTAATGTCAATTTAGATGGCGAATTGTACTCAATTCGTATATTATTATACATCTTCCTAAATTTCTCTGTGATATACGTATATGTTGAGTAATGATAAAAATGGCCCCCTATAAATTATCGAATTTATTATTATATTGTGATTATTGGAATGAATTCTTTATTCATTGAAGAATGATGTGGAAACATATATAATATAAATTAAAACGTTCGTTAAAAGAAGGGTTGGTGCTGGGAATAAAATAAATGGCGCACTGAAAGTCATTACTGCAAATAGAAATATATCCACAGAAGCAAAGATGGCAGTACACAATGAAGTTCTTGTGCCAACCCTCATGTATGGAAGTGAAGCTTTGAGCTGGCAAAAGTAGGATGAAAGCAGGATAAACGCCGTAGAAATGAGATCACTAAGAATAATGTTCGAGAAAACGTTGTATGATAGAATACCGAACGATGAAATAAGAAAGATATGACGTGCCTGCATGGTACGATGTATGAATGTAGAGGATCCCGAGAGGTATGCCAGGACAGAGCATTGTGGCGATCCACTCTCTCTGCCTACCCCTACGGGGAAATGGCGTGATGGTTAGTTAGTTAAAACTTTCGTTTTCTAGAAGTCTTATTTTATTTTATGGTAATGACATATTTCTCCTTGCTAAGGCATTATCAAATGTTTATCAATCATAATGTTTCTTTTTTATATTCTCAATACAACACTCACTCTATTAGTACTTAAAACAAATAGCCCAGGTTAATTTTTAAAATTGAATTTTAAATGCGTTTTTATATAAGTCTTTCATTGTTTAGTTTTTATTATATTTTTACATCTGAAGATGGAGGTATGCTACGCTTTTAAGGAGACGGCGTGGTGGTTAGTTTAGTTTGTTTTTCATTAGATTTTAAAAATTCATTCAGTGTATAATTTGTCCCATATTTATTATTAAGATGTTATATTTAATCGCGAATCCCAAACATATTTTATTTGAATTTGATATGAAGTTTTACAGCATTCACCTGGTGACTACTAAAATGGGAGAGTATAATAAGTACTCTCTCATTTTAGTACGACATTTTATCTCGAGTTACATTATATGAAATACTTATTTTCGGCGATTCTCATAAATGTCATATACGGCTCTTAGCGATTTTGAGAATGGCAATTTTCGATCGTAAATGAAAACATAAACCGACCTTCTATCTAATTTTAATGGCAGTATTTCATTCGCCACACTCAACTTCTATCTATATTTTTATAACTTAGAGCTTTATTTGAGAGCTTTTTGATTTATTCTAAAAAAACGACGTATTATTTTTTATTAACAAAATAAAAGGCTTTATTTGGGTTAGAAAGAAAAGTTTCGATTCAAGTATATTTGATAATTCAAATGAAATCCTTTTATAAAGTATTACCTGGAACTAATTAAAATATTTTATGACTACTTATGTATACAATGCTTACTTTGTTGAAGAATACTAAATCATATTATTTGACGGTATATGAATTAGAGAGGTGCTTAAGGTAAATAAATAATAATGTGTTTCTTAGAAAAACATGTCATTTCAATAATTTACAAATAATACTCATATTAAAAAAAATTAACTGCTTCCACTTTTGTCTTTATTGCGACAGCGACCGCTTTCGCCAGGCTCGCTGTCATCGACAGACTGGTGACACTATTGCAAACTAAGTCATTTATATACTTACAGATCAGGGGTGGTAAACATGATTCTTTAATGAAATTAATATTGGTATGGAAATTATTTAAGAGGATTCGTATTCAATATAATGGATTTAAATTTTTATTTTAGTTGACATTTTGATAGTCCATTAAAACTATGATACTTAAACATCATAAACTGTTAAATTAAAAAAAACTTTGTTTTATGTATCACAATTGTATTTTATTTTACGCGACAGCTGTTTCGTCAACTTATGCTGACATCATCAGGTGTTACAATTTTATATATAGCGTTTGAAAAATTGACACTTACGTTTTTAATATCACTGAATTTTTAATATTACATCAGGCTTCGCCTCCAAGCACTTCTAATCTTTATCATTCACTTAATCATCCCATCGGAATCTAGGCCTACCGACCTTTCTTCTTCTACCCGGATGTCCCTCAAGCGTTCTCTTTGGTGCCCGAGACGACGGCATTCACTCCACATGTCTAGCGTATCTCAATCTCCTTAGTTTTAAAGCATCTGATTTGTTGTTTTTTTATTATTATTATCACGCATATAGAATGTTTTGAATCTCATCACATTTGATAATACTCTAACGAGATTGAACATTTCACTCCTTCTTCTACTTCTTCTTCCTAATTGTAGACCTATGCAGTCTGTTCTCTAGAGGGATGCTCCTCCTGTGATGTAGATTTCCAGCTATCCTTTCATTTTTTAGGAGGTCTTTTACGAGGACGCGTCCTTTGTAGCTGATTATGTAGTGCAACATAAGGTGGTGTCCATTCTTTGGACATGACCGTACCAGTGTATTTTTAGCTGTCTGCTCCATCTTATAATATCCTCAACCTCACATATCTCTCTCTCAGTGTCTTGCCTGATATCGTCCTCAGTATCTTCAATTCGGAAGTCCTCAAAACTTGTTTGGTCAAAACCTTCATTGCTGTACTTTATCTTATAATATCCTCAACTTAATCTATCTCACTAATTCTGATGTTCCTCACACGATCTCTCAGTGTCTTGACTACTATTAAAAGGTTTTATGCTATTAAAAGTTTTCATTATTGCTCAGGAAACAAAATAAGAAAATAATATTAAAAAAACAACCGTGTGTATACTTATGTAATGTACGTACATAAGAAATTATACTTCCTTGGCGTACAGAAACAAAAAGAAACACATTAAAGATTTTTAAACATAAGTTTTGTCACCGCGTAACTTTTTACAACACAATGTGGGAAAAATAAATCAATAATTTATCATTGATGAATTATCGTGTATCTTCAAAAACTGTATTTTATATTATTAATAATCGAATTATTTTACTTTTATATTTGGTAGAGGTTCTTTCTTTTTAATAAAATTTGTTATACTTAGACAGCCGTTGTCGTCCACCGTTGGACATAGGCTTCCCCCATACTTCTCCACGTATCCCTGCCTTGTGCCTTTTGCTATAAAAATATGTATATATTTGAAATTACCCCACCACAATTTGACAGTTTTCTTGAAAAAAATTATAATTTTTACGACTTACTTCATTCATGTCTCGTTTCATAACATGTTTTCACAATTTGCGAGTTGGCACGCGTGAAATGTCCGGCCGTTATTTATCATTGATGTCTCACTTGATTATGTCACACTTCTGTAACAGGGTGCGCGTGCTGCTCTTAATGTTATCCTCTAAAGCCTCAAAAGAAGTTTAACTAAAAAAAATAATTTTGGAATTTTTTTCATCGATACTTTATGAGTGTGTTATGGATTTGATCGTTCTCGCTGTCTAGCGAGTCTACCCTTTTATTTATTGTTGTTTAATTTTGATGTTTTCCTATATAAGTTAGTCCGTCCATTTAATCACTTTGCAGCCTGCGCCATTGCTAATCTGCTAGAAGAATCATTAACGTCGGTTTTAGCGTCCGTTTCAACGCATTTTTAAGATCCCGGCGTAAAAAGTGTGTGCCCTTTTTTTCTCCCAACGAAAGTGGTGTTTTTATTGCTAGTAAAACGAAAGGTTTTATCTTCAAAACTTAATAAAGATATATTCCTACGTGTCATAAAGGATATTAACATTTTTTGAAGATTAATCTTATTTTATAATAGTTTCAGGGATAAGCGTTTAGAAAATGACCACAATATTATTTAAAAATACATTATCTGAAACCGGATATTCGTTCAATCCTCTAAATTAAAAAATAATATATAATTGGCTTCATATTTCCTTTGGAAAAAATATAAAGAATTTAAAATAAACTCTCGTTTATATATTAACTGTATGTATGTAAGCGAAGCATGGAACAAGCAAAATAAGGATGAAAGTAGAATACTTTGCAATACAAATGAGATCTCTAATACGAATAAAAATAGAATGGTAAAAAAAGTATATGTGAACGATGTAAATGGAACTATAAATAGAGGAAGACCGTGAAAATATGGCACGATCAAATATTACATGTCAGCCACGTGAGGAGTCAGAGAAATGGACGAGCGTGCAGGACACGATGTATGAATGTTGAGGAAGCGAAAGAAATATGTCAAGAAAGAAAAGTGTGGCAGTCCATTCTTTCCATCTACCCTTTCGGGGAGACGGCGTGATGGTTAGTTAGTGATTTTGTCTGTAAAATTATATATTTTTAAATATTTATTAAAAAAATTATTTTGTGTATTTTAAATAAGCTGTTGAAAAAATAAATATTCGAGCAATAATTTCATATCGACTTCTTTATTTAATTCTTAAATTGTCATGACAGCTGTTTCGCCGGCCAATGTTGGCATCATCGGGTATTACAATAAACTTTTTATCGTAACACCAATATTGAATGATATTATTTGGTTATAAACAAGTCTTATGGTTAATTATTAACAAGGTTATAAACAAGCCTTATGATAATTATTTGGTTATAAACAAGTATATAATATTTCATTATCTATTTATTACTATGCTTATCGTAAATGTATATGATATAATGTGCATATATTGAACATTTTGATTAAGCATATTATGTACTTAATTTCTTTTTTCTTCTTTGTTACCAATCATGTTTTTATATCTCAGTCTCAAAAAATTGAAAGGCTTATTTTACGATTGTGTAAACAAATTTTAATGCTTCATTTCGGCCATCTGTGAATATTTTTTACAACCTTTTTTGTTGAAACATCACGCGAAATCATACAAAACCAGACACGCGCCATATTGCACTTAGGTCAATTGACCACTTTACTGTAAAAACGTGTATGACACGCTAATAATATGGACATACTGTTAACCTCTTCGTTCCCGATAATTCTATATACATATATCCCGTCATAATAGACGTACGCATTTTGTTTACTTCAGTTAAAAATTTATGATCATGAATTGAATGATTTTTATTATAATACATATATATATTCATGTATTGAAAGAGTTAAACATGTTACTTATCAAATAACCATAATATTATACGTGTACATTCAAAGGTCATACAATTCTAGGATGGCTTTAGCATTATTAATGAATTTTCATCTTCCACTATCTTTTTTTTTAATTTTGTATATACAATATTTAACTACACTGATGAAAGACTTCCGAGTCCCGAAACTTGTAAATATAACATTTTTATTTTAGATAAACTTAGGCGTTAACACTGTGGAATTCCATTGTGACGAATTTTTAATAAATATGAACGATATCGTTCTCCCGATGGTGAAGAAGATAACTAACTTACCATCAATGGACTGCCATACTTTTCTTTCCTGCCATATTTCTCTCGCTTCCTCAATATTCCTACATCGTGTCATGCACGCGCGTCGATTTCTCTGACTCCTCACGTGGCCGAAATTAAATATTTGATTTATTTGATCATGTCACGTTTTCCTCGGTCTTCCTCTTTTTCTAATTCCATTTACATCGTTAACATATACTTTTTCATTCATTCTTTCCATGTGTCTAAATCATCTTAATGATCATTTCATTATTTTGTTCATAACACCATCATTCGCACCGCATTCACTTCTTATATTTTCATTCGACACTCTAGCATACATAGAGTATTCGTACATTTGTCTAAGATATCTCAATTCTACTGAATTTATTCTACTTTCATCCTTCTTTTACCAGTTCCATGCTTCGCTTCCATACATAAGGGTCTGTACAAGGTCACCATTGTGCACTGCCAATTTAGCTTTTTGGATAGGTTTTTGTTTGCGATGACAACAAATTTAAACTCAAATGTGGAAAAAACAGTGTTTTAATTCATAAATAGTTGGTCATTTTTTTTTATTTAATACATATTTTAAATGAAGTGTTGTTTTATAAAGTAAGAAATAATGTTCAATCAAGAATATTTGTCTTCTGAACATTCTTATAAATACCATTTCGTGATTGAAATTAAGGTGTTTTTTTTTATTTTTATTTTATTTTATTTAAAAATTTAAATATCTAACCACAGAGTGACTGCTTCATGTGATAAAAAAAATAACGTTCTTTGTTACTGGTTCATGATTTTTTTTTAAAGTAAAATATTATGAAAAAAAAATACAGAATTTAATTCCTTTAAATCTTGCCCTGAAAGGGATAAAATCAGTTATTTATTTGTGCGTTTCATAAAAGCAACATCGGTTATATGCTGTGTATAGTCTTAAGAGTGCCTGTACATATTATCATCTGCGGTAACAGGAGCGGGGGTCTACCAGACACGCGATCATTGGGCAGATCTGTGACGTTCAAATTGCACCCTGAACATGCCTTGCACATGACGTCTTCTCTAAGTTCGATGCCCCGGTCATTGGTCGATGACATTTAAGGAAAAATTCACCTTGCCAGTAAAAACTACACAGTAACATGAATTATAAAATAAAACAGAAATATCCTTCTCCTTAAATTATTTATGTACAAGGGGAGGGGACGACATAGGAATTTGACTTCTGGGAAGGATTTGTATTTTCATTTGACACTCTTTTATATACAGATTACACATTCGTCCAAGAGATCTCATTTATACTGCATTCATTATAAAATATTTTCATATTACTTTTACTCGTTCATATTAGTTTTTTTGGATAGATTTGGTTTGCGATGAGAACTTTAAGTGAAACATAACATTGGTTATTTAATATACCGATGTAATTTGTTATTATTGATAAATATTAAACATTTAAATCTACTAAACCGACATCATATTAATTGTTCTCCATAACGGCACCGCAATTAATTTATTATGAAAGCTCTCAAATGCTTTACGTTTTTTTTAATATTATTATTAATATGTAGAATCAAATTAATTTACGCTTGTATAAGTGTAAAATGAAATATAATAATAATAATTCACAGTGTGCTATGTGAAATCGAGTAATTTGCTGATTCTGGGATTATTAAATTACGTAATATTCAGTGAATTTAAAAGGTAATTTATATTATCCTAGTTTCAGACAACTCTGACTAAGGGTTGAAGCAGGGCCGGTTGTTAGTTATTAATATGTTTTATGTTCAAATATTAATGTTTTAAGATAAATTTATTGTTTCTTGAACAATGACATAAAACTCGAAATAATTCATATGAATGAAAAACGTCTACTTTCTAGAAATTATTTTATATTTCATGGGTTATCAGTTTTATTATGTTACATTACATACATTTGATATCCCCCATTTGACAGTTGTTGTCGAGAGTGAAGGGTAGAAATATCTCATATTTGAGTCGTGTGCTAAGGGGAGAAAGATACCACCTCCTTCGACTGATAGTCGTAGGCAAGTCGAAAAGTTGGCAGAAGGCAGTTGTCCTGGTTGCGAAATATAAGAAAGTGGATAGGAATTAATAGAGTTGAGAACCTGTTACAAATAGGCGCAGGAAAGATATACTTTCGCTGCAGTTATCGCTAACGTTGGGGGGGGACTAACATGGCGCCAGAAGACGAAGATATATATTTGATGCCTTAGGGAGGCGAAATAAGTTATTCCCTTAAAATAAATATAATAAAACTTCTTGAAAACAGATGTTTTCTTTCGTATTAATGATTTAATACATCTTTACAGCTTTTTTAAAGATTATGTTTGAGTGAATCTTTTTCATCATTCTCAGACTTGTTTTCTCCACTTCTGGATATAGGCATCTTCCAAACATTTCCACACCTTTCTGTTGCTCGCCTTTCTAACCCACTGTTTACCAGTTATCTAGGCTGTATCTTCGGTCTATCTCTACTGCGGCCTTCTGACATCTCTGTTGTTTTTCAATGATTTCCATTTAATTAACTTTGGTGTCTGTCCATTGTTATTTTGTCTTGATGTGTGTTTTTCCCATTGTATAAACTTATAAAATTGACTTGGTGAGGAGTCGAAAGTGTAGCGGGCGTGTGGTTAATCTGAAAGTTTTTATAATTATTTTCTAAATATTATAAATATAGTAGAATAAATGCAGTACAAATGAGATCTCTTAGACTCTAGGTTCTCAAAGTGGACGATAACGCCCCCTTGTGGGCGTTTGAGACTTTGAGACAGAAAAAATAGAGAGCGTGGGCAGATAAAAAAATGGAGTCTAAAAAGACAAAAAAAAACACGCTAATCATTTCTTCCTTTTCTTCGTTCGGTATTCTACCATATGTCGTTTTCAGATACATAAAAGATTTAATAATATTTTAAAATTCAACTATGTGTTTCTAAATATTTGGAATCACTTTTATGGGAGGGGGGCGTTTAACGTTTATTTTTCTTGTAAAGGGGGCGGTGGCCCAGAAAAGATTGGAAACCTATTTCTTAGACGAATGCCTGAAAAACGGGGTATGATAGAGTGTCGAATGAAAAATATAAGAAGTTGATGCTGTGCGAATGAAAATGTTACATTAACATGGTTTGGACACACGAAAATAATGAATGAAGAACGAATAGTATAAAAAGTAGATGTTAACGATGATAATTTGAACTAGAAATAAAGGAAGATCGAGGAAAACGTGGCAAGATCAAATAAATCAAATATTGAATGAGCAGTCGGAGAAATCGACGTGCGTACATAACGCGGTGTATGAATGAAGCGAAAGAAGTATGTCGGGAAAGAAAAGTGTGGCGGTCTATTATTTCTGCCTATCCCTTCGGTGAGACGACGTCATGGTTAATTAGTTATTTTGTGTTTTTCATGCTTTGTAGACGATCCAGCCCTGGCTCAAAGTATGGTTCTGACAAGACACCGGTTTTATCTTTTAACTCCATGAACAGAATCACATATCACCCAACATTATGGGAGTATTATGATGTCGGTTCCATCCTTTAGTTGGCTTTACTGATAAGGTTCTATATTCAATTCCTGGAAAACCATTCACTTGCCCATATGTGTAATCTGATGTTTTATAAAGTGGGTGTATCCATTTCACTTGAACATGAGGTTATGATTTATTCACTGAATGTTTGGTTTATTATTCCGCTGTAGACTTGTTTATCTGAAATTTTACTTTATAAAATGATAAAGGATACAGAAACTAATGTGGTGAAAGACCTGTGTGGGTTGAATAATAGACCTACTGGGAGGAGCCTTATTAATTGTAGGCTGGAAGAATCAAAAGCTGTTTTTTAATCTTTGTATTAGTAATTATTTTGAGTTATGGATTTACGTAAAATCATACGTTATGAAATAAGAATATGTAAGTTGAGCGTTATTATCTTTATACTACATTTATAATTTTTCTATACGGGCGTATGTAACCCCTTGAACTCCTCCTAAACGGCTAAACCGATTTTGACGAAATGTTTTATGTGTGTTTGAGTGAGTCCCTAGATGGTTTAGATTCACAACTGGATCCAGTAACCAGACCCTGACTTTTAAAATCTTAAAGGAAGTTCATTGTATTGATGGCATGTATCACAATTGCGTGCGTATTGAGTAAATTTAGTATACGTATAGTTTATCGAAAATACGAATATCGAAAAAACGTTCGCTGAACCAGTTAATAGTAGGCAAACCAACGTTTGGGTAGGCCAACGTCTATCGGGTTCGCTAATTTTATATATTAATTTAATGTTTATAATATCAATATCAAGCTTTACGAATAAATAATCCTAATCCTCCATTTCATTTCATGGTGGAGCAAATTAGCTACAAACCGAAAAATATACTAATATTTGTTGAAAATATTTGAATTTCGTACAAATATGACTACCTTCGTGGCAAAGTGGCAAGAGCTATGGCTGCTTCACCGAAGATCCCGGGTTCAATTCACGGCAATGATAATATGATTGTTACACTGTCATGGTCTGGTTGTAGAATTTTTGTAGTAATAAAATGGCGATAGATTAGCTCCCTATCACTTATCATGAGAATCAATAGCTAAAAAGTTATATAAAATAATTGGATTCAGATAACCTGCTGTATACAAACGTGGAAAGCAACAGGAAACTAGACGTTAAAAGCCCAAATGGCATGCCAAGAACCAGCAAAAATATTACACTTTGCTGCAAACCGATCCCTTGGATTGAAACTAGGAAGAAATAATATATTATTATACTCTACATTCTACATTCCCACCTACATATTAAGGTACACAAGCCGTCGCTATTGGGGCTAATTTATCGTACAATAATTTCAATATTTACTTTGATATTTGTTTGACGGTTAACGTGTTTCGATTACTGCCTTTTAATTAGACATATTTTGATATAATCAAATGATTTTACTGAAATCTCTTGGTGGAAGTTCATTATAAATAATAATTAAATAGACATATTTTGAGTTTAAAAATAAAAAGGTTATTTTCAAATTGATTTATTAATCTACAATGCTGAGTGAATTTATATCACGTCCAAAAAAATATTGTGTGTTATAATAAAATATGTGTAGCTATGAAATATTTTCAAATTCAGATTTCTAGCATACGTATATTTGTAGCAGTCACATTTTAATTGAGATAGATATATTTTTAACAAGATAATAATAACTAGATCTATTTTAAAAAAAAAAAATTATCACCTATTTTATTTTGCAATAGACGACTAAAATTTAATCTTTGTTAAAATTAAAAAAAAAAAGTGAAATGAAGGATTAAACATAATATCATCGCGTTAAAAAAAAACATGTTTAAACCCAACTCATTTGTATTATGAAATGTTCTAAAATCTATCTTATAATTTGCTACCTGCCCTTTGAAGAGTGTTGAAAAATCCCGATTTCGAATAATGGAACGCAAAAAAAATGGATCAGATTTTGTATGGGTTAGCTACATTTATCGCGGCATAACAATTTGTTCGTTTTTTACTCCTTTGTTGCATCCTTTGACCATATGGCGTGCTGGAGAGCCTTTGAGAGCAATACTTTAGCAGGCACAAGACAGTTTTTTTTCCTACACTCCGTTGCGCACCTGTTGCCTTTCTTTTTTACGATTTAAAATATTATGAGACCTTTTGAAATTGGGACACTGCGGAATCAATTATTAATAAAAGAAAAATACGTTATTTTTAAAGTACCTTGACAGATGGCCAAATGTATAATTTAAATCTATACTGCATTGAATTTTATAATAAGGACACGTTTTATTAAATTTGTTTAACTTATTTTTACGTAATAGGAACGCTTAAAAAGAGAAAGATGCCTACAAAGAACTCGGGTAAAATGAAGTAGTATATCTTTCATTTAAGGACTTAATTTGTGGGTGGTATTATTTAAAATAATTTTAAAAGCTTTTGTCCCTTGTTTTTAAATTATGAAAATTATATATTTATATATATTTATAATATATATTATATATTTATATATATTTATAATAAATATATATTTATAATTATATATTTAGTTAACATCACTTGGTTTTACGGCTACGACTGGTTTCGGTACGGGAGCGAGCTAACGAAACCGGTAGAAGCTATAAAACCAAATGTAATTAAACAAAATGTGTATTAAAAAGAAATGTTGAAAATTTTCTTTGCTAACAATGAAATTCTACTAAAAAATTTCACTAAACAATGTTTATATTTTCCTTTTACATCACTATATTTTGTTTTTATGAAACTAGGATTCCTTACTTTGCAGAAAAAAAATAGAAGATTAGTTCCAAATAAGAGTTGACTCTATTACAATTCCGTGGTATATAAAAGCGTTATTTAATTTAATTTCTTATATGTAATAATTTAGTTAAAAAATATGTTTACTTAGGAAATTGAAAATAACTTTGTTTAATCCACTATTTATTAAAAAAATATTTAAAAACACGACATGTTTCGGAGGATACCTTCATCTTCAGGTGTAAAAATATAAATTATAGATAATAGATTATATTTTTACACCTGAAGATCCTATCGCCCGAAACATGTCGTGTTTTTTTAATATTTTTCAATAAATAGTGGATTAAAGAAAGTTATTTTCAATTTCCTATATATATTATGCTATTAAAATAAACAAAAGTTGTTTAAAAATAGAAGATCTAAAAATTCTATAAGTGATATGAAATATTTACGACACGTGTTTCGTCTTATGAGGACATCTTCACGTGTTTCGTCTTATGAGGACATCTTCACTTGAAGATGTCCTCATAAGACGAAACACGTGTCGTAAATATTTCATATCACTTATAGAATTTTTAGATCTTCTATTTTTAAACAACTTTTGTTTATTTTAATAGCATCATTATGGAATTATATACACTTAATCATACATCGATTAATACTAAATATATTACTATGGAATTCCACATGGAATGCCTTAGCGTTCAATTAGTTAACCGTCGCGTTGCCATGTGGTAAATTGAGTTTCCACTGCCAATTTAAAGTTGATTTTCTTAAAACCTATGGACCCTAATATTATAAAAAAAATTGTAATCCTCCATTGAAGTGTTTTCAATATTTCGTAATAAAAAAAAGCAAAAAATTACTTGAAAGTGACAAATACTTACTCGCTGTTTTGAACGTATTATAAATTATATCTTTGACCTTTTCAATATGTACGTAATAATACCACTGTGGACGGAAACGCAAGACGCAACTTAATAATATCAGAACTGTGAAAATATTAACACTTTACCAAAAGGGACAAATATTAACACTTACTCGTTGTCTTGAACGTACTATACATTTTGCCTAGGTGCCTTTATCCTCGCCCCGCCGGCCGAGGCGCGCAGACAAGTATATACCCGATGTCCAGTCGCCCGTATGCTGTGACGCATTACATATCAGAAATCGCATGGTTCCAGAAAAAAATTAATAATGATATGTTTTTCAAATAATCCATGTATGTTATAGATATCGATCTATTCCTAATGAAATTCCCTACAAGATGACATAAATTAAATTTTGATTCATCTAGTCATATGCTTGATATTTAGATAAAGTTAGCGGTAAACTGAACTTACCACATGGGAGCGAGCGTTTTGTTTTGAACACGGTACGTTAAGGATTAAAAAAATATGCATATGTATTTTTAATTATTGAATATATTTCAAATGACATACTAAATATTTCGTTTCATATATTGTAAATCGATGTATGCATATTCTCCCGAGATTTCTTTTAAATCCGTCATAACGAACAATTCAATTAACGACATAAAGAAGACGTTATTCAACTGGTGTACTTTAAACAAGATGAATTTTCACGAGTGAGATATAAATAGAGAGTAGTAACTTGAACCGTTTTATTATTCTAATAAAACGTCTCGCGAAAGCCCGGCTCAGATGGGAGTACCATCGTTTTGTGTCATTGCCAATTCACCATTAAACTCTTCCGGGTGATCGAATAACCAGGATATTGGATGTTCCTTTTAATAAATCGGAAATCTCGGTCGTATTACTTTATGACGCGTACTTGATTGCTTGTTCTTATAGGTATACAATTTAAATTGAATTAAAGGTTTCAAATTTCACCCACAGGCGTCCATTTGCTGTTGGCCCCTTATTTCGTACTAACTCAGAAGTTTCTGATTTCGTAATACGAAATCTAAGACGACTGAAATTCAGAATTTACTGAAACGTAGCTTCATTAGATATAGTATTGTTTGTTTATTTCTCATTTTCTCTTCATATCACGTCAGGTCCATCTAATGTAGACTATCAGTTTGACTCTACCTATTCCATAGCCGGTTCATTTAATAATGTTTTGAAGCTTTGATAATCCTTCATCAATAACGGCATTGCGTTTTTCGATAGTACATTCAATTATTATCAACATGTTTTTTTATTTTATAATTTGCTTGTATGGAATTTGTTTTTTTTTTTCTTCTTTCGGTGTCATGTCAGGTCCCCAAGACGTTGACTATCACTTGAGAGTAGGCGGCTCTGTCCATGACAGCTCGAAACAGCTCCTCAACGCTATTAAAGCCAGTCTTGTCCCTTATGTTATAGAGCCAGCAGATTTGCCATTTTTTATTTATTTTAATTTTAAATTATATTGCCCGTTTTTTACATTACAATGCATTATTAAAATTTAATTTGTTCGTTTATGAATTTATGTGATCATCGACACCGTATTCAATAGTTTTATCCATTACACCGCAAGAAGTAAATTAAAAACTACCCAATTAATATGAATGAAAACATCTGTTTTCTAGGAGTTTTATTGTATTTTAGATGGAGTTTTAAGGCATTATCAAATGCACTCGTAAGTCATTATTAAATTTAAGACGTTTGATAATGTCTCAGAATGGCGAAACATGTCATTCCATCTAAAATATACTAAAACTCCTAGAAGACAGACGTTTTCGTTATTATTAATGATTTGATATGAGTTTTATATCATTGTTTAAGAAACAATAAAAATAAAAAGTATCTGTTTGGAAAAACAATTTCCACGATCGGAATCGTTACGTTACGAAAATCTTAAATCAATTTATTATTCATTATTATTAGTATTACTATTTTTCTCTTTGAATCATTAAATTGTTACTTTATTACTATTTTTAAAGTCATAAATGTCACTTGTTATATATAGTTATATTTGTAATAGCGTGTAATTTACCTTGTTTTGGTGTCTCTATGTGTTTGTTTATGTATATTGAAATTGTTACCCTCAATGAAAATAATAATAATAATAAAATAAAATAACTCGTTTGGGACTATTTTTTCCTGACACTTTATGACTTAAATAAAGTATAGAACTATTTTTTATATAATAAGCATATATGTCGTGTATATTAATTCTAAACCCCAAACTGAACTATTAAATATTGCATTTAAAACTACTACATTATGCGTTGAAGAGGAACAAAGGTATGAATTAATGAATTACGTATTTGATAAGTTGTTTAATAATGGAACATTTTTAAAGATCGGGTATTGAAATAGAATAGTTTTATTTTGTTGGATATATTTATTTAACAGGATCAAATTAAATTTTTAAATAAATACCTTTGTAGTCACATAATCGATAATCCAAAATGTCCGGTTTCCTAAAGTATTATAATTGATGGGAGTGACATGTGTCACAATGATAGGGCATTTTTAAATATAAACCTGTAAAATAACCTAAATTCCATATTCCTGTCATATCTATCGTAGAATCGAAGCCAGTAGGTAAAATATTAAAGTAATCAAGTGGTTTTAAAAGTTATTTAAAAAAAATGCAGATGGAAGTCTACATAATATGTAAGAGATAGAAGTAGACGCTCTGTCAAACTTGTGATTCTCGAAACTTCGATTATTTCGTGAGAAGATTGAGTTTTGCAAATCTCTTGATCTTGCGACTAAGGCTTGATCTTGCGATTCCCTGAAATAAACGAAATTACTGTCAGCCCGTACCCTAAAATAATCAAAATGACTCTTCTAAGACCAGGATATTTCATTGAAAAATGTGTAATACGGATTATCTTTTTCTTGATTATTTGACAATAAGAAAAAATAATCTCTTCTACGGAACAGTGGCCACCAGATGTTAATAGAAGCCGCTCCCCCGAATATGCGTCTTATTGCCGTCCAGCCAACTGGAAATCTCCTGCAATAAGCACAATAGACCAAGGGCGATACGATATTCTTTCGTATTATTCTTAGATTCACTTATCTCGTCATTCCCCATGCTAGCTTAGTGAATTTTTATGTCTGATTTCCTCCTTATTATACTCCAACTTTGTGCTTTGTAGTGATAATTTTGTCAACGAAATACATATTTATGCAGTGCAAGTAAATTTATAATTACTCTTGTACTGTGGAATAATAATAAACGCATGTATTTGAATAAACAACAACAACAAACCATCACGCCGTTTCCCCGTAGGGGTAGGCAGAGAGAATGGACCGCCACACTACTCTATCCTGGCACACCTCTCTAGCTTCCTCCACATTCATACAGCGAGTCATACACGCACGTCGATCCTTCCGACTTCTAACATGACGAACCATTAAAATTTGATTAATTTGGTCATGCCATGTTTTCCTCGGTCTCCCTCGACTCCGTACTATATTTTAATCATTAACGTATACTTTCTTAACCATTCTTTCTCCATTCATGCGCTCTACATGTCCGAACCAACGCAGCGATCCTTTCATAATTTTGTTCATAATACTTTCTTCCGCTCTACATTCCTTTCTTATATCAGCATTTGAGATTCTGTCGTATATCGTTCTACCACACATATATTTGAATAAACGTATACATAAATCAAGTATTCCTTTCCTTCTTCTACTTCTCCTTGTTGTAGACATTGCGATATGTTTAAACAGGATATCAAATTTATTCCTATGATAAAGACAATCAGCTTTCTTTCCATCTCTTTGGTGATCGACGGCTCTCTGGAGTCTCGTGTATCATGATCTTAAGAATCCTCGCTGGATCAGTTCTTTCGATATGGTCCCTCCAAAATTGTCTTTACTGCCTACTCCATCTAACTATATTCTTAATTTTGCAGAATCTGCAAATCTCTTCGTAGGGTATCCTATCCGGTCAAAAAATTTAATTATTATTTTTTTAAAACGTTCCCATTATAACACAAGAATTTTATTTCTCTACAGCACATATTGTTTTATTTGCCACGCTGCATAACCAACCTGCCAATGCTTATGCCTGTGGATAGAGCAATCTTATTGCTTAATAAGTATGAGTTGCCTCAGGGATGCAATATCAATGTTATGAATCTTTCTAATTCTTAATCTTAAGTATTTTTATGCTTTAATGAAAATGTGATGACTTGTTGTATCGTACTTTTTGGTAATGATATGTTTCGCCTTTCACCTTGTAAATATTTTATTATTCCGTAAAAAGGCGAATAATGTCATTCCCATGAAGTGTAGTGAGTATTCATTGTATGGATAATCAAGTTATTAAATTAATTATTTTTGATCACCCGACGATCGACGACCTTCGTGGCCGAGTGGTAAGTGAATTGACTGCCACCCCGAAGGTTCCGGGTTTGTTTCCCGGCGAGGGCAGTGTGATTGTCACACTGTCTTTAGTCTGGTGCAGAATTCACGTGACAATAAAATGGCGATAGATAAGCTACCTATCACATGTCACGAGAATCACTATGATAGCTATAATACCCTTTACATCGATTTGGCTCATGCTGTCATGATGCGATTCAACAAAATAATAATAATAATAATAATAATAAATTTCCCAAATATGTAGATATATTCACATAAGTGTAAATATCAATGTTGATTATATACAAACGATAATTTAGTACTATCAGTTGGGAATACAATTAATTATTGAAAGTAATTTTTATAATCATTGGGATTTTTTATTTCAATAGTAATATTATAACGAATTCTTAATTTTTAAATTTATCGCACATAAAGTTCTGATAGCTTCGTTGGAATCAATAAAGATGATTTTAGGGTACATCTTATCTGGTGTGATCTAGGCTGACATTTGTTTAATTATATTTCAGGAAGAGGGTGATTGTGAGGAGGATTGGGGGAGTAGATAATGGATATAGATTGGGTCCTTTCTGACAGAATCTTTATTATCTTTTAATTTGACTGCCTCACTTCTGAAAGATTTCCCGGCTTAAGGATTCATAATTAAATTTAAGGGACTATAAATTTCTAGAAATTTAATTATATTGTTGAATGTTTTTTATATTTATGTATATTTATTTTATAGGTTCTTCCTTCACTAATCCCTTCCTGATTCATTTATTGTTTCTTGAACAACGATATAAAACTCAATATAAAATAATTAATATGAATGAAAACGTATGTCTTCTAGGAGTTTTATTAGATTTTAGATGGAATGAAATGTATAGCCCTTTTGTGAAAACACATTTGACAATGCCTTTGAAGGGCGAAACATGTCATTCCATCTAAAATAAAATAAAACTCCTAGAAGACCGACGTTTTCATTCATATTCATTTTTGAATATTTATTTTTTTAAATATAGTTACCGTGTAAGTCCAAATATAATAATTGAAAGCTACATGCGTGCTGAGTGGTTTAAACATAAACCAAAAAAAAAAACAAAAAAAGAAGAAAAAAACGTTTGGAGTAAGTGACGTTTTAAGTACACTGTATTATTCAATCACTTTGCATCTTTGCACAGTTATCATTTGCCATGGATTTTTTCATTATTATTTTCTACATGTTGAAATCTTCAAAGTACTAAATTCATTATTTTAATTTTGATACTTTCATTCCCCTTATGTGTTATATTTGATAAAAAAAATATTTTCTGTATTATAGTTTCTTCTTCTTCTTATTTTTGTTAATTGTTCGCCACTACTGGATAAACGTTTATTCTAAAGACTTACAATATATTCTACCTTGAACTATATGTTGCCACCTACGACCCGCAAGTTGGATAACATCATCCGTCCACCTTTTCTATGGTCTTCCTATTCGTCTTCTGTTGTACCAAGGTCTCAACTTTAGAATTCTATGTGACCACTTGAGCTTATTCTGTCTCGCCACATGCCCCGGCTACTGCCATTTTAGCTTTGATACTGTAGTTTAAGGGATACATTTTTTTTAACCTTTAATTTTTTTTTATCTTTCTTTACCAGTTCTAAACATCACTTTTACTCACAAGTGCTGGTACAAGTACTAAAATTTTATAATTAAAACATAAAATTATCATGATATCCAAAATTGATGAAAATTCTGAATTAAAAAAAATCTTCAAGAATGATTCAATTCCAATATTATAATATATTGGGATTTATTCTATCAAGGAAAGGCAGTAATAAATGGTGCTATAGATTATTTAACATATGTTTTTCATATCTATTTTTAATAAATATTTTTTGTTTTATAATATTTTTCTAATAAATTGTTTTCTCTCTTGTTGCAGGTGAGTGATCAACTTTTTGGACAGTTGCAAGCACAAAATTATTTAGAGCTGTTGCATCCAAAGTAAAAATAGCCATGATATTATCTAATCGGACCTCTGACAGGAGAGGAACTAAAAGAAGAAGAAGATTATGATACAAATACAACGTTTAGTTCTCTCAAAAGACTTGAAAAACATGTTGACAGTTTAAAACGTCTATTTGACAACGGGTAAATTACCAGGAACGCATGAGTGATAGTTCGAATTTAGGAATACAAGATACTCTATTAAGTCGAGAGTGTTTGTATTCTGTACATACTTTCACTATTATGAAAGACGTCGATCTCCGAAGCGATCATGTTCAACAGTTTGATACCCGTTTCTAGAGCATTATTTGAATAGTAACCGAATTCGTCATCTGTTACTAATACGGTAAATTATTTATTCACATAAAAAATAATTGAAAACAAATGGATAATTCATATCAATTTATTTTTTGCTTCACAATCCAGTCGACCGTGACGAAAGCTAATTTATACGTGTGTTTTTCTCACGAAATTTGATATCACCATTTTGTTCGGTTTGTTTAAACCGCCCGTTCGCGCGAATGATGGATGCGTTCCCTTTGTCTTTATGTTTATGTATGGACAATCGATTCTTATGGAGGGACAGGCGTTATTAGTACAGTTTTCCGCCGCATCTGGCGCTTGTGCCGTGTCGCAGGACAGCTGTTGTACAAGTTTCTTTAATCTAATTACCTACGTACAAAACATACATACCACGAAACAAACTAATACACATTTATTTCACGGCTTTTATCTAAGTGAAGCTCAGCTTGTTAAGGATTTCCTGATCATAATTTATATTGAATAAAATTGATGTTTTGCATACAGGCTTCCTTGTATTTGATACTAATAATGTTCAGTGCGACTATTGTGATAATGCCAATCTATCGCCATTTTATTGTCACGTGAATTCTACACCAGACCAAAGACCAAAGACAATGTGACAATCACACTGCCATCGCCGGGAATCGAACCCGGGACCTTCGGTATGGAAGTCAGAGCTTCTAACCACTCTGCTACGAAGGTCGTCATTGTATATCTATAAAATGTAATAATTAAATTAAATTACGAACAGACAGACTAGTATATCTATGCCAGACAGCTAGGGTTGGTTACCAACAACAGAGTGATGACGTCCGTAATATTTAAAATGTGAATAACTCCGTCAGTATTATAGTTTACTTACTAAAAAACTTCGTACTCTTGTGACAAATGGTTCACAGGTGCCAGTATCGTTCGGTATTCAAAAAAAAAAGATTAATAATTTATTTATAGGCGCAATAGTACCGTAACTGTAATACCACCGGACAGATTTAATTGGTATTGTAGATACGTTCTTCTTGTGGTACCTAAATATTCAAAATCTTTTTCTTTTTCTTCTTCATTGTTTTAGACCTATGTGGTCTGTTTTCCATAGTGTTGCTCCTCCTGTGAGGTGTCCTTCTCTCCTTCCATATTTTTAGGACATCTCTCACGAGGACGGGTCCCATGAGACTGATTATGCAACACAATATAGGGGAGTGTGGTGGTGTCCATTATTTGAACATGCCCGTACCAGTCCCTTTTTCGCTGTCTGCTCCACCTTATACTATCCTCAACCTCACATATTTCTCTTGTTCTGGTGTTCCTCACGCGATCTTTAAATTATCATGATACCCGAAAATGATGAAAATCCTGGGGTAACAAAATCTTCAAAAATTGAAAATCTGTTGCATTAAAAGTAAAAATAGTCATGATATTATCTAATCACACCTCCGACAGGAGAGGAACTGAAAGAAGAAGAAGATGGTGATACAAATTCAAATTCAAATTAGTTTATTTCTCTCAAAAGACATGAAAAACATTTAAAAAGTCTATTTGACAGCGGGTAAAGTACCAGGAACACACGAGACTTTAGGAAGACAAGATACTCTCTAATGTCAAGAGTCTTCAAGTCTTCTGAACGTAATTTCACTAATATGAAATCTCCGAAGCGATCCTGTTCAACAGTTTGATACCCGTTTCAGGTGCATTATTTGAATAGTAACCGAATTCGTCATCTTTCCCTAATATGTTTGGTTCTTACTCCTCAAAACTTGTTTGGTGCTTACTGTCTCTGCCCTTGCTTCGACGCCATTTGTTATTGTTGGTCTTACGCATGCTTTGTAGATTCTCATCTTACTCTTAATGGCCATGGCCACAATATTCAAAATATATACGAATTTTTAAATCAGAGCAGCGAGAGGAGAGAAGGTTATTCGTTAGGACAGTAAAAGCCAGACGTCCTCTTCCCCGAGTGAGAAGACCCCCTCCATTTCCTTATAATTCCATTAGCCCGCCTTTATTGCCCTCTTTTATATCTGACTTTTATATTTTATATTCGATATAAAAATGTTGGCACTCAAGGCCTCCCCTGGTGATCGCAAACTACACACTTTAATTGGCCTTTTTCTGGAACAAACTCGGGACGCTTATTACGGCATTTTGCGATTTCGTTGCCGGGAAAGAAAGATCTTTAAGCCTCCTTCGGTAAGAAAAGTTGATGGAAATAATTGCGCTTAATTGGTTTTCTCAAATAACTAATTATACTCTATCGTTATTATCTTCAAAGGAACCTCTCTCACTACGTTTAAAATATAACTAACTAACCATCACGCCG
Organism: Lepidostoma basale; assembly: GCA_022606425.2. NCBI lineage: Eukaryota > Metazoa > Arthropoda > Insecta > Trichoptera > Lepidostomatidae > Lepidostoma > Lepidostoma basale. The sequence continues at coordinate 55,095 of JAHDVF020000074.1, read as the reverse complement.
TCTCTTTTCACGGGCATGTTTCAGTTATGACGCATCATTTAGGGGTAAGAAAGGTAGGCAAAGAGAATGGACCGCCACATTGTTCTGTCCTGACATACATCTTTCGCTTCCTCTACTTTTTAAGATACTTACTCGTATATGAATATACTGGTATAAAATATTCTACGTAGTCATTTCAGATTTTTTATTCTTCATTTAAAAACTAAAATAAAACTATATTTATTTAATTTAAAAAAACATACGCTCATTCAAATCATCTCCGAAATTTCAAAAACGAATGTTGACATTTTAAAAACTAACTAACTAACCGCTAACTAATAAACTAACTAATCACGCCGTCTCCCCGAAGAAGTAGACAGAAATAATATACTGTCACACTTTTCTTTCCTGACATATTTCTCTCGATTCCTCAACATTCATACGTCGTATCTTGCACGCACGTCGATTTCTCTGACTCCTCACATGGCCGACATTCGATATATGATTTATTTGATCGTGCCACGTTTCCCTCGGTCTTCCTCTATTTCTGGTTCCATTTACATCATTAACATAATTTTTATACCATTCTTTCTTCATTCATTCTTTCCATATATGTCCAAACCATTGACAGTACTCCCATAGACGTCCAGAAGCCCGGCTTGCGTAAGAAAGTTTGAATCAAAACCCCTAAATCTAAGAAATCATGCCCCCGCATAAACTAACAACCCACCAAATCACCTTCCAACAATGTTTCCATCAGACGTAAGAGGAATAGCCAAAAGAGCTGAGCCAGAAGAGGTTTTGATTCAAAATTTCTTACGCAAGCCGGGCTTCTGGGCTTCTATGGGAGTACCGCCACTAGTCCAAACCATCTTAATGATCCTTTCATTAATTTGTACATAACACCATCATTCGCACCGCATTCACTTCTTATATTTTCATTCAACACTCTATCATACACAGTGTTTCACACATTCGTCTAAGAGATCTCATTTCTACTGCATTTATTCTACTTTCATCCTTCTTTTGCCCGTTCCATGCTTTGCTTCCATACATAAGGGTCGGTAAATAAATTTAAAATATAATATTTTTTATATTATAAAATAATTGTAATGTTTACTTTATTGTTTTTTTTAACAATGGTGTAAAACTTCATATTAAATAATTAATACATATGGGAACGACATGTTTTGCTATACTAAGGTTTTATCAAATGTCATACATTTGATAATGCCTCAGTAAAACGAAACATGTCAACCCCACAAAATATTATGTATTTTTAAAGAAATAAGACGTTTTCATTTGGTATTATTTATGTATGTTATGCTTAATATTTACGAAAACAATTATTTTCTACAAGTTCTATTATATTTAATGGGACAAACATATTCTGCCTTGCTTAAGGATAATCAAAGGTCGCTATAGCATTTACAAATATTTTATTAAGATATAATGCCTAAAATGGCAGTGCACAATGGTGTTCTTCTACCGACCCGATGAAAGTAGAAGAAATGCAGAAGAAATGAGATCTCTTAGACGTATTTGTGGATACTCTGTGTATGATAGAATGTCGAATGAAAATATAAAATGTGAATGCGGTGTGAATGATGGTTTTATGAACAAAATAATTAAAGAATCATTAAGATGGTTTGAACATATGGAAAGAATGAATGAAGAAAGAATGGTAAAAAAATTATATATTAACGATGTAAATGGAACCAGAAATAGAGGAAGAACGAGGAAAACGTGGCACGATCAAATAAATCAAATATTGAATGTCGGCCATGTGAGGAGTCAGAGAAATCGACGCGCGTGCATGACAACGATGTATGAATATTGAGGAAGCGAGAGAAATATGTCAGGAAAGAAGTGTGTGGCAGTCCATTCTTTCCGCCTACCCCTTCGGGGGAGATGGCGTGATGGTTAGTTAGTTATGCCTAATATAATGTACATTTTATTAAGTCCACTATCTGGGGAAAAATATATAGTACAATATTTATTTCAAACAAACATAATTTTGCCATTTTTAAGCTCAAGTGTATATGAAAGTATATAGGGCTACTTAAAAAATACGTAGGTAAGAAACGTATCTCACTTTCACATTCTTATTCAAATAGCGAGTAATTCGTATGTTTTTACGTTATAACGTACCCACTCGTATGTGTACTTTATAGCTAGCAAGAAAAACTTCTTACGGCAGTAAACTTTTTTCCTTATGTAACTCAATTAAGGCACTACTTACGGATTCTGGGTTTCAAGACGTATCCTGCAAACACAAACGCGGAACTTCTCGGGTCCTGAAAACGAAAAATTCATAAATTCCCTCCTACCCAAAGGCATAAAGTTTAGGACTTCCTGGTTAAGGGACCTATTCACAAACAGCACAGTCCGCTGTGTAAATATTTAAACCCAATTATCCAATAAAAAAAAGAGAAAATCTGATTATTTCGCTCGGCTCTTCTTGAATATGTATTTATAATAGATTGCTGCATACCTATATATTATTATGTTTTTGAGTGCAATGTAGGACATTTTAATCACGAATATATATTTTTTTAATTGTATAATAATTATACTTACATTGTATATATGTTGCATATCTTCTCTTGTATATTTCTCCTAAATAAATGTTCAACTCATGTAGCTGTTTACCTTTAGTCTGAAACAATACAGAATTTTGGGTGAAGAAAGGATGGTTAAGAAAGTATTCGTAAGATGTAAATATAAAACGAAGTCTAGGAAGACCGAGGAAAACATGATACGAGTATGATAATATTAATCAAATTTTAAAGGTCGGCCATGCTAGAAGTCGGAAGAATCGGCGTGCATGTGTGACTCGCGGTATGAATGTGGAGGAATCTAGAGAGGTATGTCAGAGTTGTCTGGCGGTCCATTCTCTCTGCCTACCCCTTCGGATAAATGGCGTGATGATTTGTTAATATTGTCATTCATATAACATTATTAGTAATATGATCTGGTGGATTATAGATTATTATGCGGGTTTTGATCCGTATAATCTCTGAATATATAATGACGAGGCAGCTTTGTTAAAAAAATCTCTTAATATTATTATATAATCAGATTATATAACACAAGTTTATATTTTGCTTTTTTTAATGTAAACTATGGCTAATCGATTTTCATATTTTTATAACTCGCATTTCAAGCCGTATTTGTGAGGTTGACTGTAAAAAAAACTGTCCTTGACCCCCCCTCCCCCCCGCCCGCTAATAAAAAAGATAATTAAGTTTAGGTTTCACTGAATAAAACGTTCTTAAATTGAAGTCCCCTGCAACTCAATCAACGCGTCTCGTCCATATAATATTATTATTACTCAAGTAATAAAGAAGCTTCAAAAAGGAAATGTATAAAGATATTTCATTGTTTTAACTTTAGAACAGGTACACTAAGTAAGAATATGTACTTGTTTTTTGTAAGTAAAAAACATATTTGACATACTCAGGGACCTGGGGTCCAAAATAATGTCACGAACTTGTGTTTACTTTGAAACTAAATAGCAAATCTCCTTTAGAAAAAATACTTGGGATACCTTCGATTTCCAGAGCTTAAATAGAACATCCGGTATCTTATCTTCGGATTAGCTAGAAGCTCCCTAAAAGACTTATTAATAATGTAAATAAAATTGATAAATAACGTACAAGGAAAAAATACGTAAGAAAGCTGTTGTTTAGATAGTTTCAAACACTGCAGGCTGGACTAAGATCTGCATTTTTTGCGTCTAGATTCCGTAACAGATTATTGTGATCGTTTATCGATTCTTCTTCCTCTTTCGTTGTCATGTCAGGTCCCTTGAATCCTCACCAAGTCAACCGTTAGGATACTCCATGTAGCACAAAATAAACAGGAAAAAGCCATGCTACATATAAGACTATCATACCAGATAAGAAATACTAAAGTACGGAGAAGGTCGGGAGTAACAAATGTCGTCGAAAGGGTGGCTAAGCTCAAATGAGATGGACCAGAAGAGTAGAGAGTTTGCAAGGACAGAAAAAAATACAGAGAAAGAGACCTCCCACATGATGGTTCGATGACTTTCGAAGAATTGATGGTGATTGGCACAAAACAGGAATACGTATGAAGGAATCCAGCAGTGGAAGACAACGTCGCTAAATATATTATAGATATTTAAAAATATATTAATTGAGTTTTTTTTTAAGTTTATTCTTCTTCTTTTTATCCAAGATATCAACTTTCTTCTTGTGATGAAGACGACCAGCCTTCTCTCCATCTCTTTGGTGGTCGTCCTGGTGGTCGACGGCCCTCTGGAGTCTCGTGCATCACGATATTAGGAATTCTTGCTAGATCCATTCTCTCGATGTGGTCCCTCCAGAATCGTTTTCTCTGCCTACTCCATCTCACTATTTCTTCAATTTTGCAGGATTTTCGAATTTCTTTACTGAGTATCCTATCTCTAAGGGTTCTCCCCACAATAGGTCGCAATGTTCTCTTTTCTGCTACTCTTAAGAGATATTTGGTTCTGACAGTGTCTGCTCTTGCTTCGATTCCGTGTGTTATTATGGGCCTGATTCATGTTTTATAAATTCTAACTTTGCTTTCTACTAGCATATGCTTATTGTCCCAGACAGTGTCCCTTAGACATCCGGAGATAACTGCAGCTTTATCAGTCTGTTTTTTTTATGTTTCAACCACAGGAATTGATTTACAACAAAATCTATGAAAATATTTTCTGGTTCTTGGAATGCCACTTAAACCTTTTTCATATGGTAGTTTCCCGTTGCTGAAAAAAACACAAAGAATTGAGATCAACTGAACTTGAATGATAAATTGTCTTAATTACACATTTTTATTTAACATAACGTTTGACTATGAGTATACTTTTTAATTTTTTTTTTTTCTGGGAACACCGATAAAATTCATATATTGAAAAACGATAAGATTCATTTGAAACATGTATGTGAAGATTTTCGTAACATAATTTTAAATCACAATGTTTTTTATTCAAACGTGAAATCACAACACAAAGCGAATGGAAATACAGTATATATGCTTTATTCGCGTATTCCTTGTTATATTGTTTTCTTAAGAATCTCGATTATTTGTTTGGTGTGTTTATTTATGTAATTTTATACTTAAAAAATTGAAAAAAGCTTTGTTTATTATCCAAACTATATTTTAAAAAAATATGACATGTTTCGGAGGATACCTCCATTTTCAGGTGTAAATAATTATTTTTAATAAATAGGTACTTATAATTATTTTTTATCAGTAAGAACTTATAAATAATATTAAACAATAATAATACATGATGAAAATATAAAAACATAATATTGTATTATATTATATTATAATTTAGTAAAAACATATATTTGAAAAGACATAATTTATATAGTAATTAATAAATGGTTAATTTGCATGTGATGTATTCTCCGAAATATGTCGTGTTTTTTTTAATATTTTGTGGATAATATACAAAGTTTTTTTCAATTTCCTATGGAACTCCACAGTGTTAATGCCTTAGCTTTCAATAAGTTTATTTAATTTTATAAAATAATTATATTGAAAGTGCATTAAACCATTTTTTGTTCGACAAATAACCAGGCAATAGGTGTAAACAAAATAAATAAATGTTATTTTTGACTTGGGGGTTAAAATTATTATAACAATGCAAAACTGTGAACAACCATATAAAACAGACCCTTTTTTCTTATAAGAAGAGTCACTCTATTCAGAACTTTATTTTTTCTTGTTCCATAACCTCGAGTTAAATATTAATAAATAATTATTTTCAGCGGCCGCCCCATGTTCATAGTAAATTTCCTGAAACACATTTAACCATTTGCGGGCGACCCCCTTTATACGCGGTAGGCAATATCTGAAACAAGGATCGCGTACGTCATCGTTATCCTGGCTTATGCGTTATCCTGTAGCAAGCAGTATTTCTGTATGACATCATTTAACCCCATACCCTTGGCCTTCGGTGTGAAAATTTTTCTGCCGCAGACTAGAAGTCTCTCTTACTTCTTACATCAAACAAATTTAATACAATATTTATATTAGAAGAAAAACCTCTAAATTAAAATTCGTATCTGAAGTCCGTATAAATTGTCAAACCGAGTCATCTGCGAACTCAATAGTCAAAAGATCCCAAAAATATTTGATGATATCTCACCAAATATTAGGACAGCAATATTAATTCATTTATTTATAATAGTAAACACGATTGTTCAGTGGTTTTACTTGGATTTTATTTATATCAATTATATAAATTGTGTCAAATTTGTTTCGCCTTGCGAGGGCATTCTCAAACAAGAAAAGAATGAGAATGAGAATGCCCTCGCAAGGCAAAACAAATTTGTCACAATTTTTATAATATATATAAATTAAATCCAAGTCAAACCACTAAACAATCGTGTTTACTATTATAAATTAATAATGGAGTTTTTGCTGTTGATGAATACCTCATTCATCAACAGCAATATTAATTTATACTTATGAAAACGTCTGTTTTCTAGCGGTGTAACTTTATGACAATATCATGTTTTGCCTTGCAAATCAGTATCAAATATATTAAACTTGGCATTAATTAAATAAGCAGAGCCATATCTAATAAATATAGAGTTATATACAATAAACATACTCAACCATTTCACATACACGGGCGTTCTCTCAGATTTGGAAGTTGAAAATGAATTTGTCTATCTTGGATCACTGGTAACTGACCGGGGGGGATGCGAGATGATGGCTAAAACTGCCATGAGAAATCAGAACAACCTTCAAAAGCTCATCATCGTGGGCAAAGTAAACCACCGTAGTCCGAAGTCAAATCAGGGCGCTGACTGGTCTCTCATTAGCTGAATACTGACGGGTGACAGGAGCGCATGGCGTGTCTTGGTTAATGATTAACAGGACGGACGTGACCCTCAATCATGAGAAATACGACTGGGAAGAAGAAACAAACTAACAAACCATCACGCCGTTTCCCCGCAGGGGTAGGCAGAGAGAATGGACCGCCACACTACTCTATCCTGGCACACCTCTCTAGATTCCCCCACATTCATACAGCGAGTCATACACGCACGTTGATTCTTCCGACTTCTAACATGACCAACCTTAATTAATTTGGTCATGCCATGTTTTCCTCAGTCTAACTCGATTCCGTACTCCATTTAAATAATTAACGTATACTTTCTTAACCATTATTTCTCCATCCATGCGCTCTATATGTCCGAACTAACGCAGCGATCATTTCATAATTTTGTTCATAATACCTTCTTCCGCTCTTCATTCCTTTCTCATATCAGCATTTGAGTTTCTGTCGTATATAGTTCTACCACACATACGTCTTAGAGACCTCATCTCTATCACATTAATTCTGCTTTCATCCTTCATCTGCCAGTTCCATGCTTTGCTTCCATACATTAGGGATGGGACCAGAAATCCACTGTGAACGGCCAAAAATGAACGAACGAGAAGAAGATTTTGATAATACCGAGATTCGTCACACTGCTTAATGACTTCATCTTTAAAAAGGTTTAATGATAGATAACCAGTCAACTATATGCCCCTTTAAACGTGGACTTTCTAAAAACTAATGAACAATTATTACATCAACAAGATATTCCAGTTTCTTTAGATGCATTGCAAAGTATACTTTCGATTTATCCTTTGCTGAATCCAACGGCAGGTCCAATCAGCTCTTAGGCTATCCATTATCTGCCCTCAATCCAAACTATTCTATTGCCAGCAAACAAATATTGACACATTGTAAAAAAACATATTTTTCTTTAGTAATTAGAATATAACGAGGCTAACTGATATGGTCCCATTGACGTAGTGGCCCTCTTCAAATAATTAGTCGGGTTCCAGACAAGTCCCGTGGGCCTACGCCGTAGTATTCCCATTATTTGCCAGTTAAATAACTACCTCTACAGTAGAACTGATTGCACTGAGGCATTGGCCGGATGTGTACATCCGGTATACAAATGGCACAATACTACACGACAATACTCTATCGTCAAACAATGGAAATTGTTTGTAATGATTTTCTTGATACATAGAACATATAATTGAAACAGGTCAAACTATGATATTATAAAATCAAATTTTGAATTTTCAACAAAAGTTAATTTTTATTATTATTATAATTTTGTTGAAAAGCTCTTTACATCATTACAGCGCGAGCCAAATCGACATAAAGAGTGAAAAAAAATGTTAAAGGAAATATACATATTATAGAACCATGTGCTCTGAGACGGAATCCAGCCTGCATCGCTCAGGGTGCACTAGACTGGTCCCCTATGGGGAGAAAGAGAAAGCGAGACAGACCTAGAGCCACCTGGAGAAGAACCCTGCAGGACGAGGTTAAGGCGGCAGGCTTCAGTTGGGATGATGTTAGGCATCAGGCATGCGAAGGAGTCGGGTGCAGAAGGTTCCTTGAGGCCATATGCACTACGGAGGTGACAGGACAAAAAGAAGAAGAAGAAGGTAGAACCATGTGAATAGAAATATCACAGTTATCTCTAGATTTCTCTTACCGTAAGGGTATTCGCGAATTTTATATAATTGTATCCGAAGAGGTCTATTTCTGTTGCTACTTCATTAAGGAGACGAATAGCTTTCAATGCAGGATAAATACTAAGCGCCTCTGTGCGGCAATTTGGGGCTTAAAATAAGATATGCCTCTTTGCTCTACTATAGCTGTGGGGAACGTATAGATTTAGATCTCTCAGTATTCCTGGATTATGAAAATGCTTACCTAAAAAAAATATTCTACATTTTTCGATAGTATTGAAATCCAACATTCGTAAGAAATCGTGAAGAGTACAAAAAAGTATAGTAAGTCCCTAAGGTATAAATAACTCAAAAATCGTTTCTGGATCCTTTCTAGTTCCATGATACTATTATAGCTAAGTATTGTAAGAAGTCAATTAAATATAATATATCGTTCTTGATTAATGATGTCAAACTTCATATAACAATTTGAACTTCTTATTAATTTTTTTTTTTTAAATAAAAACAAAATTTAATTTAATTAAGCTAATCTTCTTCTTTTTTCGGTGCCGTGTCAGGTCCCCCCAACGTTAGCGATCGCTGCAGCAAAGGTATCTCTATTCTGCGCCACTTGGAACACGTTTTGAACTCTTGTTATTCCTGTCCACTCTTTGATGTTCCGCAGCCAGGACAGCTGCCTTCTACCAACTCCCCGACGTCCCTCCACTTAACCCATTAATATCACTTTACCTATTAATATAAATTAAGCTAATAGCGCAACCAAATTTCGTTTTATTTGTTCAAATCATTGCTTAAAATTTTGTAATTTATTATTTATGTTTTTGATAAACGATTTGTTTTTTTATTACAAAAAATAAATAAGAAATTACACCTTTAATATTTTGGAAATGTTGAGATAATCTCAGAACGGATACGAATTTTCCTTGTAATATTATCACGTGACACCAGACAAAGAACGAAATTAAATTTATCTCATCTTGCATAATTTCCATTAAGCATGAAAAGCTTTCAGTGAAGATTGATAGAAAAAAACTCATCTCCTCCACCGGATGTTCAGGTCAGAAAAACAAACTAAGTGACGCTTCACAGATGGCGGAAGTTTTCTAAGGGTAGGGAAAATATAAAGAATTCATTAAATTAGTTTGGAGGAACGGCATTTCTTCGGAAGACGAATAAATGTCCTGCGCTCTCGTCTACTCAGAGAAACGTTCTAAAAGACCGTTTAACTAGAAGAAATCGGGTCAAGAATTGCAATATTTTAACAACGAAATAAATTATTAAACAATATAAATAAAATTTATGTTTTTTAAAGATTTATAATATTGGTAAGAAAATAAAATCACAATTTAAATCATATTTGATTATAATAACCTATTAATCATCACAAATGGGTATTGTTAAAAATATATAATAGTAATACTTATTTTGAAGGTTTTTTACTATTTAACAAATATTTTCGTTATTACCCTAAGAATTAATTCGATTTTTCCATTCAAACCAAATACTGTCTTACTATTACTGTTAAAATTTAAAACACTGTTGTATATCCCAATTTCTTTTTATTTACTGAGTGTCGCGACTACTGTTTCGCCAACCAATGTTGGCATCATCAGATGTTATGATAAACTGTGTAACACCTGATGCTGCCAACATCGGATGGCGAAACAGCTGTCGCGATATTCGGCAAATAAAAATCAATTGTGATATATTATATAACAGTGTTTTAAATTTTGACAATAATAATGTTGAAGTATCATAGTGTTTCTAGACTATCTGACTAACTAACCATCACGATGTTATTCTGGAGGGGTAAGCAGAGAAGATGGCCCGCCATACTACTCTGTCCTGACACACCTCACTAGGTTCCTCTACATGCATACATCGTAACAAGCACGCTTGTCGATTATTGATCGAATGTGATCACCTTTTAGTATTGCATTGCCTTTTAGTTTTCTTGCCATGATATTTCTATAATGTTGCTCACCAATAAATAAATAAATAAAACTAATATATTAACACGATAAGGTTAACCAAATTGCTCAGTCTAGAGATGCCTTCGCTGCAGTGATCGCCAACGTTAGGGAGACTTGAAACAGCACTAGAAGAAAAATAAAAATATTATTATGATCGGTCTGAAATTGTTTCCCTTAAATCCAAGCTTCACCAGGGCAATGTAAGAACACTTATTGGGTATATTGCTGTGATGAAACTTTTTGGTGCAAACGTAACTAGTTGTTAGATATAATCGTAATATTAATACACTCGTAAATTTGTTTAACACTACTTCATTCTTCACAATAACCAACCGGTTTCGCTCCCGCTGGAGCTTCGTAAGGTAAGCTACACAAAAGACACTATTATTCGGTGTATTTTGTGTAAACATGACGAAGCTCTAAATATAATTAACTAATACCTCTCTAAGCATATTTATACATATAACCATGAAAATATTTTTCAATCCATTTTATTTTTATCTTAGCTAACCTAATCTAACCTAACCAAAATATAGGTTATGTTAGATAGCGTACCATAAAGTGAATTACTGTAGAAAATATTTAGCGTATTAGAAAATATTGAATGTCGGTCACGTGAGAGAAATCGACATGCGTGCATGCACGAAATATGAATGTTGAGGACGCGAGAGAAGTATGTCAGGAAAGAAAAATGTGGCAGCCCATCTTTTCTGCCTACCCTTTCGAGGAGACGGCTTGATGGTTATTGAAAACTAGCTGTTTTTTTTAAATGAACGCCACTAAGAGATTTCAATAAAATCGTTAGATTACGTTATTTTCATGATGATCAGTATTTTCCTTAGTTCACATAAGTCATTGAATAAAGAATTTAAATGATTCTCAAATTGGCTTCATCTTCTTACTCTTTTAATAGATCTGTGGATCTGTTTATATGGCGTCGAGGTCTCCTGGGACACAGAACTCCAAGTCTCGCCATCTCTTCGCAGGTCTTCCGGGTTGGCGAGTTCCCATTGGCACGTTGTTTACGGCTGCTTGGAGGAGTCTATCGTCGTTCATTCGTTCTGCGTGGTCGCGCCAGAAGCATCATCTTTTCTTGCCCCATCTGACAATATCTTCGGTATCGCAGGTCTCACGTATTACTGTGTTTCTGATTCTGTCCCTAAGTATTTTTCCCAGAATAGCGCGAAGTGTCTTCAATTCGGCGGTTCGTAATAGTGCTTTGGTTGTATTTGTGTCAGTCCTCGATTCTATACCATTAGTCATTATGGGTCTGAAACATGTCTTATATATTCGCACTTTGCTTTCCACTCGCATATGCTTGTTATTCCAAACAAAATCTTTCAAGCATCCAGATATTGCTGCCGCTTTGGTTGTTTGCTCGCGAACTACATTATAGAGATCCGTTTGGCATGAGAGATCTATGCCCAAGTATTTAAATTTTTGGACCTGTTCTATGGGTTCATTATCAAGTATCAATTCGTAGGTGATTGGCTGTTTTGAAACTGTCATACATTTAGTTTTACTAATAGATATCAAAATGTTGTACAGCTTAGCTCTCTGGTTGAATTAATCTAGTAGCTGTTGTAGATCAGTTTCAGTAGTAAAATGTGATATTAATGAGGGCATCTCCCGTTTTATACCCTAAATTTATTGGTGCAACACCTTCGATAAGTTTGTCCATGACAAGGTTGAACATTCTCAAATTGGTATAGGATCAATGAATCAACTCAAAAGAAAAAATAAATAGTGTTAGATTATAAGAAAAATATATGTTTTTATCCATAATAATTCAGTATCTGTGTAAATATTTAAAAGGTCGCGCCTCTCCGCTTATTTAATAGTGAGAACAATTTCAAAAGTATAGATATGAAACCTTTTAATTTGTAGCGAATTTAATAACAGCGTGTACTATTATACATTTACCTTTCCAGGCATTTCACAGTACTTTCTACCCACGAGATATTATTTCAATAGAATTCCCTTCAACTGAGAAGCCCTTTTGTGATATCATCTCACGGCAACGTGGGTAAATTTTTCTTCGGAAAACTAATTAACGGCGAACGAACGGCTTTTTACGGTGGAGTATCTCAAACGATGAACGCGAAACCTCAAAAGTGTCGAATACAGGAGTATCGGATGGAAAGAGCACATTATCAGAAATTGAAATTTCCAGCGAAAATAAAAATAAATATTCCACCCATAAAGCTTGGGTACAACCGGGTGTCTATCGTTATGAATACCCATCAATTCGTCTTAGAAAAAGTACAAGGAAATTATTGTGGTTCATTTTATTTGAGATACGCTCTTCTCAAAGGTGTGTTAGTGCAAATGTCAGAGTGCTTGTGAAATGTCAAAGGGAAAAATATCTCTTCTATGTTCATCTTTATCTTGGTTATGAATTCATATTTTAATTTAAGAAATGAATAGATACTTACTTCAATTATTTACGCTTAAATATTGCTAACTAATTAACTAACTAACCATCACGCCGTCTCCCCGAAAGGGTAGGCCGAAAGAATGGACTGCCACACTTTAACCGATGCGGAACACCATTCCTCTCTTTTCGCCCCCGCGGAAGAAGCGGTGTGATGGGTTGCAAAGTTCATCGCCACCAATAGGCATCTCCCACCCACACTTCGATCGTCCAACGTCCACAAAATAAATCTAAAACAAATAGTATAAAATGCAATGATATAAAATAAAATAACAAAATTAAAATTATGTAACACATTGTGTTATTTTAGATGGTGCACATTTTGTCAGCAGGACGATCCGGACTTTTGTGTTTATTCATTTATATTTCACGTATCCGCCGTTCTTTGAAACACCTGTAATTAAGCACTTAAAAAAAAATCAACACCAGCAAGATCTTTAAAATATTATTAAAGAAATTATCAAATGTCATTGGAACAAAAGAAAAATTAATTTTAACACTTGTCTTTACAAAAGTATTAAGTGTCACAATAAACTATTATAAAGTGTGGCAACAATCAAATTGCCCAAAATAGTTCACTTATACACGAAATATCTCAAAATTTACGGGAGCACCACATGAAATAAACCAAATTTTAAATCAAAATCATTATATTGCAGCTTCACAATGGTGTTATACTGCATATTAAACATTAAATTTATTAATAACAGTTTTTTTAGAAATTGTTAAATTATAATTATTATAAGTGAGAAAAATATACCCCTCGAGTAATATATTTTTAATTTAAAATTTACTTACGGATTTATAACAAATACAAGCGCAAACAGATAATTTTTAAGTGATCATTTTTTATTGCAACAATAAAATATTTTTTTAGACTAAAGAAATAAATCTTCAAGGTATTAAATTAGTTCAAAGAGATTCAATTTGAGCAAACATAATTGATTATTATTACGGAAAAGGAACCAGGTCTTGTGCATGATTAAACTAGAGTCCCCTGAGTCCTAACGTGGCCGACATTATATTATATTTAATTTGTTTGATCGTGCCACGTTTTCCTCTATTTCTAATCCCGTTTACGTCGTGTACGTAAACTTTTTTTAAAATTATTTATTATTTGTTTCTTGTTGTTGTTAATGATCCTTTCATTATTTAGTTCATTACACTTTCTATATACACTTAATTACATAGTTTTAAATTATTTTAACATCCTAAATTTTTAAATGTTAATAATTTATAACTGTTAATTCAAAAACTTTGTTTTATAACACAAATTGTTTTTATTTTACTTTACGACAGCTGTTTCATCAACCAATGTTGACATTTGATATATATATTTGTAACACCTGATGATGTCAACGTTGGTTGATGAAACAGCTATCGTAAAGTAAAATAAATACAATTTGTGATATAAAACAAAGTTTTTGAATTAACAGTTATAAAATGTTAAAATATCATAGGTATTTTTAAAAATATCATATTATCATAGGTATTAGTAAGGTATCATAGTGTTTCGGCCAAAACAATGGACTATCCTAAATTTTAATTCACTTATACAAGTCGGTGTATCGTTATGAATGAATAAATATCATTTAAGATTTTAGCTTTACCGCTTTCAAATAATATATAACATCAAATTGCCGAATACATTTCAAGATCAATTGATAACAAAGTCCACAGTGAAATAATTGAATGTGCTCTCCGAAGCTAGCACGGAAATTGTAGCGGTTGATTTGGCTATTTATTTACATACTGTATGCTATAACTATACGTGTAAGGGCGACCTTTATATTGTCAGAGGCCGTTCATTTATCATTCACTGAATGGACAATTTGAACATTATTGTTGGCCCCACAAGTGTTGATCATTACCGGGAACTACCCACCAGCGAGTACATGCAGAATAAATTGGTACCTTAGCGAGTATACTCGTATATATAGACGAGACACCCTCCACCTGGAAAGACAAACTTTTGTGCTATACAAATATGCATACGAGTATTATTACCTGTTTATTTGATTCAGAGCTATTGATTGTTAAAATACTTATTTTATTGTATGCAAGATTAAAGCGTTTACACTGTGGAATTCCATTAATAATCTGGAAGAAGAATATTAAACACTGTTTAATCCAATGTATTTATTAAATATACACGTTGAAGAAGAAGAATTATTGAAAAGTCTAGATGGAAATTCATTTCAAATAATAATTACAATAAATAAAACGATATTTTTAAGAACAACTTTGACTCTTGTCTGTATTTCGACAGCGATCCTAGCGAAACCGGTCGCTAACTAACTAACTAACTAACTAACCATCACGCCGTCTCACCGGTAGGCAGAAATAATGGACTGCCACACTTTTCTTTCCTGACATATTTCTCTCGTTTCCTCAACATTCATACATCGTGTCATGCACGCGCGCCGATTTCTCTGACTCCTCACGTGGCCGACATTCAATATTTGATTTATTTGATCATGCCACGTTTTCCTCGGTCTTCCTCTATTTCTAGTTCCATTTACATCGTTGACATATAATTTTTTACCATTCTTTCTTCATTCATTCTTCCCATGTGTCCAAGCCATATTAATGATCCATTCATTATTTTGTTCATAACACCATCATTTGCACCGCCTTCAGTTCTTATATTTTCATTCGACACTCTATCATTCACAGAGTATCCACACATTCATCTAAGAGATCTCATTTCTACTGTATTTATTCTACTTTCATCCTTATTTTTCTATTTCCATGCTTCGCTTCCATACATTAGGGTGCACGATGGTGTTCTTGTACTGAAGCCGGTCGCTCTCGGAATTAAGACAAAAGTTAAAATAGTTTTAAAAAAATGTCGTTTTATTTCATTATTATTTTAATTAATGTGATCTCCGTGATTAGTTTTCAGGCACTATTTTCCACAACTTAACTCTATTTACGTAATAATAATATGTTTTTTGCAAATTGAGAAACGCACAAAAAAGTTTGCGGTTTTTGTCCAGAAACTTATCTGTCAATGTACAAATTGCAAAAAATTGATCCACGCATCTTCTGCCATTCATAAAGGCTCCTTGCATATCCCAAACTTTGTCACTTGTCATCTTTCTTACTATTATACTTAGGAAATTGAAAAACTTTGTTTAATACACTATTTAATAAAAAATATTAAATAACACGACATGTTTCGGACATGATGGAGATATATTCACCTGAAGATGGAGTTATCCTCCGAAACATAACGTGTTTTTAAATATTTTTTCTTAAATAGTGGATTAAACAAAGTTTTTCAATTTCCTAAGTATAATATTTACTATGGAATTGCACAGCGTTCTATAAGTTTCTTACTACTTTTATAAAATTATTATTTTGTTTTCACGTTTTGATTTCAAAATAAGTCAACAAATGCAACAATGCATTTGATACTTAACGCAAATTGGCGCTTAAAATGTATGTAGAATATCTGTTTACACCGTTTTCAGCTAGGCAACCCACTCGATGGTTCGCCATTCCTATTGCGGCGGTTCATTTAACACCGACTGCACGGCCATACATCGCCGGGCGGAAACTACTCTCGTTATATCACAATACAAATGGCGTGCAAGTGGATGGCCGCGCAAAATAAAAGTGTCCTGAATTAGCTAACGAGCACATAGTGTGGCGCAGGGACACATTCACAATGGGCGACGGTGGCGCCTGGGGAAACAGAATGACGCGAATACCCGATTTATTATATTCCTAGTTTGAAAATCAACGGCGCTTTCAAAAACTATAGTACGTTCTTTTTTTTTGCTTTTTGATGAACGTCAAAAATTATGATTGAGTACTTAGGTACTTACCCATTACATATTGCTTAATTACATTGAAAAAAAAAAGCTCTTTGGCGCTGGTATTTCAATAGAACATTAAATATTTTCATCACTGAAGAAAATTTTTGGTTGAAGTATTTTACGAATAAAAACGTTTTATAGACATTTTATAATAGTTTATGGAAATTACACATTTTTCTTTTCCAAGCCATTTTAAGACTTTTCATAAAACCTTGAAAAGCAGAATCTTCTAGAAAACAGAGGTTTCAAATCGTTTTAATTACTATTATATTGAGTGTTTTGGAATGTTCGGTCCGATTTTTGTATGAAAATCGCATTTATTTGAAAGGTAAAATAAAAAAAACACATAAAATAAAAATATTGTCCATCGTTAGCTACTACTTTTTCTTTCTGGTAATACATGAATCCTTCGTCGAAATAACGCCTCGTCTTTTGAGGTAATCCAGGCATCGACCCAATTGTTCGACATCTGCATATGAATGAAAGTGCTGTTTTTCTAAGGCATGCGTCATAGATCTGAACAAGTGGTAGTCCGATGGCGCCACGTCTGGTGAATAAGGCGGGTTCAGTATAATCTCCCAACCCACATTTTTTATGTGGTTTTTGATCCCGATTGCGATTTGAGGTCGAGCATTGTCGGGTTGAAGAATGCTGTGCCTGTTGCCTCATCCTGGTCGTTTTTTTGCCAGTGCCTGCTTTAATCGCATTATTTGTTGTCAGCACTCTTCCCCCGAAACCGTTTTACCCGGTTTGAGGAGTTTATTTTTTGGTCAAACTTTTTCGATCTTCTAGGGCGATCTTTGCTGTAAACGCTATAAACACCCGCTTTGAAGCGTCTATACCATTTTTTTCGTAATTTATCTGATGGGATATGATCGCCAAAACCTTTCATATGCATTTTATGCACCTTGTGCTCTTCTTTTAATTGAAATAGAACAGCAGAACTTCCCGCAAATGCTTTTTATTTACCACGAAGGAGCAATAAAACAAATGTTGTGAGAATGACAACCATTTGCGAACTGAATTTAATTGACAGATGTTCAGGTTTACTAAAAAAAATGGCTGCCAGATTTAAAGACTTGAAGCAGCCATAGCCCTCTGTTGTTAAAAGGATCGTACTTTCCGAAACACCTAATACATAAATATTATTTTAAAACATTTAAACTTGTTTTTACACCACTTTATTTTTGCAAAACCAATCAGTTTCGCTCTTACAGGGCTTCGTCAGGGTAATAAAATAAACTATCTTAGTAAAATTATGTTTAATAATGCCACACCACGAATTAAGTGCTTCATTCGAAACTGTATTTTTTTAAATCTTCTTCTTTAACCTGCTTTTCTTTACTACTGAATATAAGCCACTTCTATTATTATCCAGGGAACAATATTTGTTTATATAAAATATAATATGATTATAATTATTTTCCTAAGTTAAGTTTTTAATCATTGTTTAGACGAAGCGGTGTGAAGCGGAGATTATCGTTAGTTATCTTAACCCGCTTATCTTTTTAATAAGATGATTTTTGTTCGCTGTGCCGTGTATGGCCCGAGGTGAACTGCTCCGAGCGCTGCATATCCCAGAGCCGTCTGGAGCGAGGAGGCAAGCCAAGGTAGTGATTTGGTTAAGCTACTCCTGTTTCTTGCCCTCAGTTCTCGCCCCTGTGGCTACGGGGAGGTTCGGTGATAAGGAAAACTATACACGAGCAAACGTCAAAGGAAGCCTTCGCTATTATGTGAAATTCCAAGAAGCCTCTGCATACTATGTTCTATAATACATACGGGCTCCGTAAAGCGCGCTTATTAAATGGAATCTCTACCCATTGAGGAGCTTTAAAAGCTCGCTGTGTGCGATAAACATTTATGTTTATTGGTGTGTGCGTGATACGCAAATGAAGATGTAGTGCGAAGCTTTATTGCGGATTCATTCATAATAATGTTCAACTTAACGATATACGTTGCTGCTTGCCTACACCAGTTCAATTTTACCTCGAATTTATTGCACTTTTTATGAACTTTTACTAATTTTTAAATGTTTCCCTCTGTTTCAGGTAATAAAATTCTACAATATTAAATCCACACAATCATAAGCACATGAACGCAAGGTATGTTGATTTTTTTTATATATTATAATAAAAACGTAATTTTGGATGACATTACATATTTTTAAGAACCAAAAAGATACTGCAAAAAATGTGCTTTAAACTTTTAATATACGTAGTAAAAATGATAAGAAATCAAATCAGTAAATGTTTATTTAGAAAATGAAATATTGGGCGATTCGTGACATGTTATAGTAAAAAAATTCAATGTTGCACCAAATTCTTTGTTGTGAACTTAATATTTTTTTTATAATTTATTTCCTATAACTGCGTTAATATAATAAAAAATAATTGAATAATAATTTGGGGCGCTGCAGAATATGCTTCGTTTAACGATCTAGTTAAAAAATAAACATATTTAGTATGAGGGTTGCACCTGATGCAGTCGATCAATATTTACATCAGGAAAGGATAATTTGAAATGGTGCGTTTTGAGTCTCTATCTAAATTCTGAAGGATTCTCAGTGCACTTGAGGTCTGCTGGAAGATTGTTTCATGCTGAAAAACCGGCTACCGCAAAGGCTCGGTGGCCAAAGTTTGTGATAGGGCAGCGTTTTGCCACAGTCAATCTATCGATCACACTTTGCTAATAGCAATGTATACTGTCTGATATTCATGTTTTCGTTGATACAGAGTTCAGATATATAATAATCTGGTATCCTTCCATACAATGTCTAAAAGACCGTCCAATAGAGTTTGTATTTTATCCTTTCTGGATGCTATTCTTTGCCAATGGAGCTCATTAAGATGTTGTTTTATATGCGTTGTTGATTCTGTAAATGTTATTTTTTTAAGTTAAGATATTGGTCTCCTTAACGGTTACATAGACCACGCAGCAGATAATTTATAAGTGACAGTGTAATATTTGCATTATGTTTTATTATTTTTTCATTGTATATTCAATTGGCTGTTTCTTTTGGTATTTCCTGTTGACTCTGGAGTATCCCAAAATAACTGTTATTCAAAGAAATTACATAAAGTTAATTATTTCAAGAGTTTATTTAGCTTAACCAAATAGCTTAACCTACATGTCAATATAAGTACATAACTATTTTATATCTAATCATGGATTCATAACCTCAATAGTATATGAGAAATTTAATTAAAATAATGTGTACTTCTGTGGCAAAAATATGTAATGAGAATTTTCGTTTTATTATAGCTATCTAAAACGATTCAATTTAATAACCACCGGTAGTCATTATTTCTCTGGGGGTTGAAAATTCAGGTGAATAGTTCACCCTCGCCCACCTAGTGTGTAATCTATTTATTATTCATCATCTAAATCTCCAACAATGACCGTTTATATAACGAGAGTGTGTTTTATTATTAAAGCCACCATTTTGTCGTGTTTTTTTTTGTCACATTACGGGAAGTTTTATTGAACAATTTTGACATCACTTCATGAGAAATGTCCGGTGGTATTTCTGTTTATTATTGTCCATGGTTTATTAGGTGGAAATTTATATTTTTTTTCATACGATCGTAAATATAAACAATGCTAATTTTTTATTCATATTACGTGATTCATGGACAACGCAGACAATCTACAACTTATTAACAAAAATGCATCTTTTGATAATATTTATAACCAGAATATTATAAGATTTTTTTTTCTTAAAAAAGACTTGTTCCAAAGATTTAAATAAATAATATTAGAATTTATTTTACAATCTTCAGTGTGAGCCTAAAATATCTCATTTTTTATGAAGAAGAGACAGGTCGCGCCCAGGCGTGAACCCAGACCTTGGTTATTAAAATACATATCACACCCATGAAACCATTTAAGAATAATAATATGGGCCATTATTAGTTTTTCTCGGTATACATAAATTAAAAAAAAAAAAAAAATTCACAACTTTTATGATTATTAAATTATTGTCAGCTAAAAACAATAAATGTTTAAATACAGTTTTAATAACCTGTTAATATGAATGAACAAATTTATTTTATAGAAATTTTCATATATTTTATGAGAATTACTTGTTTCGCCATGCTAATGCATTATCTTTCTTATCAAAACATTTTATAATACCTTAGCAGGGTCATTTCATTCCATTCCATACATACCTTTCCTATAAAATATAATAAATCTTTTAAAAAACTGGCATTACTTTTCATTTACATTGACTATCGGATTCAAAGTTTTTTATTACAAATGAAATTAATTAAAATGTTCTATATTTATTGTTTCTTGAACAATTGTTATAACTCAAAAATTAATCAATAATATGAATGAACACGTCTGTTTTGTAGAATATATTTCACTGTGCTTAAACAAGGTCATACATGTCATTCGCATAAAATATAATAAAACTTCTAGAATATAAACATGCGAACATCTCTTAACGTCTGTGCGTCAATGTTTCATATATTATTGTATATCACAAAATTCCTTATCAAATCTGAGGTAGATTTAATATAATTGATGTCCAATTTAACGTGTTTCATCTGTTTGCGTAGTTATGGCTCATTATTTAATCGCCACGGAAGAAATGGATACCGCTGTGTATTTCGTTAAAGTAACGCTTATTATTAACGGGCTAGTGATCTTATTTAGCCTCCAGATATTCTGTGGAGCGGTTATACCTTACTCCCTTGCCAAATGTATTGTTCCATCCCCCAATATCTACTTAATTGTACTAGGATAATCTCTTTTACCATTATCGTTAACAATTATATTTAAAATGAAAGTTTTATCTATTCCTGTTTAAAAAAAAACTCATTTTCACATACCTTACGGAACAACAAACACTATTTGCTTGTTTTACGATCTTTTTGGTCGAGTTGTAAGTGCTTTGACTGCCACACTGAATTTCTCAAGTTCGGTTCCCGGCGATGGCAGTGTGGTTGTCACACTGTCTTTGGTCTGGTGCAGAATTCACGTAGGAATAAAATGGCTATAGATCAGCTATCTATCACATGTCACGAGAATCAATATGATAGCTATACCCTTTACAAAGATTTGGCTCACGCTGTAATTATGTAAAGAGCGATATATAAAAATAATATAATAATATTAAATATTTATAGTTCAACGCATGTGTACAGAATAACTCCTAAAAAGATAATATATACAATAATCGCATTATTTTTATACATCTTCGTATTGGGAAAGACAACTAGTGTTAGGAACAATCTATTTTTTGCAAGAAAGCTATCTTTCTTGTATTTGCTATAAAGTTAAACAAAACTAAATACAATTTAGATTCATGAGAATTCTGTTAAATCACTTTAAATGGTGCCCAACCATCTATTTTTTTGCGTTAGTAATGATGTGTTTCTTTATTTAAATATTATGTTATAAAGGAAACAAACTTATCTAGGAAGATTTGTTTATTTATTAATATGAAATTTAATAGCTAAATAATGAAATTCTTATTTTTGGCGGTATCACTATAATACTTCATTATTGACTTTAATCTATAACACATTCATAATATCACAATGTTATAATATATGATAAAAACGCCAATCAATGTTTCCAATCACATAGTTATAATATAATTTCACATATCCATCATCAGTTGGCATCATCAAAAAAAAAAATTGTGTGTTGGTGTTGAAAATTTAAATCCTGATAATACAATCATTGCTTAGTGAAGCAACTGACGTCAAAACTTTATAGAAATTAAATAAAAAATAGTTTTGATCGATAATATTGAAGTTTCATAGTGTTACCGTCAAAACGATGAATTAATATTTAGCTACTAATTTTCATATTCTGAACATATGCTTATCTAATAATAACTTTTTGGGATTTGAAAATCATCTCAGTCTGCAGTGAAGGGTTAAAAGATATCAATCCTCCAACAAAGATAACCTATATAATAACAATATATGAGTTATATAATCTCTAAATAATCGAGAAATTTTGAAAATTAAAAAGGCCATCAAAAACAACGATGATATTATAAACAACCAACTAAACTTAACATCTAGTCCCATTATTGATTTGTTTCCCCTGTCTCATAATTCTGACTAAACAACAATTTACCCTGCCGCTAAATTTATTTTTCCCCACCACCCTTTTTTTACCATAGTTTAAAGTAATGACTCTCTTTCATTTAATTGTTAAAATAAAAACATTGAAGAAGGGAAGTCTGTGTCCCAAAACATAAAAAAGAAAATATATTATTGGGTACCATTTATAGAGCTTTAAAAGACTTCTCATGAATCCAAAGGTAATAATAAAATTGAAACCATAACTGCGTTTTAAATTTTAATAGTTTATATTATCACGTCGTGTTAATGAATCTAATTAATCTTTTATATTGATGTTACACAGATGTTAAAATACTGAAAAAAATATATTTCACGTGTTTGGATGTTATAATATATATTATTTTCTAATGTATTAATAGCATCACACAGAAACGCCGTGCTTCCTATGAACGTGAATCTTTTCAATTATGTATTGTACATTTTCCAAGGAAAAAAAAATCTGCGAATTTTAGATTAAATTTGTTTATTGAAATATTCGGCAATATTTAAGCCCGCGTCAATAGAAATTCGCGGCTTAAAAATGTAATACGATCTTATTGTATAGTATATGGTATATTTTTTGTGAGTTTCCGCACATTTTATCATGAGACGGGGCTCCAAAGAAATAGTCATATTTGAAACGTTTTTCGCGTAAGACATATTTTATTGAATACATTCCACCGGCTTGGCGTTCCAATACGATTTCCTGTATCGTAAATTATATTATCCGACTATCTGAAAAACCTGCGAGGTTCTACAAATTCCTCGGGAAAAAAATCTGCATATCCCACGCGCAACATCCGTTATAAGTATATCCGTATTCCTAACCGGTCATGTGAATCAAATATATCTCCATCCCTTCCATTTCTACCGGTTTTGTAGAAATTCCACAATAATAAGATATAAGATCCGATATTAAAGTAAAACGAGAAGAAATCCTAGATTCTGCATGCTTTCACTTATATCTATGTATTTTAATTTCGCGAGGTTTTGAGTAATTTGAAAGGATTCGATTATCATTTAAAATGCTAAAGGATTTGTCTGAATTCCTGTTACAATAATAACCGTATTTATACTCTCGATTCCGGGCTTTTATGTCATTATTTTCATACGTTTCCCGCCGCACAAAGGAGCACTTTTGCGACAAAAGCAGTTTTCCAGCGCGCCTAACACACGAAAACATTCAAAGCAATTTATTTCTCACATCTTTTCAATTCCGAATACAAAGTCTATTTGAGAATAATAAAGAAAATAAATTCTAGCGTATGATTGGGAGACCGGTGGGGTATTTCTCTCCTAATATGTCGGCAGTCCGCGGAGACGAGCGTAAGCCATATTTTTTTCAACTCAGGTGGCGTATGATGTAATATGAATTGAGAGAAAAGCCCCATCGCCTCCCTATCATTTTGAAGAGTTGTCATGGGGACGATTGCGATCTGGGGGGAAGGGTCCACACCGCGAGGGGAGGGTCGGACTGCGTAATGGAGGATCTCCAACCTTTTCGAATCTAGGGCTGTTATCTATGGCGCTAGGGACAGCGCTACTAAAATAAAACCAAATGTTTACACTTCCACCCGCCTGTCCTGTAGCCACCTTTGTCTTTTTTGTCGATGATTTCGTTTCATAACACAGAGCAATATTTTCAATTGTCCATAATAAACTGGTCTCAATTTCGTTTCATTGTAAATTTTGTGTCTCTGCGTACCTCATATTTTTTTATGTTACATAAATAAAACTTCAAAAGTTTTAACTCAAACATATTTTTTTAAAGTATTGTTATTGATCTTAAATATTATAAAATATTACTGTTAAAATTTACAACACTGTTACAATATCACATTTTCTTTTTATTCACTGAGAGTGTCGCGACAGCTGTTTCGATAAACCGATGTTGGCATCATCAGGTGTTACATTAAACAACAAGTTTATCGTAACACCTGATGATGCCAACATCGGTTGACAAAACAGCTGTCGTAACACTCTCAGTGAATAAAAAGAAATTGTGATATTATAACAGTGTTTTAATTGGGACTATTATAAAATAGTTCGAATATTTTCAATATATTGAATGTCAGAAAGCTAATGTTATTTTCCACTTGATATAGTATTCAGGCGTAAAGTTTAAGCAATGAAAATATTGTAAATATAATAATAATATTATTTCATGCGAAAAAAATCTGTTTTTTTATGAAAAACATTCCAATTTATATTGGATTGACAGATTCAATAAATTAATAGTATTTTTTTATTTATTCTAAACACATAAAAAAGCATTGCTGCATGGTTTTTAGGAATATTTTATGACTTTTGCCACATGTTATTATTTATTATTCGACCAAAATACTATTTAATTCAATTTATATTAAACGAAATATCAAAAATCTCTTGGAATCGATAGAAAAAGATATTTTTTGCTTCGAAATGTTAGCGAATAAACTACTTTAAAAATTCTACATGTTGGGAAAAATATTTTATTTATATTAGGTATAAATAAAAGTTTATATATTTACTAGTTATAGTAAATTAAAGTATAAAGCGCAGGAAACTGAAATATTTCGAGCACACAGAAACAATCAATACGTACGGCAAGGGCTTATGGGCTTCTATGGGAGTACCGCCACTGACCGCAACTGATTATCCAAAGTAATATTAAAAAAAGAAAATCCTGACTAGAAAACTTTCAAAAATGGTTCAGTTGCAGCAAAACATCTATGTTAAAAGCTGCTGTATCAAGGGTAGAAATAGCCATGATGTTACCCAACCTCCGATAGGAGAGGAACAATAACAAGAAGAAATTATCAAATTTTACAAAAAATATAACTAACTACGTCTCTCCGAAGGAAAATGCAGAAACAATGGACAGCCATACTGTTTTTTTTTTCCTGACAAACGTCTATTGCTACCTCATCATTCATACGTTGTATCATTTCTCATGTGGCCGACATTTAATTTTAATTGATTTAATCGTGCCACGATTTTCTCGGTCGTCCTTTATTTCTATTTCTGTTTACTCGTACATCGTTTACAAATATTTTCTTCACCATTTCTTCTTCGTGCATTATTTTCATTAGTCTTAACCATCTTAATGACTCTTTGATATAATTAGGGTTTTTAGATTGCATTTAAAAGCGTGCCGGAAGTTTTTTAAACTAAGGATTAATTGTATCTCAATAGAGACGAAGATGCAAATTGGAAACAGAATATGGTGATCGAGGTGTTTACAGGACTTATGACCTATCATTGGTTAAGTTAAGCGCACGCTTTCTCTAATACAACATTCTCCATTCCGCCCTTCTACGACCACCATGTCTGACAATTTTTTTTGAAAGTTGTATATGTATAAATATGCAACACCACACTTCACATTGTCAGACATGGTGGTCGTAAGAAAGGTGGAATTGGGAATGTTGTATTACATAAAGCGTGCGCTTAACCCAACCAATGACAGTCTCTTCGTCTCTATTGAGATACAATTAATCCTTGAATTGATAACCCGCAATGGGTAAATAAAATCCAGTATTCATCTACAAGTATTTGTATACATTCACAATGTTTTTTAAACTAATTTAATTTTCAAAATAACTGAAAAGGTGCCCTTGTTTACGACCATTCATTAAATTCACTTAAATCCTTACTTAAGAAAATGCGGATTGAGTCTTAAAGAATGGAATAATAATCAGTGAGCATAACATGCACCCTAATGCCACGTGCAGATCCACTATTCTGCCTCCCATCTCCATGGCAATAAATCATCTGCCCTCACAAGTGTTGAGATCGGCTGCCATGGTTGGGATAATACCTAGAACGAATTATTCTTACTAGTATATCACCCCTACTTAGTTTCGTATACACATGCATTAAGTATATTGATATTTGTAATAATATATGTAAATGATTGATATCATTTTTACATATTTACTAACTATTATTATGGCATCAAAAAAATATGAAATACATATATATTATGCATTATTATATAAAATAAGGTATTAAATTTAAACTCACTGGCTATATTTGTTAAATTTTCAAAATGACTAACAAATAAATATAATATTTAATGTTTTTTATTGAAATTTCTTGGTAGAAGATCATTTTTAATAGAGAAAACAAACAAAAAATATACACAATTTTTATTATTATTATGTATTTAGTGTGCTTCCACTTGGGTTTATGTTCGACCAGTTTCGGCAGCTTGATGCCATCTTTTGGTACTGTTTGAAATAATTACAGACAGACATTTGAAATATTTAAACTTAATTATCTCAAACACAAAAATCACATTATATAGAATCATTCCAAGAATTAGCCACCCCGGTAATTGCTTTTTATTTGTATATTAAGCAAATTAACCCAAATTTACATTATATAGAATCATTTCAACTACAATTTAATAACCGTAATACATTATTTAGCATCAGGAAAAAAATTCTTTAACTCCCACCACTATCATTTATTATATAAACCAAACAAATTTTGATGTAGGTACCAGAAGATGGCAGCAAGCTGCCGAAACCGGTCGAACATAAACACAAGTGGAAGCACACTAAATATAATACATAATCATAAATAAATTTTGTATCAAAATTTTATTGTTTTCACTATTTATAAATTATATAATTTATAAATCAAATCGAAACGCACACAGTGTACTGTTACTGCTCACAAATAAAATCAAATTATATAAATTTATCATTAAAAAATATAGATGATTATATTTAATATTACTAACCATCACGCCGTTTCTCTGGAGGGGTAGGCATAAAGGGTAGGACATGATATATTGAGAATTCTAGAGGCAATCGTCAAATAAGACTAGTGACGTGTAAATAAAGATATTCGTACTGCGATCACTTCTTATATTTGAATTTGAAACTCTTTCATATGCATATTTACCACACATTCGTATAAGAGATCTTATTACTACTGTATTAATTCTACTTTCATCCTTCTTTAGTTAATTACTTGATTCACTTCCATACATAAGGATCGGTAAAGAACACTATTGTGCACTGCCATTTTAGCATTTTTGGATAAAACATTCAAACAACCACAATGTATTTTACAATTCAATGTAATATTCTAGGAAGATTTCTCCTTTTCGTAAACATTGTTGACTTGAGTATATTTTCCCATCGCAAGAAAAGACATTGTAACGTTCGAAACACTTTTGACCGACTTTGCACTTACACAACCCATTTATAATGTATCGTTAAGAAATTACTCGGGCGTAATCTCAAAGGTTTACCGGTTCGTGTCCCGGGGCAGGGAAGTGACTAGGAAGTGGGGCGAGGGAGGGGAATAAAAGTAGAAGGGGAAGATAATCCGCACCCCACCCCCCCCCCCCACCCACTCACCCCCAATCGCAATCCTGAGCGACATTTCCACCCCTTCGGCCAGAGGGCGCGCAGTGTTCATCAAAATATATTTATGAAATATCAGCGGTTTTATGATTATTGCTTTATGTCACTTGCAAGCCAGTGGCGTCTCGGTCGAGGAGACTCAATAGGGGATGATCGCGTTTCCTCCAGCATATAAGTCCTGTAACATTACATTACTCACTCGAACATGCAGCTTATGAAGTCATCGTGTATAATGATATGAAACCGTATCGTGTGGCATACAATTATTACTCGTTCTGTTCTTGCATTATTTGTATATTGATACTATTCCGGTATTATGTAAAATAAGCTAAGTAAATTATTCATACGAGATACTAATTTTATGACCGTCTACCTGTCTCTTAACCATAAATTATCTTATCCTTCGAGATAATCCTTTTGATCTCCTAGTCTGTTGTTACACATTTTGAAGCGTTGGTGTTGAAATTACAATAATTTTCCTAAATTAAGACAAAACGCACGTTTTGGGAGGCGTTGAGAAACGTAATAACTTAGCGGAACTATAATTAGTTGAGTAACAACTTGATTTATCTATTGGAATGTTGGAGCATTGAACGTAAATTGTAGTTGTTTGAACTTAATTGTTTAAACCTTTTGTGCTTTCCTGTTAAAATATTTATTTTATTTTGACAAATTTTTAAGCATACCTTTATTTACATATTAAAAACTAATTAGGCAGAATGAATGAACCTCCACACTGTTCTTTTCTGACATGATTCTTTCGATTTCTCATCATTCATACATTGTGCGATACACACCACGTTGATTTCTCCGACAACTAATATACAAGTGGAATTAGACTAAATACAAGTTTATTTAATTAATACGATTGAAAACGTCTGTTTTCGAGAAATTGTATTATAGTTTATGGGATTGACATTTTTCGCCTTTTTAGCATTATCAATTTTTTTTCTGTTTTATCTTTTTCCAATAATATTTTTAAATAGAAAAATATATAGTCCATTATTATAAATGTTGCCTATTTTGGTAGTGTCCCTAATGGTTCTGAAAGTGTAACATAATTAAAATATTATTTAGATTTTATATTTTTTGAGTTGATAATAGCATATCTACCCAGATCTCATTTTTTGAAAAAAAAAACTATATTTAACGATTGTTTAAAAAAAATTTAAACCAATAAATGTAAAAAGTTTTAGAAATTTATAATATTATTAGTTACATTTCTTCCGGTTCAAAAATAACATATTTTTTATGTTCGATCTATTTTCTTATTGGTATAAAAGAGATAATGCTAGCAGATGATAGGACTCAGGGCCTATCAAATCTTATTCGAAATTCTGCAGTGTGCGCACTTTTAGAATTTTTTCGTCTGAGTATTCCTGTAAATAGATTCCTGTGAGAAACTAAACGTGTGCTAAGAATATAAAATCTAGTGTATCATATAAAACAAAATCATTGTATTAATGCGAATTTCATTATTTAGACATTCAATTTGATAAGCATATTCAATAATTCAAATACTTTGTACTGATACACTTTGGAAATTGAAAATCACTTTATTTATAATCCACAAAATATTAAAAAACACGATATGTTTCGGAGTATACCTCCATTTTCAGATAATAAAAACTAAACAAAGAAAGACTAATGTTAAAAAACGCTTTTAAAGTTGGGCTTATTCCTATAAGTACTTATAATTATTTTAATCAGCAAGAACTTTTTGGTACTTAAAGAAATTAGCCCAGGTTTATTTTTTGAAATTTAAATGCATTATTCCTTTGTAATGCATCGAATTTTAAATGCGTTTTTTATATTAGTCTTTCTTTGTTTAGTTTTTATTATATATTTACATCTAAAGATGGAGGTATACTCCGAAACATTTCGTGTGTTTTAATACGTTGTGTACGAGTATTATAAACAAAGTTATTTTCAATTTCCAAAGTGTATTACTATGGAATTCCACAGTGTTAATGTCTTAGCATTCAACAAATTGTTATCTCCAAACTTGCATCACTATCAAGACTGAAAAATGTACGTTTTTCCATTACAAAAATATTTTCGTATCATACATATGATTGATATTTGGATTTGATGCTTAGCAGATGTATAATTCCCTGATATGAATTTGACTGATATGATTTTGAATTTAATTCTCATCGCATGAGGTCTGACATTCTCAGTGTAAAATAAATCTGCTCTTTCATTTTCTTAGGGAATACGTTAATACCTGTGGATTTTTTATATGGACTTATTTTTGTGCATGATAATCTATCAACTGATTCCCCTCAAAATATTTAAAATTTTCAACTAATTGGCTATCATTACATAGAATATACCTTCTATTCCCCGAGTAATATACCTTTTTAGGCCTGAAAACTTTTTTTGAACATTTTACTTGCCACGCTGTAGAACCATCTTACAAATTAGATAGAGTAGATAAAGTTTTTTGCTTAATGGGTCGCATCGAAAGTCGACATATTTTGTGATGGCGGAAGTTGCCTCAGGGATGCAATTTACAAATAATGATTTGTTAGAATTCCTATTAAACATCGAATATAAGATTCAAACATTTGTTGGATGTTTGAGAATTTCTTGGCTAGTTTCTCCAAGTCTCCTTGTTTCACACTACACCTTTCAATATCTGACTACTAAAATATATAACCTAAGATTTGTAAACACTTCTCATTGAGTAGTATCCACGTTATAAAATTAACTGTAACAAACCTCATTCGATGACAGGTGTTTCCATTACATGATTAAATAAATACAGGGATTATCATTCACTCTTGTTGACTTATATTATTTCGGAAGGAATTTAAGGCAGATAGATCGGGATTATAATTAAGAATGTATAGTATCACTAAGATGTTTTTTGTAAATAAAATCAAAGGATAAGGAAACACAAAGTCGAGGAATACACGTAGATAGGCTGTAGAAAACACGTCGTGATCAAATTAATCAACTAATAAATGGCGCCTATGTTTGAAGTCGAAAGAATTGCTCGCGTAGAATTGTTTAGAAAATTGATAATTTTTGGTAAAGAAAATATCTTATCTTTATATTATATAATCATATTAAAATATAAATAGGCAAAAACTAGGATGTCGTCAAGAAGCAGGAATTATTTGATTCTCTCTGAAAGTAATTCGAAATGCACACGGTGCGCATGCCCGTTTCTCTATTATTTTGAAATTTATTTTGATTATAGTTGTATGATAGAATTGTATGTTGAATACAAAAGGTGAACGATTTGGTATTTTCAATTGTGATATTTAAAAAAAAAAAATTTCACATGTTTGGACACACGGAAAGAATGAATGAAGAAAGATTGGTAACAAAAGTATATGTTAACAATATAAATCGAACTAGAAATAGAGTAAGACAGAGGAAAACGTGGTAAAATCAAATTAATCAAATATTGAATGTCGGCCACGTACGATCAAATTAATCAATTAGAAAAATCGATGCACGTGCGTGACACGATGTATGAATGTTGAGGGGAGAATCTATCCCTTCGGGGAGACGGCGTGATGGTTATTTAGTATATATTTTTTTTAATTAAAAAAAATATTTCATCAAAAGTTAAACCTTATTACTGATAACGATTGTACAGTAAACCAAGTTTTGAATGGGTAGAAAATCTTACTTCCGTGAATATTTCACGGGTTGCAACTAGTAACAAACAATTAATAGCTTAAAACAATCACTTTCTGAAAACGATTACTCCCAAAACATGTGAAAATCTAATTTATAGAAATAAGTTTGACTAACACAACTTATCTCACTCTTTAATAATAATAATAATAAATTGGATGATTTATAGAGCGCCATTTTTATGAATTAATCATCTCAAGCGCGCTGAAAGGGCATTTATTATATAATAAAGAACAAAATGATTAACATTAAGCTATTTCAATTTGAAATTAAAGTAAAATAATGTACAACACTTGTGTACCATTTTTTCATACCACTTTGTTGTGTTTTATCTAACTAAACGGAAATTCAATTCTTTGCGATCTGATACGACAAAACACTTTTCTCTACTAGCTTCAGTTATTTTAATTTTCCTTAACAAAATATTTGTGGTCCATTTAATTGAAATTGCAGTCATTAACCCAGTATTCGAACAAAGAGTTGTATGGCGTTGTTTCGACTAGATAACACCAATCTAGAAATCTTCACCCGCAGGACTGAAGGTTGTGACCAGACAATACAACAAAGGGAGTGGAAAATTAATCGAATAGAAGGTAATCCG
Source organism: Lepidostoma basale (assembly GCA_022606425.2). Taxonomy (NCBI): domain Eukaryota; kingdom Metazoa; phylum Arthropoda; class Insecta; order Trichoptera; family Lepidostomatidae; genus Lepidostoma; species Lepidostoma basale. Next base: position 22,694 of record JAHDVF020000074.1, on the reverse strand, counting down.
ACCATTCGCCGGACACAGTAATTAATTCTGGACGACCTCAAAGCTCCTAGAATGATCGCCTATAGAACAACAGCGTACACCCGTCACTAGGAGCCCCTTACTCATGTCGGAATTATGAACACGGCGAGATAACATTGTTTCGCTTACCTGACGTCACTTACATGACATGATCTGGGAGCTGTACCGTCCAACAAGCATACGTTAAATCCAATTGTTCACTTTTGTTGTAATATTTGAATATCCTATTTCATAAACGAACGAGTGTTTTTGTTCTTCATAATATATGTAATACGTATAACTCACTGATATCCAATAACGAAAATTTAATAATTATTTCTCTTTTTCTTTTTTATATACTTTGAATAAACAACATTTACATTTAAAAAAAAAATTAAAATTTCAATTCCGACAACCAGTCTTTCTTCAGTGATACATATTATAAAGATCTTCTTCTTCAAGTGCCCTGTCGGGTCCCGCCAACGTTGGCGATCACCTCGGTGAACCTGCCCCTGTCCTGCGCCGCTCGGAATATCTCCTCCACAGTTTCGGATGCCGGTCCACTCCCTCGCGTTTCGCAGCCAGGACATTTGTCTCCTTCCAGGCTCTTGGCGTCCCCCAATTTTCCCCTCCAATATCAGTTGGAGAAGGTGGTACTTTTCCCCACGCAGTATATGACCCAGAAGTGAGATCTTTCGAACCTTGATAATTGATAACAGTTCCCTGTCAACTCTAGCTCGCCTCAGAATTCGGGATTGGTAACCATGTCTTTCCAGGGAACTCTGAGCATTCGGTGATGGATCCACATTTCAAATGTTTCCAGTCTGTTCATTGAGTTAACTTTCAAGGTCCAAGTTTCACATCCGTACAATAAAATAGACCACACATAGCATTTGATCATTCTCTGTCAGAGTTTCAAGTTTACGTTATCATTGCAGGAGATTAAACAATTTATAAAGATACATTTTTAAAATAGTTTTAATACGTATCTTTATAATTGTATCACTGAAGAAGGACTGGTTGTCCGAAACATGTCATTGTAATTTAAAAAAAAAATAATGTAAGTGTTGTATATACAACACTTGCACGATCGGAGTGTGCGCGGGAGATGCTTATTGGTGGCGATGAGGTTCGCAACCCATCACACCGCGTCTCCCGCGGAGCGAAAAGAGAAGGATGTAGTGCCGCATTATTAAAAGTGTAACAGTCCATTCTTTCTGCCTACCCTTTCAGGGAGATGGCGTGATGGTTAGTTAGTTAGTTAGTTTGTATATACAAAGTATATAATAAAAGAACAAAAGAAATAAAGCATCTACAACACAAAGTATGGCGAAAATAGAAGAAATTTAATAATTAATTCGAATAAAAACAGGAGACGCCTATTGGTGGCGATGACGTTCGCAACCTATCACAGCGCGTCTCCCGCGGGGGCAAAAAGAGATGGACGCTTTTATATGATTCGTTAAGTGTATCGTCTTCTCAAACAAATGACGTAAATAGCTAATAGTGTGGAAACGTTCATCTTTTCATTCTCGTGACTCTTACGAGATAAATTTATCGTATAAGTCTTAAAGCTTGGCTTCTTGGAGCTATCTTTAACATGAGACAAATTGCGTACAAACTGCTTTCCTTAAGTCCCTGACTGCATTGGGTTGCAATTTGTAGTAAGGGTGAGTTCTTTCCTCTGGTTTTGTTCCTTATCCTTCTGTATCCGAAATAATCCAGACTATATCGGTACATTAGCGCCGCCTACATCAGCATGACAATTACTACCCCCCGCCTGCTCGCAGAGGGGGTAGGTTTTATTGCGATTCTTATTCTAATGAAGGGTCCACCCTCCCCGACCGCTCCGGGGGTGTCATCCCTCCCCTGCGATTTAATTAATCCACCGGAGAAGCGTTCTGTGCACGTCAGAGGTGGGCAGAAAGAGATTAATCCTTAATAAAGATGGCGTTTCCTAAATATATAACACGTATTTAAATACAAAGCTTTAATAAAATACTTATAAACCAGACGTAATAAGCTTACTTAGGCTTTAATGAAATTTCAATCAAGTTATATATGGTACCTTTCCAAATTTATAACAAATAGAAATCGTTTGGATAATTATCATTATACATAATATTATTTTATATTTAAAATTCAGCAGTAGCGTTAAAAGCGTACTGCTGTACGGATGTGAGACTTGGAAATCTACCGCGGACTTTATTGGAAAACTCCAGGTGTTTATAAATAGGTGCATTCGCTCAATATTCAAGATCTATTGGCCTCAAATAGTGTCAAATGCCGTTCTCGGGACCGTGGCAGGCGAAAAGCCAATTAGAAAACAAGTCGCTAGACGTAAATGGCAGTGGATCGGTCACACTCTGAGACGGAACCCAGCCTGCATCGCTCAGGGCGCGCTAGACTGGTCCCCTATGGGGAGAAAGAGGAAGCGGGGCAGACCTAGAGCCACCTGGAGAAGAGCCCTGCAGGACGAGGTTAAGGCAGCAGGCCTCACTTGGGATGATGTTAGGCATCAGGCATGCGATAAGAGTCATTCAGAGTCATTAAATAATTAATACAAATGAAAATGTCTATTTTTTTAGATGTTTTATTATAGTTTGGGAATAACATGTTTCAGTCATTTGAAATTGCCTGAGAAAGGCAAACATTCCCATAAAATGCTATTCTAGAAAATAGACTTTTTCATTCGTATTAATTGTGTTATTTAATACATTGTGAATGTGAATATTCGATACGGATATTTCATTGCTATTTTCAATATTATTCCCAATGAAACTACTTAATGCTTATATTTACATAAGTCTTTTTTTATTTTCTTCTGTGTTCTAAAACAATATAATTTATTATGTTAAAGAACCTTTCTCATGGAATTAACAATTCTTATTGTAATTTAAAATTACCCATTTAAAACAGTTAGCTAAGATTCTAAGAGTATTCCTTGCGGAATAAGATCTTAATACGCGAACCACTCGTTGATGAGATTCTGGCACTGCGATTAGGGTGGTACTGGTGGGGTGACTGGGAATAAGATGACTTGTAAACTCGGTCCAGTTATCATTCGCCATTGAACCTGGAATTGAATATGCAGATTCGGCGCCTTTGTATTGTATCTGTCAATTTGCTTGAGATTTCGCTTGCTCCGCTTTCTAACTTTATTTTATTTACACTTCTAGCAGAAGGGCTGCATCCGGAATATCATCTGAATCAACAGTCATTGAAATAAATGATTACATCTGAATTTTAACTCCCGTTTATCGTAATAATTTTATAGCTACGAATAATAAGATTTAAATCTGAATTTATCTGTATATGAAATAGTGTCAAATGCAAATGTTAGAATTGAATGCAGTGCAAATGAAAGTATTATGAACAAAATAATGAAAAGGGTCATTGGTTTGGATACATGTAAACAATTAATGAAGAAGGATTTCTAAATAATGTAAATGTAAACGATGTAAAAACAAAACAACAATAAGAGGAGGACCGGGGAAAACGTGACACGATCAAATTAAAAAATATATTAAATATCGTACTTGAGGAGTCGGAGATAACAATATCGTAGTAGTCGTTGTCTTGGTGTCTCTTTCGGAATTCTGTTATTGAACCAACTTTGAAGCTGATCTTGGCGTACATATTTCTAATGTAATTTAGCCCAATGACGCCCCTATCAAACATCATCATCAGCCTGTATCCGACCACTCCTGGAAGTAGGCTTCCTCCATCTGCTTCTATATCTGTCAATCCTGGACAAGATACATACATGTCGTACCGTCGGTTTCTTTAATGTCGTCGTTCTATCGAAATTGGGGACGTTCTGGCTTTCGATCACAGTTCTAGAACGCGAGAAAAGTAGGTGTCCATCTATTGTCAGAGCTGCGAGCGACATGGCCCACCCAGTGCCATGTTAACGCTGCCATTCTTCCGATGATGTCCGACACCCCTAACAGTGTTTTAAATTTTAATAGTAATAATGTTGAAGTATCATGTTGTTTTTTCTAAAACAATGGACTATATAGTATATAGTATATATTATATAGTATAAAGTATATAGTATATAGTATATAGTATATAGTATATAGTATATAGTATATAGTATATAGTATATAGTATATAGTATATAGTATATAGTATATAGTATATAGTATATAGTATATAGTATATAGTATATAGTATATAGTATATAGCATATAGCATATAGCATATAGCATATAGCATATAGCATATAGTATATAGTATATAGTATATAGTATATAGTATATAGTATATAGTATATAGTATATAGTATATAGTATATAGTATATAGTATATAGTATAAAGTATAAAGTATAAAGTATATAGTATATAGTATATAGTATATAGTATATAGTATATAGTATATAGTATATTCAATTCAATTTATTTTAAATCATAAACATTACAGTATTAAACCAAGGCGCTTATGACTATACAGGTAGGTAAAAAAATAGTTATTTTAAACAGTAAATACAATAAAGAAATTTAAAAATAGACAAAAACACAAAAAACACCAGATAATTAAAAAATAAAGACCAAATAAATAATTAGAAACAATAAGAAGAACAACACATTATTTAAGAGATAGATGTTTTCTGAGGGAAGCCTCACTATCGTGAAAGATGTCCACATCCGAAGAGATGCGGTTTAGAAGGATTATTGCCCTGCCCACGGGCATAACTTTAGGTAAATTGGTTCTACACAGTGGCAGGTGAAATAATCTATGTTGCCTTTGTCGCAGATAATTGTCAGGGACAAACAAAGTCAAGTCATTCAAAATATCCGAGTTATGTATTCGACCACGAATCAGTTGAAAAAAATGAACACCCAAATGGATAGTTCGTCTAATTTCTAATGATTGGTAGTCCAGCATACCCAGCAAGAAATCAGTTGGGTACAGCCAGGGGTAATAACCGTTATCTTTGAGGTACAAAAAACGTAAGAACTTTTTTTGTACCTTTTCAATCAACAGGCAATATTTATTTTCATGTGGTGCCCACACCAGTGTACCAAATTCCAACCGACTTCTTACCAAAGAGTTATACAATAACTTCAGAACTTTTGAATTGGTAAAATCTTTCCCATTCCTAAGAACAAATCCCAAAATCTTATGGGAGCTATTACTTACTGAAGTAATATGAAGACTGAAAGATAATTTAGGATCGAATGTAACTCCCAAATCTTTCGAAGACGTAGTCCTATCAGTGATATACCATCCATTGTATAGCTGTGATAGATCGTCGTGCGAGCCCTAGTATAGGACATGATGAAACACTTCGATATATTAAAATACAATTTGTTTCTTTTACTCCATTCCAAGACGCTGTGAATGTCTTTTTGGAGTTTAAAACAATCGTCGACAGATTTAATTTCTCGAAATATTTTTAAATCGTCGGCAAACAAGAGGCTATTGGAATATTTGATATTTTTAGTAATATCATTTATAAAAATTGTAAATAACAACGGCCCTAGGATGGAACCCTGAGGAACTCCAGAAGGTGTGGAGAACTGATTGGATTGGAAGAGTCCATAAGCTACGAATTGTTGTCTATTGGAGAGGTAACTATTGAAAAATTGGACTAAGGTATCACTTAGACCAATTTTACGAAGTTTAGTTAAAAGAATTGAATGATCAACTTTGTCAAAAGCTTTTGAGAAATCACTGTATGCACAGTCAACTTGAAAACCTTTATCCAGGGATTTCGAGACGAAATTTGTGAATACCATAAGATTCGTATTGGTAGAACGTGCCGGTCTGAAACCATGTTGCTCATTGACCACGAGGGTTCAATTTTTGGATTAATAACTGAATGGATCAATGATTCGAATGCCTTAGCAGGGGCTGACAATATTGCAACCGGTCTATAGTTTTCGACACACGATTTAATGCCTTTTTTGAAAACTGGAGAGATTTTTGAAGTTTTCCAGAGTTCGGGAAATACACCATTTTGTAGAGACATATTAAAAATTATCGATAAAGGATTTTTAAGTATATGATTACAACCTTTGAGAATAAATGTGGGAACGTAATCGGGACCCTGAGATGTTGTATTTTTAAGTCTTGAAATTGACTTAAAAACGTCATTTTCATCAATATGATAAATGGAAATATCCTGGGCTCCTTGGTGTGAGATATCACATTCACTGTCAATAAAATTATGCGATGAGGAAACATTATAAACAGAACGAAAATTGTCTGCGAATGCATTTGCAACATCTGAATTTTGCACCAGTCTGTCCTTGCCATGTCATAGAATCAATTATTCCACCATCCTGACGTTTAGACTTTATGTATTTCCAAAAGTGTTCAGGATTATGAAGAATATTTGATTCTACCTCGGTGATATACGACTTGTAAGCAGACTGCACATTACGTTTTACGATAGTTCGATACTGACTAAAAGAATTGTAATCATTCGAACTACCCGAAGACTTCCATTTTTTATGGTACCGATGCTTTGTTTTGATGTCACTGATAATCTCACGAGTGAACCACTTCGGATATCGCCTTCCGCTAACAGCTTGGGCTTTCCTCGGAAAACATCTATCGAAACACGAGTACAATAATTCATAGAAAATTTTTACAGCATCATTCACGTCAGCTGCCGCATTAATACACTCCCAGTTGATTTGGCTCATTGTATCATATAATTGTCGAAAGTCTCCTTTCGCAAAATTCCACCCTCTCCATGAAACTGTATCCGTGGATGGCACATTCGTACGAGTCCGCGACGACTGGGAAGTGTATTCAAAGTGTAATGCAGGGTGGTACGGATCTTCAGATGTAAGGGGAGATGCGCTTCGAGAAACGGATATCGGAGTGGTTGATAAAATCAAATCTAGGACGCGATCTTTAGAATTAAGAATGTCATTATATTGAGTGAGCCCCAAAACAGAGCGCAAGAAATCGAGTTCGACTTGAACATCTTTGTCTTGCGCCGAGTGCAAATTGAAATCACCCAATATAATAACACGTTTCTTGGAAAACAATTGTGCATTTGAATAAATATTACTAAAAAATATATTATAACTATCTGGACTACTATGTGGAGGAAAATATACAACACATAAAAAGATCGTAACGCCTCTATACGATATCTTCAGCCAAAGGTCTTCATTGCTGGTTTCTAAAGCAGACAATCTTTGAATACTCAATATAAACTATAATATATAGTATATAGCATGTGGTGCTGGCAGTAAGAACAAACCAGTCGATCATTGACCAGCTGGATTTCAAGACAAGAGTCTGGCGTATGTGCTCTCAAAGAGTGTTAAAATATTTTGTGCACAGCCCGAAGAGATCAGTACAATATTGAAAAGCTAATCATCATAGCCAAAGTGGAAGGAATGTGACCACAATGATGACCACCAAGCCGCTGGTCCGATCAAATCAGGGCGCTGACTGGTCTCTCATTATCTACTGCCTGGAGACTGACGGGTGACAGGAGCGCATGACGTGTCATGTTCAATCGTTTAAAGGATGGACACGACCCTCAATCATGAGGAATACGAAATTCGAACATTTCGTGTATTTTATTTATCTTTGCAACATTTGATACAAGTATTGATGAAAAAATGTATAAATAAAGATAGAAATGATTTTATCTACACAACGCGTGTATTCAGTGCTCGTCTATTGGATTATAGTGCAGAACATGGGCGGGGGTGTTTTGTTCGGTAAATCACATTCATCCGGACCATGAATTTTGCAATAATAGCGCTTAATCTGTACGAGTGCACCTTTACAAATAATTCCCCATACTTACATAAGAGGATGCGAACAATTCTGCTGTCTGATGCTTGTCGATGTCGCTAACGAGGGTGAAGCGTAATCCGTTTGTAAATCGGGAGCATTCGTACGAACAGGCATCGAAAAATGATACTAAAATGATTATAGCTTAAATTTAAAAGCAGAACAAATCGTTTTGCATCAGCTAAGCCTAGATAAATTATTCAATTGACATATCCGTGACAAAACATCAACAACAAAAGAACATTAAATGTAAAAAAATAAATCCAGATATATATTTATTTTTTCTCAAACCAAAGGATTGGTTTGCAGCTAAATTTATTAGTATATTTGCTGGTTCATGGGATACAACATGGATCGTTTTTGTAAAGTGATAGTTTCAAGTTCGTTTCCAGATTTATATGAAGCAGGTTATTTAAACATAGATAAACATAGATATATAACATAGATATACTCGTATAAGATATGCAAGAACCCCCTGTGAGATTAACCATATTTTTAAAGTAAGTGATCGCTTTTATTTTATCAAATCAAATAAGTTTATTAACTCAAAAGACATTACAAACAGGAAAATGTTTCAGGCTTCTATTGGGTACAGGTAAAATATTATAAAAATACAACATAGTACCAGGAACGCATTAGAGATGGTTCGACATTAGGAAGACAAGTTCCTTTCTAAAGTCAAGAATATTTGTCTCCTTAACGTACCTTTACTAATATGAAAGACGTCGATCTCCAAGAAGACCGCGTGCAGCAGACTAATTGCTCTTCCCACCGGTGTCATCAGAGGCAGATTGGTTCTGGTGGCCGGTAGGTAAAACAATTTGTGCTGTCGCTGTCGGAGAAATCTATTTATCTATTTATCTGAGTTCACCCCCTTTAGAAACACCGTTTACACACATAGCTTTGCGTGGGTGAATCTATTCTGATCAAATTTATTTCTAATCAAATCACATGTCACAAATTTTATGATACAACTTGGCAGCAATGCGTAATTATTCCTGTCTCAAAACTGCTACGCCAATCTCCATCAGCATCCAATTTGTTCTGTAGTCGACTGAGATTGTCTTTGCTGATTCACAGCGTCCCGATAGACCAAGTCTTGAAACAATTCTCCAGTGAATTCATCAAAATGTTAGCACAATTTCGTATTACGTTCAAGCGCGTGTATTCCCTTTTATTCACGTGTGTCGGATAATTTCATTCTAGTAAGAACATCGGTTGTTTTGCGGACCAGGTTTCACCCTTACTATAGACCAGGGACGCAGCTTAGTGTCGTGTCATGAGATCTTTATTCAAATTTAAGCGTTCCTCTGTCATTATGACGCGATCGCCCGAAACCGATGCACTAACAGAGTGAACCTTTATATTGAGGATTAATTTGAATAAGCAATTTATATTGGAGTGACGCCGCCGGCGCATTAATATGCATCCAGCGCACTTTGTTTCAAAGAAAAACTAACAGAGGGGAGCCGTTGATGAGTGCCGATGAGGAGAACTTGTTTGCTCTGTATCTCTGGTGCAATATTATCTTTCGCGAGTTTACTTAAATGCCGTATTAAATAAGCGATTAATGCTAAACGCGTGCCTCAAAACAAAACGAGAGGATTATCAGTTCATTTGTTTTTGTCTCATCTGTTTATTTTATAATGTATTTAAAAAACTAACTAACTAACCATCACGCCGTCTCCCCGAAAGGGTAGGCAGAAAGAATGGACTATCACACATTAACTGATGCGGCACTCCATCCTTCTCTTTTCGCCCAGCGGGAGACGCAGTGTGATGGGTTGCGAACCTCATCGCCACCAATAGGCGTCTCCCGCGCACACTTCGATAGTCCAATATCCACAAAATAAATCTAAAACAAATAATATAAAATGCAATGATATAAAATAAAATAACAAAATAAAAATTGAATGAATTGTCTTAGATACTGACGTCCAGCAATCAATTTATCTCTAAGGTGACCGTCCTGGTAGTCTCTTGCAGATGGGGTTTTCTTTGATCGATCATATTGTAAAATTTGATCTCATGATTGTTATTTTTGTTAAACTATCTGATATCTAAATCGGTCGCCTAAATTGTGTTTGTTTGTGATGTCTCATTTTTGTAGAATAAAAATAAATAATAAGGTGTGGGTACCCTGAGACCATTCACTACAAAAACAACGATGAGAACCGTTAATATATCACATAGATACATTATTTTAAATAAATCTATTTTTTATTCTTGTTTCTTGAACAATGATGTAAAACTCCACATTAAATAATTAAAACGAATGAAAACTCAGTTTTCTAGAGGTTTCATTACATTTTATGGGAATGATTTGCTTCGCCCTTCTAATGCATTATCACACACATTTGATAATGCCTTAGATGGGCGAAACATGTCATTCTCATAAAATATAATAAAACTTCTAGAAAACTGCCGCTTTCATTCGTAGTAATTATTTTTTATTTTATTTTTCTGTAAATTATGTATTGTGGATTTATTTAAATATTAATCGTATTGTATACTTAATATGTCTAGTTTTATTTGTCGACAAACAATTTGTATTCGTAAACTTGGTTATGTTATATAAACATTATCCTGTCTCGAACTATCCCCATTATATCGAATATCTTATTTAACCGGAGGATGTAGTCTGGGCCTTGGTTTTAGATGTTATATTATATATCGACCTGTTGTAAGATAAGAGCTGGGATAAAGGTTAATAATTAAAGCTATATAATTTTCAGTTAAAACAACCACATTTCTAAATCAATACAAACATTCTATTGTGTTCGGAAATGTAGTGTTATTCTGAAATTGTGCTAATAATGGTCGTCGGCACGGTAATTAAGGAGGAAATTCCAGCGAACATCCCTGTCAGCGTGGAGTAAATAATGCTCATTTAAATGACAAGGTCCTCCATTGTTCCTAACTCCCCACCTGTTATAATAAAGGCCAAGATATATCCGAGTTACTTCACTTCAAACTTCAGGCAGAGTTAATTTTAATGATTGTCGTGAAGATTTTAATTATGATAATTCACAAATACAATGCTTCCGTAATGGCGGTGTAAGATTTGGCTTTATGACCTCGTCCCGAGGGTGAAAAAATCTCCCGTCACTTGCAAGATATCCCGCGGTTTTCAAATCTTTGACGGATACCATAATTCTGAAAAAAAAAATATTAAAAACAGACAGTTTCTTGGTGTGAGCGTCGCATTAAAAAATAACTAACAAATACGTGTTATTATTTTTTTATATTTTTATTTACTTGAAATAGTACACATGTATACAACACGACGACCTTCGTGGCCGGGTGATAAGTGCATTGATTGCCACCCCGAAGGTTCCGGGTTCGATTCCCGGCGAGGGCAGTGTGATTGTCGCACTGTCTTTGGGCTGGTGTAGAATTCACGTGACAATAAAATGGCGATAGATTAGCTACCTATCACATGTCATGAGAATCTCTATCATAGCTATAATACCCTTTACATGGATTAGGCTCATGCTGTCATAATGTAATGAGCGATTCAACAAAATATTAATAATAATAATAATAATAATAATAAAACACATGTTCCATTAAAAACAATTGAACATTCAATTATAATAATAAGGTTACATTTTGTTTACATATTTATTTATTTCTATTCTAAATTTTTTTATACTCTGCACATTTTTGGCATCCTCCGGTATATCTTCATAAATTTTAAATGCTTTATACAAAAGGGAATTCTGAGATTTGTTTTTTTTTCTGAATGCGGAGCCCTAGTTTATTTTTCTTTCTTGTTTCATATTGATATTCATGTTGGTTACTTTTTATCTTCCTTAATAATTCTTAGGATTATTGGGCCTTTAATTTAGTATTTTCTCGTTGCTTTCCATATTTTAGTATAAAAAAATATCTCCGTCTTCTTTAAGTGCCATTTCCTCTACGAACGTTGGCGATCATCAGGGCTATTTCCAACTCGTTGACTGCGACCCTGAACAGCAATGCGGTGCTACTTCGGAACCATTGTCTTAAATTGTGTATCCTCTTCTTCATGCTATTTTTCCATGAATTATCAGTGGTAGGATCTCCTCTATCTTAATCCATTGGAGCATTAATCCAAAAGTTATTTGAACCCAATTACTGTATACATACTTTAAATTATTGATTCTCATAACATGTGATAGGTAGCAAGTCTATCGCCATTTTTATTATCATGTGAATTCTACCAGATCAAATATAGCGTGATTTTTTTTAACACTGTCATCGCCGGGAATCGAACTCGGGACCTTCGGCGTACTATGACTTTTGCCACTCTACCACGAAGGCCGTCAACTAATCTACTCTAATATTGTATAAGTTATCTTGTATTCACAAGCTTTTCTTAAAATATAATATAATATTTAACATCTCTCTAGCTTTCCCCACATCCCTACATCTAGTCATACACTCTCGTTATTTCTTAACGACACATTTAATTAAACCTTCAAAAAGTGATATTTTTTAAATGTAAAAGTCTTCGACATATACTGTTATGAAATCACTGTTTTGTCCAGAATACATCTGCTAAAATGCATTTGTTTAAGATGATACTTATATTTTTGGCTCTATCTCGTATTAGATATAAATCAACCCATGTTTGAAGGGATATAAAAAAAACAATTAATTAAAGTTGCAAGTCCCAAGACCTAGACACTTTTTAATCATCAAATAAAACAAAAAGTAATTTCTACGTTTTGTTTAAAAGTATCATCCAAGTTGAACGTATCCAACTTTCCGCAACTTAATTGATTTCAGGAACCTCCAAAGGTAAACAGCTACATTATATTCGTATGACGGCAAAATTTTCCTCTGAAAACTCTACATCCCCTTTGTTTCCATAGCAGTCAGTTTGCATCTCATTCAAATTCATCCAAACAAAAGTTTACTTGAGTAACCCATCAGTCTTAGGTACCTTCCCGCACCAGGCTTTGATTGTCTCAACTTGGGTAAAAAGCGCGGTTTCCCTCCACTGTATAGTGTTTCCAACTAAAACGCATTAAATATTTACAGTCAACATAGTCAAAATATTATTTGCGATATCTAGTTGATGTGTTTCTGTCGAGTCTCGTTTGCAGTTGTTGCAAATAGCGTTCTGGCAGAGCTCCCTCAACACTTCTCGCGTCGAGATATTGTACCGCGCAATTAATTTTGATTCCATATAGCTGATTACGTAAAAAGGAAGTTGGGTGTGTGATAGCTAGTGTCTATTATACGAGAGAGGGTAGTTTGAAGGAAAAGTCCTGGCAACGCCCCGACTCGCAGGGATGATCAATGCCGTGGTGTTATATGAATCAAGTGATAGATAGGCGTCATTTCACAAACACGAAAATTTCATTACTAATTTTAGGGTGTGATCGTGGTAATTGTTTTAGAATGGCGATTGTTTGAATATTTCGTGATCAAAAATTCATTTTTAAAGCTTTTATGAGCGATTTAAATTAAGTCGTTTTTGTTTTGTTTTGTTTATTTTTCTGTGTCAAAATACTATATCAATTGATGGACAAAAAACAAATTTTATTTAAAAAAAATTTAAGTCTGCATTTTTTATATATTTTTTTAAATTTAAACTATTGAAACTACAAACATATTTTTAATTTAAAATTATTTGTGCATTTATTTGTTTTTAGATAAAATTTATAATATTTTTTAAACAAATGAAATGCTTCATTTAAAAAAGTCGTACGCAATATCTATATTCCTAACGTTCCTTTCCTTAAGAAGAATTATATCTTCCAATTTATCACAATATTCAACTATTTCAAGTATCTGTGCTATTGTATTAACATTCGTGAACATACCAATCTTATTTCTTGGATGTTGGTGAAGTAATTTTGACAGTGTTAACCATTTTCATCACATTAATAGTCCCCGATATGACTACAAAAATATAATATATATATAATATAAATATAATATATAAATAAATATAAATATAATATAAATATAATATATAACAAAAATATAATATAAATATAATATATAACTTGTTAATTTCAACGATATTGGTTGTTTAACTCCCACTAAATTTTAATAAAGATATCTAATATCACAATATATTGAGCATAAAAACCTTTAGTAATCTGAAAACCCCTTATCTTACGTCATTCAGTTCCGATTGTTGTAGCATATTTCATGGAAAACACATAATTTTAAAAAGTTTTTATTTTATTCATTCAAATAAATACCCTTGCCTTGGCATTTCACAAAGTTGATTATTGTTTTTAAACAGTTGTTTTTCATAAAGTTAAATGTTCAAAAATTCAAATACGAAATGAATGAATTGTTTTACCTCTTGTATTTTAGAGTTACCAAATTAGACCAAACACAAATACTCCAATAGTCAACGTTGAACAAAGTACGAAACCAAATTTTCAAGAAAGAAAATAATACCCTCCCTTAAATGAAAATTTCAGACTCACAAAGTAAAAAGGATTCAAAGAGTACCAATCGTACATTTAAATACTAGCTACCGGTTATATTGTATTTTCAAGTTTCGCTTCGGGCTTTTGTCCTTCGAGGACCGAATGATAAGCGGAGGAGGCTTATCGAGTATGAAGGTACATCCTTTAATAATTGTGTCTTTCCAGAAATATATTCAAAGTTCTCCTTTTAGATTAAGTTCCGCCGAAATGTTCCCGGTTCGTCTGTCGCGGGAGGGGGCGCTCGGCACAGGTGTGAGAGTTCCCCGGGATGATCCGTGGCGGGCGGGCTAGGGACGCCGTCCAAATTACTCGCATCACTGGGCTACATTTGATTAATCTAGAAATTATAAGAATGTAAAAGCTCACCCTTTGGCTGAGTTTTGAAAATTAGTTATTCGCCAGAACACCTGTTTACCGATACGCGCCCAGGTTACGTTGCCGATGCGGCGTAATTACACGCTCGGTGTGATTAAAATATTGAATTTGTTTAATCTCGTTTGAGGGGCGGTCGCGCCAATGATTAAAATTGTTAAATAAATCTCATTAATTTTGCAACAAAGTACACAATTTTCGGCACACAATTAAATTTACATATTCATGAAGAGTGTTTTGAATATTTACGGTCAAACATTATTATCCTTTTCGATCACGGGGGAACGTAAACAAATAATTTTGTGTTAATTACAAACCAACTAACCATCTCTCCGAAAGGAGACGCAGAAATAATAGATCGCCACACTGTTTTTTTTTATACAACAGGTCTTTAGAACCCAATTACTGTATACATTTTACATTTACAACAATAACACAGAAAGAATGGTAAAAAAAATATATGTTAATGATGAACCAGAAATAGAGGAAGACCGAAGAGAACATGGCACGATCAAATAAATCAAATATTGAATGTCGGCCATGTGAGGAGTCAGAGAAGTCGACGCGCGTGCATGACACGATGTATGAATGTTGAGGAATCGAGAGAAATATGTCAGGAAAGAAAAGTGTGGCAGTCCATTCTTTCTGCCTACCCCTTCGGGAGACGGCGTGATGGTTAGTTAACACAGACATTCATGATAAAATAAATCACATATATCAGCAATTGTGGTATGTACCTATATGATCCTTAAAGGACGCATAGGTCATTTGAAGAATGTCCACATCGACTGACACCTCATTCAAGAGCACCATACCCCGGGTCATTGTATGCTGCGCCATGACATTTGTTCAGCTGTGCGTATGCACAACAGGTCGTGTCTAGCGTGTCATAACACTCTTTAAGGTATGGGCTATCAATGAGGTTACGGATGTTATTACTTGACACATTTTTCTTTCTTAACATTCATACATCGTGTCATGTACGCCGTCGATTTCTCCGACTCGTCACGTGGCTGATATTTAATATCTGATTGATTTAACCGTGACACGTTTTCATTAGTCTTTCTCTATTTCTTATTTCGTCATCCGTCCGTTGTTTCTTATTTCTTAATCACGTCGTTCACTTGTACTTTTTTACTCATTCTTTCTATATTCTTTCTATTAGTGTGTCCAAAGAATCTTTACGAACATTTCATTCGAACTGCATTAATTTCTTATATTTGCATTTGACACTCTACGATGTACCTTTTTATCGTGTATTCGTCTAAGAGATCTTATTTCTACTGCATTTATTCTACTTTCTTTCTTTTTGTGTCAGGTTCATGTTTTACTTTTACACATAAGGGTCGGTACAAGAACACCATTGTGCAATGCCTCTTAGCTTTTTGGTAGGCTTGTGCTTGTGTTAATAAATAGTAAATTTATCCAGCGCAAACGGAGCCTTAATTAAAAATAAAAGACCTGTTTATTTTTATTTACAACAAGTTATAAACAATATCAAGCAATTTATTGTTTCTTGAACAACGATGTAAAAGTCTACATTAAATAAAAAATATAAAATAAAACGTATTTTTTCTAAAAGTTTATTATATTTTATATGAATGACATATTTCGCTTGTCTAAGAATTATTTAATGGCATAATTTTACAATGTATTAAACAGGCGAAAACTTCTAGAAAACAAAAATCTTCATTCGTATTAATTTATATATCAAGTATTTTAACTGTAATGTAACTAACACGTATGTTTTTTGTAGTTTGTTTTTGCATATATCTTGTTAAAAATGTGAGTTTTCGACATTGGTGAAATTCAGGAACTTCTTTCCCTCTCCAGTCGATATCTCGGAGGCAGTTCACCTCCACCCTTTCGTAACCCCCGACTTACCCCTTTGCAATGGCAGGCTGTGAAATTCTATACATACCACTATAGGCAGGTTACATGCGGTTATTTCTTTTTATCAGAATTGTATTATCTGGAATTTTTTATGTAGTGATTTTGAAAAAAAAAATGCTAAATAATAGTATTTATTTTTATTTACCAACTAATCATCGCGACGTCTCGCCAAAAGGGTAGGCAGAAATAATTGACGCCACACTTTTCTTTCCTGACATACTTTCATATATCATGCGGGCACGTCGATTTCTCCGATGTGGCCGACATTTAATATTTGATTGATTTAATAGTGCCAGGTTTTCCTCGTTCTTTCTCTATTTCTCTAGATTGCGTCTTTAATAAATACTTTCGGTACCATTATTTCATCATTCATTCTTTTCACGTTTCCAAACTATCTTTTTGATCCTTCATTATTTTGTTCTTAACACTTTTTTTTATATGTACACAACAGGTCGTTTGAATCCAATTACTGTATACAATGTATTTTTTTAGCTATTATATTGATTCTCGTGACATGTGATAGGTAGCCAATCTATCACAATTTTATTGTCACGTGAATTCTACACCAGACCAAAGAAAGTGTGACAATCACACTGCCATCGCCGGGAATCGAACCCGGGACCTTCGGTATGGAAATCAGAGCACTTACCACTCTGCCACGAAGGTCGTCGACTTTATTTTACTCACACGCAAGTTATCAATTTGTAATTTTAGATAATTCCCCAGCAAGGAGAAACGTGTATCTTTCATATAATATAATAAAACATTTAGTACGTCTTAATCAATATGTAAATAACAAATAAAGTATTGATGGAAACGTCCATTGTCTAGATGTTTTATTATATTTTATAGGTGATACGTTACTTTGCTAGGGTATTTTCAAATGTCCTAAAAAAATATAAAAAAATATTTTAATAAAATATAATAAAATCTCCAGAACATTAACGTTTCCATCAATATTAAACAGGAATATATATGTAGGAATTTACCTGAGAGTAAAAATGGCTGAGAAAAATATGGAAAGCAACGGGAAACTACAACATTAAAGGCCCAAGTAGCATCCCAAGAACCAGCAATAATGAAACACTTTGCTGCAAAACTAACCCTAGGATTAAAACTTATTAATAGCATTTTTATGAACTTAAGTCGTTAACACTATGGAAATCAATAACAAAGTTTTTATATTAATTAAAATGCTGTTTTTTCCACTTGATTCCAAAGGAAATAACAGTGTTTGAATTTTTTTTAAATGTATTAATAACACGGCCATCCGCGAGATCTGCAAGGTGGAGGATGTCGTGAGATGGGGCAGACAAGGCAGAAGATTCTGAAATGCGCACGTGCAGAGGATGGATCCCACCAGAATCCCACACGCTGTGGCGCATCAGATTCCTGCCGGCTGCCGTCTCCCCGGAAGACCGCCGAAGAGATGGAGAGATAGTTGGGAGTCAACCTCCCAAGAGAGGCCAGCCTGATTTCAGGAACAGACCAAAGGTCTATAAGGAGAAGAAGAAAAAGAAGTATTAATAAATATAATATGCATTATAATGTTTACAAAAATGCGATATTTTTAATCGTATGAAAAACCACGAACATTCACTGGGAAAGCCACCCTCAGTGCCCTCCTTCCTCGCGGCAGCAAGGATCAGCCAAGCGTGATTGCAGGAGCTGGCGCTCCCCAGGAAACTACTGAATGTCAATGGGACAGCTACCAAGGCGACCAGGCCTCGTGCATATATTAACAACCTCCAAAATTATATTACCCCAAATACTGTGTTAATCCATGCGAGGATTTCTAATCTAATATACCGAGATTTGATTGTGAAATGTCATCGCATGTCAATCATGTATTTAGACACATAATTAAACCTCTAATTACATATAAAAATATACTTTCTATAATTATGAAAACACATTTTTTAATCTATTAATCTTAGATATGTTTACGAGTACAATAAAATCCAAAATACGCTATTTGTAACAATTAAAAAAATATATTTTTCCCCAAAACGATATGTTGCATCATAAATATCATAAAGATCATGACTGAAAAAATATACAGAAAAAAAATGTAATGTGCAAAATGCAAACTATTTCTTGCCTACAGTGACATCATTATGGCGTAATTTTTATTTTTTTTAAATATCTTTATGATAGTAAATCAAACTAATATAAAACTATACTTACTTTTTTTAAATAATATTTCATAAACTTGGTGTTTAAGTTTGCGGAATTCTACTATATAATACCGATTTTTTTTTACTTTCGAGTTTATTTTTCTCGACTATTTTCGTAGGTTTCGAACGTCCTCATATCTTTCTACATATAATGAAGGTATAAACCCTTAAAACTTTGAAAAAGTCAAATGTGAGATTTTTAAAAATAATTTTATCATCAAATGATTTTACTAAAATCTCTTGATGGAAGTTCATTTGAAATAATAATAAAATAAAACGACGTATTTTAACTACTTACACATATGCCTTTATTTCGACAGCGACTGGTTTCGCCAGGCTCGCTGACATCGACAAATCGGTCTGTCGATGCCAGCGAGCCTGCCGAAACCGGTCGCTGTCGAAATAAAGACAAAAGTGGAAGTAATTAAAAAACATTGTTTAATTTTATAATTATTTAATTTTATTATGTTTTGCTATATGCATTATTGTTTATTTTGTAAAACATGCCAATATACATTTATAAAAAAAATTTGAATAAAGCTTTCCATTAATTTTGTATGTTCATTTTCTAGAAAAGCTACGCATATATAACTGTTTACAAACTTCTTTTAAAGAAATTCCTTATTATTATGGAGAAAGACGAGCAGAGAAATATTTCATACAAAGTTTATAAAACAAACATTATATCTGGAGACAGTTTGTACACAAAGTGTGTACTGCAGACTTACAATAGGTTTTTGAAACCCTTTGCATTACGTGCAGAGCAAGAAAAATACCAGGTTTACTTGAATTAAGGACATTTCCGAAACCTGTAGTAAACTTATTCTACCTGAAGTAGGAACCAGGACAGGGCCGCCTGCAAGTTATTTTATAGCCCGATTTTAAATAAATAAATTTATTAATATAAATTGAAACTCATTTTGTCCAATTTATTATTCATATCGAAGTAAGTATACCAACATAATTTGATATGTTTCGACTTCAGGTCACGTAATTAAATGTCGATTACGAATATTTTTTAGACAAAACCATTTTTTTAGTCTACGTGTTTCAAAAGTATAAAAAATTAACAGGAATTGATATGAACCTTTTTCTTCCAATGATAAAATTATGCGCATCTTCATTTCGAACTTGTCGAGAAAAATAAATTCATTAGTGGATAAAAAAAACATTTCTACAATTCATTTGAAATAAAATCGACACTTTTTTAAATATATATTATCAGTGGCGTGAGGAGGATCTTGTTAGGATAAGTGCGCCTGTTCGTTGATTAACCATAAAGTTTGATAAATCTTACAATTTTTTGTGAATTAATCAACATTATTTCATAATAAAGTAAGGTTAATGATTATTTTATTTCATTATCATTGTGAGAATAAAACAGAGTAATACTGACGATAATTCTTAGCACAGACAAAAAACATTATAATTCTTCTTCGACGGCACTTCAGTCAAATCGAGCCTTGGCCTCCTTCGACTTTTACCTCCAATCTCCTCCTGTTCTCAAACGTCGTCTTATAATTTGTAACTTGTTAAAGCTGTGCCGCATCTTTCATTACGTCGGTCTCCCACCTAGGACTTCCATATTTCTTATCTTCCAACCTTCTTCTACCTCTTGAATGTCTAGTCATGATTCTCTTAAATACCCGCTCATTTTGCATTCGAGGAGTCTTAGTGTGTTGAGATACTTGAAGCCCCAAAAATATTGTTCAACTCTTAAAATTGTAATGTTCATTTCTTCAAAAAAACAATAAATATAATAGAATATTTTCTATGAAATACACTATTCTGTAATATCCTCGTATATAGTAAAATGATGAATTATTTTTTAAAACAATATTGATCAGATTTTTTTAAACGTTTATTCACCCATTTAAAAAATGTATGCCTTAGAACCTGACAATCTTAATCCTCCAATCTGGGCCTGACTCTACCTGGTCGAGCACAAAGGCGACCTAGAGAGACTTGGCGATTTAAATTCGACAATGCTATTTTTTTGTCTCCTTGGATTCTCTTCTTTGCGAGGGAAAATAAAATCTTAAAATAACAAGAGATGTCCTACACTCGCATCTCGGTAATCCTGGTAGGATGTGAATCTAGCTCCGTTTTATTATTATTTTTGAGACAAGTTCTCCTGGATTTCTCTCAATCGTATTTGTTATCTTATCGGAATTTATGTATGCATCTGTGTGTGTCCGGAAAGAAACATTATTTTTGTGAATCTTTAAATTTTGTTTAAATATTTTTTAAACTGAAAAAATTAAATAACTTTGTTTTATGTATCACAATTGTACAACCAACAAGACCTTCAAAATTATGTCAAACAAATTATTAAAATTACAAACAAATACACATAAAGGTTCGAAAAATCACAAAAATTTTACATTCGATATATTATTGTACCACCTGATGATGTCAACATAGGTTGACGAAACAGCTGTCGCGTAAAATAAAATACAATTGTGATACATAAAATAAAGTTATTTAATTTAACAGTTTACAATATTGAGGTTTCACAGTGTTTCGGCCAAAACAAGGGACTATTTAAATGTTTTTTATCTGAAGTCTTTTACAATTTTTCCCCGCGTAAATTGTTTTTAGAAAATTCACTAATTTTCATAATTTTATAAAAATTAATAATAATACTACAAAACTCCATGCCATTTTATTTAAATGAAATCGTTTTTTTAAAGATGTTTTATTATAGCATAAAAACTGAGAATGGCCAAGCATGGCGAAGCATAACATTAATAAAAAATGTATTAATGTACTATAATACGGAAGTTTCTGTCGACAAGTAATGATTTATTAATTTAAAAAAATACAATACCAATATTTTTCTTTACTTCTTCTTCTCTTTCCGCTTAGTTAAGGTCGTGTGACCTATTTATGACGGTGAGCTGTCCTGGGATGATGATGCCCAGCCATCTCTCCATCTTTTTTGCAGCCTTCCTGGTAATCTCTTGATGCTTCGATTTTCATCTTTAACAATTTTTGCAGTTCTTTTATTCTTCATGCGGTTCAAGTGGTCTCACCAAAAGCTCCTTTTGCTTTTTTCCATCTTAGTATGTCCTCAACACCACATACAGACCATACCGTTTCATTTCTGATCCGATCTTTGAGGGTTTTGCCTGCGATGTAGCGTAGGGTTTGCATTTCTGTTACTCTAAGAAGGTTATTTTATTGGTATCGGCTCTGACCTCTATTCCATATGTCATTATGGAGCGAACCCATTCCTTGTATATTTTCATTACTTGATAGCAGTAATAATACTTTGATAAAAAAATGTATAGGTATTTTGTTTCACTTCATACGCAAAAATTCGAGATTTCGAGCCAACAAAAACCCCAACAAACCCTTTGTTCCAGTTTGTCAATCATTTCAAAAATGTTTGAATTTTTCATGAATATGTATTTTTAAGGTACTTTGTTCGCCGGTGGTAATTGTATTGAAATACCCGGCCGTCCTGGCGATATTTGTATCTTACCGCGGGCATAAATCAACTTCCCCAGTAGATTCGCCAATAATAACGAAACCCGACCGATGTTTATACAGTAAACAGATAAATACAAATCTCCATACAAAAAATGACGCAGCCGCCCCTCCCCTCGCGTATTTATTTATCAAACATTTTATGACAATAGGAAGACACAAAAAAGATGGTGAATTATTATGAAGAGAGGCGGGGTACTCGTAGAACTAACTTCGGGTATTTTTTTAATAAATATTTCTGCCGCCACCGGGCAAAACGTTAGACATCTGGGCTTCGATTTAAAAGGAGAACGCCTCGGGCCGAATCTCCGCTATGAGACCGTTTTGCTGATGAGCAAAGGAACAATTTGGTTCAGAAATATGGTATTACGTCTGTTGAATTTTAGTGTGGTTTTATTTTCGGTGGAATCAAAAACTTTTACCGAAGATAGGCTCTTATTCTTGGATAGTAGGAAGGGGTAGCCAGGGCGAGTGATATCACTTTTTATATTAGCCGAATACGTGATTTACATTTTTGCCCTTATTTCACCCGAAGTTTCTTGTATCCGATAT